>JBBPFJ010000023.1:0-1200000 GCA_037975025.1 Excoecaria agallocha | reverse complement strand
CTTGTGGAGTAGTAAATCATCCTATGTATCTGTTTTCTTGTGGAAACAATTTTGGCTGTCCTTTCCTTTCTTCATCATCATTCTCTGCCTTTGTCTTGTTCACTCCGTGTGTGTGGGAGGACATGTCTATAGTTTTTAGTGGCTTTAAGGAAATGAAACTCTCATGGCATATCATGGGACTTGGAGTTGACAAGTTGTTTTTGCAGATTTATATCAAAAGCGTGCATGTTGCTTTAATCTTTGCATGTATAATATACTCCCCGTTTGTCTGTTTTAAAGTGATTAATCACCATCGATTTTATATAATACTCATTGCAATTTAGCAAAATATCTTTTTGTCAATTTTCTAATATAATTTCGATTCACTCTGGTAATTGTCTCTTTTTTAGTGCCAACATAAGGGTAAAATGGAAAATATGTAATGAATACTCTATTTCTAAAATGGATATTTGAAGTGAAAAAAGAACCAAAAACAAAATCTCAAATGGACATTCGATGTGGAACAAAAGGAGTATTGTTCATATATATATTTTATATTTTTATTTTTATTGCTAATAGATTCAAGTTTATTGCATTGCAGGAAACAGATGGATCAATATCTGATTTAACCAAGCCGTTGAGAAAGCATGCCAAGTTGGATAATCAAACTGAGGCTCAGGCACTGGCTTCTGATCGTGTAGTAGATGTCAGTAGTGTGATGTTGTCTTTGTAGTTAGCGTTCTTTTACCTTAGTTGGTTTTACAAATAAGGGATGAGGCGCTCTTAAATATGTCTCAGTATGTAAATATCACGGTCCTTTATCTGCAGCAGTCCTGTATTCTTGAGTTTGATGGTGCTTCAAGAGGAAATCCCGGACCAGCTGGGGCAGGAGCTTTGTTGAGGGCAGCTGATGGAAGTTCGGTGTGCATTTTGCACTTTTTTGTATCCCCGTATCTTTTATTATTAGTTCTATCTTTCTGAATCCTCCATTGATGCAGATCTGCAGATTGCGAGAAGGATTGGGCAAAACAACAAATAATGTGGCTGAATGTAGAGCTGTGATTTTGGGATTGAAATATGCTCTTAAAAAGGGCTTTACAAATATTCGTGTCCAAGGTGACTCCAAACTTGTCTGTTCACAGGTGGGTCTATCTTTTTAATTCCTCATCCCTTCTCTGTTTTTCTTTCTTTTTCTAATTTTCTTTTTCCTTGTGAGATTTATTTACTGGTTGCTGAGTCTCCAATTTCACTGATGACTGAACATGTGTGCATGCGCAAAATATTGCATACATGTTTTCGCTCTTGTGAAAATTGGGTTTGGATTGTGGATATGTAATATTTTTCAAAGTTGAGTTCAATAAATACATTTTTTGATATGAAGAGGCAGCCGATATACCTGTTAATTCTTTCCATGGTTTATTTGAGGATACTTTTATTAATTATAAACCTGATATTGGTGTCCCTGTTCAGCTTATATTCCTAGATGTCTATTGTCATTTCATGTTTGAAAGTCTTATGTGGAAAAGTATGGTACAGGTTGAGGGTTTATGGAAGGTCAAGCATGAAAATATGACTGGCCTCTATGCACAGGTCAAACAGCTGAAGGACAGATTTGTTTCATTCCAGATCAGCCATGTTCTACGAGTATGTAAAGTTTTATCCTGTTATTTTCTGATTATGTCCTATATCTTATGTTTGTAAGAACATGCTTCCATCACCTAATCTAATAATCTGCTGAGAACCACCCCTTCATTGTCTATATAGGACATATATCAATGGCATCCTTAGGAAAGATAACCATTAGCTAGATTCCTGATGGTTCCTGTGATCTGGTTGCCCAAATTTTAAGGGAACCCTCTAATCCATGAACATTTCAACTCTCCAGCAGCCGCAGCAGCATTATCTGTATGAAAAGATTGAGGAGGCTTTTGCATATGTTAATATCAATTATATTCTACTGTGAGCCTGTAAATTCTGAGCTGGTTTTTTGCATTAATGTGCATCAGCTGCAATTTAGTTTAGTACTCTTCAGGTTCCCTTTTTGTTTTGGTGGAGAACAAAATGAGATTAGGGTTATGTAACCTCTAGCTAGTTCTTACATAAACTGCAAATATACAATCATAATTTTGCAAGCCACATTCCAAGAGCCAGAAAGCTTGATTAAACTAGATCTCCTTATCCGGGGATGCAGCTTCATTTGCTGTTACCAACCTGACCTCCATTCTGATAGTTTTCTGGATATGGTATATATCCATTTTGAGCCATCTTTTTTCCCATTGTCATAATTTAGTTAAATAATCATAGTCATTTAATGGGATATCTGGCATCTGAGTCCAAGAAACATTGAGGTTTTGGTGGGATATTAAAGTAAGAAATAGAAGCTTCTATATGTTAAGAGTTTGGAGACCTAAAAGAATTAAGTTGAATATAAATGAGAGTGAGCGTAAAAGAATTAATCTTATTTCACATTGTTGGTTCTTTCTGTAATCCAGACCTAGTCTGTACGTGTTTCAGGAATATAACTCTGAGGCTGATGCTCAAGCAAACTTAGCCGCCGGGCTTGCTGGTGAGATTGCCTGTTTCATCAAGCTCCATAATTTAAAGTTTATATAACATGGAATCGTTCAGTAACCATGGGATTTCTTTCTGCTACGGATGGGGAAGTTCAAGAAGAATGTGTATAGTACTAAACAATGATTGAGACGGATGGTGTTTTTCCATATTGAATTGGAGAATTTTTTTTGGGAAAAGGACTGCCCTTCGTGATGCAATTCAGAACATGAAAGGTGTTATTAGCAGGATTGCAGCTTAGCTTTACAGTTCCTGTTCTTTCTAAATATGCTTCTGCCTCGTGCTGGAGACCTGTCAACTGCAACTCGCTTTCAAGCGAATTCAAAGATAAACTGTTCTATTATACCTATTTCTTTATGTATTCACAATTTGTAATAAACCTACCACAACTTTTTTTTTTTTTTATTCTTTCCCAATTATGTTATTGATGGGAGACTAATCCTTTATAATGTACTCTGTAAATGGATAAGGTGAACCCAAATAGATTATTTTTACAATCACATTGGTTTTAGCATGATCACGCTCTAAGTATCCAGAAACTACCCAAGTTAAACAGAACCGCGGCTTAAACCAACATGATTGTGGCCAGGCAGCTCAATTTAGGCTCTAAAAACGCTTGTTAATGTTAATATTGCACTATCCGACGGCCGTACGGATACAAATAAAAAGATTTTCAGTGTGGGTGGGTCCTCTGATTAACCGACTCGGACTTGGCAGCCAAGGAAGGTACTTGTTTTCCTTTTCTTTTGGAGCTGTTCTCAAGCGGGTGGCGTGCAGTCGGGACGATTGCCTGAAAGCCCCATTTTTTGATCGAGTTAACATATAAAAACAAAATGTTGCTGACAAAGATTCCAACTTTGACTGCAAAATTTTCTTCTTCTTCCTTCTCCTTGTTGAAGTTTCGTTTGTTTTCTTCAATAGTCTCCTGTTCATTCCCATCTTCACCAACAAACTATGCCGTTTCAGATGCTGCTGCTAAAGCCGCCGACTTCGCTGGTGAAGAAGATCTGCTATACCCAGATACATCTGTTTCCTCCACCGTTAAGCCAATTGCAGAACCTACTCTTCTTCAGCCACGTGTCGTCGTCTACGATGGCGTCTGCCATCTCTGCCACCGCGGTAATTACTCACTCTTTTCTAGTTTTCTGGGTTTCATTATCTGGTTTCTTGAATAACATGCGAAAATGAGTGTTCTTGCTGTTTTTTTGTGGTTAACCTTTTCGTTTCGATTTTCAGCAATTTCAATAGTAGAAACGCATTCTTCACTTTATTCCGTGGAAGTTTAAAATCTTCATCATCTTTTCATGGATTCGGCAGGGTGCAATTATTTAAAACGGAAAAGCAGGGCATTTTCTTGTTTTCCAACTTAATTATGGCTTTATTGCTAGATACTTCTGTTTACGAGAGACTTGGGTTCTTTTCTCAAGTTTCCCTCCTCTCTTGGGTTCCAGTCAGTGTATCAATCTCCATTTTCTTCTATTGCAATTATTCTTGTGCCTGTATCGTCATTGCTTTTTGTTGTCATCTAATATGTCGAAGTGCAATCTAGCTTGCAATGCAATGGTGCTGTTGCAGTCTCTTCACGTCCTCATCCCTTTAAATTTTACAGGTGTGAAGTGGGTGATTGAAAAAGATAAATATAGGAAAATCAAGTTCTGTTGCCTCCAATCCAAAGCTGCTGAGCCTTACTTGAGATTGTGCGGTGTTGATCGAGAGGATGTTCTCCGTCGCTTTATCTTCATTGAAGGCCCAGATTTATACCACCAGGCATCCACCGGTTAGTTCATTGACTTTATAAGCTATGTTTAGTACTTATCTTTATAAGTTCATCATAACTTATCTTTACTGTTTTCAATCATATGCACTGTAATTATTGTTCTGCATCTTTTTAACGAGCTTCTGTGTGGAAATCATTGTTCAGCGGTATTCTCAGAACAATGAGCAACAGCAGTACCACTTAAAGTGAGGCTTCGCCTTTAGCTACTTACATAAATGATATGATGTCAATGTTTAATATTCTGATCCATTCATGGTTTGTTGTTTGGAACATTTTCAGTTTAACAAAATAATCTTGCCTGCGGAGAAATCAAGAGATTGTCTTCTTAAATTGGCGAATTTCATGCATGTAGCATTCAGTCGTAGGCTATTATTATCCCAATTTATTAGTTGAAACTATTGGCTAACTTCTACTGGTAACCTATTTACCTTTTGAATGTTGTCTATTTTCTGTGCTCTAGACGTTTCACCAATTTATCTGCTTATTTGATTGTTGTTCATCATAAGATACACAAGACGACAGATACCCAAATTATATATGCTTTTCCCTCGTCTGAGACCTTGGAGCATCAATATCCAAATGAAGGGCAGCTTTATAAAAATAGCAAAAGATAAGAAAAGACCGCAAGGGGAATGGACTTGACAGAGATTTAATATCTGGATTTACCTTGGCTTGATATGTGATAACTATGGATCTTAAGTTTTTGGTGAAAGAGGGTTTACCCTGCATGAAATTGGTTTTTGAAGGTGTTTTGATCATATACTTTGTTTGCTTGAAGCATGTTAAATCTATCACCATAGAGACTTTTGAAAGTTCTAACGACAGAACATGTGTGTTGATCAGATACTTTAATGCATGACTGAAAGTTCTGGATGGATTTCATAAACTAGTGAATTCTTATGAATACTTTAATCAGGGATGAGCTTTCCTTTTATTTTTCTTATTTACAAATTAAAACAGGAACTCAGCGATTGAGGATTTTACCCTACTCTGCAATTTCCTCTGTTTCGATTTTCTTCCATTGTTCCTTGAGTATAAATTTTCATTCTTATCTAGTTTAATTTATGTGGCCATGCAGCTGCACTCAGGGTACTTTCATATCTGCCACTGCCGTACTCAGCTTTAAGCGCACTCTTGATAGTTCCGACCCCCCTCAGGGATGCTGTCTACGACTATGTTGCCAAAAGACGCTATGATTGGTTTGGAAAGGCAGACAATTGTTTGGTTTTGAAAGACAGGGAATTGCTTGAGAGATTCATCGACAGGGATGAAATTATAGATGGGAATTGATGAAATCTGTAAATTTCAGTTGAGCTACATTTTGCTTAAAGATGTCATGTCGGTATACCTTTACTAGAAAATTTAAGATGTTGGGCACAGCATTTTGTTATTTTTATGCACTATGGAAGGAAATTTGAAATACCATCATCGGATTCTTTTGTACATGTAAATGGAAAGTTTTTATTGCATGAACGCTGCTAATTCTTATTGTAATTAATAATCTAATGAACAAGAATTATTAGGGAATATTAGTTTTAAGTATGCAGAATTGTTAGGGTTTCCACCATGTAAGCATTATATAACTCATGCAGCTATTTAATAACAAGTGCATTTTCCCTGCCATCAGCTGCTCAAAGTTGAACTTAAATTGTTGGAGCCATCTTTTACAGGAATAGCCCTCCAAAAATTGGCGTATGCCGCTATCTGCAGCAAGCACACGGTATTCTTTAGTAAAAGGCGAAAGAATAGTTCGCTCTGTGCTCACTGCGCAGCTGCGTGACTTTTGCAATCCGTAGGAGAGTTGCTAGATAGAGGATCTCATGTGCTGGCTTGCTTCTTTTAGCGATGTGGGATTGTTCAAAATTATAGTGGTCTCCTTGTTCAACCAAAGCCTCGAGCCTTCTCATCTGGCTTGACTACATATCAGTTATGATGGATTTCGGTCGTCTGGGCCCACGGGTGATGATCCTACAATTTGAACCATACATCTTAGATAATAAGCACGTTGAGTCATAATATAACATGATCATTGGTTTGGAAACATTGGGCGTTCTCTATGAAATGTTGTGATGTTCCATAAAAACAAATTTTAGCTTATGAATATGTAACCCTTTTTGTCCATTCAACTTGATGCAGAACTACATTCCAACCAGCTTTAAAATAAATGAATAAAAACCATAAAATAGTATTTATATAAATTGTAAACAGAAGCTACAATTTGGCTCCAAAGATACGCAGAAAGCACCATTTCATAGAATTTTAATGGCTTCAAGAATATAGAAGGAAAATTTTTATTTGCACAGAAAATAGTAATTTGTTTCCAATTTTCACATACATGAATAGGAATAGTGATAGTGATAGTGAATTTGAAATGAGAGCAACATATTTTGCGATGACAATAATCCCATATCAACCAACTCGGCCAATAAGCCTCAGTTGGAGATGCTGGTTATATAACAACATGCAAAGCAATGGTATGTGGTGGAATGAAGACTGCGATGCAGAGGAAGAAAAGCTGGTATTTGCACAACATTCAATTGTCAAAATTGAACGGTTTTTAACCTACCTGCTTCTAATTCCAATCAAAGGCCTACCACATTAAATGACATTATACAATCTAATGATAAAGTACAGATACATATAGTGCCTCCCAAGTTTACTTCCCTTCCTCATCATAATAAATAATTAATGATTTTTCACTTTCTGCATAAGCAGAACAAAAACTGCTTAATGAGCTTTTTCAACAACAATGCAAAGGTTAAACAGAATCTCCTCATAAATGTAGAATTAGAAGTCATTCTGTCAATTACCGTTGCCTCCGGTCCATTCTTTCCAATCCTTGTCCACATGATCTTGAGCCCATTTCACTGCCACTCGTGCAGCTTGTGGTCCTCCAGGCAAACCTCGCTCATTTATAGTATCAGCCATGTCAATGAAAGGTATGACTAAAAGTGTTCCAGGACCACCATACTCCGAGTGCAAGAATGTATTGAATATCTGTTGGGAAAAATAAGAGGCAACATTATAGAGGGTCTGCATATACCTGTAAACTTCCACATCAAGTGTAGCCAGCAAAAACATCTAAGAAGCCGACTTAATTATATTAGTTATAGATAGTTATTCAAAGTTGCATTTGACAACTGGCTGACTCCAGCAAGCACCCATTTGCAGTTTTCCTATTGTTTCTAAGTACAACAAAGTTCTCTCGGTTTTGACATATTCAAAATATTATGGGACGCCTCCTCACTTGGACACATTCTCCCCCAAGTGCAAACATCCTTGATCATATTACTGAATGCAATTTCCAAATACAAATGAACAAAGTTACACTAGGTATGTATAGTATCAAATTTGTCTCTTTATCTTTTGTTTCATTTTCTTCTTGTGAGAAATTAAGAACTAGAGAACCACTTTTATGGTTTTCTATTGCTTTTGCAACCTTTTTCATTGTTTCAAGTCATACAGTAACTAAAACAAGTGTATTAATTTCTTTCTAAATTATTGAAAAAGGAAACCAACCATACAGCTTTTTCTCCTCTGAATCAATTGTTCTCATCCAATCAAACCAATTCTGAGTAATGTGCAAGGTATATGACAAACAAGAAAAGAAAAACAAGTATGTTAAGAGCGATTCTTGAGATTATCCTCATAGGCAAGCCAAGTATTTCAAGATAAAAAGGCCTAATATTTCAGACAAAAAATGCCTAAGCAACAAAGCTGGCTACTTGGTCCCTTTTACACACCCATCAATTTGTCAAAAACCAATATAATTGTAGGCTTTTGCAGAAAGTGTACCCGATATTATTGGCCATCCATCCCAATTTACAAACAAGATAGCAAAACTCAGCAACCGTAATCCCTTATACTAAAAGAACCAGATATTGGGTTCAATAAGCTGAATGATTATAGAAAGCCAACTAGACAATCTAAGAAAAAATATATATATATATATATATCTTGATAAGATATGAAGCCCATAAAAGGCGAGAGAAAGAACCTGAGTACAAATTCCGACAACCTCTTCAATTGAATCTCCACAAACGTCTTTCTTTAGGAGCCTCTTATGAAGATGGGTCTTAAATTTCTCCGTCTCCTGAACAAAGGGAACCAAACAAATGAGTTATTAACCCAAGCCAAGAGAGATTGTAAAAATCACACCAAATTCAAAGAGAAAGACTTGCCGCATCAGCGAACTCGGGAATGGGGTCAGGAAATTTGTATTCTGCTGCTCTGCAAATGATGTTATTGGTGATTGAAGGGTATAAGTAAGAGTGAGTGAGTCTAAGACTAGTGAAACCGGGTGGCGTAAAGAAACCTGAACCTGCAATTTGAGAAGAAGATGAAGAAGAAGAAAAATGGTAGAGAAATGAATGAAGAGGAGGAGAAGTTGAAGAAGAGAAAAGAGAAAGCGAGTCAAACGATAGAGAAGTAAGAGCTTGGGTCCATGAAGCCATGTCTCTCCCTGTTTCTCTGTTTATTTCCTTATCTTTTTCCCTTTGCCTCAAGGGGTTTTGGCTGGGCTTTAGCAGGAGTTGGTTAATATTTGACAGGGGCGAGAAAAAAAAAAAAAAATAAATAAAAAATATAGGTCACAGCAAAATCCGATAAATTTAATTTTTAATTACTATTTAAATTTTTAAGTTCAAATTAATTGTTAATCTATGGTTAAACAATTTATATATATATTATTTATATTTTATATCTTAAAAATTTTTATTTTTTTATTTTCCTTTAAAATTTACCTAAAATAATACTTTAAAATATATTTAAATTATATTTATATTTTTATATCTTTATTTTTTTATATTTTACCATAAAATTTACATAATAATTTAAACTAAATTTATACTATATTATGTTTTTTAATTATATAATAATATTTATATGTAGGCATGGAAAATGGTTAAAGAATTTCTAGCCATATATGCCTCCTTTTACAGGCATATGCACCAATGCTAAAATCTTCTTAGGTCGTGCCACAGGTTATATCATATTTCAGGTTGCAAGATATAAAACTGCCGAGAAAATCCATTTTGTGATGCGATTACAAATTCCTTAATAAATAACTATGCAATTTGTAATTCTCTCAAAAAACAAAAGACCTTGGTTAACAACAAATCACAATAATGTTCTTCCACATATAGAGCATTTACCAAGGTTTGGTGGGAAACTGAATCACGTTATAATACTACAACTGGCTTTAACGTGATCCGAATAAGAAACAAAAGCAATCTCCGAGGAAAAACCCCAATTTTTTGCTTCGGTTACGACATATCTTCATGATAAAGATGAAGTCCAAGTCCAAAACGTGCACAAGCTCGACGAAATGCCATTGCTTCCGCCTTTTGCACAGGATCTCCGTAACCACCATCATCTGTCGAAGCTGTCCCAGTTGATTCCCTATATATCTAGTGGAATCAATTTTGGCCACAACAAAGTAATTAGCCAATGAAATATAGTCAACAGATACAGTTTCTTAAGTCATATTATCTTCTAAAGAAAATCAGTCATCTTGTCAAGCAACAAAGTCCTTTCTGCACTTGGATTTCAATTGTGCACTTTAAAATTGTAAACCTTTAGATAATGCAACATAGGTTCTTTTTACTAGATTCTTGTAAAAACCTCACCGAAATGTCGATGTGAACTCATTTCATTTAACCATTGAGGTCAAGTAAGTCCATATCATCATTCTGGTGAAGGTGAAGTCTTCACCAAAATCTGCATAGAGAAATTTTTTGCGACATCACCTCAAAGGTCGATAATGTTTGACAGGAAAATCAAAAACCAAGGATCAGTGTGTGCATTACTCGCAAGTTCTAAGGCCATAAGTGAAGTTTACCCTAAAATCTTCCACATATTTACTGGATTCTACATAAATATGCAGCATGACAAACCACATCTAAGTATAGATTCTACATAAATATGCATCATTTCCAGAAACTAACAACAATAAAAATAGTAATTTGAATAAATTAAATATGCATATGAGAGAACATCTTAGAACTTTTCATTATTTCATTTGATGAAAAGAAGAATTTCAAATACTTTTTCCCTAAAAGAATATTTCAAGATCTATATGTTGCCAAATGAATATAGAATTTTATAAATGTATTATCCATCTAGCAGCCTAAATATAGCACAACATATAAGTTCTATGCTCTAGTTTTGGTATTTGGTATAATGACATAGATACATCTTCCAGAAAATTCTTTAAAAAATAATTGTGTTGAAGGCTCTAATAGTATTCAAAAGCATCTCCACATTCATATCATCTCAGCACAGCAGTATAACACAATGAGCTTAGTGTCAATTTGAAGAAATCAAAATACACTGAACAATCCTTCATGTGCTTAACAATTTCAACTGCTTATTGCTGTCATCTATCCTCAAAATATGCTATTTCAAAATATCCTATCACCAAGTCTTGCATACATGCTCCAAAAGTTAGAGATTATGGGGAAAAACTACGATCTTGAGATTGGAATCCAGTTAGGAGAAATAATTTGGAAAATTCAGTTTTGTTCTGTCAATTAACAATAATAATCTAAAGGTAAAATGCAATCAGGGGTAACCCATACAGGCGCCAATTATCTATTACTTGTTGGTATTAATATTTTGGCTCATATATATTTTCTAAAGAGAACGGTTATATCAAAAACTCCAAGGGAGATTACATTTTTTGTAGCTCTAGTTATGAAGGTATTGCATGTATTTTAAGTTTTCTGTAAAGCCTACAATGAGAAATCCTTGACACGACAGAATACAGATATAGGAGCCAATAACAATTTTTCTTCATACATGAAATGACAGCAGCCATTATAACTAAAACAAATATTTCCAACCAGTTAGCTCAGATAGCATGTCTTAGTCTTCCTTCGGAAACCTGCTTCACTATCTAAATATATTGGTTTATATAAGCTTAATTTTTTGTATATTCTCACGTAAATAATAGAACAGGCATCTATAGCTAACCAAGATAGCAAAGGCCACATGCCTTATGAATGGGGATTGGATAGAAAACAAATTACTAATCGTATTTTCCTTAGAAACTACTTACAGAGGACATCAAAGTTCCAATGACATGAGGGCATTTCTTACATAAGAAACCAAAAGACATTCTCATAAAAAGAGTTGTTGCTGCATAGAAGGATTTTAGTAGAATGATTCTATTTCTATGGTTTATATCCAAGAAACAAAAGTACCCAACCTTCCAAGGAGCAAATATTTATCACGATAATTTTATGCTCTATCAACAACTTTTGGACTCACAAAAAATGTCAATGGTGTTCTTTTAAACCTTAATACCTCACCATTAAGGACTACAAAATGCCAGTATATATATCTATCCAGTCATTAATCCAATTAATCACCAACCTAATTGTGAGATTATGCCAAAGCTTTAAGCCAAGCTCGAGTGCTCCCGATCACATGTAGAGAACTTGGACAGAACGAGCTATAGCTCTAGGTCTAGGCAAATGACTTCACTATATGAATACAAAGAAATAAGAATCATTGAGTGAGAAGATACCTCGGCATCAGTCCCATATAATGTCACACGATAAACCACAGATACAGACTTGCCATCGGCTGAATAAGTTATGTTTCGAACCTCACCGGACCATTCTGCAGTAGATGTGACATTTTGAAAGCACAATAAAGGACTGAACTAAAAACTCAAAGAGACCATCAAAATGAAAGCATTTGGATAATGATCACTATTACCTGGAGCATGTAAATTCATTACCCTGTTCACTATATGCCTGCAAGGAATTGGAAGCGATATTGAATTTGAACGACCATAAACTAGTATCAGAACCTCATACATCACTAAAGAAGGTAAAAATACTACACGAGAAGAGCTTCTCTGGCGTCAAAAAGAGGCAGAAAGAAGAGCAAAAACCATTTGGTTTAAAACAGTTAAAAAAAGGAAAAGAGTAATAGAAGGCAGAAACTACCAGGGAATGTATTTGATAGAGAAGCCGTCCTCAAGGCGTTGCCGAACGAGGGAATCAGGAACTTTCTTATTGAGTTCTTTGAGGATTTCGGAGAGTGGCCTGCTGATACCTGAAGTGGGGATGTTAACGTTGTTACTTTCCGTTTCAGTTTCTCCAAAATCAAAAGAAGACCTCGAATTTGAATAATACGATTGTTGGGAAAGAAGCCACGGTGATCGCCTCGGATTCAGTGGGAGCTTGCACCCTCTTAATTTTTCTATCCAAAATTTCAATTTCATGGTCGACATTCGTGCTTCTTTGTAAGAAAAACTCTGGTCAAGATTCAGTTCAGGTGCCAGTAGAAAGAGGAAGGGGGCAAAATAATTTGGTTTTGGCTGGGCTTTAGCATGAGTTAATATTTGATTTTTGATTTTATTTCGATAAATAATTTATATGGAATTGTTCCCTTCTTTTTTTTTTTTTTAATCAATGGAATTTTGTAATCAATGCTTAATAATTTAAAAATTTTAACTGTCAAAAAAAAAACAATTAAAAATTTTTCAAAAATTCAAAATTGTTTTCTATTACTTTCTTCTCTTTTTAATGCCTGTCGATTTGATTTCCATTTGATCTGTAGCCATGGAAAATGGTTAAAGCATTTCAAGACATATGCCCTGTTGAAAGGCATATGCTTCAATGCTAAATCTTGTTAGGTCGTCCTGCAGGTTATATAGCATTTCAGCTTCTGTAAGATATAAAACTATTGAGAAATTAAGAGTTCAATTTGTAATTTGATTGGGACTCAAGCCTGTATTCATAAACAAAAACTAGGAACATTCATTGGTGATCCAGAAGTTACGTACATACACTAGACCAGACTATATGCTAAAAAGGATGCATAAGCCAATCTTGGGACATCTTTCAATGTCAAAAACCAGCAAAATGAACCACTTCAAACTTCAGCCCCACAAAATGAAAGGGTAGAGTTGTTGGCTACTAGATATGTTCTGTGTACAGCATGGTCACACAAACTAAGTACATCTCACAAGTTCCTTTCATGAGGTTCAAGCCAAGGAAACCCCAGGAAGTCAAACACCTCCTTTTCAGTGTCGAATTTCAGGCTTACAGTGGCCCTTGCACCCTGCCAAAGAATCAAATTTCTAAGCCAATCTGAAGATAGTTATCAAGCTCAAAGAAGATGGTGGAAGGGGGGGGGAAGGGGGGAAGCAAATTCATTACCCGTTTGCCACTTGAAGCCCGAGTAGCTGGAAATAACCCAATATCATCAAGAAGGAATCCTTTGGATTCTGCTAACAGTCTCAACCTGCATTGAGTTTTTAATTATTGACTCAACCCTAAGAGAAGTATAGAAATCTCATCAGCCAAAACATGAAATAAGAAGTGTAAAACTCATTTTGTAGAATCGTGAAGTAAAATATTTTTCTCAATTGCATACATGGATCAAGAATTAGGAAGAACTAGTGATGAAAGTAGCATTTAGGAAAAATCCACCCCAATTAAACAGACATGAAATGCAAATAAACAAACCAAGAGACTTGCTTAATGAGGACTGCGTAAAAGCCAAGAAATACAGCTTATTGATAACCAAGTTGAACTTACCTCCTGTTTAACACGTCATTCCCAGTCCATGCTATTAAACCAAATGCATATATGTCCCTTGGATACACCTAAAATGTGGAATTTACACAGATAGCCAAGTTAATTTTTTGCACAACTGCAGCTCACTCAGACAATGGAACCTAAATCAGAATGGAGATGGTTACACTAATCAAGTTCACAAAACAGCCTGGACAATCAAACCAGAAGAAGATACTATTAGTTGGAAAGAACAATAACAGTAAAAGTATCAAATTTTTAGAAACATGATTTGAGGTATGATAAAAGTAACTATCAAGTAAACCTTGAAATCTATGCGGTGTCGCAATTCTCGTCCAGGATATGTACAAAGACCAAAATATGTGTCAACACCTGAATCAGTGCCCTGTCAGCATTAAAAAGTGTCAAAGTAAAAAGCCGAAGAATAAATTACATATGTTAGAGAGTCTATCAGAGAATAGATACCTGCTCACTGTGAACACTAAAAATCAATTCCTCCCTCAAAAACTTCATATCCTTCAAATGCTTCACGAATCTTGAAAGAAAACCTTTATGACTGGGAGTACAAAGCAAAATTCATAAAAAATTACTACCACATTTCAGTCAAAAAAGGGGAAAAAAACAAAGCCAAACCCACAGAATCAAACCATGGTCCTCATTATTTAATGTGCTGAATAAGATTCAGCATTATATTCAAAATGGGAGATTGCCGTGGAACCTAAGAATGTGTTTTCTAGCTAAGCCTATGTAGTATTGATTGATGATCACAGCTGTAGCATTGCTACAAAGCTCCAACTCATTAAAGGTCCTAAAATTATACTTACCATTATAAAGATCATTCAAATATAAATAGTGCAGAATAGAGAACCAATTTATAGGCATGGAATATATGTGGAACTAATCTTGATAGAGGCCAAACATGCAGAATTTGCAAAGAAAAAAGAAGAAACAGTGAAGGAGAAAGAGGGGATTTTCACCTTTTCCCATCAGGGTGTGTAACTATCACATCCAAATCCCCACATGATGGTTTTCCGCGTCTATAAGATCCTCCACATATGATAAACCATCTTCAAGAAGAACATAAAGGCACGAACCAATTACAATTACACAAAAGTCAAAGTTGTGGACCATATGAAGCTTAGATCTACTGAAGAAATTACAAAATCATTTCATCTCTCATCAAGTGGCGAGGTATGGCTGTAAATAAGATAACTTTGTCTGTACCGGGAAACATAGCACACAAATCTGAAAATTTACAAAATTCAAGTATGCCATCATCAGTCCGCCACTTTGATTCTTCAACATAATGTGTCTGATGGTCAACCAACAATTTCCTACTCACCTTTTTTAATAAATTTCCGTCATAAGAAGGAAAATTGTATTGCAAATAATCATGCAATCTTGTTTCCAAAACACAATGAACGGTCTTATGACTCAATCAGCATTCACACTCTTAATCAAAGTTTAGTTGCATCTAAGCTCTTTGGCCAGCCAATAAGTCTAAAACAACTAAGCTCCAACCCCCAACCCTACAAAGTCCCTCACACTCTTGAAACACAAGACCATAAGGTTACTGGCAGACTCAAACCTATCTAATGTATCCACTAGCACTTGAACCCAGGAAAATTTACCACTTGACCGCCCCATTCAAATATTTTGAATTTCACAAGCCAGTTCAGCACGCAAGTTATAGAGCCTCACACCAGGCAATATTTCTTCCCCAACTTTCTGCAGAAGTTGTTCCATTTCTTTAACCTGCAGATAAGAATTAATATCAAAATTTCCAGGGCAATCCAATGCAGAATGAGCAAGAGATTGAAGCCTCCAGAAAAACAAAGTAAGAAGAAAAAGCACAAAATGATAATAATCCGACCTCCTCACGTGGAACCCTTGTCTTGATATCATCAAAATATTTCAATCCTATCTTCTGCGCATGTGTTAATGAGTCCTCATTCTTAAGGTCATCTAGTGCACGGTGTCCTTTGTCATACAATTTTAGGGCTGTGGCAGGACCAATACCCCAAATTTCCCCAAATAGACTAATTGTTCGTACCTAAAAATTATTGAGAAAATCAGGAATTATAAGAGAAATACACTATTTCTGCACTGTCTCTTTGTAAATAATGTAAGAAATAGTGGCTAAATTTAACGAGTGAATTCCAAAGGCTTTTACAGCTGCAACTAATCTGTGAATTCATCTTGTCAGTTAGACATTACCAAAATGGAGGAGGGCAAATATTGGACATTAAAATGTTGAGGAAATTATCACTCTAAAAGCATTAGCAAGCAAAAGTTGCACCAAACAAACAAGTCATAAAATTCAACACGTATGTCCATGCATGTGTCCCTGTTTGTGAGAGATCAAAAAAGAAACAAGTAATGATTATGGGAATAAACAGCCTTCATTCGGGAGACAGGCAATCAATGCACCCCAAGACAAACTCTACACACTACTACGCGTATGTGCATGTTTATGTAGGTTGCATAGGTTCTCTGAGCATTATTGCATACACAAATGAAATCTATGAATAAAGGAATATTCTTTTGGAAAAACTTTCAGTATACCTTTTCATCTGCTTCAAAATGCTCCAGCTTGGATAGTTTACCAGTAGTTACTATCTCTTGTATCTGCAAGCACATTCCAATGCCAGCTGTAATTTTCCAAGGGAGATCAGGACTGCAAAAGTCGGTTCACAGGCAAATGCATTTTTTCTAGCACAGGTACAAATGTAGACAACATTCAGGAATTATATAGTTCAACAAAAATATTTCAAGTCTATGGAATCAATTATTGCATTAAAATGAGAAAAACTCTATAAAAAGCAAAGAACATGGGTAAAATTTACAAAACCTAGGAGAAAAATTAAATAAAATTAAATGAAAATACATTTTTCGCGAGAATCATGACGAACATATGCACTTCCTGATGAAATTTTTAAACAAAGAACATAGCCAGGGGAAATGATAGTCATGCTATTATACTAACTTAAAATCAAGAGATAAGAAAAGCAAAAAACCAGATAGCTAAAGTATATAATGGAACAAGCGAATAGTTGATCGATGTAGCAACCCAATATCAAAGATGCTACTTACGTGATCCTGCAACGACTTTCCAATCCCAGGCAGATCTTTGACCTGGTCCACACTTTCAATTTTGAAAGGCAGCTTCTCAATAACTGGAATAGCTTTGTAATAGCTAAATGACCTTCTATCATCACCCAATGCTATACATTGACAAGTAAAATTAGAAATCAGACCTATGACAAGACAAGAATGCCAACCAGGAACACAAATGCTGAAAGAACATAACAGAAGTTAAAAATTAAAAAAAAAAAAAAATTGAGTCTTACCCCTATATATATTGATTAGTTTTCCAAATATTTCAGTGATGTTCCTGTTCAGATCAGGTGGACAGTATGCCAGGGATGACTGCAAAACATGGACTTGATCAGATATATAATAAAACCCTCTTTTCAGGAAAAAGAACATCTAGCACATTGTCCTTTATAATTTCTGAGGCTTATTGCTATCAATCGTTCATTAACCTATAACAACTACGCTTGCCTATTTTGACCAATTTAAGATATGAAATTCCATGTAAACAAATAAGCAGTCAAACACACAGAAAAAACAAGTACTGAATTTTCACATAGATCTCTAACTTATTTGTCAGCATATATTACATCCTTGCTTGGAGTACTGGGAGTCTTTGGACTGATACTTGTAGGGCTTGAAGTGAGGTGTGAGCTGTCAGAACTTCTGGGACTATCAAGTTCTTTGTTTTCAGCACTCTTTTCTGCAGCCTTGCTATCTGCTTGAAGACTTTTGACCTTTTTCTGCGATGGTGGCTCATCACCGCTAGAAGTGTTTCCATCAGTTGATGTGCTGACAAAAGTCTTTTCTTGATTACTCTTTCCCTCCAAATCAACATCTAAGACGTATGGATCCTCAGGTGCTCTTTCTCCTTGTCTCAAACTATCCTCCAGCCATTGGTAAATAAGGACTTTCTATAACAAGAGTTAGATACAACCAATCAGATCCAAGAATAAGATGAGTTTGATACAATGCAAGAGATAAGCTTGAGAATCAACTAGTATCTCGAGGGGGGATAATCCGTTCCTCTAACAATTCTTTCAAAAATCATGCTTCAAATGGCTATTAAGAATATTAGAAAGGTGGAGGTCCGAACCAACTGATGATGAATCAGCGGATGATTTCTGGTTAGGGGCAAAATGCCATTCGAACCCAGAGCTCGATGGTTTTCCCCAAATGCGTTAGCACTTCAAACAACTTAGAAGCAACACGAAAATGGAAGCCTACCTAACAAGGATTTACTTCTAATTAGTGGCATTCTATCAAC
Organism: Excoecaria agallocha; assembly: GCA_037975025.1. Classification (NCBI taxonomy): domain Eukaryota; kingdom Viridiplantae; phylum Streptophyta; class Magnoliopsida; order Malpighiales; family Euphorbiaceae; genus Excoecaria; species Excoecaria agallocha. Next base: position 1,181,762 of record JBBPFJ010000023.1, on the reverse strand, counting down.
AATTCAACCCTAATGACTCCATATTTAAATTGGAGCACAATTTTTATGCACACTTGCAAGAAAACAAAAATGTAAGTAATTGGTATTGTTCGAGTATAAGCTTCGACGAATAATCGAAACTGAAATTTAACTCACTCCTTTTAATCGTTTTAAACGCTCTCTGTCCACTTGCTGGAGAAGCAAATCCGAATTCATGGCAAAAACATGGGTTACATTCTTCGATAAGCGAGTCTTAACAGTAGCTCCCATTTGGAGAAGCTTCTGCTTCCAAATCTTTTAAAATTAAAACATCAATAAATAAAAAGGGAGTCAGTTTAAATGGCTAATAACAAATTTCCGCTGCGTATAAACTATGAGAAACCTGTAATCGGCGAGGCTGAACCCCGTTTTCCACCAAGAAGGCGACCATTCCCGAGAACATCCCGTTTGGATCAGGTGACGGAATTTTGTTTTTCGTTAGCTTTGGCATCATTTGAGTTGATGATTCGCACCTCGCTGCGACAGTCTCTAGAGAATCTTCCACCGCTTTCACTCTTTGAAACAGTTGACGGTCGAAGTCATAAACCACCAAGTTACTTAGTCAAATCCAAGTTTAGCTTTCTCCTTAAAGCATTAAATTTCACATTTTCACAATTATAACAATAAATTAAGTTAAATTTAGACCGAGAATTGTAGGACTTTACCCCGGAGGGAGCCCTTCCAGAAATTCTCAATGGCCTAGTACAAGCCAGGTCAATGAGGGGGTTTGGAAATAGTTTTCAACCAGCAATAGATGCGCCTCAGTTAGAACCTCACTAGCTGCGTCATTGCCCCAAGCTCAAAGATGAGTATACCAACGACACCACCGTCATTTTATCTTAAGCCTCGTCTTCAGCTGCTCCTGTCATCTTTCAATGTGGGATTCTTAGTGTTTGCTTGCTCTTCTATTATGTTGCATTTTTCCTAGCCCGGTTTGGCTTTTATGAAAAACTAATTCCTCTCTTCTCACAGGAAACAACGAATGAATGGGTATCATACATTGTTAGTAACCATAAATTACCTTTCGAACAAAAAAAGAAGAAAAAAAACCGTGAATTACCTAAATAAAATAGTGCTGGAAGTGAGTTGCAGTTTTTGGTTTAGATAAATGTATGTTCTTGTGCTTCTGCTTCGCTGTATTAACGATGCCATCTTGGATTCAGTTTTATTATTCACTTCTCATTCTGTAGGCACGTAATATTCACAATCCCAGCACTTTTATTACCCATGTCTCCTCAGAAAAAACAGACCCATGATCTCAAGTACTCACCCTTTAGGGAGTTATTTTCAGAAATATTACAAATTTTTTAGCGGACAACTTCCGCGTTATATAACGAGCCAAATTAATCAGGTAGCACAAATATATCCAACATTAACAAAATACTTAGTAAAGTTTTGGTAGGGCGCACCAGGGCCTTGCTCTAGTGCAATGAACAGGCTATGCTTAAGGTTCCCAGCAGCTAGCTACCGCTTTCGAACCTCCCCTCGAAAAAATTAATTTAATATCATACGAGCACGGGGCTCACGTATCAGATATTAAACTGATAAAAACGTATACTACACTTGACCTTAGCCAATAGGCCGAGAGAGGTATGTTTCGTTTGCTTCTAGACTTCGTATTATATCAACACTTTGTTTATGTGTTTCTGTATCTTTGGGTGTGGGATCTATGGAACTTGTGAAAAGCCTTCCTTGTCAACATGCATATCAAAAGACGTGAAATTAGCATTCTCGTTCCAATATGACGATTTCAGCTAAATTTACTTGTCGTTGTAAACTAACTTTACAAATAGTCTTTTCTGAATTATGTAAAGAAACAGAACTTACAATACAAAATTAAGCCTTGACACACGGTTTTGAATTCCAATTTATTGGCACAATTTAAAGTGTAGTGATTATAGTTATTGGACCTTGAAGATATTATAGCATAATGCATCAAGTGATTTACTTCATCCACTTAGCTTCTCATGTGATCTTCAAGGCTGGAACTTTCAACTGAGTAATAGAGTACATTCAATGTGATTTATCTTGGTGTTTGATTTATTTATTTTATAAATGCAAAGTTAAATTATCTAATTGTTATGTGCTGAGATCCATTTTTTTTCTTTATCACCCACATTAAAATTAACCTCTTTTGTTTTGCCCACAAAACAAAAACACTGTACTAGTAGATTGGTGGCTAGGATACGGCATCGTTTCTCGCATCAACAAACAGCAGCAGCAAAGCCAAAGCCTCAAAGGGTTTATGGCACTTAAACCTCGCAACTAACTGAAACCCCATTATCTTCCCCCTCATCTCTTCTGCTTTACCTTGATTCCTCCCGCCAAACTAATAACTGCAACCAAAATTTCAAATGATACTCTACCGTTCTGCTTCTATGCTTCATTTATGCAGACTATCATCTCCACCAAAGCTTCTATCCTCACAATTCAGGCACTCCTACTCGTATCTCTCTAGTTCTTCTCTATCTCCTCATTCTACTTCGATCAAAATTGGCTTCTTTTGGCTCAGTCAATTGTATGGTAGAGGCAATCGGCGTTTTTCCAACGCCGGTGCTGCTGTTGTCGCCGATAAGAGGGAAACCAACACTTTCTTTGCCGATGAAGGTGTTTCCTGGGCTTCTCTCGGTTTGTCTGAACGACTTTGTCAAGCTATCTCTAATGCTGGCATCGAAAGGCCTTCTTTTGTTCAGGTGAGTCCCAGTTATGTGTGTAAATGATGCCAATTTTTGAAACGAAATAGCTTTTTAAAGTTTAAGCTCGAGAATTGAATTCTTATCACGAGAGGTGAAAGAAATTGTTTTTAAGTACAATTTCATTCCGAATGAAGTAAAAAGGAGTAGACTTCTTGTCATATTAAGCTGACACTTGGCTATTTAGCACTTACAGAGATTTTGTCATTTGAGGTCTTTTTATCTTTATAGTAAGTTTGTGATTCGTTCAATTTCTGTATTCGTAATTGCTAACTGGTTTTATTCTCCTTTGGATCATATTTTTTGTAAATTTTATAATTTACAAAAAACTCTTATTTTAGGCAGCCTCTATACCGTCAATACTATCGGGAAAGGACGTGATAGTGGCAGCGGAGACTGGTAGTGGTAAAACACACGCCTACCTAGTTCCTTTACTTGATAAGTTATGCAGTCATGGAGATTTTGCTTCTGATCAAGGATTGAATCCTTCACATAGACTTTCTCTAGTTCTTTGCCCCAACGTATTGTTGTGTGAGCAAGTGGTTCGAATGGCTAATGATCTTTGCGATGAAAATGGTGAACCACTTCTGAGAGTTTCTGCTGTCTGTGGCCGACAGGTATGGAATTAATGATACACTGATTATTGTTAGCAGAAAACAAATATGCATCTGCATGCTGTTGGTGGATTTTTCTTTTTTGTTTTACCGAAAGGGTGTAAGTCATATTTCAGATGGTTTGCCAATAAACATTCTATAGTTCTTATATTTATTGCAGTCTGAATAAGTAATTTTTGTTGCAGGGATGGCCAGTCAATCAACCAGACATTATCGTGTCAACACCAGCTGCTCTTCTGAACAATATTGACCCAAAGAAACAGCGAAGATTCAATTTCATTCGCTGTGTGCAATATGTGGTATATTTTTCTTTAAAGTTTCCCGAAGAAACATCTGTTGCTAACTGAGGAAGGAAATGTTTCGGTTTATTTATCTTCTTCAATAATTGTTAGGTGTTTGATGAAGCAGACATGCTACTCTGTGGGAGCTTCCAGAATCAGGTTATACGTCTAATAAACATGCTCCGATTCGATGAAAAGCAGTTATCTCACACAAACAATTCTGCAACCAAGAATTGTGTGGAATTAGGTCCTGATTCTCCAGAGGAGTTTGGCTTGGAACATGAAGAGGAGCTCCAAAATGAAACTATCTTGGAAGAGGATGAAGATCTTGAAGGTGATATAACTGAGGACTTTAAGGACGAAAGTGAAGCTGGGTTCGTCAAACAAAAAGGCTGGAGGAGAGTAAGAAAAGCTTATGTGCGCAGTAAACAATATATCTTTGTTGCAGCCACCCTTCCACTTAATGGGAAAAAAACTGCTGGAGCTGTGTTGAAACGGATATTTACAGATGCCAATTGGATTAGTGGAAACTACCTTCATTGTCACAACCCTAGGTTCCACATTCTATTACGCCTGCTATTTGTTACAATTGCTTCATTGGCTACTAGCTCTTTTTTTTTTTTTTGGTTATGCATTTGTTGCATGGCAGCGGGTTTCGTTCTAAAACACTTATATGTGCTGGTTATACCTAATGAACTAGCTTGGAGTGATATGAGAATCTAAATCTGTAGTTAAAAACAACTGTTACATTCAGAAATTTATCTACACAAAAAAGTAACATGATGGTTATGGTCCTATGGGTTTGCGTAACTCATTCGGCCTACTTGAAATAGACCACCTAGTATTTCTCCATAATGCTCAATAATAAATCTCATATACATGTTCTAAGTGCATTACTTTGACTTTCCATGTCCATTTGGGAAAACTGCAACCGTGGTATGCACCTAAGCAACCGATTGTTTAATTTACTGTGGAAAATGTATGATGAATTGCTGTGATGCTTAATATATTATACACTTCTTTCACGAATGCTGTTGTTTCTTTTAACTTTGATCTTGAAACCTTAGTATATTTGCACCCCAAGCTCCCAAATCTTAACCTTTTGGTCACAAGTGTGAGTTCAACTTGACATACCATCATAAGAATTAACATAACATATATCACTGCTTTCGGAATTTATAGTTTGAGTTCTGTTTCCAATTAATCAATGATGATAGAATTAACCTTCGTAATATAAGTGGAATTAATAGTCTTTTTGTCATGGCTTCTTGTATTATTATTATTATTATTATTATTATTATTATTATTATTATTATTATTATTATTATTATTTCAATTCCAAACTTATAGTGGGTTGATATGGTGACATCAATAATTCATATTCTGCTGAATGTTGGCCAACTTCATGATACAACAAAGTTGATTTTGTTGGTTGTGCTTTGCTTCTTTCCTTTCCAGATTGGAACAGAAGTGGATTGAAGTTACGGTGGATACACAGGTAGATGCACTCATTAACGCTGTGAACCAAGGATCTAGTTTTGATGTTGGTGTAAATCGAACGATGGTTTTTGCAAACACTGTTGAGGCAGTTGAAGCAGTAGCTAGAATATTGGAGAGAGCTGGGATTGGCTGCTACCGATACCACAAAGAAACTTCTTTAGAGGACCGTGCACAAACATTAGTTGATTTCCGAGAGAAAGGTGGAATTTTTGTGTGCACTGATGCTGCTGCACGTGGGGTCGATGTTCCAAATGTGTCGTACGTTATCCAGGTTCTTTTATTCTCTATTTACTTAGGGTATTTGATTATGTATTTGTTATATTGTTGTGACAGCATGAACCTATCTGGCAATGCTCAATTTTCAAATATCACTTTGAAGCTTAAAACTACACTCACTGGTGGAAAATTGAACAGACCTTGAATACAAAATATATTCAAATTGAAGAGACTGTTTGGAAGACATAGAAAAAGATAAGAAGAAAGGAAAATGTTGCCTGGGACCCACATCTTGTTTTCCTTTCATTTTTCCTTCCTTCCACATGCTATGTTATATTTTTTAATGTGGTAGACATCTATACATTTACTATTAATGTCATCAAATCCTTTTAGCTTGGCTGACAAGTGGTGATGATTGCAAATCACAGAAAAATGCTTTTCTGGAATTTGAATCAGCAGCAGGAGGTTTTAGTATTCTTATTTGAGGATCGATCGATAAAATACCATTCAATTAGCAGTATTGGGATTATAGTCTCATGAGAAAAGAAACTACCAGCTGTAGCCTATCATCTCTAATTTAGACATGATAACATAGATGCATTACCTAATGGCTTCTGATGAGCTTCAGATAGGAACTCAGATATAGAATGCTTAACGTTTATTGAATTGCAGAGAGTGAAATGCTTATAGAATACTTAATATTAGTTTGAAATGCTGGTATGTCAGAAGTCAGCAGTTTGGCTCTAAAAACGGTTTTGATGCCACTTTGGGACACTCCAGGAAACCCCTTACCTAGGCATCTCTGGATAATCTTTTTTCATCTCCTCTGTTTGATCTCTTAACTTTTCCAAGGAACTAGCATGTCTTTTGTTGATAATTTCCTAAATCTATTTATTTCAGAACCAGCAAATGTTTTATGGACAATTTCCTAAATCTATTTATTGAACTTTCTTTCCCAGAAAGATTTATGTACTAAAAGTAGCTTACTTCGAAAATTGTTGGTATTTTCCAGGCAGACTTTGCCACTTCTGCTGTGGATTTCCTACATAGGGTCGGCCGCACAGCTCGTGCTGGTCAATATGGACTCGTTACTAGCCTATACACTGAATCCAATCGAGATCTTGTTGAGGCAATTTGTCAGGCAAAAAAACTTGGGCAGCCTGTGGTAACTTTCACAACTTGCTTTTCTGGTTTAAGAAGCTTTTTATTAATGAATAATCTTGTTTTTCCTGAAGCATATGAAATGAAACTTTGTGCTACAAGTTTCATTTTCTAAAACAGTCTAGGATGGTTACTTTTTCAATGGTATTTGTGCAAGTTATCCTTCCAACTATTGCCATCTTTCAAATTCTAGTGCCCTTATTAAGTCCATGCACTTCATTATTATGGTTTGGTGTTTCACAACTTCCTGAATGATGGATTGTTTTCACATGTCTGCAGGAGTCGGCTTTTAGCAGAAAAAGAAGCTTCAGAAATAAACTTAAGAAGAGAGGTGATGTGTATTATCTTAAAGTTACTTAGCCCTTGATTATTCCAAAGCATTTTCACAAAATTTTCCTTCTACTTGATCGTGTCAATGCCGTTGTGCCAGTCGAGTCTCCAATTATATCCACGTCAAGGTTTTCTAAAAAATGAATTCTTAGTTTCAAAAAATGCTGCAATGAATTATGTATCTACAATCTCTCAGAGAGTACATCTCTCAAAAAGTAGCTCTCAGATGGATAAACATTCTCATATGATAGAAGTACTTTTGGATCTCAATTCTCAAAGTAGGTGGAAAGTTGCGATGCAGCAAAACTTTTGCTCATTCATACCTAAAGTTTAACTTGGTAGTATGCCTATGTTACAAATTAATCAAGCAATGTCTTGTGGTAACTGCTTTAGTTGATTGTGATGAAAACTTAGATTGATCGGTTGTTATCATAACAGGTTCTAGCAGGGTGAGAGGGGTATCAAATAATGAAATTGTGAATGCCTAAATAGCTAGGTAAGTAAAGTGGCTTATTTTCATTCACTGTACTGAATTGTCACATTTGATTTTCATGTACATGTAAATTTTAAATATAGGAACTTGTTGACTTATATTGATACTACAATTCTCTATTCTCTCCATTTTATGAATCTGATCATGTCCCGATCACTTCTGGTGCTGAAACAGTCCCTCTAACTAGTTACTGTTTGCCTTAGCCTGCATTGTCTTAAATATGAACCTTTGACAGTGCGCTATCTGCCAATATGACAACACTGAGTCAGTAAAGAACCAGCAAGTGTTTTATCAACCTTGCTTTAAAATGAGACATATTAGTTCATTCAATATAATTTCTTATATAATTAATAAAATAAAATTATTATTTTTAATATTAATAATTTGTATAAAAAATGAAAATTTAATGCACGAGAAAATATGAGTTAGCAGGGTTAGGGTAAATGCTGAGTGATCCATTCATCAAGTGTACCAATTAAATCTATTGAGGTTCCTTAACAACAGACAGCATTCAAAGTCAGGTTTCTTTCACAGTCCATTTCATTTTTGTCTTACTTGTAAAACCAAAACGAAAAACAACATTGAAGCAATTAATTAGAATAAATATTAGCCATCTATCTTCTATGGCTTCTGTTGTGTTCTGTGATCCTGTCTATGAAGCAAATGAAGCTGCCTTCTTGGCCAACACGCTGCCACGTCTTAAATGAGAATCCCATGTAAATCCATCCTTTTCAACAGACTTTTTATTTTTTAAAGGTTTAATAAATATTTTTTTCCATCAATTTTATTAGATTTTTTTTTTTTGCATATTTTAATATTATAAGTATCCTACAATATATCTTTAGTAAAAATAATAATAATAATGCAAGTGATCTTTTCTATACTCGACACATGGCCTCATACCTGCTTTTTTTATTACTTGTTATGTTTGTATTGCCTCACGCCTACACTACTGCTGTTGGAGAAAGGGGAAAATAGACATGTCTCTTGATTTTGAGTTGGTGCTTGCTTAGAGTCTGGAACCCTATGATGACTCTTATTTTTATACAAATTGATTCAGTACTGTTCTTGTTGGCCCAACCACACTACTATGTTCCATACACATCAAGTTGCCACTCCTTGTGCTTACTTTGAGTACTGTTGCCGATATTGTTTCTAGTTGTATCTTGCATCACACGAACTTTTTCAGGCCAACTAATTAGTGGAAAATTTATCTTTATAATTGGATTAGAGCGTAAATTTCAACTTGTAATTATTTAGTCTCATTCACTGTTTTTTGGTATCTAGTCTCATTCACTTTAATTACTTTGTCTTCCCTTTTTATAGCAAAAATAAAGATGGAGGGTGGAGTTCAAACTTTAAACCTTTTGCTAAATTAAAATCAAGAGTTGCTAAAAAATCATCTTCTATCTTATTGGAAAGTCTAATCTTCACAATTTTCATAGATAATAATATCCGTCCAATAGTTATGTTATATTTAAAGAAAAAGATTATGCTGCTTGCCAGTCTTAAAAGTTTATATTTCTTATCACTTATAGAGTGACGCAGCTTAATTTACACCCTATATCTCTGAATCTTTAAAACAAGGGATAATACATAAATTTTTGTTCTAGATTATCATTATTTATCAGATTTTTTTTTAACTAATTATATGTTGGATTATCTCTCTAAACTTATTGAAAATATCATATTAACCAGTCAAACTTTTTTAAAATGAAAGAAATACATACTATACTATTGAAAATGTTAGATTACTATCCTAAAATTTGTTAAAAATGTCAAATTATTCCCTTATTACTGTTTGATACGTAATTTTTATACGCTTTTTGTGAACTGACATGTGTTATCTAGAGAGGTAATATGATATTTTTAATAAATTTAGAAGATAATCTGATATGTAATTAATTCAAATAAAAAATTTGATAAATGATTATACTTTAGAGAGAAATGTATATATTAATCCTTAAAACAAACTTCATACTTTTAACTAAATGTCTAAATGCATGCATGGGATTTAACTTTTTAATAAAAGAATCCGTTGATTCTTTTATCAAAGATTTAACTTTCCAGGTCCATTATTTTTTTAAAAAACAAAATTAAAACATGTCGGGTAAATTTTTTTTCATTTTAGCTTCTGTAAAATTTAAAAGTTAATTTTTACACCTGTCTTCAAAATGTATTTTTTAAAATTTTGCTACTAATTTACCTACCTACCATTTAACTACTTTATCTTTATTACTACACTTTCAATAATACTACCAAAACAATCGATTTCTTCATCAAGTTGTTGTCTCTGCGGCTACTGCCACCATCATACCTCTGCAATCGCTATTACCAACACCATCATACTGCTACCGTCATTGCCACTATTTTTATCTAATGATATTAGATTTTTATCAATTCAATAACGGTAATTGGTATAATTATATAATTGGTAATTTTTATACCACTATTGGATTATATATATAATTATTAAATACTACAAACATTATAATATACATGAATAATTAGAAATAATAATACAGTTTTTAGATATATAAAATAATTTTTAAAAAAAAATTAAAAATAGTTTTTAAATTTTAAAAACTAAAAATTAAAAATTCATAACTTTACCGAATGCACCATAACTTTCTGTTTCTCCTCAAATTAGCAATTTAACATTAATTTAAATTATTAACTTTATATTTTCAATTATTAGCTTTGCTTTTTCCTAAACCCTAACAATTATTAACTTACTACTTTTAATTCTCTGGTGTCTGCCAAGCGCCAATATGAATTCTATAATATAATCAATAAATCATACAATAATGCTCTAAACTGCACATCAAATTCCTACAAAATTAATAAAATCAAAACATCTCTATTACTCTACAACATAAATCTTGCAATTTTTTTAAAGAGAAAACTCACTAAAAAAATTAAAAACTCAATTAGGTAAACAACAAATTAGTAATATATTCAATTTATTTATTCGATTTGAAGATTTGTAGTTTAGCTCAGTTTCAATTTTTTGGAAAAAAATAAAAATAAAAAGCCCATTCTTGAGGGTTGACAGAGACTAAAGTGAGAGCAAACAAAGAGAAAAATAGAAGAGTTAATTTACAGCCAAATCACTCTTTAGTCTTTACCCTAAAAAAATATTGGAATTTTTACCTTTACTCCTTCCTTAAGTTTATTTTACAATTCACACCCAATCAATAGACCATACACTATACAGTGCTTTTAGTAAAAGTGTAAGCATTAAAATATAACCTTTAGATTTATTTGGGGGCAAATATATTATAAACTAGATAATATAATTATATGATAAAAAAACTACTCATCTCTGGACTTTATTTTATTTGTTATTTTTGAGTCAAAATTTAATTTTAAATAATCCCAGTGAGCATCTCATACAATTCAAATAGGATCCGGGCACAATTACACGCTGTGTTATTCATTATCATAATTTAACATCGTTACAACATTTGTTGTGCAAAACAATCAGAATCATAATGCACTTTCCATTTCTAGAAACAACATTGGATTAAGTACAGAAGAAGAGAGAACAGAGCACAACCTAAAACGATCCAACTATCGGTGAAGCTGAGCTGTGATGACACCCATTCAAAGACTTCCCCTCTTCTTTCTTGTCAGCAATCTGCAAATGCTCTACAAAGCCACTGATATGCTTATCAGAGCTTCCTCCTTCATCGAGTGCTTTTTTAGCTACTTGCTTCCACGTTGCTACATTTTTCTTCATCTCTTGGCTTTTCTTTCCTTCCATAACTTCCTTCAAGCATCTCGCAAGTTCTTGTTTCCTAACAACGCCTCCTTCATCCTCCTTTGCTCTAACACCAACCTTCCAAACATCTTCAATAAACCTGGCATTAGCCATTTGATCAGTCCATTGTGGTATGCAAACCATCGGTACCCCAAGGGCTAGAGCTTCAAGCGTCGAATTCCAGCCGCAATGCGTAACGAAGCAGCCTGTGGCTCGGTGTTCCAGCAGTTCAAGCTGGTTGCACCATCTCACTATCATACCCTTCTCTCTTTTTGACTCTACGAACCCATTTGGAAGTTTATCCCTTTCTGATTCTCTCAAAACCCATAAGAAATTCAACCCACTTTCCGCCAGTCCCAATGCAATCTCCTCAACCTGTTTATCTGTTAAAGACAACATGCTTCCAAACGATACATACACCACAGATTCAGATTCCTTTGTTTCTAGCCATTTCACACACTCTTCTCCTAGTGGACTCCATAGACTTGCTCCATACCCTTTATCATCTTCGATCCGGCCGTCCAAATACGCTGATGGAATCATCGGACCGATGAACTTCGCCGGCCAAACCTTCGATATGTCTTCTGCCACCTGCATATGAAAAATTAACTTAACATTTGTATCCAACAACCTAACTAAAACAAAATAATTAAAACAAAAATACTATAATATACCTCGGACTCCAAGACGTCAAAGGTATTCACAAATATCCAGTCAGCCATTTCTGTATTAGAAAACTGACTCAATAACAAAGCCAAATAAGCAGGGTAGCTATCAGGAGCCTGAAGAAAACTTGGCAAATCAGAGGGCCGCAAAGGAGGCAAACCAGGAAGCAACAAAGGCTTATCTCCCTCCGATTCTCTAGGCAGAGTAAGTAGGCCATAGTGTACACGGCAGAAAACGCTACAAACAGCAGACGAATTAGTGAAAAATGGAGCTCCATAGATGCCATGTCGCTTGGCAACATCAAGACCCCATGGCAAAAAAGAATCATACACGATGCAATTCACAGGAAATTCAGTGTCTTGAAATTTTTGTACAAGTTGAGAAAGAGTTGCTGAGCCGTTGTCTCTAAGGCTTTAACATATAAAGCTGCGTCCTTTGCCTGAGGGAAACCACCTTCATCAAAGCCATCAGAGATGGCTGCGACGGAGACGGTGGGTGTACGGATGGAGTTAACGGTGTAATGGGTAGTGGCTATGGTGGCTTTAACGCCTTTTGAGGCTAAACGTTTGGCGAATTGGAGAAGAGGGTTAATGTGGCCTTGGCTTGGATATGGAACCACCACTACATGCCCTTTGTACTCCGTTGTTATTCCCTTCATTTTTTTTTCCTTATGATTTGTTTGCTTGTTTAGTTTCAGACCATTTTTTCCCCATATTTATAAGCCAAAAAGAGGAATGTACCTCCGTTCTCTTCTTTTTTTCCTTTTTCATTTTCTTTTTTATTATTACATGCTGCTTCGAATTATTAATTACAATCAAATTAATAACCAACTAACGCCTGGAATTTGTATCCGCCTCTGCATACTATTATTAATTACACGTGATTGTAAAGAAGCAATGTTATTAAAACCGGACCGGATAGAGAATCGGTAAGGCTGGGGATTCGTGGTTCGACCGTTTAACCGAATTCAATCGGATTTTTTTTATTTTTAAAATATTATAATTTTTTGAATACTATCGTATAAAAATTAAAAAAATATTCATCAAATTTTAAATATATATCACAAATATTTTAATAATAAATTACGAAAATAATTTTAATTTTATTATTACAAGTGATTAATTATGGATTATTGAATATCATATGCTAGAAACATAAAAATATAATCATATCATGAAAATAATTTCATATTTAGATGGAGTACTAATAAAGTGAACACAAAAAATATTAACCTTGCATATATGAGTATAATTATATTTAATTACAATAAATTCAAATAGATAATAAGTATATTAAATTATTAAGTGACATTTTTAGTATTTAAAATACTAATTTTTCAATAAATAAATAATAAAATTTTAATATATATATATATGTATGTATGTATGTATGTATGTATATTTTAAATTTTTATTATTTATTTATTTGAAAAAATAGTATTTTAAATTCTAAAGATATTATTTAATAATTTAATATACTATTACAATAATTCAAATAGATAATAAGTATATTAAATTATTAAGTGACATATTTAGAATTTAAAATATTAATTTTTTCAAATAAATAAATAATAAAAATTTAATATATATATATATATATTTAATTACAATGAATCAAAAATATAATAAATATATTAAATTATTAAGTGATATACTATATATATATATATATATATATATATATATTTGATTATAATGAATCAAAAATATAATAAATATATTAAATTATTAAGTGATATACTTAAAATTTAAAATACTAAGTTTTTCAAATAAATATATATATATGTGTGTGTGTGTGTGGGTGGGTGAAAAAATTCAAAAAAAATTGATTTTTTACATTTTTAGCAAAAAATTCGGTTTTGTCCGGTTCGCCGGTTTTTCAGTTTTACCCGGTTTTTTCTGGTTCAATTTGGTTTTTTGCCAATCCAATTTTCAGTAATCAAACCAACCGGCTGGTCTGCCGGTTCGCGGTTAAATCGGTTCAACCGGCCGGTCCGGTCCGATTTTAATAACATTGTAAAGAAGTCAAGAATAGCTGCATAAACATGTCGATGCATGTCGGTTAAAAATAAAATACATGAGATTAAAATATTAGATTTAATATTTGCACCCCGCAAAGCATAGCATTTATTGATTATTGGAATGCATTAAAAATTGGAGTCACATACATTATCAAGAAATGATAAAAATTTCAAAATGGGGTCCCTGTACTATCAAAATTTATAAGATAACCCGCATTCTTCTACTATATGCTATAAAATAATGATTACTCATAATAACATAGCATGAAATTATGTGAAGTGTCTTGTCTATGTCATAAGACACGTGTTTTTATTTATTTTTTTATTTTTCTTCTCTTGAAGTCTTGAATTTGTTAAAAGAGAACCGTTAAATTAAAATGAGGTGTACCCAATTGTACCACCTCAATTTCCGAAGAGAATAGAATAATTACCCTTGCATTAAACCAGTAATTATACCCAAAAAAAAAAAATGCATTTTTAGCCATAGTTAACGACAGATAGAAACCCGTCGCTAACAAGAATCATTTGGCAGACGCTGATTTTCAACTTGCGTAAAGTATTTTTTGTTTACTAGTTATGAACGACAAAACGCAATTTTTGTAAACAAACGACATTTTTAAAGTAAAACAAAAAAACAAAATTCCAATATTGAAGCACATGGGCTGCAATGATAAAATTGGAAAAAAAATAGAAAAACAGGAGGCTGAGACTTTGTGTGGAAAGTTGAAAATGTAAAATAACTATTTTGAGTGAATTAAATCAATTATATTTTAATAATATATATAAATATATATTGTATATAATTAATTTGATCTATAGATTTTTTTTCCCATATCTCATTCTAAAGAACACTTTTCATCATGGAAAATTTTTGTTTACATCTAATCGAAGCAAATTTTATAAACCCCAATAATATATTGCGACTTACGCATATTAATTACTATTCCAGGATTCTGCATTTTCTTGCTGTATGAAACCGACTTGGAACTTGGAAGCATATATTATAAACAAAAAGGAGGCAGTTTTTGTGCAGCGGGATGAGTGGACGGCCAGCTCTGTGGATGCGTCACTGCTGATTCCATATGTAACTTACGCAATCAATTTGTAATATTAATTACGTGAATAATGAAAATATTGTTTTTCTTTGTGATTAATAGAAATTAGCATTACTCATAATATTGTTGGTTGAATTCAACTCTTATCTAACCAGTACAGTTCCACAGCCATAGTTCGTCTTAGTTACATGGCATGAGTTGAACTGACGTTAGGAATTCGTAACGGAATCAAAATATTATACTGTTTTAATACAAAAAACAAAAAAACTCTTGAACTCTTGGGAAATGACAAATACTGGGAGATAAATGGCCCCTTTTTCTTTTCTTATCAGTTACGGGTATGAAAATTCATTACCCATTAGAATATCCCTTACCATGAAGATTTCAGGCAACGGGGGACCTACACGGAGCCTAAGGGGGCAATCGCATCCTCTTATTTTTCAAAAACAAGAAATCATTTTATAAATTTCACATAAACAGTGTAACGTGCTCGTGAATACTAAATTATCACGGTATGTATGTGCACGTACTGAATTATTATCATAAAATTTATATCTGTCTGTAAATTTATGAAAAAAAATAGTGTTTTTTCCTCACATTTTTAATCTTAATGTTGAACTACTATATATTTGATCACCACATTTATACTAATTAAAAAAGGAAAGCAGAAGAATAACATTTGAATGAGGTAATTTTGTAAATGATCTAACAAACCAAATCATAATTATACATTTTGCCTTTTTAAAATATCCGTATATTTCTGGATATGGTGTACTCGCCAAATTATCATTCATCTTCTTGAAAAAACAAACACCACAATTTTATAGTTTTTTTTTTCTTCTTCTTTTTAGCTTGTATTTCAGTGATTAGCTGGATATCTATCTATCTATTCTCCCTCTCGCTATCATGACAACTGTCATTGTTATATATCGCTTGTTTAATACCGCTTAGTTTACGATCTTACTTGAACAAGATCTGTTCTACAGGATCGTAGCTCTGTATCCCAAGCACTAAGGGAGGAGGAACCGAAGTCTATAGTGAAAAGTAAATAAAAAGATTTACCACTTGGTTTGGAATAAGAAGAGTTCTTTTGCTCCATTCTGACAACTGTTAGGTTAGGCAGTTTGGTTGTGGACCTAATCGGATTGTCCAACTTTTGTGAGCCAAGAATTATTGCTCTAATATTATATATTGTTTATGAGCTGCAGTAGTAATCCAGTGCTCGTATATCAATTATTTGCGGTAGTAGTTCAGTGCTCGTGTATCAATTACTTCTTTTATTCATATTCGGGGTGAAATAAGGTTTGAATCTAATTAATTAAAAAATTTTCAGATTTTCAATTATTTGAATTAAAAATAATTTTCATTTGCTTCAATTGTTTTCAATTATTAAAATTGATTTTGATTATTGATAAAAATTTAAAGGGGTATATTCGACTAAAGTAACATTTGTTAGTATCGAAAAAGTTGGGATGAAAAGAAAATAAAATCATTTTAACTTTTCAGGCCTTTTTAAACGTTTGCTAAAAAAATTAATTTCATAAAAAAAAAATTATGTGATTATTTAACCCCTTATATCTTGAAAAATAAAAATATGTTTATTTTGACATAATATTATTGTACTTTGTTAGAAAGAAATAACTAAAAATTAAAAAAAATATATATTTTTTAATTTATTTTAAAAATTTAATAAATAATTGAAAAAAAAAATCGAAATGTTTTTTAATTTTATCTTCATAATTTTATATTTTGGTTCAAAAAATATTTGAATTTTATCTTAAAATGTTTTACTTTACCTAAAAAAATATTGAGAGAAAAATCTTCTAATCATTTTCCCCCCCAAATGAGGGAAACGTGATTTAATTTGTGGCCATATATGTCGGCACGGGAAGTAAAGTTCGCACAAAAGGAAAATACAAAATCTATGGGCTCAGCCTAAATAGATTCTCAAATCAAAATTGGGCTGATTGTGTGGGCCTAAATTAAGGCCAGTCAGTCCCATGTTAGAAGGCCCAATCCATCAACCGATCAAATTTCTACACTTCTTTAGGTGATTGAATATTTTCTTCAGTTATAAAAAATATTCATCAACAATGCAATCAATTCCTTTACTTGACCTAATGGCATAGCTACGACGCAAAAATACAAACAATATTCACATTACAGTCAAACCTCAGTGTCGTTTTGTATATAATTAAACATCCAATGAGCATAAACATCATATTATCTGATTCTCTTTAAGTGTGTATTTCAATTTTTGACTATTTAATTGATCATTTTGCGTTGTCAAATGAAGAATAATTAATATATTAATACTTTGTTTCATATTTAATGCTTTAGCCCTAATAAGTGATAATAATATATAAAATTACATCAGTACTATATGCAAAGCTTCGAAAATTAAAATTGCATCCATAGTTTCGCCCTTCAATTTTATTTATTTATTTATTTTTATGACTCTCTCAGTTAAATTAAAATTGCATCAATTGTTTTTTCGACAGATAATGACTATGCCAATAAATGCTACTTTCTTCGCCTCACAATAATACAAATATTTTTCTTTTGGCCAAATGTGCATTTTTGCTCCTCATATTTATCTAAAAGTATAACTTTATTTCTAATATTTTGATTGGGAGATTTATACTCCTCATGTTATGAAAATAGGAGATATTTGCACAGCCATCCAACCCCATTAATTTTGACCAAAGTTTTGATAGTGGACTAATGATATGTAAAAATTTGCCACATGTCAGAGTTTTATTGGATACATCATTACACAGGTGGCAATGCGTGAGAACCACTCGAGGAGTGAAAAAAATTACACTTCTTCCTCCTCTCATTCTCTCTCAATTCTCGCTTTCTACTTTTCAAATCTGTATCTGAGATCAATATTTTTCATTTCTCACCATCTATTTAACTCCATTGCATCCAAAAAGATAGATCTCTCAAAGTTCGATCTCTGATAGACTTATATTTTGATAGAAATATAAAACTCTAATAATCCCTAATAGCCCTAAAACAATGTCAAGGGATTGATGACTTGGAAACTGTAGAAGGCCAGAATCATATATGTATACAATTTATAAAAAAAAAAAACCTCGCAGAAATTTTATGTCTTTGTTGCAGGGCAAGAAAATTACAGTGTACTCTACAACGCATAGTAATTCATGTGCATCTATTGCAGCTTTTCATTTAAAAAATTTATATATAGAAAATGGCAAGCAGAGCTGCCGTTTTCTTACCGCAAGCCTCCCTGACGATTCCCTCATCTGTCGCCTCATCTAGAGTGAAACAGCACCGTTTTCCATAGAGTGAAACGATACCGTTTTTAAAAGCCATGCCAGGCACTCTCTCCTAATGAGGAATGACATCGTTATGCTACAGTAGAAAATAACACATCAAGCTACCATTTTCAATACCAAAGACGGACCTCAGACCGTGGAACTCACCTGTCAGATATGGTTGCCATTTTTTAACACCCTAATTCCCTAATTATTTTTATTGTACCACCAATTCTTCCCCAAAAAAAGCATGAAGAGCTTATTTGATTATTGAAAAAATTTAGGGCCATATTCGATCAAAAAAAAATTGAGAGAAAAATCTTGTAATTATTTTTCCCCTCAAATAAGGGAAACATGATTTATTTTGTGGCCATTTTTAGGGTTAGTTACATCTATAATTATCGAATTTTGAATTTTATAACTAAATAGTTATAATAAAATAATTTGTAATACAAAATTTATTAAAATTTTAATTTATTTCAATTAAAATAAAAATAAATTGAAAATTAATTTTTTTTTTATATTATTAGAGCGATAACTAAACATATCATATATAATTGTCATGTTATTTTATAATCAATCAACTTTACAAATAGATTTTGATTAGTCACTCGGATTTTTTTTATCTTATGTATATTTCATTTTTTCATATTACATGATAACGCGATACTCTTTTAATTCGATGATCTAACTTATAAAATTAATTGATTTAAAAATGACATGACAATTATATGTAGCATGCTTAAAGATCACATTAATGATATAAAAAATTAATTTTTATATTATTTTTATTTTAATTAAAATAAAATAAAATTTTAATAAATTTTTATTATAAATTATTTTATTAGAATTATTTGATTACAAAAGTGAAAATTCGATGAAGACCGATGCAATAATCTGGCACAATTATGGTGACACCCTAATTCCCTAATTATTTTTATTGTACCACCAATTCTCTAAATATTTTTTAAAATTACCCCAAAAAAAACATGAAGAGCTTATTTGATTATTGACAAAACTTTAGGGGCATATTCGATCCAAAAAAAAAATTGAGAGAAAAATCTTGTAATCATTTTTTCCACTCAAATGAGCGAAACATGATTTATTTTGTGGCCATTTTTAGGGTTAGTTACGTTTGTAATTATCGAATTTCGAAATTTATAATTAAATAATTATAATAAAATAATTTGTAATATAAAATTTATTAAAATTTTAGTTTATTTCAATTAAAATAAAAATAATTTGAAAATTAATTTTTTATATTATCAGAGCAATAACTAAACATATCACATATAATTGTCATGTTATTTTAAAATCAATCAACTTTACAAATAGATTTTGATTAGTCACTCGAATTTTTTTTATCTTATGTATATTTCATTTTTTCATATTACGTGATAACGTGATACTTTTTTATTTCGATAATCCAACTTATAAAATTAATTGATTTAAAAATGACATGACAGTTATATGTAGCATGCTTAAATATCACATTAATGATAAAAAAAATTAATTTTTATATTATTTTTGTTATAAATTATTTTATTAAAATTATTTGATTACAAAAGTGAAAATTCGATGAAGACCGATGCAATTAACCCCATATAAGTCTGCCCGGGAAGTAAAGTTCACATGAAAGGAAAAACAAAATTTATGGGCTCAGCCTCTCTCTTCTCAAATCAATATTGGGCTGATTGTGTGGGCCCAATTAAGGCCAGTCAGTCCCATTTTAGAAGGCCCAATCCATCAACTGACAAATTTCTACACTTCTTTCGATGATTGAATATTTTCTTCAGCTATAAAAATATTCTAAAATTAAAATTTAAACATGAAGAATGCAATCATTTCCTTTAATTGACCTAATGGCATAGATACGACACAAAAAAACAAACAATATTCACATTTTAGTCAAACCTCAGTGTCGTTTTGTATATAATTAAGCATCCAATGAACATAAAACATAACATTATCTGATTCCCTTTAAGCGTCTATTTCAATTTTTGACTAATTTAATTGATTATTTTGCGTTGTCAAATGAAGAATAATTAATATATTAAACTCTTATTTTGAATGGCTAAAATGAAAGTTAATTGAAGAGTTGGGGTATTGGTAAAGATAATTAATCGACTAATAGTCTATTAATGAGAAAAAAAAACTAAAAATATAATTAACCATAAAATCGATCTGTACAGATATTTTTAATAAATTCAATTATAATTTATAATTTTTATATTTTTTATTTTTAATATTTTAGAGTAAATATAATTATTACTCTCTCTATTTTTTTATTTATTACTTTTATTATTTTTATTAAAATTAAAAAATAATAAATAAATTTAAATTTAGTATTAAATTTCATGAAATATCTAAAAGTAAAAAAAGAATGGAAGGAGGAGTATAAATAAAACTACTTTTAAGTTTTATTAGACTACTGGAGAAGGGTGATAGAGTTAATTACATAGGTAGTTTTTATTCAAACTGTTTATTATCATTGTGAATGATGGAAGAAGTAAAATGTGGATGGATTGATTATACTAAAGAAAGAAAAGAGAACTACTGAAAGAACATATAGAAACCTGCTAACAAGATTCTTTTAGTACAGTAATAGCTTCATTAGAATAAACATAACAAAAAACAAGAGGCATATTTGACATGATGATTAATAAAACACAAGAGGTGATTATTAAGCACAAATTATACATATATATATATTGATGGAGGATGATTAAGGGCACTTGGTCTTGTTGCCGTGAGTAGTCATGTCAGTGTAGCATTTGCCACAGAGTTCTCTGTTACCGGAAGTACCAGGAGGCACACACTTGCACCTGAAGCAGCAAGTACCGCACGCTCTTGTGCACATATTTGGCCTTGAATGCGCACTGCATCTCTGCTTGCATAAACCACCACAATCCAAGAATGCTAACATTCTTCTATTTGATCCTTTCACCATCTCCCTGCTTTGCTCTTCATTCTTTATATCTGATGAAACCTGCAACCACGATAATCAGAACTGTGTTCCAAATTTAATGAAAAATTATGAAAGAAAGCAGATAGTTATTTTGTGTTATCTACCTACCTGGGTAATCAAGAGAAGGAAAAATCCCAGCAGAACGAGAGAGCGTAAACCCATTTTGTTTTTCAATTAATAGTAGCTGTGGCTTGCGGCCGTGGTGACTGAGTAGTGAGGCAGTCTCTTTATAGCAGGCTTCTTGGTGGCTCTTTTACCATTTCGCCCCACAGCTTTTGTTGTTTTTCTCCTGCATAATTACTAATTAGTGTTAGGATTTTCTTTATTTCTATAATTAGGAAGCACGATTGACTTTTTAAGTTCATTTAGCTGATCCGAACTTAATATCTGCAATAATAATAATAATTAATCTATAAAAGTTTAAAAATAATACGACGGTCAAGTTAATTCTCCCGTAAAAAATAAAAAATAGAGAGAATATAATGAAAAAAAGTAAAATTATATCTGAGTAAATAGCTAATTTAGTTATTTATAGGGTTAAGAATTTACAATGTGAAAGTCAATTTACGGATTATAATTAAAAATCTACAATGAATTAAAATATATATTCTTTCTAAGGCATAATTCAGGAATCTAAATCTGGTTGTGCTAGACAAATCAAGTTTATTATGGGAGATGTCTGCATTTTGCACTAAAATAATAGCTGTCTTTTTAGTGCATCTCTAAGGTGAAGTTACTTATAATAAGGAGATGGTAACACAGTTTGAAAGAGTAGATTAGTGGCAGACAAAGCCAAACTGTGTCCTTAGTCATTGCGCTAGACTTGTCATAATTGAAAAATAAAATATCACAGCGAGAAGCAACCAAGTGCGTATCAACATTATTATATTATTATTAACAGTTAATTAATATATAAACTTGGTGCAAAAAAAACCACAGTAAGAAGAGTAAGGAAATGGGCATTTGTACAGAGAAATATTATAGAAAAAGGCCACAGAAATGGCCATCATCCCTGGGAGGGAATAGGGACAGTGTGTCCTTATTGCTGACTTCTGCTATGAAACAAAGTAAGGATATTTATCAATTTCCTTTCGTTGGTTTTCAATTGATAAAGTGATTCTACCACAGCTGTATCCCACTCTTCCATTTAAATAATGATGATATGCTCAGTGAAATGCTACAGGATAAGCAAGAACCGGTGTCGTTTCAGCTGCAATGAAGAAGAAAAATAATAGTATAGGATTCTTCGAATGGGGTTGGGATGATGGTTTCATTAAAGTGATAGATTAGAGACAGAAGCAGAAGACAGCTAGAGCATGGCTGGCCTAATGATATTATGCGAGATATAACGTCAGTCATTTATTTGTTTATTTATGTGTTTGGTAATATATATGAATTGGGATTGGTCCTTTCTATCCGAGTCTCGTAGCAGTGACACGAGCTGCGAGGTGCTTGATGTTTGCTAATGTTAAGCTGTATCCTCCTTAAGCATTGAAATCCCACGGACCACAGTACCAAAGTATTTGACCCTTGCCCTTTTCTTAACTTCTTTATCCTACCCACTCAACATCCTTATCACTTTCATCATATTATGACCATGACCATTGACCACTTAATGCTAGTATTTTATTACTAATGCGGATTAAGTAATTTTCTTTTTCTTTTTAAAGATAATTATATCTTTAAAAGCAGAACGAAAAATGAACCGGTCAATAAGAAAAATTATCATACTTTGAACCGAACAAAAAGTGAATTATCAAAGACAGTTACTTATGCTTGATCCGTTTTACTTAAAACTGTATTAAAGCATAACATTCTTGATCACAACCCAATATCCATGTATTGTAGAGAGCTGCATTGCACTGCCTTTCTAGGATTGGATTGGGGTGTTGAGCCATATTTGTTGAAATTAATTACTGAGGCAAAAGATTGGCAATGGTTCGTGTGTAAAACATCGAAAACAGTACCTGCATTATGAGGTATTTCCGAGAGGAAAGAGGACTCGCCAGCAAGTCTCAAGGGCAAGCCAAGTAGCTTTACACGACTCGTCTACCACATAAGCTTCAAATTCCAAGGAACTGAAAACAGCGGAATTTGAGCATTCTGATTATCTCACCAGCTATTCCTAACGTAAGCAGCACCTTGACACAGTATACCTCACACCCATTCTCTCTATGTATTTCATAAAGACGATACTTCTCGATTCTAAATGGATAGGAAAATCTTCAATTTCACACAAATAAAAATGTAATTTATGTTTCTAAAACATATAATACTCAAAATTTTACAAATTTATCCCTAAGCTTATTATTAATGCTAGTTATTAAGACAAAAAATAATCAATTGATTGTATTATTAAAAAGACAACGCATTACAAAAGAAAGTATGTCTATCAAATTGCAATGAAGAGAGGATATCCACATTTCACTTGCAATATCAAAATGACAACAGGCCTCCCACTAAGTCAAATTTTGAACATATAGGATTTTGAATTATCATACCAATACACAAATACAAAAAGGAGGCGACCCATGACCGCCAGCTTTAACACATCACATCTCGAATTTGATGATTTTAAGGTTTCGACAAATCATTATTTATGAAGCTGAATTATCTAACGAGATGATTAGCAGTATTTTGTATGATTCGAAGATCTCTCAACTTTCAAAACCAATTACCCAGTCAGCATTAGTAAAATCTAGCTTCCAACATTCTCCACCCTTATTTAGAGGGGGCTCACAAAAACATGACCTTGCGAAATTACAATACTTAAAAAAGAATAGAAACACACACAAAAAAAAAAAAATCCCAGTAATACAATAACGAAGATTTTGAGTCGACAACATATAAAAAAAATATGCTGATCAAAATGAACCTTAACAAAATTCTTATCAACCATTTATAAACAATTTTATGGAAGCAAAGAATCGTGTATCTAGTTTTAAGCTCTACTAAGAGTTGAAGAAAAGTTTACATGACTGGAAACTGTAAGCTAAAAACTATGCTCTCAATATCAAAAATTCAGAAAACTCTTGAGATTTTAGTGTTTCAGTTCTCACCTATACTTGCCGGAAAAGGAATAAGCAAAAAATAACCATTGTCTGTTCTAACATGTGACAAAAACTATTTACCTGTATAGCTAAATTCAGTTCTTCTAGAAAACAATGTTAACTTCCTTCTCGTTCATCTCGAATACATGATCTCTTGCGTCAGAGAGAGCACTCTGCATAAAACAAGTTTATTCATGCAAATGCACCCTAAGTAGACCATTTAAAAACAACAACAACAAGAACAACTTCTGAGATTTTAAAGACAGAGAAAGATAAAAACTACCTGCCCAAACTTTGTGAGGAAGTTATTTGCAAGGTTTAAAGAGGTAATTTTCACATCTTCATTAGCCTTGAGCGCTTGAGCAATAGCAAAAGCTCCATCATCCTGTACGCCATATCAATATGAAACACTGTATGATGTTTTCCAATTTGTGAACAAAAATAATAGAAAAGAACGGTGTTTACTCTTATTTCATTGAATCCTAAGTCGAGTTCTGTCAGAACTTCATTGACCACTTTCAAGCTGCGAGCCAGGCAGATAGCACCCTGCAAATATATTTTATAAACGAGGAGGAATTTAAGATCTAATAATTAAACTGACCCTAAAGCCATAAAAATGCATCTGAATGGAAAAGAACATACTTCATCTCTAAGTCCATTTCCACGCAAGTCTAGAACTGCTATGGTGTTATTGTATTTCAAAGTATCTGCAATATACTCTGCGCCTTTTGCTCCTATCTGTAAAATATTTCCCATTTCACACTGTTATGAATAATTAAGAACCAATTTGCAAATGTGCATACACATTCAGTATAGAGTTTCACCTGGCACCAACCAAGCTTTAAGGCCTTCACATTTCCATGAAACTTAAGAACTTCAGATAACACCTCGACTCCATCGGGTCCAATAGGATTGTAACCAACTTCCAACTGTGAGAGGGAAGGAGGATTAAACACTACTAAGAATTAAAATCATCAAAAATTAAAACTGCGCAATATAAGAATAGGTTAAAGCAAGGTAAAGGACAAACCGTTGTGATTATGGAGTTATCTTTCAAAACTCGAGCTATTTCACTGATCCCCTTGGCATGGATGTTATTTCCACCCTGTAATGGCAGAATTATTTTGCTAAATAAATCTTCAGGAAGCATATTAAATCACATGACAACAGATGATCATAGCTCAGAACTATCTTCCCACCAGGTCTATAACTGCTAAGCTTCGGTTCTGCTTCAAGGCATCCGCAATCTTTTCAGCACCCTGACAACGGTTGGGCGAAATAAAACAGCAAAGTGAGAGTACAAAAAATGATGTACCAGCATTAACTTGACTTAAATATATCCAGAAAGCTAAATAACTCAAGTGGATAATCATTTAGTAAATTCATCACCTCATCACCTATGTCATTCATGTACATATTCACCCAGAACAAGCTCTTGCTCATCTTGATATATTCAGCAACATGAAAGGCTCCCTTTGCACTAATTGAGTTGTTGCCAAGGTCTAGGTGGGTAAGTTTTGCTGAAGGGCAAACTTGCAAATCAGACTAACAGCAATGGACTTAGATTTTTTTTCTAAATTGAGTTTGGTGACAATAAACACACCTTTGCTGGAAGATAAACCTGACATCAAGGCGCGGACTCCTTCATCTCCAATAGCATTTCCTTGCAAATGAAGTTCCTGAATAGAAATAAGTCCGGTATAATTTTACATTACTTGAAAAACATTATAACCTAGCACTGAGTAGTTTTGTTTCATAATTATAACTTATGTTACTCTTTCACTGCTACAGGACATGAATAATATCAGTTCACAAAAGTACCAATGAAATTAAACACTATAACTTATAATTTTAGCTGGAAGAACATCTTCCAACATAATCTAGAGAAGAAACTGAGAATCTATTTTAACCCCTTCAAACTGGTGCAATGAAAAAACTTCTATGGAAAGCACAACAGTAACATCTTCAAGTTTTATACTGTATTCCAAATTCCAAAAAAGTAAAGAATCTGGAATAGGAACTATCAGAATGAGCATTTTTGAATATTTATCAGGTCTCAAGTATTTTTCAATTTTTAGATGACTCTCAAAATAACTTTTGTCTGAGCTCTTTTATGAAAAAATTCACTGAATGCCAGCAAGAAATTTAAGGTTATACTATGCAATCATTTAAACCCCATTTATTACAAAATAAAAAAAAATAAAAAAAAAATAAAGGCCTCCTTAAGACACCAATAGTCTCACTCACTCTCCAGTCTCTGGCATTAAGCACTTGCTTAAGATCTAATATATATTCCGTTCCAAACATCACTAGACCAGAATAATGGCAAAATCCAGATGCCAATTCAGATCAAACCCTCACACAATAATGCATGAACATATATTTGAGAGCAAAGGCTAATTTTTGCCCCTATAGTTTTCTCGCCCTTTTAACGTTTTTTTTTTTTTTTGGGTCAATTTTCGCCCTTGAAAATATTAAAATGGTTAGTTTTTGCTCCTAATGATATTAAACTGGTTAGTTTTCGCTCTTGAAAATATTAAAAAGGTCAGTTTTCTCTCTTTAAGATGTTAGTTTTTACCACTAAAAATATTAAAACGGTCTGTTTTTGTCACTTTTGGGACAAAATTCAAGTCAACTAACAAAATAAACGGTGTCCATTAAAAAAATGAATATATCACGTGTCTATTATTTGATCCATGTAAATACTCATTTGTCACTTCTTCACTGGCCACAATCTATTCTTTTAGCTGACTCGGATTTCTTCCAAAAAAGATAAAACTAACCAATTTAATATTTTCAGTAGCAAAAATTGATCATTTCAGTATTTTTAGGGAGCAAAAACTGACTATTTTAATATTTTCAAGTGCAAAAACTTACAAAAAAAAAATTGTGGATATTTTCTGATTAGGAGGAAAATTATAGGGGCAAAAATTGCCCTTAATCCTAAATTTAACTCTGAAGTTAAAATTGTAAAAATAACCTATAAAAACCAGCAACTAATACTTAATAGAGCAAGTCAATTCGAATCATAAGATATTTAATGGTACATAAGTCGATTGATTTTCTTGTCTGCTAGTTTTTTGTTTCCTAAATAGATGGTTTTATCAGATTGGATACTGTAATGATATATGCTTATGCAGAAGTCCATTCATAACCACTGACCAGAAACTAGTAAAAGCAATTAGATTGGAAAATAAAATAAAGTACTGAGCAGATAGGAAAGGAAGAAGTAAAAGTTGATACGACATGTACCCGTAAAGACTTGTTCTGCTCAAGTCCTTTAGCCAAAGCATTAGCTCCCAAAGCACCACCATAATTGCCACTTAAGAGTGATAGAATATCAGCAAGATTTCCAAAAGTAACATAAAGAAAGTGCAGCACTGGAACTATTATCTAAAGCTGTTCAAAACCCAGCCAGTTATTATATTAAGGTTTTTCAATACAAAACACTTGACATTCAACTAATACCCAAGAGAGAAAGAAAATACGTTCCAAAACGAAAATTCCGAGAACTACTGCTCACTTGAGATATATACTCCGTACAGTGGAATTCTCCAAAAATGCTCCAGCAAGACTTGTAAATCCCTACTTTCAATTCCCAAAAAAAAAAAAAAAAAGGGGTTCATAGACAACATCAATTTATCAATTTTAGCTAATCTAGCAATAATCTCAAGAGAAAATTTGGGTACTTTCATACAGAATAATCAATCATGTTGTTATTAAGTTCAATCACCCGCAGGTTTGAATTTTTCTTTAACAAATCTGCAATAGCTTTTGCACCCTGCAAAGAAAGTGACCAACACTTCAGGCACATGATAACTGGATTTAGTGATACATGCTAATAGAAGTGGCTAGTTCATTAATGCAATTGTCAGGCTGAAGATGAAAGTAAGCTAACCTCATCGCCAAAGTCGGTACTGTTTAGCTGGAGCTTTTCAATACCATTATTATCCACTAATATATCACACAAGTTCTGTTTGCACCCAAAAAATGAAGTAAAAATTATTAGTAATACATAACCTTTGCAACAAACTGTAAGTAAGAATCCAAACACTGTCTCAGGGAAAATTTACAATCTCAACAAGAAATAAACCACATACAAGTATGATAATTACTGAATGAAGATTGAGATGCACTGAAAAAGAAAGCTAAAAACTACACGAAGCAATCCATGTTGGTTACTTTCCCCAAGTAACCGTATCCTCTATTACATGCTTTAAAATCACAAATCATAAAGTTGAAACAATAAAGTAGTTGTGACACATGATGTAAGGTTTCAAGGTTTAAACAATCAAAATAGAAAAAGCAAGACAAAGAAAGGGGGGAATGATAACATTCAAGAGAAAAAGTAATTTCTACTTCCTGTATCAAATGTATCCATCTGCTACAGAAGACTAGAATCTATATGAAATAGCTTGCCTATCTGAGATATCGAAGAGAAGATATATCTTTGCAAGTCTATTTGAAAGGAGGTTCATAGAAAAATTCAAAAAAAAGTAATTTATACCACAGGGACCACCATCTTATCTCAAAGAATATAATTGAAAATTTTGCAGCAATAGGCAAAATAAACCCAGAGAAGTTTAAAATCATCCAATGAAGATTAGAAAAAATAAATAAGATACTCAAAACTTAAGCTACATTGTTCATGACCAATATTAATAGGCCTATATATCAAGAGAACATATGTTAAAGAAAGAGGAGGATACACCGGCAGACATGGGCTGACCTTAGCTCCTTCATCTCCCATAGGGTTTCCAGACAAGTTCATTGTTTTCAACACAATATTTGACTGAAGAACACGATCAAAAGCTTTTATTCCTTCTGCTGTTATCCCATTTGCAGCAAAGTTCACTTTCTCTAGAGTCTGAAGAACAGCACACAAATTAGCCTTGTGAAAGTTAAATTATACTTATGGTACCATCCAAATAGCAAGTTCTATGAGAATCACAAAAACAGCCGCAAAAGCTGTTGAAGGACTCAAACCTGATTGTATGCTAAGCTCTCAGCAAGGAAAAATAGCCCTTCATCTCCAAAGTTACATCCTGCCATATGCTTGGAAGACAAGATCACATTAAACTCAAAGGCAACAGTTATTGAGTTTATATTTCAGCTATAAAATTCAAAGTGTTCAACAATGGTCCCAACCAGAAAAGAAAAGAAAAAATATATATATATAAAGAAAGAAAGAAAGAAAGATATAGGTTCAAAGAAAACCAATCCTGTTTGTTGCATCTAAGATGCCAAAGTAATGCAGAAGATATAGATTTAAAATCATTGTTAGATCCAGCATTCTCTTAATTAGTTTCGTGTAGTTTGACGATACAGTCTATCATGATAATTTCACCCCATAGTTACAGAATGAAACATCAACCCTTAGAGTCTGGTTATACTTTTGGATCTTAGTTTGTTGCCTTAAACAGAACAGATGTCAAAACTTATACATTTTCAGTTAAGGTTCCAATTAATATGCACTTTATGGAATTTTTCAAAGTTTTACTGCTATCATTGAGATGGTGGTATAACAATTTTAACTGCAATGTGTTTCCAACAATTTAGAGGTAATAACAAACAGATTCTAGATGAGACACATGCTAGTTTTCTTATTTGTTATTTTAGAAAGGATATTAGTTCCTCTATTTACCTAGCAAATCTGCAAAATTTTGGATCTGAATTTCCGTAATCATCAAATCCTAAGCTCTTGGCCGCCAGCCAACACCGATGCTATAAAAAACTACAAATTGTTATTTTGTAGACTGCAGTGTTCACACTACTGGAACAACATGAACCACTCATAATGTTATTCCTTGCCTAATTCACTCTAATTCCATTCATTTGGAAATGTTAACCCTTTTCAGAAAATATAATATTAGTTTCACATGAATTAGCAGCCAATAAATCCCATAAACTAGCACTTTGCTCATCGCGCTCAGGTTTGAAATAGTCGTTAAGGGTGCACCATGGCATCACATGAATAAAGAGTTACATGCCCAAAACTTTGTATCCATACAATAAGTATTTAACCCTTTAATCTAAGTAGAGAATGATAAAATTAAAAAAATTATTAAAATAGTACGGAAATGTAAAATGAAGCATTCTAAAAGAAATTTGATTTTGTTGCTCAAGTCATGTAAACAACACACCTTACACGATGAAGATGCCAAATGACCTAAGTTCTTTGGCAAATCAATTCATACGTAAATCAACAGTATGCAAGTATTGAAGAATCTCTCTCTATCTCTAAAATGAACAATTCTAAAAGAATTTAGCTTTTGTTGCTCAAATTGACGTAAACAACACACCTGACATGTCAACAATGCTGAACGACCTAAGTTCTTTGGCAAATTCGTTTAGCTTCTGCTTGGACTCTCTATCAACCTTTGCAGTGAGACCAGGAAATAAATTTGTACCAGCAGCGAAAGACCAATTCATTCCCTTTGAAGAAGATTTATTTTCCACTACTGCTGGTTTCTTTGGCTTTGGCATCATGATTTTCTCCACCAATTTCCACAAAACTGTCAGCTGAAGGCATCAATTAGCACAATCGTTGCAGAATTCACACAATTTTAAACATCAGGATGACTACTACCCAGCACAACTGCCTCAAATGCTAATTACTTATAAAAATACTCTTATCACGTACAAAGTGCTTCTAAATGGAGCTCATTCGCTAAAAAGAAAAAAGAAAAAAATTAACTGTAAAGTTTCCATACCAAAAGTAACGACAAGAAAAGATCCAGCAGGAACGACAAAGGAAGCAATCTGCTGAACAGGAGCATTAGAAAATGCACTCTCTCCCCGCGACTGCCTGTAAACTCTCCGTTCACTAGCCGGCCGCCGCGAAGCTCCACGAGCCTCCGCCCTAACAACTAGACTCCTGAACCTGAAACATTTTCTCCTACTAGTAACCGGCGGCGCAGCGTTATGAAACGGAAGAAGCAAGCTGCGAGCACGAGAACAGGAGGCGGAGCTGCGAAACGCGCCGGATTGCAGCCCAAATGAAATCTTCAAAAGAAGTAAAGCTGTTAGTAGAAACTGAAAAACCCGACGAAAGAACGTGAGAAAATAAAGGAGGACGTTTTACCTTAGGATGAAAGTAGAACGAATGAGTATAAGCAGAGCCCATAGATATAAATAAGTTTAGATTTGCATAGAGAACAAGATACTTAGCCCGCGCTAACCGAAGCTGGGAAGGAGATAGAGACAAAGGAGACGATAAAGCGGCGGTTCCCGGTATGTTCTAAACTAGAACACTGGTAATTCATTTATCAGTTGTCTGAGCGGTCGGGTTCTAATCAGTGATCGAACAACCACTGTCTGTATCTCATAGAACGGGCCAAGTCAAGCACAAAGATCCAAACAAGTTGGACTTATAATCTGCGATTGAATAACCAGTGTCAGTATCTCACAGAACGGGCCAAGTCAAGCCCAAAGATCCAAATAACTTCCAGGTTGCGACTTGCGGCCCTCCACATCTGGCCCAATACAAAATATTGGAAGCATTGCTGAAATTTTAATATAATTATCAGTAAATTCTCGATTATTTATTAGTATTTTTTTTATAATACTGAATTACTATTAATTGGGGATGAGCCTTCAGTCAGTTCATTCTAGTCATTTAAAAACTGAACAAACTAAAGTTGGTAGTCAATAGAACTAATAAGAAGAAACCGAACAACAATTCAAACAGTTTTTAGTTTGGTTTTAGGCTTTTGAGCTTTTTCATGGGCTTTTAGTTTTTATGCCATTTTATTTACATTTTGAATAAAAGAAATTTTAATAAACTTCAATTTTTTTTTCAATTAATAAATTATACACTATTGATATTTTGATTAATTTTTTGATAGAAATATTTGAATTAATCTAGTTGAATATTCATTATATTATTCAAAAACTAATTAAAATTCAAATATTACATAGTTATGCATTATATTTAATTATAACTAAGTAATTATATTCTAAAAAAACTAAGTAATTGTACTTTAGGGAAAATATATGTACTATATTAGTATATTCAATAAGTTAGGGTCAAATTTAATTCAAAAAAAGAGTTGGTTTAAAGACAAATGAGTACTATTTTCAACATTTTAACAAAAAATTTGATCATTTACCCTTTAATAAAATAATGCAATTTATTTTTTGAGAAGTAAATATTATGTGTAGATAAATAATAACCAAGATTAAGATTCATATTATTTTTCAACTATGTGCACCGTTAGATTTGTTAAAATTTAATCCGACTGGTAAATTCGATTCATATGATCAGTTAAATGATTCAAGTGATTCTTTATATAATCTATTTAAGTCATAATCCTTTTGGACTGACCTATTTTAGATTATTTTATATTTTTATAGATTTCAATTTTTTTTATATGATGTAAATATAAAAATAATTTTTTTATAATTTATACATACATAAATTTTTTATTTTTAATAAAAAAATTTAAAAAAAAATATCATAAAATTTGACCCGATTCATTTGAGCCATAAATGGATCATGGCTTATTTGGATTATGAACCCTATAAGATTGATCCCATTCATTTGATTGAAGCCGATACATTTGGCCGGGTCTATGTACTGTGAGTCTCAGCATTATTATACTTCATATATGAAATTGTAAACCTTGTGACAGCTGAAAAAGGAACAAAACTAAAAGAAATAACAAATAAAAAATAAAGAACAAGAACAAGAATGTCAAAGAAGCCACAA
The DNA here is from genome assembly GCA_037975025.1 of Excoecaria agallocha. Classification (NCBI taxonomy): domain Eukaryota; kingdom Viridiplantae; phylum Streptophyta; class Magnoliopsida; order Malpighiales; family Euphorbiaceae; genus Excoecaria; species Excoecaria agallocha. The sequence goes on along the minus strand of JBBPFJ010000023.1, from coordinate 1,148,943 downwards.
TGGTTGGATATTTCGCAATTTAGACAAATGGAATACCCTTGGAGGAATAAATTAATTGTTATAATAAGGATTAAAACTTTGGACTAATTTTTATTTCCATAGCCGGAAATGCCAGGAATATTGTGCAGCACAAATTACAAATTACTTTCTTGGGTATTTCCATAATTTAAAATTGACTTGGAATTTAGATTTCAACGAAATTTATAATGAAAATAACGGGGGGAAACTGACTCTTGTACCACGCCTTAACCCTAAGGACAATAGAAGAGGCCAATTTGTGGAAGGCAAGCCCCATGTGCATCGCGACAATATAAGTCTAGTCACAGCACATTTTCTCAATGTCAAACACCATTTTCTCTGTATAAACATATACAATCGGTCTCTAAATCCTTCAATTGCTAGAACTTAATATGGGTTCAAGGATGATTATAGCTGCTGCCTGTTTTGCTATGTTGGTGATGGCTGGTGTGGCTCAAGGTCATGACATGACGCCTGGCATGGTTATGCCACCGACACCAGAGGCTGCTCCTCCTAGTTCAAGCCCTTCTGTTTCTCCATCCATGGTGATTGCTTTCTCTGCTCTTATGGCTTCCCTCCTTGTTTTTGGCAGACGCCTGGTTTGATCTTATGATTAATATATGTATTCTTGAGTTATTGATACAGTTCTGTCCACTCTTTCTTCTTTGCAGTACTAATGTTGTTATGTGAAGTTAATAAAACGTGTTTCATGAAAGAACAATCAATTATATAGATTTATGATTCCATCCAATGCATGAATTAAGAAAAACATGTGAACAAAATCTCTACGTATTATAATTCAAAAAGAATTCAAATTTGTCGTCGATTTTGAAAGGAATGAATGCGCAAACGCTGCATAAATGGCTGCGCCGACAGGAAAAACATCCTCATCGATCATATAGTAAGGGCTATGAGGAGGATGTACGTATCCCAGCTTGTCATTTCTCATTCCTAAAAGCAAGAAAGATCCAGGTATTTGTTCCTGGTAAAAATCAAAATCTTCACTTCCCATAATCGTGGGAGCTACTTTGACATTGTCATCTCCAACTACTTCAACTGAAACTTGGTGGGCATGGTTGTAAACCTTGGGATCGTTTATGGTTGGGGGAATTGTGGGATTTCCATTTCCTGCGAATTCAACATCCGAAGAACACCTATGTACAACTGCCTGCGCTTTGATTATCTGTCACAAACATACATATAAATGTCAAACATTTCAAGTCAATAAACTGAAAATTCTCTATACATCTTCAATTTGTTTATAGAAGAGAGTACTAATAGTCGCATAAGTTATTAATAGGTGGATTTAATTTGCTTAGTTGCTAACCTCTTCTATTCTTTCCCTGAGTGCTTTGAAACTTTTCCTGCTGAAAGCCCTGAATGTTCCGGCTATGGTAGCCGAGTCTGGGATCACATTAAATGCAGTCCCGCCATTGATCATGGCGACAGACACTACCTGCACTATCCGAGTTTCAGTATTAATATAGAACCTAAAATTCTGCAACAATTGTATAATATATCATACTATAAACTTTAAATTATATAATACTTTTTAACTCAATTATACTATTATTTTATACATGGGGCCCAAAAAAGCATCAAATTATATTATGTTGATCATATATACACACTGATTAAAAATCCTGAGTGTGAGCATGATTAGGTGGTATGGAATTGATTGGGTTAGTTACCTGAGAATCTAAAGGATCAACCTCCCTCGAGACAATTTGTTGCAAACTAATAACAGAAGCAGAAGCAGCCAAAATTGGATCAATAGATTGTTGAGGAACAGCTGCATGACCTCCTTTGCCGCTTATCTTTGCTTTAAAACCTCCACAGCCAGCAAGGAACTCTTCAGGCCGAGAAGCAACAATTCCGGTGGGATACTTTTGAGCCAGGTGGATCCCAAATATTGCCTCCACATTATCAATTATTCCTGCTTCAATCATTGATTTCGCCCCTTCCCCTATTTCCTCTGCTGGTTGAAAAATAAGCAATACAGTGCCCTGCATTTAAACTCATCTACTTTTATGTCTGTGGTCCTAATTAAGATCAACCGAGTCCCCACCAAATTCCAAAGATTACCTGCAACAGGTGTCTTAATTCTTGCAGTATTTTAGCAGCACCAAGAAGCATGGCAACATGCCCATCATGTCCACACGCATGCATTTTGCCATCTACTTTGCTCCTGTGTTTCCATCCATTCAGTTCCTGCCATCCCCACGTAGTAGTTTGTTCTTTAGCACACAAATTTATTGGTGTATGGTATTAGAAAACAGTTGTTCTTAGAATAATGTGCAAAATGACAGAATACAATTATTCTGCTCAGAAAGAAAAATTTATTATTTTCTTAACAGTTTTAGTCCGAATTTATTATGATTTACACTGTCTGAACACGGAAAATAACTGTATTTATTGTGATTTACACGGTCTGAATACGAAAAATTACCGTCTTATTGTCTTATTGGTGGGTATTTTGCTCTAAAAATCAACTTGAGGATAAAATTAGCAGCTAATTCAAACTTGCAATCATTTTGCACCTTATTCATTTATATGTATGTATGTATATATATATGTGTGTATGTATATATTCATGAATTGAATGAATACATACATCATAGTTATCCTAAAAGAGAAAGAAACTGACCTGAATAGGCAAAGCATCCATATCAGCTCTTAAAGCAACAAAGGAGGACGAACCAGACCCAATTTTAGCCACCACACCAGTTCCAGCCACAGGCCATGTATAAGCAACACCAAGTTGGTCAAGTTCATGCCTAATTAGCTTACTTGTCTCAAATTCTTCAAATGCAAGTTCTGGATTTTCATGGATTTTTCTCCTGATATTCTTCATCCAGTTAACTGTGTCTTCATCATTGGCCAGCTCAATTATGTGGTCTTTAATGGAATTAAGAGAATTGAAGGAGTTTTCATGGTTTGGTGATTGAAAGTTGAAAGAATAACAGAAAGGCATGGGCAGGGTGATTAAGAGAATGTGAATTAAAAGGGCCATAGCCAATTGGGTTGGAGATGATTTCGAAAGAAAGGAGATAGATATATAGATAATTATACGGCAGGTTTGCTATTGTGGGCTACGAACCACACTGCCACTCTTGCCTATTTTATAATCCCATGTGATTTAATTTATGTTGCAATTATCACGTCTTATCTTTAAATTTTCCACTAATGCAATCATTAACACGACAAATATTTAGAAGAAAAGAGTTATGAAACACGAGTATGGCATATATTCCCATTTAAAAAAATGATAATTTTAGGGAATATTACGAAATTTTCTTTTGCAAAATATTCCTTCCATTTCTTTTACTATTATTCCATGTTCATGTTCCTACCATTTCTATATATATATTACCATATGAATTTTAGCTTGAAAGTGCAATTCAACATCTGAAATTTGACCAAAAAAAAAATTAAATCTCTAATATTTATTTTTGTGCTATCTTTCCCTAAAATTTACAAATTGAGGCAATATGATTTCAAAATTGACGAATTGATTATTTTTTGTCAGTTAACTGTTAGCGTGGCATAAGTGTGACACGTCAACAGAGATTAAATATTTCCAATTTGTAAATTGTAGGGAGTGTCAAGGAGAAGTCTACAGATCAACCACCTCTTGGTTAGAAGACATATTACAGAATTATTTCCTGTAACAACTGTAACAACTTCCTGTTATCTCTTAATTCAACTGTACTTAGCTCTTATCCTTATCACTTAGCTTATCTTTAGCTCTTGGTAATGTGTATATATATTGTAAATGTAAAAGTGAATAATATAACAGTTTCAAATCTTCATATGGTATCAGAGCAACAAAACACTCCAACGAGTTCGATCCACAATTTTCATCATGCCAAATACCTCTGCTGCTGCACCAACTATCATGCAATTAACTGCACCTACTCATTTTTCCATCAAACTTACTCCCACAAATTTTCCTGTTTGAAGAAAACGGATTCAGTCAACTCTTATTGGTCTTAATCTTTTAGAATATGTTGATGGTACTCTACCTACACCTTCTCGATTTCTTGATACTGAAGGCAAAGACATTAACCCTGCTCACACCACCTGGTTCAGGCAAGATCAAATCATTCTCAGAGCAATTCTTGGTAGCTGCACAGAAGTAATTCAACCAACAATTTCTTCGGCTGACTCTTCCAAAGAAGCTTGGGATTGACTTGTTCACAGCTATGCAAACTCATCTCGATCTCGAATCATCTCTCTCAAAACTAAACTTGCCAAAAATTCAAAGGGCTCCAAATCAATTGCTGACTTTCTTAATGAAATGCGATCTATTACTGATGACCTGGCTCTCACTCAAAATCCAATAAGAGAAGAAGACATCATTGTTCATATTCTGTCCCAACTTGGAGACGAGTTCAACACCATTGTTGCTGCCATTAAAGCCCGTGAATCTCCAATTAGTTACTCTGAACTTTTTGATAAGTTAACTGATCATGAAAGAATGCTGAAGGACAGTGAACCAATATCTCCCTCTATCATTGCAACAGCTAACAACACTCAAAAGCAAAATCCCAAGTCACAATAGTTTCATTCATCATTTCAGGGGCCCGCCAATCAATTTTACACTCGCAGATCTCGTGGAGGCTATAATGGATTTGGTTCTCGCTCCTGGCAACACCAACCTCAAAATCGAACCCACCGATCCAACCTCTTTTGTCGTTACTATGAAATTCCAGGCCATGATATGAAGGACTGCAGGAAATTTGCCAGGTTCTTGAAAGATAACAACATTCATGTCACTACCTCCAACAATGTTACTCCATCTTCCAGCCCAGTAGCTAATGCCACGACCTCCATGCACTCCAATGGCATGCATCAACCTTGGCTATTCGACAGTGCTACTTCCCATCATGCAACTTCCAATGCATCTGCCTTGCATTCCTACTCTGACTATGGGGGTCCAGATGAAATCTTCTTGGGTGATGGTAACAGTCTTCCTATTTCCCATATTGGCTGCTCTAGTATTCACACACCTCACCATAAAATTTCTCTTTCTAATATCTTATGTGTTCCCCATTTACGCCATAATTTAATCTCAGTAGCAAAGTTATGCAAGTCTAATCCTGTTTCTGTTGAATTTTTCTCCACTCACTTTCTTGTGAAGGATCTTCGCACGGGGGCATCTCTAATGCGGGGGAGAACGTTGATGATGTTTATTGTGCAACTTTACCTTCTCATCCTCAACTAAATGTCATTACCACAGTTTCCTTCTCCGATTGGCATCACAAGCTTGGTCATCCTTCAAATAAAGTTCTTCGTAATGTTTTACAGAGTTCTAGTTTATTCACATCTTCCTTATTTCCTTCCAATTTTCATTGTAATTCTTGCTCCATTAATAAAAGTCATAAGTTGCCTTTTTCGGATAATTCTCTTACTAGGTCTAGACCTCTGGAGCTTGTTTATATAGATGTTTGGGGACTAACTTCCATGTCACTTGATGGTTATTCTTATTACATTATTTTTGTTGATCATTTTACAAAATACATATGGCTCTATCCCATGAAAAAGAAATCTGACACGTCTTGTATCTTTCCCTATTTAAGAGGCTGGTTGAAAACTATTTTAAAACTTCAATTTGTTCTATCTTCTATGATAATGGCGGAGAGTATCAAAAACTCATTCCTCTTTTTAACTCCTTTGGCATTTCTCATTTCACTACTCCTCCTTACACGCCTAAGCACAATGGCACTGCTGAGTGTCGTCACAGACATATTATGGAAACCGGCCTCTCCTTGCTTCATTTTGCTTCCTTACCTTTGACTTTCTGGTCATATTCATTTCAAACAACAGTCTACCTCATAAGTCGCCTCCCTACACCTGTACTCCATTCTAAAACTCCTTTTGAAATGCTCTTTCGTCGATGTCCAAATTACAAACGTCTCAAAACCTTTGGATGCCTATGTTATCCTTGGCTTCGCCCCTTATCCTCATCTAAACTTCACCCACGGTCTGTCCCTTGTATTTTTCTTGGATACTCTTCCTCCCAGTTTGCTTATAAATGTCTTGACCCAACTACCAATCGCTTGTATCTTTCTCGTCATGTCAAGTTTGTTGAGGATGTGTTTCCACGTAAAGTTCTCCATAAATCTCATAAATCTTCTAACCCTATTCAAGATGCTTGCCTTGCAGGTTCTATTCACGAGGATGTTTCCCCATCTCTACCTCTATCTACCTTGATCACTCCTCCCCTTCCACCTCATTTGCCCGTCGATACACTTCCCAGCTCCTTGTCTTCTTCCACTTTGGACCCTCCTTCTTTGTAGCCTTCCTTACCTCATTCCCCTTCCTCATCCCCTTCACCTGCCTAACCCAGAATTCGAAAACCCAACCCCAAATATTATAGTGACAAATTCATCAACCTTACCACCAAGGACCCACTTTCTCCAACACTTGAACCATCCACTGTTTTCCAAGCTATCAAGGACCCCTTATGGTGCCAGGCGATGGATGCTAAGTTTAATGCTCTTCTACAAAATGGTACTTGGACTTTAGTTCATCGGTCTACTTATGTTCCTATCCGATGCAAGTGGGTTTTTTGTATCAAGCGAAAACCTGATGGTTCTATTGATAAATACAAGGCCCGTTTTGTGGCCAAAGGTTTTTTACAACAACCTGGGCGTGACTACCTTGAGACATTCGGCCCTGTTACAAAACCAGTCACTATTCGTGTTGTTCTCTGTCTTGCCTTGTCCAACAGTTGGCCTCTCCGTCAATTGAATGTAAATAATGCCTTTCTCCATGGCACACTGACTGAAGAGGTTTACATGGAGCAACCTCCAGGATATGTTCATTCACAGTTTTCACATCACATTTGCAAACTCCACAAGGCACTTTATGTTCTCAAGCAAGCTCCTCGGGCTTGGTACATTGAGTTCCAGAATTTCTTACTTTCTGCTGGTTTTCGCAAGTCACTTGCTGATGCCTCTCTCTTTATTTACAATAAAAATGGCATTGTGGCTTATTTTTTAGTATATGTGGACGACATTGTTCTTACTGGAAATCATTCACAGTTTTTGGATTTCTTTGTTCAACAGTTAGCATCTCGTTTTTCAATCAAGGACTTGGATCTCTTACATCAGTTTTTAGGTGTTGAGGTCATCTCCACCCCACATGGTCTTTTTCTATCCCAACATCGACACATTTCTGATTTACTGCTTAAGTTTAATATGGCGGGAGGAAAGGAAGTAGCCACACCATTGAGCAGCTCTGAGTCGTACACACTTGTCGATGGTTCTCCTCCAGTTGATGTGAAGTACTATTGCAGCTTAGTTGGCTCTCTCCAATATCTAGCTATTACACGTCCTGATGTTTGTTTTGCAGTAAACAAGCTGTCACAGTTCATGCATGCTCCTTCTCATCTGCACTTACAAGCTCTCAAGCATGTTCTTTGTTATTTGAAGGGTACGATTCATCATGGTCTTTTCCTGAAGCGTGGTTCCTCGCTAAATCTCACTGCTTTTTCAGATTCTGATTGGGGTGGTGTTAAAGAAAATGGTCGCTCTACTACAATATATTTGTTATTTATGGGTCTAAATATCATCCCGTGGCGTTCAGCTCGCCAAAAATTAGTTTATCGTTCCTCCACTGAAGCTGAATACAAAGCCTTGGCAAATGCTATTGTCGAAATTTTCTGGGTTCAAAATTTACTTCGTGACTTGGGTGTTAATGTCTCGCAGCCTCCTACTCTGTTCTGTGACAACATAGGTGCTACATATTTTTTTGCTAATCCAGTCTATTATTCACGCATGAAGCACTTGGCTCTTGATTACCACTTCGTTCGTGAATATGTCTCCAGTGGTTCCTTGCGGGTTTTGCATATCAGCTCCAAGGACCAACTAGCTGATATGCTTACAAAATCTCTTAGTAGAAGTCCCTTTCTTCATTTTCGTTCCAAGATTGGAGTCTCCAATGGATCCTCCATCTTGCGGGGGCATGTCAAGGAGAAGTCTACAGATCAACCACCTCTTGGTTAGAAGACATATTACGGAACTATTTTCTGTAACAACTGTAACAACTTCCTGTTATCTCTTAGTTCAACTGTACTTAGCTCTTATCCTTATCACTTAGCTTATCTTCAGCTCTTGGTAATGTGTATATATATTGTAAATGTAACAGTGAATAATATAACAGTTTCAAATCTTCATAGGGGGTAGATTGTTTTTTTTGAAATATTTTAGATGTTTTTTTGCACCTACAGGCCTCGGTACATAACACTTTTTTTTGCCACATGAAATCTGATTTGTCATGAGCTAGCTTAACTATAATAATTAAACATAAAATACCGATTTAACAAAATTATAATTAATTATCTAGCTGATAAGATATATGAGCTCTACCAGTTGTAATTAAAGTTTGAAATGTCTAATAATCATAACAACAATTAATACGAAGGTTGCGTCCCATCATCATCATAAAATTTTTGTTAATGGAATGGAAAAATTCCCTGTTATTGATATTTATGATTCGAGTATATGGTTGAGCTTGGAGTTGATAATTTGACCCCAAAGCAATAAATATGATGGACCCGCAGCTCGTTGGATATTTATAGCCAAGATTAAGACGGGTGAAACTCAAAACAAAACATAAACATGTGTTAATGTTTACAGCTTATAACGTAGCTGAAGTAATGGGTTCGGTATATCTTTGGATAGCGCTAAAAGCCATAACCATGTTTTATTGAATTTTGCTGTTTAAATAATGAATTTCACATTGTTCGGACTAATATTGACTTTTAAATCTGCACGCGATATCGTAATCGTTACTATACCAAAATTATATCTTTGATAGGAGAAGTGTTTAATCTTCCCTCCATCAAGTTTGTCTGGTTGCAAATTGCACGTGAAATAATAATTTCATTCAAATTTTGTCCTCGTACGCTACATATATTCCTATTGCTTAAAATTGACAAATACGAGCTTAAGGGTGTCCAGTCCATTAAGGATCACTCAAGAAAATTCGGTATTAAAAGGCTTAAGAGTGTCCAGACCTTTTCGGCTAGTTAGCTGTGACGTATGGACCGAGACTGTTCAATCGGACAAGACGCACTTCTGACACACTGAGGCTGTCTGACACATAATTCTGTCAAATTACCATCACGTTTATGCCAACCCATACCTACACCATAATAGGTCTCTTGTTCAAAATTACTCTTTGAGTTTTCTATCTCTATAAATAGCATGTTCATTTTAAAACAAAGCATCTGATCTCAATATATTCTCTCTTAAGCTATTCTTTTATACTTACTAACTTAGGTATCGGAATGTTAATATCTAGTTTGACCGGACTAGCTCCTTTTTGCAAGTCTTTTATACTCCATCACCCAACCGTACCTAATTCATCAAGCTCATATCGACTCCCTTCTTTCATTATTAAAGGCCTTCCCTTTTTCTATAAAATTTCTGAATTTATCGATTCTATTAAATTTCCTAATTTAAATTGGGTTAATTACATATAATATTATTATTATTATTTGTCATGTACTTGGCAGCACAAAATGTCAAATACCTAACAAGGGTTTTTTAATTTTAAAATTTTATTCCAAATTAATTAAAAGTTGAAAGTCCAAAGCATTGCTTGGCTGAGCAGACCTTTAGTTCTTCGGATTTTTGTATTTGGGTTGAGGAATCTTCTTTATTTACTTCCTCAATTATTGACTCCGATTTTTTTTTTCTTGTTTGCTTAGTTAAATGCCATTTTCTATAAAAATAAATAAATAAATAAATATATATATATATATATATATATATATATATATATATATATATATATATATATATATATATATATATATTGTTTCCGCCTAATCTGAAATCTATTTGGGCAATTCAAAAATTATCTCCTATCAATCGAAAAAGAAAAGAAAATTAAGTATTAATTTGAGAAATAAATCAAAAAGGAAAATATATAGCACACGATGTGAATAAGATTGATGATAATTTCTATATATAGTTAAATTTTTCTCTATATAAATCAATTCTAACTTAGGCTATATTCTAATTTCCGCCTAACCTCAAACCTATTTTTTTTAATACGATGTTCATAGCATAGGTCGGTTCAGTTGCAGGTCAATTGCTCCATTTTAGGAAAACCACCCTTAAATGGTAAGGTTCTCTTCAAAGAAAAATAAAAATAAAATACACTTTATAAAAGTTTGGACAATCTTTTTTTTAAGCTAACTTTTCTAAATGAGTTAAGTTTAGGCCCATTTTCTTCCCAATATTCTTCAATGTAATTATATATTTTTATACATTACCGAAATGTTTTTTTTTTTAAAAAAAATTATTATGCCACTAAAGATATATATGCATGCATTTGTACAATGTGGATGCGTCTTGTGAATTTGATTCATAAAAATTATTAATTTTCTATATTTGCAAAGAAAAAGAAAAAGGGGACAATTATTTTAATGATGCAAATTAAATAAAAAAAATACCAAAATAGGGTGTTTTGAAATAAAATTACAGAAATGGGATTGTCGGATGGCGTCAGAGGAGATAGAGGACCTGCCAAAGTTGAAACCGTCGGGACTTGCAGCAGTTTCAGCCTGACAGATTCTCCCGGTCCCCCACGCGCACCAGCAGACTCTGACAGCCTTTCCTCCTGTATTGTCTTGTCGATGTGACCGGCCAGAAGGTAAGTTTGAATTTTTTTAGGGCAAATGCCCTATATTTATGGGAGGTTCCGGTTTTTGGTGGTCCTGCTCTCCATTCTCTTCTCGTGCTGCTCAATCTCCTTCAAGAACCAGGTAAGTTTTCTTTTACCTTTCATCTTTCATATTTTTTGATATTTTAAGAGAGTGTTTTGTTGAATATTTGCAACAGTTTTGGTATACGAATTTTATTTTTTGCAAAATTTAAGTGAAAAGTATGTTATATTTAACGAAATAATAAATATTATAATTATAGATAATTGTAACTAGTAATTATTTATAAATAATAAATAATTAATATTAAGTAGATAATTAAGTAAATCATATTTTGTAATGTTAGGGTTAAGTATGCAAATAAAAAAATTAATAATAATAATGTGAAAATTTTATTTGATTATTATTTTAATATGATTTGAAGAATTTATTTGGTTAGTATGTTAGCATGTATTTAGTAATTTATATTAATATGATTTAATTTAATTAATATAGCATGTATTTAGCTATTTGTTTGGGTATTAATTTGATATTGTTTGAATATAATAGACATTTATTTAATTGGTTATTAATTTAATATGTTATTAGTTATTTATTTAATATGATTATAGAGTTAAATAATTTAGAGTTAATGAATATGAATTGAGTTAATTAATTTGTTATTATTTTATACTTTTATAAAAGATAATACGTTTTATTTAGTTCAACAATTGAATTAAATTGTACTGTTAGTCTCTTAATTGATGTAAAAATTGATGACGAATAAATTAACTGTTAATTTTAGTAAGTTGTGGTATGAATAAATTTAAAAATATTGTTAATGGTGTTAAATAATTTTTGACAGGTGATATATATTAGGTAGCTGGGTGACTTACAAAGAAAGGCTAGTAATTTTTTTATTTAAAAATTTGAATATGTTATGACAAAAGCTTTAATTCAACTGTATAAAATTTATTTATATGTAAATTATAATGTTAAATAATAATTGTTTATACTGTATTACAAGGTGTGATACCTTGTAATACATTATCGTTCATACCTAATTCCAATTTCACGTGAATTTTATGAACCAATTCAGGAAGAGTCGGCTTATTTTTAACTCTCATTCTCCTTATGACGGCATTTGGATCACATACATTGTACTGAAAACCTGAAGCTCCAACACTTATTTCCCCTCCGGTGTGCAAATAAAAGTCAGTATATGTCAACATCTTTCAACTACCTATATGTGAAAAATATTAAAATATTTCATTAATTAATTTATATAATTTATTTATTCAATAATAATTATTATTTCTTTTATTATATTTACGCATAATAATAATAATAATAATAATAATAATTAAATAATAAAAATTAAGATAATCACAATTATGATTAAAATAATAATAACAATAATAATATCAGTAACCATAATAGTCAAAATAATAATATTAAAAAATTAAAAATAATAATAAAATTATTGATAAAAATATAAGCAGCCACGACAGCGACAATAATAAAAACAACAACAATATTCATAACAACAAAAAAATAATAAACTACTAATACTATTGTTTATATATTATAGTGCAATTATACTATTTATAATAATAATAATAATAATAACACTTATTTATTTTCCTAATAATTGTTTAGATCTACAGTATACAATAAAAAATAATAGAATATAATTAACAAATTACTTTTTTTCATTAGCCATACAGTTGTGATTTTTAAAGTTTGTTTGTTGCGCATTTCAATCAATTTCTACATTTTATTCAATAAAATTATAATTATCATATATTTAAAATAAAATTGAACATATATAATTATACATAAAATAAATAAATGTTTACCGACCTTCTACGATAATACTGTAGAAATTATTATTGATATGACATAAACATATCATTTACTTAGATTATTGTCAACATACGAACAAAAAATGAAATAGAAGAGTTTATAAAAAGAAAATGAAATAGAAGAGTTTATAATTTTTCGTTGCAAGAAAAACGGCAAATGATCGGATAATATTTATATAGGGGTGGAGAAGCAACATTTTAATGAAGCAAGGAAGGAGGGCTAGTTTTCACACCTGAAACCGTTGGTGGGACCAGCGGTTTCAAACCTGAAATCGTTGGTCCCACCAACGATTTCATAGCCTTCTGCTCCTGCGATTTTATTGACACACTGATGCGTCACCTGTCAGCGATTTCAGATACATAATTTCACTTTCGTAAAATTTTTCTCAAATACTTCAATTTAATAATTATTTATTTAAATTATATTATTAAAAAAATTATCCCAAGAAAAAGCAAAGTAGGTCAAAAGAAGTACATATTTGGATTAGAAAAAGAAAGAAAAAAAAATAAAATGGAGTGTACCATTAGAATTGGGAAACATGGAAATGACAACACTCTGAGTTAGGAGAAGGTGGCCTTTCAGTGCATTTGTTTTCACATGTTAATTATAAGTTTGACGCAGATCAATAAATTATGCATTTGTGTGTGTGGAAAACGTGATCTTTTCTTTTTTTCTTTAAATATTTTAAAATTTTTTGCAAAAACAAACAAATATATATATATATATTTTTAAAACAATAATAATGTAATTACGATTTTAAAGTTTAAAATTGATGCTCTCTACCAATGATTGTTAGTCGAGTGGTAAGAAACTCGAATTCTCTTAAGTGAAGTCACATGTTCAATTTTTGTTTCACGTATGGAACATATACTATTGAGAGGACCGTTCTTAATTATGGGTCCGACTCTAAGAAAAAGAGCTTTCATAAAAAAAAAAAAATGGATGCTCTCTTCTTTGTGTATTGATGAGTGGAGGATGCTTTAGCCTTTTCTTTGAAACCATTAATTGGTGTTTCTAGCACTAGGATGCCACTCATATTAATTAAGTTGAAAATCAGATTCTAAGAAATTAAAACGTTTGGTTTATGTCAACAACATTAAATAGTTATTTTATGTTTGATTTAATTCTCTGTTATGTGATATGCTCAAATACAAATGTGTAATTACACAAAGAAACTTCATTGCACAACTTACTGTCCTAATTACTAACATATCTAAAAAAACAGCTTCCTTTATTGACAACCACGCTTTCAATCTAATAGTTTTTATTTATAATAGAAACGTTTCTTGGACGGCTTTCAATCGCCTTTTATTAAACATGAGATAAAATGGAATAAATCTCTTTTTTTTTTTAATTAAAGGTTTTGAATTTGAATTTTGAAAATTGAACAATTTTAAATATTTGAAAGTGAATGTTTTGCTATTCCAGCGTGAATTTGAATTAATAAAATTAGTGAAATTTACACAGTATATGAATAAAAAAAAAATCAAAGGCTTATCCCCTCAAGGGTTTTCAATGCAAGAAATGGTGGCATTCATTGGCATCAAATAAATAATCACTTGTAATTATAGGATTTAATCTAAAATATTATAATTATTGTAGATATTGGGAAATAATATAATATCTACTCTAGCAAGCATGTTAATTAATAATAATAGTAATAATGTTTCTACATTCAAAAAAATTAATTAAATGCTTTTTTTAAAAGGTTTTATAAATGTCTTTAAATACTATAATATACATGATTCAATGAAAATGACATAAACCTTGGAAATTTAGAATTTGACAAGGAAAACACTTGGTAACAAAACCAAGAGAATAAGGGATGAATAAAAATGACAGCATTAATATTTAATACTACAATTTGCCATTGAAGGTGAATTGAATTTGGCCTAAATGCTAACATGTCAATATGCAAAAAGTGGCTACTCTTTCCAGTTCCCATAAGCGGTTAATAGGAAGTTAGGAACTTCAGTCTTCATGAACAAAATATGCAATTTACATTTATGATTGCTTACAGGCTGAGGAAAAAGAAACAATAGAATGACAAAATGAAGGCAAAAAAAAAGGAATTTTACAATAACATATTGGGTTGTTTTCATCCTCTGGCTAGCTGGGAAAATGGAGCATTTTCCACCACAACAATCATTTGATCTTCATCATTGGTTAACACATGGTGAAGGAGTGGCTTAACCTTGCTTTCACAAGAACCAGGACAATTAAACAAATTAGTGAGTGCAGAAACAGCTCATGAATCAATTCCTGTGCATAGGATTCAGCTTCCAAACCGATCTAGATGATAAAAAAAAATAGGCAGATTAAGCCAGGTCGCATGATAATAATAAAAGCTACGTTTACATGCAGGTCAGAAAAATGAGATAAAGCATGTATGACTTTACCATGTTTAGCAAGGCTTTCTCTTGTCAACTTTTAAATGGATGTTGAACCACTTCTTTTTCTTACTTCTGTCCCTCATTGAAGGTCTCTTATCCCTTTGTCCATCTTCTTTGGTTTCTCGAAAGGGACCCTTGCTTCTGCTGCTACTTGTACTCCGCTTCATTGGTGGAGCAACCGTGTAGGAGGAATGAACTTCATTCCTTTGTTTAAAAAGCTCATCAATCTGCAGAAACAATACAAAAAGATGGAGGCATATCTATTCAGTACAACCTCAATCCTCATACACAACGTTAGGGGCAACACTTTCACAGTTAACTCGCCTCTTGCATTTCTTGGGCATATCTACTGGTCATCTCTGTGAATTGTTGAAACACCTGTCAAAAATTCAATGTGAAATTTTGAGAGAATAAGAGAAAATGACACATGGATATGCAGTTGTTAAGTCAAAAGCAAACCTCTCTGTATTCAGTTTCAAATTTAGATATTTCCACCCTTTTCGTAAGAATCTGAGCTTCAATAGCTCTTAGATTCTCCTTTTCTTCTGTGAAAGGTGCAGCACAAACAGCTTCTATAGAGTAGCTTGCACTCTTAAAGAAATTGTCACCTGCACAAAATCAGCCAGAATATGAAACTAATTTTTTTCGTCCACATTCAAGACCAAGGACCACAACAAACTGAAAAGAGCAAGATTGTTTTAGCCTGACCATAGACGGCAAAAATGTGAATGCCAGCTTTCAGTTCAGTAATTTCACATGGCTGAAAGCCATCCAACTTCTTAAAAAAGGCGGCATCAGCATCCTTTGCAGCAGCAATCTGAAGCCAAAACCACTTAAGATCAAATCAGAGAGCCAAGTAGAAACTTGACATAAAAAGTTGACATCAATTATTTAGCAATAACACCAGCTCACCAAGTTGACAGACTGATCTAAACGATAAACAGGAAAACACAGGAAATACATTCCAGCAGATGTAACTCGTCCTGTTTTAGCACTGTCCTCCTGCAGACAAAATTTTAACAACCAAAAAAAAAGGTCTAAGCCAGAAGACCATTGATTTAAGCAAAAAATATTTAGCTTGCATTTAAACTACTATTAGTCTAACATTTAATGACTCTGGAGTTAGGTAATGAGTTATGAAATGCATTGTCAATCAAGGACAAATTCTTTGTAGTGTCTTTTAGTTAAAAACTGTTAGGTCCCTGCTAAATACACGGCCACAGCAAGAAACACAAAGTACAACCACAGCAAGCACAGGAAATAGGAATGGGAAATGAATAATCCCAGAATCTGTTTATTGTGTAAAAAGTGTAAACAAGGAAATAGCAGCAGCTTAGAGAGGAATTCGAGAGCCTCTCTCTCTCCTTAGACAAACACTAAAAACATTAATTCCCCTTCACGCCTTCCACACACCCTTTTGTAACCCCCAAAACCCCAAACTCCAATGCCTAACTAACTCCCAACAGACTCAGGATTCCCTATTTGCCAACTGTATTCTCCCTCCCCACTTTGCCCCTGCGCCTACTGTAAGTCTTTGTAATGAGGGGCCTAGCATTACCTGCAGCCCAAAGAGCAACCTTGTCCGCAAGGTTGAAAGCAGGGAATTGAGAAGCAATGGTGTCAAATGGCTCCCAAGAGTCTTCAAAGGGGAGCAGGTCCTTCCACCAAATGAGAACTTCTGTTTTGGGAGGTGCAGCAGTAGGAGAGGGTCGAACTCCAAGCACTGCCAGGGTTCCACCAGCAATTCCAGGTCAGGAGTGAGAAAGGAAGGAAGGGTGGAAGAAAAGGGATGTGAACCGATGGCCTTCTTAAGCTGGGAGGCACAGAAGACATTAGGAATGCGAGTGTGAGCAGAGAGTGTGAGAGCATATGCTACTGTCCCAATCTGTCTCTCAACAGGAAATGGTCCATAATATCGGGAGGCAAATTTTTCATTGATGCGGGCTCTGTTACTCGGACTCGTCGTTTTGCCTTGCCGTACCAGGGTCGACACGACACGACACGGGACACGACATCAGATCCGTGTCCGACACAAACCCTAGAAGATCGACAAACTGCAGGAGATTGACAAACGGCAAGAGATCGGCAAACGGCAGGACGAGAATAACAGGAGATCGGTGAACCGCAAAACGAACAGCGGCAGAAAAATGGCGAACGGTGGCGAATGGCAAACGAAGGATGGCAGGAGAACGGCGAATGGAGATGAACGGCAGGAGGAGGATGGCAGCTTAGAGGAGATCGGGACAACTTTTAAAGAGAGGGGATCGAGAATAAATGCCAGCCATAAAATTGATATGCATTTACTGAAGTTTAAAGGGCCAATTAAGTGGCATGGGCCCAAGTCAATGTAATTTGACTTGAAAATTGAAAAATTAAATAGGCCCAAGGTTTTCATCAATCGCAACAACTTTCAAGTTGAAATACTCAATGGGCAAGGAAAATGAATAGGTTATTTTAACTTTGAAATTAAAAATATTTGCTGGTATTTTTAAATTTTAACAGTATCTACGTACCCGTGTCTTAAATTTGGATCCATATCCATGTATCTTCTATTTAAAAAATTTACGAGTCCGACACATGGATATATATCCGTATCCGACACCCGTACCCCGAGTCCAAGTAACATAGGATGCGGGCTGCCGAGGATATCTGTTTGTAAGGCAGGAGTTTAAGGTACACCCGGTCGCCAACTGCAAACTGAACCTATCAGCGCTTGCTGTCATCATAGAAGTGCATCTTTTGCTGTGCCCTCTGTAAGTTTTGCTTCAAATCATCCAGGATAGCATCCCTATTGGACAAATACTGCTCCACTTCATGGTTGGCTACTGATCCCCATTCATGACGAGCAAGTAGTGGAGGTGAACGTCCATAGAGAGCTTGGAAAGGAGTGAGGCCCGCAAAGGAGTGAGTGGTTGTGTTATAGTGGTATTCTGCCCATGCTAACCAAGACGACCATTTGGACGGGTGATCCATGGTGAAGCAACGGAGGTAAATTTCCAAGCCCTTGTTCACAACCTCAAATTGTCCGTCGGTTTGGGGATGGTAGGCCGTGCTACGCTTCAATTCGGAGCTTTGGAGACGAAACAACTCACGCCAAAAATAACTCATGAAGACCTTGTCCCTGTCGAAAATGATACTTTTTGGTATGCCATGGAGGCATATCACTTCCTGTAGGAAGATCCGGGCAATGGTTGGAGCTGAAAATGGGTGTTTCAAAGCGATGAAGTGGGCATATTTAGTTAGGCGGTCCACTACCACCAAAATGGCATCATACCCACGGGATTTGGGAAGACCCTCAATGAAGTCCATGGTGAGATCCTCCCAAACTGTATCGGGAATGGGAAGGGGCTGCAAGAGTCCGGCGGGTGCCATGGCTTCATGCTTACTGCGTTGACAAACATCGCAAGCAGCCACAAAGTCTTGAACCTGTTTCTTCATGCCCTTCCAATAAAATTTAGTGGCAAGGCGCTAGTAGGTGCGGTGCATGCCGGCATGACCACCGATGGGGCTACAATGAAACTCCTGCAACAATAATGTAATGTAATGGGAGTCAGAGGGTAGAGCAAGCCTCCCTTTGTAGCGGAGGAGGTTCCCCACGACTTGGAAGTGTGGATGGGCACTTGGTTGGAGCTGGATTGCCTTGATAATGTTGGAGAGGAAAGGGTCTGCTGCTGTTTGTGCTGAGACATCCTTGAAATCCAACAAGATAGGGGCTATTGGAGATGCAAGAGTAATCAAAGCAGGGATGCAGGATAAGGCATCAGCAACTGAATGGGTGGACCCCGGCTTATATTGGATCTCAAAGTTATACCCAAGTAGCTTCCGAAGCCATTTAGCATACTCCCCATCCACAATGCGCTATTCCAGCAAGTATTTTAGACTTCTTTGGTCTGTCCGCACTACAAAATGCTGACCCAACAAGTAGGGACACCACTTCTTGATGGCGAAAACTATAGCCATTAGCTCCCACTCATAAACCAAAATAGCTTGGGCGGTTGGACTCAATTTCTGGCTGAAGAAAGCGATGGGTCGACCCTACTACATCAGCACAGCACCTAGCCCGAATCCTGAAGCGTCTGCTTCAACAATGAAAGGCAGGGAAAAATCTGGCAGGCCCAGTACTGGAAGTGCACTCATAGCTTCTTTAAGAAGCCGGAAAGCTTGTTGTGCAGTGGCATCCCAGTTAAAAGCATCCTTGCGAAACTGTTGTATGAGTTGCCAAGCAATTCAACTATAATTCTTGACAAAACGCCGGTAATAGCCCGTGAGTCCTAGGAATCCACGTAGAGACCGTAGGGAGGCAGGTGTGGGCCAGTCCACCATAGCTTGCACCTTCCCTTGGTTAGTAGAAACCCTTGTTGAATCAATAATATGTCCCAAGTATTCCACCCGTGCTTGGAAAAACACACATTTTTTTGCATTAGCAAAAAGCTGCTAGGAACGCAAGGAAGTAAAGACTCACCTCAAGTGTTCTTCATGCTCTTCTCGACTCTTGCTATACACAAGTATATCATGAAAAAAAAACCAGAACAAACTTTTGGAGGTAAGGTTGGAATACCTCATTTATAAGAGATTGGAAGGTTGATGAGGCGTTGGTCAAACCAAACGGCATTACTCGGAACTCGTAGTGACCGTGATGGGTACAGAAAGCTGTCTTGGGGATGTCTTCAGGGCGTACTCTTATCTGGAAGTACCCTAACTGCCCCATGAAGCTCATCCAATAATTCCTCAATGACAGGAATGGGAAATTTGTCTGGAATGGTTGCTCGATTCAATGCTCGATAGTCTACACAGAATCGCCAAGTTCCATATTTCTTTTTGACCAATAAAACCGGACTAGAAAAGGGGCTGGTGCTAGGCTGGATGACCCCTAATGCCAACATGTCTGCCACACGGTTTTCTATCTCCGTTTTTTGCAAATGGGGGTACCGATATAGGCGTGGTTCCCTCCTTAAGGATAATGGCATGATCATGTTTTCGTGTTGGTGGCAGACCTGTTGAAAGGTCGAACACATCCCGGAATTCGTCTAATAAGCTAATAGTCGGTTGGGTTTCTGTTTGTGAATGTTTTCCCTCCACTGCCAAAGTGTTAAGGTCAAGTTGGCATCCCTCCAACAAAATACAAGTGCCTTCACGTTTGACAGCCCTTTCCATTGCATGCAATGATAACTGGGTTCGACACAAGGCTGGGTCCCCCTTCAAAGTCACTTTCTGTTCCCCCACCACAAACTCCATTGACAACTTTGCCCAGTTCATGTAGGATGAGCCTATGGACAGCAGCCACTGGTACCCAAGAATCATGTCAGTGTTGCCTAGTTGGAGGGGAAAGAAATCGGCCACAACATCAACTCCAGGTAGGTGGAGGCAGACCTGCTTGCACAACCTAGTTGAGTTAATCTGCTTCCAAGTGCCCAATGTGACCCCAAACTGCCTAGTAGGAGAAACGGACAAATTGAGTTCAAAAACTAAGGTGGAGGAAATGAAGTTATGCGAAGCACCTGAATCGATTAGGACCACTACACCCCGGTTCATAACCGTGCCTCGTAATTTCAAGATGTGGGGGGCTGTTAGGCCAACCAATGAAGAATGTGACAGCTCCAGGTTGTCTAAGTCGCCAATTTCAGTGGTGTCCTCTGCCTCAATTGCATCTGAATGTTCTTCAACAGTGAGCTCCGATTCATCCACCCATAAAACTTGCAGCTCCTTATTTGGGCACCTATGACCCGGTCCAAACTTACCATCACAACGGAAGCACAGACCCTTCTCCCGTTTTAATTTCATTTCGACATCAGTTAGACGCCTGAATTTTTGAGGCATGGTGGTTGCTAGAGCCGTGTAATGGCCAGAAGAAATGGTAGAAGAAGAAGATGAAGCTAGTGATAACGCCTTGGGAGAGAAATTATTAGGCTTAAGAGCAGAATGTTGGGTGAAGGATGATAGAGAACGGCAATGTTAGACCCATAAGTGTGAAGGCCCCTTGTTCCACCAAAAGGAATTCCTAGTAGTGGTGGGTGCCCATCACACTTATAAGCCACTAACTACTCATATAGTTAGCCGATGTGAGATCGTAACATTACGCCCTCCTTCAACAGCCGACGTCCCGACGGCTTGTCACCCACTGGCGGCTTCTCCCCAAGGGTTCCTCTCCTGGGTCACACCCACTTGGCGGCTTCTCCCTTCTGGGTTCCTCTCCTGGGCCACACCCACTTGGCGGCTTCTCCCCTGAGGTTCCTCTCCTGGGCCGCGGATCCGGCAGGTCGGACCACTGATAGAGAATGGCAATGTTAGACCCATAAGTGTGAAGGCCCCTTGTTCCACCAAAAGGAATTCCTAGTAGTGGTGGGTGCCCATTACACTTATAAGCCACTAACTACTCATATAGTTAACCGATGTGGATCGTAACAAAGGATTTGGTAATCAAAGACGTACCTGTGAATGATCTAGTTCTGCTCAGGCTCTGGTGAGAGGAGATGGACCTTGTTCTGGATCCCTCATTTTTATCTTCTATCATTTGGGCTACTTTCATGATCTGGCCCAACCCATAGGGCTCCCAAAGCTTTAATTCTGTCTTGATGTCTTCCTGTAACCCATTAATGAATGTATTTTCCATCACCAATTCTGGAAGGTCGGGGAATATAGTAGAGCACTTCAAACTGCCGGCGATACTCGCCCACCGTCGACGTCTGCCGGAGGGACAGGAGCTGCCCCATCAGATTGCCAGCTTGGGTGCTCCTCAAACACTCAAGCAGTAATTTCTTGAACTCCTCCCACCCATGGAAGGTCCAACGACTATTTTTGTAGTAGTACCATGACAACGCCTCCCCTTCCAAGCACACAACAGCCGACCAGAGTTTTTCACCTAGGGAGAGACCGTTCAGATCAAAATATCGATCAGCTCTCAACAACCAACCATCCGGGTCCTGTCCGTCAAACACAAGGAGCTCGAGCTTCCGTGGCATCCCTTCAGATTTGGGCCAAATAGGTGTCGAGTGGGAATTTTCTCTTATGTCCACCCGAGGATCCTGCTCCCTCTGGGTTTCTCCTGCCCTTCAATTAGCGGAGTCCAAATGCAAGGTCTCCTTAACTGTTTCCGGCATAACCTGGGCCCTATCTACTCGATTCAGGTTCAGAGTTTGGAGAATGGTTCTGACTCCTTCTATAGAGGGGAGATGCTCGATTTTGTTTTCAATCATGGACAATCACTCCATCGAGCCGTTGAGTGTTTCCATATCCAGTCGTTCCAAACGGCCTAATCGTGCTAGCACCTATTGCATATCTGCTTGTAGAGTTCCCACTGCCCCTTCTAATGCTTTGACCCTAGTTTTCATACAAGGATCAATGCTCTGATACCAACTGTTAGGTCCCTGCTAAATACACGGCCACAGCAAGAAACACAAAGTACAACCACAGCAAGCACAGGAAATAGGAATGGGAAATGAATAATCCCATAATATGTTTGTGTAAAAAGTGTAAACAAGGAAATAGCAGCAGCTTAGAGAGGAATTCGAGAGCCTCTCTCTCTACTTAGACAAACACTAAAAACATTCATTCCCCTTCACGCATTCCACACACCCTTTTGTAACCCCCAAAACCCTAAACTCCAATGCTTAACTAACTCCCAACAGACTCAGGATTCCCTATTTGCCAACTGTATTCTCCCTCCCCATTTTGTCCCTACGCCTACTATAAGTCTTTGTAATGAGGGGCCTAGCAAAAACTTTTTCAAACAAAAGTTATTTCATTGTCAATCCAGAGGGAGCAAATTGGACCAGAAAAATGCAAGCAAAATTTAACTATAGAACCAAGAAGTGAAAAGGCAATTCAATATTTTTCCATGAAAAATGAGTAAAGAACTTGAGTCATTATTCTGTGATTGATGAACTTGAGTCTTTAAATTCAAGTCCTGACATCTATGTGCAGCCTTCACATTTGTAAATAGATGATAAAAAGTAAAACCAGGATTTTTTTTTTCAAAAAGATGTAACATACAAAGCCAACGTGGACATTTTTTCTACCTGTAAAGCAAGGCTTAGTCCACCATTTTCTTCTTTATCAAAATACAACAGCTGTAGAAAGGCAACCAATTAGCATTTATTAATAACTAAAAGTTACAATGAGCAATATTTTAGTACATGAAATCAATAAGGAACTCATTAAAGTATGTCAATTATTTCAGAAACCATTAGCAAATACAAAAACAGATTATTTTGGGTAGCTGAAAATACATGGGATCAGGAAAGTATTAGAAGGGAAAAAATGATTCAGGAAAGGCAGGTAAAATATGTCAATAATATTTCAGAAAATTTCTTACAACATTGCATAAAGAAGCTTTATACATTCCTCTTCTGTTCCTTCTCAATTTACGGTTAAAGTTGTTGCTTCATTTACCTCCTTTGCACACTTACTATGAAAGAGTTCAATCACATAACTTATCTTGCAATAAGAATCATAATGCCAAAACTCACAAACTCCCAAAGACTCAATAAGCCAATGGCATGCCATGCCAATCAGCTGTTCATTTTCCCATAAAGTATGTTAATTTCAAACTCTTGCTTATCAATTAAAGTTAGCTCAGCCTTGACTGTAACTACATGGGATTAGCCTTGGCTTTTGAATTCTGCATGTTCACTGGATAAAACCTCACAAAAGATACCACCAAAACCAGACATTGCAGCTCTATATCTCCAGTAACTATGCTCTCTGTATATTTCCTTTTAGGGATAGAGAATGCACATCAAACTTTTATTGCGATGGCAGTTCTAAGATAATGCTTGCACCACCGGTTTATGATTTATTCTAACCTTAAACTTGCTTTTGTCAGATGATTGCACACGACAGACAAATCCAGCTCTTGCTTCCTCTTCTGTTATTGTGACGGAATAGAAATGAGCACATTGCTTTTCAACCTGCTTGAAAATTTTATGTTTTCAGTAAGCCCTAGCACATTGCTAAATCCATAACCAAACCAGCAAACAGAATCCTAACCTTCCTAGAAATACTTTGCCCAAGCAGAAGGGGACGAATAGAGACCACACCAGTAAGTGCCTCCTCCAAGACAGTTGCTGAAACAGTGGTCTTAATTGGCACACCGAGCTTACTATTAGATGACAGAGAGAAAGACCCAGAAATTATATAATAATAGTAACAAATGAAATTATTGGGAGCACAGTTAATATGCTAAACGATGAGAACCATTCAGAGTAGAGGTAGCAAGAGAGGCAGGCCACTTTGATGAATGAAATGGCAGAAAGTCGTGAACATACCTAAAAAGTGCTGCAAACATCGTGTTCACAGTGCCCAAGCTTGAAAGATCCAACTCTAATTCTTGATTTTCTGATTCAACAGCCTAATATCAACAATAAGGTCATGCTTAACACTAAAATATCACATTAATTTCTAGTTTATTTCATGTTATGTGAATCACTTTTCCAGCAGAAATTAGTTGATCTGAAACCCAGACAACAGAAAAGCTCGAGAGTGAAACGTTTAACCTGGAAACAACACAAAAGACTTCCTACCATCTGAATTGTATAATTTAGTCATCAGGCTGGATATCTCACCTCAAATCCAGCAGAGTCATACTGGCGTCTTTTGTCTGGATCAGATAAGATATTATAGGAAAATGTAACTTCCTTAAAAATGTCAGCTGCTTCAGGATCATTTGCGTTTTTGTCAGGATGGTACCTGAAATTGTTTAATATTGGCACTAAAGAGAATTGATATCTCATTCAATGTAGAGAACATGCTGAGAAGAAAAGTAAAAACAAATTACACAAAAAGATGTAAAATATTAAACACATAATATATCTTCTATCACATCTAAAACAAATAAAGGTTCCAGAAAAGCACCACAGCTCAATCTATAAACTCTAAACACTAAACAAAATTGAAAATCCAACAAGTTCTTTCAGAATATGGCTCATTAAAGCTCTGTGATAACCCTATGGCCTTAATGTAAGAATATTCTACAAGTAGAACTGCAATATGGTTGCAGCGGAACTCCTTACTGTTTCTAATATTAAGATATGGAAAGACTGAGGAAGTATAAAGCGATTGATCGAGAGCTATAACTATACAATCTACTAACTACTAATGCAAAACCAGTAGTCAAATCTAGCAAAGCAAGAAATTCATCTGTCTATGTTTTCTCCTCCTGACAATCCATTTCCCTTAACTTGGGTTAAAGTTGAAAACACAATGTTTTCACTTTGCATTTTACCTACATTATGCATCCAACACCTAAAATAAAACTAGCATCACCTATCCACATCACGATGCAACTTTAATTCTTGATGTCGCTCTATTTTACCAATATCATATAGAATTATACAGTTCCATGTCTCCCTTGTTCAAACTTGCATCAATAGTTAGGCTTAGGCACCTCAATCTGAATGCCTTTCCAAGTAAATTGAGCAAGATAATACCCCACCATTCTAAGTGCACTCCCTTGGGGTTTACCGTTTGCTCCAAATATTCTCGTGTACAAGTGGTAAAATTTGCAAGACGACAAGTATTTTCAGAAAGTATTTTAAAGCCCAACATCAGGAGTAATTAGGCCTAACATCAGGAATTCTTCTTTCGCAAACTAGTCCTGGGCAGTTAGCTGCCTAACTTTCCCAGTTGCCACAAACAATTTATAGCAAACAGCAAAACCCCCAGATCAGTAATAATTTTTCGGGGTACAGCAAACGAACTGCTTAATTGCCCAAGTTCTTCTACCAAATCGCTTCAGTGCTTCAACTTCAAGCTAGTGAGATACAGCTAAAACATACAATTTTCAGTCGCCAATTAAGTCCGTGTTCTTCTAAAATATAATAATTCAAAGACGTTAACAGCTACCAAGTTACCAAATTTATTAAAACGAAAACTAATTCTTTTTTTCTTAAAATTTAAAGGAGCTTTCCAGTTCTATGGAACAATCGACTCTTATCAAATAATCACATACCCATTTCAATTCCAACATCGATCCATTCAGTGACAAGAACTTCAACAGTTAACAGAAAATTCCAAAGGCCTTTGAAAAAGGGCAAAAAAAAAAAAAAGAGTTCATCAGAAAGAAAAGTTAAAAAAAAACACGCACTTGAGTGCCATTTTACGGTACGCGCTCTTGATTTCCTGGTCAGTGGAGTTCCTCGAGACGGCAAGGACCTCATATGGGTCCCGCCGGAGCTGCTTTGTCCCATCCTGCTTCTCCGGCCTGAACCGGCGAGCCGGCATTGCCAAATCAACAGTGAGATTTCAACTAAGTAATTCTGGGAAAAAAAACTAAAAATCTCAGCAGAAACGTGAAGCTCCACCAAACAAGAACATTCTTCTCAAATTGTCATATTGTTCCTCAGAAAATTATTGCTTCGGAGAAGAAAGTTTAAGAGCTTAGAGAAACCCTAGAGAGAGAGAGGCTCCATGGAACCTCTGAGCTGGAGCATAGATAGAAAGGGCAGAGAGAGACAGAGACAAGTGCACGAGAAGTTGGATGGGAAATTAAAATTAGGTGTATATTTTTGTTATTTTCTGCTATTCCTGAAATATTTCAAAAAACGGATACCACCCTCGATAAAAAGCGCAGGGGTGCGCACAGCGCATGCGCCCCTGGGTTTTCGTTTTATTTGTTTTGAGTTCTATGCTGGAGCCGCACGTAATACCTTTCTTGCCCTTGGGGCTTCGCTTAATACATTTTCTTAGTATTTTGACTATTTTCTATCTCCACTCGAATGCTGGGGATGAAACTAACAACAGCGCGGACACGCGACGCTAGCGCGTGCAATAAATTAATGCTGCAAGAGAAGCTACACCAGAGATTTGATAGTCGGATATTTAAATGAGGATTTTAGTAGGAAAGTGTTAAATATGATTTTGCGTAATTAAAGCCGAAAGGGTTAAATATTTTCAAATCCAACCCGCAATCAATGGATGCACCCGAACGCCACGAGAGATAAATTTGGACCCTAATTATTGCTTTTTCTAATATAAATATTATTTTTTGAAAAAAGAGTTTAATATTTGTATATATTTATCCCCCTGATCGCCTCTGTACATGGAATAACTGACCAGCTGTTATGAAAACTAAAGTATTAGGGACTGCTCTCCTACCACGACCTCGCAGGACTGACGATCCTGTACCAGATGCTGGTGAGGCGACTGGAGCAATCTGCTAAAAATGACAGTCTTTAATACGATGATCTCGGGACCCACACCTGAAATATGCTCCAGTCAGCAATTTGCACTCCTCTGAATGTACCTTCCCACAATGATCACACAAAACTGGTGTCCCCCTACCACTACACCACTGCCTCTAGGTGCACTAGAAACTGTAGTGGTTATAAATTTACCACAGGAAGCACTATCCTAGCCCCTGCCCGTTGATGGATGACCCTGAGACGTCTGCTGACCTTTCTGCTTTTTACTTTATCCCAACTTATCACTGCTTTGTCCCTGCTTCCTCTTCTGCTGAAATCGAGACTGCCTTTCTGCTTGTTCGGCTTGGGTGATTTCTAATTTAATAGCCGCATCTATCATGGATCTCAGATCTGGGTATTTCTGGGCCCCGATGATCTGCCTCAACTCAGTATGCAGTCCCCTCTCAAACCACTGATATAATCTTTCTTCTGTAGCCAAGCCTTCATCTAAATAAACGCTCAAGCTCTCAAACTCTCTGTCATACTCAGCCACTGTACAATTTTCCTGTCTCAGCCTCCAGAAAATATCCTGCATGGCAATCTTGTACTCAGACCCGATATACTTTTTCTCAAACTGATCAATGAAAAATTCCCAGTTCAAACAGTCTGCAGGCGTGTGCCTTCTGACTGAGTCTCACCAAATGAAAGCTGGACCCTAAAGTAAAGCAATAACACCCTCAAGCTTCTCCTCTTCAGAACTGTGGATGATTTCAAACAACTCCTTTATTTTAAAAAGCCATACCTCTGCAACTGCTGGTGTCAAAGGGTCATTGCTTGAAAAATCCTCAGCTCCTAACATTTTCAACTACTCCAATATAGGCCTTCTTCTAGGTGGAGCAGGCTGCTGAACCTTTATTACTGGTGGTGGTGCCTGAGCCTGTGTAGCCTGGAGGCGCTACTGGATATAATCTGACATCAAATTGAGGAAATCCAGCTGAGGAGGAAGAGGTGGAAGAGGCGCTACGAGTGGAGGTGTATGCTGCGGTGGGACCTCCTGTTGACCCATATTACTTGAGGTCTCGCTCCTATTATCCCCAGGCTCGCGACTCGGCTCTCTAGACATCTTTTAACTATAAAATAAAAGGGAGCAAGAATACATCAATTCCCAAAACAACTTCTCAAAATAGCAATTGACATGTATATAACTTATTTAAATTAAACATTGCACTCACTTCGATCTTAGAACCATCTAAATCTGGCTCTGATACCACAAAATGTAACACCCACAACATACCTAACACTGTTTCAGTACACCGCAGGCTGAAATTTTTTTTTTCAACTTATTCTTTTTAATTATAATCTCAAACTTAGTTATAAAAACAACAATTCGTCGATGACCTATAACTGTCCAATTTACTATGCACTTAATAAAATTTGGGCAATATAACGGCTATAAATTGCTCTAATCCCCTGAAATGCAAATAATGCCCATAGCCTCTCAGAGACACAACAGTCATATGTATATTATCAAATCAAGTATTTATATATCCAAACCATTCATTTAGATTTATCACGTACATTCCATTTCACCAACTAAGCCTCATATTCATCACCAGGTAATGACATATTACAGTCCCAAAATATCAACTCCAAAGTTTATTTACATTATACAAACCATAAGTATTATGTTCATATATATGCATGCCACAAAAATTCAAAAACTCTACTTTAATCGAAGAAATCCTTCAGGGAATATTTTTGCTCCCGCTCTTACGCACCTGCACGCAGTCATAAGTACGCGCTAAGCATTGACATTTCCAGTGGTGACTAACAATCTAAATATTTTCTATACTTAACTTAAAATAGTGCAATTATTCAAAAATTCTTCATGTTAATTTGTCAAGCAATTTCAAATAATATTTTCCCTTTTAATTAACATTTTCAAATTGCTAATACACTTTTATTCTTTAAATACTTATTTCTTATCAAATTGCACATTTAGTTCAAAATTTTACTTTTTATCAATTTAGTCCCTCTTTCTTGTTAATTTACAAATTTAGCCTTTTATGCTTCTTTTTAACATCTAAACTATTAATTAAAGTACTTATCCTTAATTTTACACTTAGTTACACATTATTATACAAAATTATATTTTGGTCCTTGTTGATCATAAAACTTTATTTTAATACATTGTAACAATTAATTGACTGTTTTATTCTTAATTAAACAATTCTTAATTAATTTGCTTAACTTTTACTCTTTTGGAAAAAATTATAATTTTGCCCCTAAACTTTATTTTTCTTTCAAATTAGTCCATTTTCACTTTTAATTAATATTTTTCATTTTTTTTCACATTTTCTCGTTCTATTTTTATTATGCCCCTAGTTCTGACTTGACAGAAAACTTCAAATTGGATACACGGGACGTGGACCCCATAGCGCTACAATAGAGATAGAAAAATAATCCCCAGATGGTCAATTCTCACATAGCAGAGAACAGAGACAAGAGTAGCCAAGGTGATCAGAGATCCAATCCATAGTATAGCAAGTCGTCATGATTTGTACCGCGGTACAGAGATATTCCTATGGCCAGCTAATTATATCCTAAACTAATTTTTACTGCCTGGTTATTTCTAAAGGGCATTACCGTATATACCTTTACTTATACACATTACATAATTTATTTCAAAAATACCTTAATATTGCATATAAATTTTTTAAAATTTTATATGCACACTTTTCATTTTATTTCAATTATTTTCTCATTTTATTGAATTATATCCCTATAATTCAATATTTTTCATTGAACATATTCAATATTATAATTCTCATTTATTCATAATAAGTTCATAAATTCTTTAAAAATTTATTTACACATTATTTCACATCTACTACTCAAATTTACCCAATTTATGCACTATATCTCTATAATTAATCAATTTTATTACTTACATACAGTATTAACAAGCTTTAAAAATTTTCAATAAATTTCATAATTCATGTAAAAATTCATGGATGCTCAAAATAACAATTATAATTAATTTGGGCTACTAATTACCATTTTCATGCAAAAATCTTAATTTTCCCCTTAGGAAAAATTTCGGCCAACCTACTAACAAGTCCTTAAAATTTTTATTCTTCCTTTTAATTACTCACGTAACATTAATTATGTCCCAATTTCATTTCCCCCAACTTAATTTCAATATTTAAGCAATTTAGCAATTTTTTTCCTAATTATATAAAGAGAATTAATTCAAATAAATAGGAAATACTTAGATTTATTAGTCACATACCACAATATCTTGATCAAAGATGCCTAGCCTTCCTTCTCTTTACCCTTATCCCTTGAATTTCTTCCTTCACCTTCCACACCTAATACAACCAGCCTATTAAACCTTAGTTTTCTTTATTTTATTGATCTCAAATGCCAAATCTAAGCTCAAAATCATAAACTACACCTCAAAATCCATGGAAAAATACTAAAGTAATAATTTAAATCCATAAATTTCTTAACTTTCAACTTACCTTAATTTCTTTAACCACTTGATTTCTAGCATTCCCTTACGCAAACCAATTGATTGAGGCTATTAGAATGAACTAGAGAGATGAAACTTTAATTGTTATGTTGGAAATTATGAGTGATTTGAAGTGAAAGAAGAAGAAATTAAAGAGAGAAGAATGAGAGAGTATTTCGGCCAACTAAGGAGGAAGAGAGGAGACTAGCCAAATCTAAAAAATTTTCAGATATTCTCTCTATTTATACCTCTCAAGTGAGCCTAAATATAGGCTTGGTTTATGGGCTTAGCCCAATTATAAATTTAAGCCTATTTTAGGCTATTTAAGAACCAAACCAAATTCTCTATCTTTCTCACTTAAAATTACTTTAAAAATGATTTCATAAATTTTATCACATAAAAAATAGCTAGTACGCAAATTTTTGGCTTAATCGGAGTCCGTTATCAGTTCGATTCAAACTTATTAATCCGATTCGATAACTACCGGTGTCACCAAAAAATTTCATTCTCATCACTAAAATATTTTAAACAAAAATTCATATAGGCATGCAAAATCTGACAATTTTCAGAGTTCATTTACTATTTTCAATTATTTACGCAAAATCAAGTCATTTTCCCTATCAGGAAAATTGACTCGCTACTTTTTTCGTATTTTTGACTTTTTGAGATTTATTTGACCTCAATTTCACTTCAAATTTCAACCTCGGACTCTCCATGACCAGTACTTTCCGATGGTTCAATAAAATATTTTTGATTTTCGGGTGTCCTTTTGGGCCCGAAAAGTACTATTCACCATCAGGAAATACTATTCACAGCTAACCCGGTATTGAGACCATTACATTGAGTATTCTTAATTTTTATAATTAATTATATAAATTTTATTTTTATTTTGATTATTTTAATGGATATTGTATTTAATTAGTATTTTTCATTTTTAAAGCATTTTTAACTATTAAAAATAATATTATAAATTGTATAATTTATTAAATTTATATATTAAAATTTTTTAATGGTTAACCAATAAATCGATTCGAAAAATCGAGTTAAAAACCGAAATCGATATAGCGGTTAACCGATAGTAATTGACTGGTTTAAGAAAATTGATAATGGACCGGTTAACCAGTCCATGCTCATCCCTAATTATGTTATATACATGTTATGAAATTATTTTATTACATCTATTTCATTCCTTTAAGTGAATGAAACATTATAGAATCATGGCCATAAAAATGATATGTTCAAGAATTAATATTACTATTGTATGATTAATTTTCACCACCAGAAGTGATTGATAATTAAGAGAAATAATAGAAATGGTTAAGATAACCATTTGAGAATAGATAACTTATTTCTGATATGGTATAAAAGTATATTAGTCATGTACCTGTTGTACGTACGATTATGCTATTAGATTTTATAAATTTTCTCATCTTAAAGCAATGAAAGATGTGTAGATGAATTTGTACATGCTTGAACATGTACAACATATAATTTTATGAAATAAGTTTTAGTTGTTATTTTTTCAATAAGATTTTAATGAGGCACAATACATATTAATGGACATTCAATGGGAAATATGTACTATAAATTTCATGATTATGAATGTCCATAACCCTTTTAAGATTGATAGCATGACTTATCAAATGAAAAAAGGCAAAACATTTATTGTTCATGTATGATATTTTGTAATATTGTCAATTATTTTAAAAGTCCGCCAAAAGCGTGACAGATATTTTGATGGAAAAGATATCAATCTTTGAAATAAAATGAAATGAAAATTTCTAAAATGATACTCTTGAAAAAGGTAAAAAGCAGCATAAATTAATAACTCCATATTTCTAGAAAAACACCCTCAGAAGTGATTCTTATAATGATAAATTATATGAGTTGTGAAAATAGATGATAAATGTTGATATTATTGATAATTATCGAATTACTCAATATTAGTTATTCATGAAGTTAATTGAAAGCTCATGTGGTTAGAAGGCATAACTCAATACAAGAAAGCAATGTGTAGATTATTGTTCAAAAACAACGACCAACAATATTAAAGTCTGAATAAATTACAAAGTTTTCTTTAACAGCAAACCAGTTGATCTTTTCACCAAGATTCTACCTATTTCGATTTTTAGAAAGTATGTAAGCAGTATTGAAATGTTTCAGTTTAAGAAAATGTTGTAATTATTGTATTTTTAAGGGGAAGTATATAGCCTATGAATACTGTATTCTTTTTCCTTCGCTAAGTTTTTATCCCACCGGGTTTTTTTTAGCAAGATTTTAACGAATCATATTCATAGTGTATAGTCATCCAAGAGAAAGTATTGTGATAATTATGAAGTGTATGGATGACTATTAAATTCATCTCTCTCCATGTTTTTATATATCTGATTCGTTTAACTAATATTGAATGGAATTTAAATTTTTTATCATGTAAATTTATCTTTCATATTTGGAGATTATTGTCTTTTTTTATGGAAGTTTTCGTCCTTTTGAAATGAATTTTTCTGTAGACAGCAGATGAATTGAGTTTTTTGCTGAAAGTTAGATTGTTCGAAATATGTTACCATTATCCACTGTTTTTATCGAAAAAGTTTAAAGATATATTCTAGCAACTTCATTAGTTTCATATATTTTATATATTTTTAAATTTTACAAATTTATTTATGCTTTTTAAATGTATATTTTATATTATTAATAAAAATTTAATTTGCATTAAAAAAATTAAATGGCTTAATTGAGTAGTGTATCAATGTTTCAAAATGAAGGCAATCAAACTGATGACTAGAAAGTAGTAGTTAACTTTTCCGAAACTAACTAAGAATGCCAAGTACATGGTATTTATTCCAACATTATAAGAGTAAGTACTAGATAAGTAGCATCACCTCACTCACTTTGGAGGCTACAAATTGCAGCTGGTGACCTAACAATACAACTATCATGGGCCTTACCATGATTATGTGCCATTAAATACTTAAAGGAGGTCCATTTTATGAGGGAGGCATTCATTCTGTACCAATACTAAGTATTAAGTATACAGTTACGACAATATACAGGCTAATATGTTTTTCATCAGATTCTAACAGGGGAAGCTAGAATTTGAAAAAAACATTAATAAGCACAATTCCGACGTATCAGAAAAAAAAAAAAACTTTTCTCTTATCTTCTCCCCAAAATATGAAGAGATATTTTATTTAAGAAAGACGAATATCTTTTCTCAAATAGTACTCTACTTCAAATCTTCTGAACATGTACAAGCTTTTAGACTCATTCTTATAAATAGAGAAAGAATGAGGTATAAAAACTAAGTTGTTTTCCAATTTCCTTCGTTTTATCAAAGTTATTGATTTGACCGTCAGAAAATACTGACCAATTTTTTATAAATTTTTCAGATGATTTATTCATGTTATCAATTTGAAATTTTCTAAATAAGTCATCAGTATTTATACTGACAATTCAATTTAGTTAGTTTATTTTATCCGAGATGATATAACTATAACTTTTATAAGAATGCGATCATATATATATATAGGTAACATTGTAAATTGTATTAAACAGCCTAAAACAAAAATATTGTAATTAAATAGGTAACATTGTATTAGATGGGAATTATCTTTCGAGAAAAGAAAAGTCAGAAATCATTGTCTAATGTGCGAAAAAATCGAAAGCAGAATCATTGGATCCAACTACAATTTCAATTCGTATCATAGAAAGAAGTATAATTGTGTATAATTAATAATCAATTCATACATTTGGATAGTCATACAGGCATCAAAATACAATCCATTGTTTTTATAATTCAAAAATCAATATATCAACAAACAAAAAAATTACACCATAATCCGAGTCCAAAGTTTAATATCGAATATTAATGGGATTTTCTTGAAGAAAAGGAAATTCTTTTTCTTATAATAATAATACAAGAAATTACTATTTAAATGTTTGTTGGCAATAGCATGCGTTGAGTAATAATTCGATGTGTACACATTTAAATTGCTGGATTTTCAAGATGTATACGATTGATGATTTAGATGTATACGCACACACACCGCATCACATCCCATCACGTCCCATAAGTGTTTGAATGAGATTGGGCATTTATGAAAAATATGAAAGTATTTATGCTTGAAAATTGGGAAAGAATTAGAAAATTGACCCAACACCTAACAAAGCACTTCGGGGGTCACAATTTGCTGTAGTTGACATTAAATGACAAAGATATAACACCAGTTCTTTCTTCTTTGTCTCACTCTTCATTTTCATTTCAATTATTTCACCCCTTTTGGCTGCAATAATTTTTTTATATCAATGAGAAACTTAATTGTTTTTCTTTCAAATTCTAGTTGAGAAAAATAATCGTGACATCTTCTAACATTTGCGAAAAACAAAAAGACTAAGCTTCAAACATAATGGACCGACATTTTTAGGCCTAAATTCTGTCAATTTTTAATCAAAAGCTTAGCCCATTTTACATCATTATATGATTTGTTCGGAGAAATTATTTATTTTATGTAACAAATATGCAGATGCCGCTAATGAAATGGACGAAATGGATTTAAATCGGATTATAAATGAATAAATTTTAAATAGGTTAATTTTTATGGGTCGTAAATAAATTATAGCCCTGACGGATAAAAGGATTTAATCGACTCATAGGTTGAGCTATCAATCCATTTAACCCGCTTTTTTACATTATTTTTTCATTCATTCAATATTTATATATATATATATATATATACGGATCAAATGGACTAAAAGGATATTCAACCCCAGAGATAATTTTGAGTTGAAATTTTAAAAAAATCATAATTGTGACTTTTTTTAGAAACACATGCTTTTGACTTTTGCAGCGGTATAAATGTATGTAAATAATTGTCATTTTGTATGACCATAATAAAAATACAACTTTTACTTACCTTTAAAACGAATACAATATTGATATTTTTTACTGTAGCGTGATTGAAATTCCAACCATTTATCCAATTGATACAACTTGTGGTAAAAGTTATAAATGGGCTAAACGAGAACTCAATTTATATGAATGATTTTGTATTAATTTGTAAATTGATCCATATGGGTAATTTTGGACCAACCTGCATATTAATTTAGAAGGCTTTGGTATAAAATCTGCAATGACATCTACTTGTAATACAAAATGTGCCAGTATTAGTTGATTTATTTTCTCCACTTATAAAACAGGCAATTAATTAACACTTATAAAATGTGAGGCATGAAGTTCTAGTGGGTTGGAACCCAGCTCCTCCGGGTTGGGTTGTACTTAATACCGATGGTTCCTTTCACTAGTCGATGTGCCAAGCGTCTAGGGAGGATATTTTTCGAGATTGGGTGGGCAAATGGCTAGATGGTTTTTCTTTTTTAGGAAAAATGGCTAGATGGTTATTCCTTGTTTGTTGGTGGTAAAAGTGTTTTTTTTGGCAGAAATTTGGAGAGTTTTTTTTTTTTTTGGATTTTCAAGAAATCTGAAAAAAGGGATGGAGAAGAATTGTGTTTGGCGTTGATAATAAGAGTGTGGAGTTGGCTATCTCGAGCAACTCCTTTGTACACCCTTCCCACAGTGCTATTATCGTTTGTATTCGGAAACTTTTGCAACGTGAGTGAACTGTTGAGATCCGTCATGTTTTTCGAAAAGCCAATACTGCTGCTGATTTTCTTTCTAATTGGACCTTCAATTAGCACATCCGTTTTGGTGATGCTATGGGTAGCTTGTTTCCTATGATGGTTCCTATTTAGTTTTTGTTTTTGTTCTTTTCTTTCTTCTCCTAAAACAAATTAAAACAGGTAAAAAAATAGATAATAAATTATCTTTCTTTTCTTTTTATTTTATTTTTCTAGTCCTTATATTGATTCAACAAATTACTAAATTTTTCTTAATCCCTCACGATTTCCATTAACTTAGGTTAGGTGGTCCACATACATATCCTTTCCTCCAAAAATAATGTTAGGTATACATTTAATATTTCTGCATGAATAAATACATGTTATATATATATATATATAATTGCAAGTAGATACAGTTAATATTCGCTTGGTGAAAGCAACAAGCCAGGATTCATTCAACTGCAAAAGTTGATTATATATAACTATATATTATTAAAGTAGTTGGCCACGTTTTTTTATTATTTTTTTCAGCTTCGTTGTATTTATCAGAAATGTAGATTCATGAGAACAATAACGTGTAACATATTTATATAAAGAAGACCATCATGCATGGTTTTAAAATCTGTTCCTCGTTGACAGGTATAATTAAATAATACTTCTATAACGTTAATTATATGATTATAAAAAAATAATGTTGTTTTCTTTTTCTTTAATTAATTCTTAGGATATTTATAAAAGATATTGAGTCCTTGACCTGTGCAAGTACATGGAATTCTGAACATATTAGAAACGTTTGTTGATGGATTTATCTATTTGTGCCTGTGTTTAAAAGTCTTTTATAATTTTTTTAATTTACAAATTAATATAACAAATATTATATTAGGTTTTTTAAATATAGATATTAGCTTCTAGCTAGTGCTACATGTGTGTGTGTATATATATATATATATATATATATATATATATATATATATGCAGAAACATTCGAGTATTTTTTTATTGGTAAGTTATTACTTTAGTCATGGAATATATTTGTTTAAAAGATATTCTAGATCTTGGTACGATTTTTAGAGGAGATGGCAATTTTAAATTGATTTGATTTTAGAAAAATATTTTCATCTATTATTATTTTTTTTCTTTTACAAATTCATTCACATGGTCGATGGCGTTGCTCAATTTGACTTGAATTGTTATAATTTTGTAAATCTCGGACGTAAATAGCTTATAAATTATGATAGACTAACATTTTTTTCTAAAATTTAATTCATACTTGTCAACATATGGCCTTCTACCAAGAAATTAAAATTATGAAGGAAGCCGTCATCATGCCAAAATTATGGCCTAAAAATATAAAACTTTTCAAAATCCAATGTTCTTTTAAGGACGGATGGATAAAGATAAAATGCATAAAGAATACCTAAAAACCGTTCTTCTATGATTTGTTTTTCTTTTTCACATGGATCGATCGTTTTTCTACGATCCATTATTCACGACCGATTGGACATTTTTCCATTGCCCATTCATCACGTGCTGATGGATAGACATAAAGGCATAAAATTTCTGATCAACTGATTTTTTATTGTTTATTTTTCACGGAGAAATCATTTAGAAAAAGGCATACAAATACCTAATCATTCATCTTTCATCGTACATCTTTCATGAAGAGATCAATGAAAATAAAAATGAAGGTACAAAATTTCCGATCATGTAATCTTCCACCGTACGTTCTTCAAGTTCAAATTAAATTACCAGATCAAATAAAATATTTATTAGGTTAAATGAACAAAATTAATAATACATCAAAACAAAACGAAAATAACTTTAATGATCTTATATATATATATATATATATATATATATATATATATATATATATATATTTTAAATTTTTTCTTGAACGAGTAAAAAAAAACAGCATGTTTTATGATTAGGTTTCAGTCCGATTTCTAAAATATTTAGAAAATAAAGGGATAAATAAATAATAAAATAAAAACCGTTTTTAACCGTACGAGTACAGAGGGTTTCAAGTGATAATGCTCATATTATTATTTTAGGCCCAATGTATTCCCTGATAAAGGTCCAAAATAAATACCTAATTTAAGTGTCGTCTAGTCAATTCCAAGAACAATCTAATCGAGCTCGAAAAGTTTTGCAAAGACACAACCGTTACATAACTTGATCGAACTAGTCAGCCTAATAGGACCTTTCCTTATCATGTCATTTGATAAGGATAACCTAGATACACCTGTCCTATCAGACTATCTATAGGCAGTCAAGTGCCTCGATATCTGATGCCAAAATCCACTATAAATAGCCTACAGCATTAAACCTCAAAGTAATGCCTCTTCGAAACTTTATCTCACAATATTTTTTCTCTTTAAATGTCTTACTGATTTAGGCATCAAAATACTTATTTCGATCCAACCAGACACTATCTTTCTTGTAGGTCTTAGCTGGTTGTCTGATCCGATCGGATCGTTGCTCTTTCAATCCCACTCTCTTTCTTTATTTCTTTAGATATTTTGAGAAATATCACTAAACTAATGATATTTTAATCTATTTTTGTACAACTAAAGCTACGGGGAAATTGAAATTATTTAATTATAAGTATATATAATGGAAAATCAATCTACCCCAAATCTGCCAATCAAATAAATAATCTAAATTTGTTTAAAAAGCAATCAGCCTAGAGCTAGCTAGGTTTGAAATGGAAGAAGAATAATTCAAACTTAATCATGGATAAAAATATATACATAACAATATTTTAAATGGAAGAACTGCTTTTTAACACGAGCATGTTATATTAAAATGAATGTATATATATATTAACACTAGAAGATTCTTTTTATAATGGTAATAATACAAATAAATAAATTCCAAATAGAAGATTATTATTCTATAGGTTTAAAAAAAATTAGGTCGGCCCAATCCTATCCAATTAAAAAGAATAGGTCAAAACCCGAATCTTAATTCTAAAATTGAGATATGAAGTTAGTTGGATTGCACTTTGGACAATTAACATTGAGTGGATGACAAGAGCAACATTAATTATATTCTTATCAAATTTATTATGTTTTTTTCTTTACATTTAACTTATATGTTGGAAACTCCATTATGCACAAAAATTTCTAATTGGAAAGTGGAAACTCTTTTTATTTCGAGCACCGAATATTCCCTGCCACCTGTTTGATTAACCCTTAATTATTCTGTGATTAACAAAAGATATGATATGCTAATAATTATCATTTGCACCATTGCATAAGGATGAGTCTAATCATTCATCAAATAATTTGCATGTAATTAATAGAGTGCTACTGATTAATTAATTTGATAACCCAATTTTCAATTTTAATTTTTGATACGAGAAAAAAGATTAGTTCTTAAATTCAATATTTTAATAAATGCTCAAAGCTTCAATATCTGATCGACATCTGTGAAATTCCCATAACAACAACAATTCATGTTTCTCCTCAGGTTTTTGCCTTACGTAATACTTCAATACGATGATTCTTGATAATTGCAATAAAATATTCTTTGATAAATTGTTACTCTATTCTAATTTATCCAAAAAGAAATTTAAATATTTTAATAAAGGTTGCGTACGTGGCATAAATATGCAGAAAGTTGCTTATACTGTATCTTTTAGTTGGTGGCCACA
Organism: Excoecaria agallocha; assembly: GCA_037975025.1. Lineage (NCBI taxonomy): Eukaryota > Viridiplantae > Streptophyta > Magnoliopsida > Malpighiales > Euphorbiaceae > Excoecaria > Excoecaria agallocha. Next base: position 1,109,102 of record JBBPFJ010000023.1, on the reverse strand, counting down.
TGAACTACAGAATTTTAGATCATATGACGACGATCTCATTTAGACAAAAGTTCAAGTTTAGTCTTTCTTACAGAACACATTGAAATATGTCCAATGCATCCAACAAAATTTAGTAATAAATTCGGAAACCATGCATGATTTGGTAACATAACATATACTTTCTTGATAAATGATAGGAAGAGCCAAAAGAAACAAGAACATGAAAGAAAGCCTGAAGTACTTATACAGGAGATATAATCTTGTAGTAAAAATCATTTTGAGAACGCACGTCTCTGTGCTTAAGAGTTAAAAGAAGAAGATAGAAGATAGGCAATCTTGCAAGAAATTGCAGAATTTACATGATTATATAGCTGTAAACAAACAGAAATGAATAGCTATGAATTGAATACATTTTAACGGGTAGAATCCCGAACAGATTTAATCAAGTGTTGAAATTCCATGAAGCTTTTAGCAGTTCACTATCTGATTCAGCTGTGAAACTTTTCTTCATTCGAAGAAATTGAATTATCTATGACAATATTATGTGTGTTATCAGTAAATAAATTCATCTGAATGCCAACAGCAGTATCACGATCAAGAACCTTTTTATCGAAAAGGTGTGGTGTGGGATTAACCTAAACAAACTGTCCCAGTTCAGGTTGAGCTCTGGATATTTGATTGCAAGCTAAGGCCTAACTGAAGATCCAAAGATTTGCATGTTTGCTTGGAATTAGGCAAAGCTGAAGCGTTTCTAATTTCAGGCCTGCTTCCTTTGGATCCATCAGCATGTGTTAAAGTGAACATACAATTTTCTTGCTGGAATGGAGCCTGAGCAGGAACAGAATACCACTTTGATACCTGAGACCCATTATTAAGACGGGAAACTTGATCGTACCGATTGAAACTAATCTGGGACTCTTCATAGAGTGTGAATTCGGGAGTACTGCAGGAAGGATCATAGAACCACTGCGTCGAGCCATGGCAATTGTAATTGAGGTTGTTTTGGAAAGGTTGAAGATAACAGCTGATGCTGGCTTTCCTGGCTTGAAGCTGCAGTCTTTTCTTTTTCATTCTTTCTTTCTTGTGGGCATTTTGGTGACCGCCTAAAGCCTGCGAGTTTGCAAATTCCTTGAAACAATATTGGCACTCGAACTTCTTATCATCAGGATCCCCTGTCAGGATTTTCTCCTTCACAGCTTTCTCCCTTTCAGAAGAAACAGTATTTGATGAATTAACACTTTCATCTCCTTCTGCAGAACTTTTCGGGCAGATTTCATCGTTCCTGTAGGGGTTGAGCTCGAACCCGAATAACTTCAGCTTCTTCTCAACGCTGGATTCGGCTGAATAGCAATTTTCTCCATCTAACGTGGAAGAAAAAATATTAGAAGCCTCCTTAACCATCTGTCTTAAAGTTAGAAAGATAAAAAATATTTTGAAGCAATGCACAAATTTAGTTGATCGGTTTCTCTTCCTTATATAGTAAAATTCATGTTACCAACGATGTGTTGCATCACAAAACAGGACTAGTTTTATAATCATGAACAGCAATAAAATAAATAAATTCCCACAAGTCAATAAAAAGACAGAAAAAGAAAAGTCAGATCAGAAAAGCCGTCTCATGCAGCAATAATAATTAAAAAAATACAAAAAATTTTCCATTCTGTAATAGATACACATCAAAAAGGATTCAGTGTGCTTTATTAACGAGGAATTCCATGGTTTGCAAGCAAGCAATCATAGTAGGGCTTGATTATAAAACAAATATTCCATGTTTAAAGAAGGGATAAAGATTAGTTTATTAATTATAATTAACAAAAGTCAAAGAAAGATGGGGATGCAATCACCGGGAAGGAAGGGAGCATCGTTGCCACAAATCTGCCACTGTACTTAAATTTGCATATCTAAGATTAATATTATTTTACTAAACCAATTAATTAGTAAGTGGATTCATGTATTGTCTTCTACCTGAGATTATTATATAAGAATTCGATTTAATTATATCCAAATATTATATATAGCTGTGGGTACCCAGTCCCATCCACCACAAGTCTCCATATAATGTTTAAAAAAAGGTATTGAGACCTGTAGAAATGTGATTATTCAGCACTCCATGATGCTTCTTTGCAATTATCCCTCCACCCACATGAATAAATAAATCAATCAATAAAAGTGTTTTAATATGTTTATCTTGACCATGTTCGTTTGGAATGGGAAAGCTATTTAGAACAGTAAGGGGAGAGTAGTTGCTAAACAAAGGAATATAACAAGTGGATAATGATGTAAGCATATATACTAATTAAGGTCTTCAATAAGATCTGAGCATATCTTCTTAGAGCAGGCAAACCCTATATTATATACATAAAAGCATATGTTTAAAGGTGAATCAAGTCATTGAATTATAAATATTATAAGCAAAGGCATTTGTGTTCGACAGTTGTTTTAGTTGGAGCCCACTTTTAGTAGCTTTGGAGACAATGTTAAAAACTATTAGATTACGTTTTATTCCTTTGTCTCTAACTAAATCTTTCATTGGTGAACTTCTTCCACCAACAGATATCTCATGCTCTCAATTTTCCCACTCCTTTTACTAGTCTTTTCGGTTTGCTTTCTACTTTAGGAGAAGAATTCCAACAAGGCATGCTGTCACCAAGCATTAATTTCACTATCCTAACATGGGGAATAAAACGAAACCAAAGATAGCGGATTGGCTTGTGGTGGCTAGGTGGGTGGGTGTTAGTTGGTTTCTTAATTAATTGATTGATTTTTCAGCTCTTTTTATTTATTCATGTGTCATATAAAGAATGAAAAAAGCCGTTCCCTAACATCAGCCAACCCCAAATCCCTCTTTCGATCTTATAAAATTATACTTCTTTCATTAACAAACCACCAAGAAATGAAGTATATTAAGAAACTGCAAAGAATGCCAAGATTGACTAAGGCAAAACGAAAGAAAACTGTTTTTCATTTTTTTTTTAGATTAAAGAAAATGGTTATTATCCAAGAAAAGTTTAAATTACATGTACACTACATACCATTTTATAACTTATCTGAAGCAGTCCTCAATTTGTATCAAAAAATATGACTGTTCAAAAGTACTTTAGTCTTCTGTACAGTGACCGTTAATTTCCAATTTCCAATTGAATTTCAATCCTGTCAATCAGGCCAAATAGAACAGCAAAGGAAAAGAAACAGCTATAAAAATATAAACGTGAATATATTCATAAAGCTGAGTACTTTTCTAAGATACAGTAAGTTTTAGTGGCAAGATTTGTTACACTTTTTTTTTTTTAATGTCCACACAGGCCACAGTTTAGAAAATTATTCGGGTGGCAGAGAAAGAGTTAGGATTATTTTGTCTCTTTTCTCTAGAAACGAAAAGGAAAGGCAAGGAAGTAGCCAGGAAAGATCATCTATACAAAGTGTAGTCATGTCAGGTAGGCAAAGAGCAATAGAAGGAACTAGGAAACTCAGTCATCCTCCTACGAAAAAATACAACACATAGCCATGTTGACTTGATTATCAGTTGTCACATATAGTAGCTAGGAAGCTTCAAAGAAAAAGCACCACAAAAGCAAGAAAGCTTTGATCGCTGAATGGTAATAAGCCAGTCTGATCTTTAGGGATCAAAGAAGTAAAAATCATATTAAAATTGCCTTCCAAATCACACTTGACTATTTATAAACCAGAAATAAAGAAGCCATATCATTGTAAGAGTACAATCTTGACCAAGACAAACGTAGGGAATCCCAGTATCCCATCCTTCTGAAAAGAAGAGAACAAGGTAGTAGATAACTTGTGGCTACTTAATTATACAGGGAAATTCCAACCTAAGCAGCTTTCTTTTTGCAAATAAACAAGAATGACGTAGCACACTCTGTGATTGATAATAACAATGCCAACCGAATTGAATTGAAGAAGGCACATATACAAGATAATACGAAGCAGGAAGCCACTCTTAATTATACATGTCACTTTGCATATTAGATGATGCAGACAGCAAGTCCACTAATTTAATTCGCATTCCCACCATGAAGTTCTTGGAAAGATAATAGATGGCCATAATGTTCATATTCCTATCTTAAATACCTATTTTTTTCATGCACCAAAAATTATTGGACAACTTCTATTTCAAGCGCAGACCTATTGAAATGGTTCAAACAATAGACGGAGCAGGAATAGGTTTAACCAAAATCCCATTAACCTCTTTCGATTTATCTTTCTACTGGTGAAGCGGGAAAAATGTTTTAGCAAATTGAATCGACGATTTTCTGCAATTTCGTTCATAACTAATGAAAAGGAGAATTCACAATATTTGGATCCCAATCAAACCAAATTGCGCACAGATTAGAACAAAATAGCAGAGCAGAGAGATCATCACCTTCCTTGGCCCCATTTTTAGAGGGCAATGCTCCTATTGGTATTTTCGTCAAACAATTGGCGGGCAACTTACGCTAACGAGACAATTCTGATCGAATTGTTATCCATCCGAGTGGAAAATCGTCGCAATTAAGTGATCTCAGCCGGACCCAAATTCGTATGAAATTCAAGAAATTAGAAACCAAAGCTAAGCTGTTCTACCATAACAATCCATTCCTGAAATCATATGATCTCTTCTAATAAGTGCGACACAAAATTTAACTGAGTGCTTTTCAGAATTACTCATAATACTACACAGGAAATGGCAGCAAAAATCTTTGAATTACTACGCGTTTGCATAGGGCATAAAAGAACATTTAAATTGGTTTCCATACTATAAAAATTAAATCATTATTTTTAAGAAATTAAGCCTACATGTAAAAAAACTTAAGCCACAAACAAATGTGCAAATTAATTCTTTACATTTCTCGATTGTCACCATGAACAAAGCCTACTGTAGTTTCATACAAGTCATCATAAAATAGCGAACAGAACTAGATAGTAATACATGATAACCAATCTAACAATATCAGTCAATATTCTACATCTCAAAATTTTCTTCTTGCCTCGCTCAAGTAACACCTGGACTAAAAAATTTGACAATTAATCTAAGAAATGCAGGGTGGAACTTCATGGAAAAAGATACAATACGAGCCACCCCATCCCATACTTTGACCAAAGTAATCACAGCAGAACTTGGCCTAAGACAATTTTGTCAGGGTTGTCTTTTAGATCGAGGCAAGAGAGCTAGAAGAATCTTTTTCCTTGGACCCTGCAATTGAGACTTCATTAATAACAAGCTCATATCAATTTCATAGCTGTTTCAAACACATCTAATAGTCACCAGCATAGAAATCTAAGAAGAATTATTTATTAGCGCTTAACATTCCAGAAAAGTTACACCATAAGGCCATTAAATTTACTGAATGAGGAAAATTCGTGCAAATAGCTTAATGGGAATCAATTAGCTTAAAAAGGGGAAAAGAAAGTCAATATTTCATTAGATAAGCTTTATTCAACTTTTTGAGCAACAATGAGGTTATGCAACCCTCAGTTAATCATTTAGTGTCTCCACTTTACTCGGAAAATGCATGCTAAGAACGTGAAAATCTAGCAAGCTCATTCTCCCCAAAAATTTTCTTTGTACATCTAAAATCTCCCAGTATGGTTGCAAAAAATATAAAACATGGATAGAACGTATGGTTATCACTAAAAATAGAGGAAGAAAATATGAATTAAGTTCTTCTAACATTTCATATGCAACTGAATTTCATAAAAATGCTATTGCTGATGAAAGTAAACCAATGCAGTTAATCGTGCACTCTGTGCTGAGTTTTGTACCCAGGTTTAACAAAAGCACAGTAGAAATTTAGTATTTGAGACACGGCAAGTCAAAGCTTAACTATATTGACGTACAAAGTGCAGGGAAGCATCCAAGATAACTGGAATAAAAAATTACCATCGGTATTCCTAGCTCTTTGAGGTCATGTTCGCCCATCTGCTTCAAGGCAGTCATATCCACCTGTGTAATAGATCACATATATTGTGAATCAGAAAGTTAATATTTTTAAACAGAGCTATTTGCTAACTTTCCTAAACAAACCAACAATCCTGCACAAAGTTCCATATTACCAACAAGTCTTGACCTACAAAGAAACTTCTCATTTTATTTCCATGCAAGCTTTAGCAAATGATGAAGAAAAAAGGGTTCATGTAATATTAAATACATATCCCCATCCCTTATACCTTCAAATACAGATGCATATCAACCATCTAATACTGAGACCGTGGCACCACAAACACACTCAATCATGTAGCAAGTTATTACACAGGCATTGAATGATTCAGACACAAACCAAAATCTAAATCCTGTGATCCTCATATTAAAATTCAACTGTAATTCTGCACAGAGCATTTGCATGCCCTGCAAAACTAAAATATGAATTATATCTGTTACAAAGAACACAACACAAGTCAACTCAATGGTAAAAGCTTTAGTTCAATAGGGCAAACTGCACAAAATCTTCACGCTTCAGTTTTTACCAAAGAATAATGCAAGCCCATAATAAGACTAAAAAGGAAAACTGTGATACGCGCGCACACGCACACACACAAAGGAACAAAACAAAACAAAAACAAAGAAAAGTTATTCCTTTCCCTAAGCCATAATTTTAGAGCAGAAATGCTGCATACTTCCTCAGCCTTAAAAAGAATGGCATATTTCCCCAGTCCCAGCGCATGCAACAAACTTTCAACAGTTTGTGGTTCTTCGACCTACAAGATAATTAAAAATATATTAGGGATCGGCAGATTGAAAATACAGTATTATACTCACACAATATGCTATAGGCTGAACTTCTCAAAAAGAGAGAGAGAGAAGGTAACTGACACAAAGATGAAAAAATTGATGAACAGAGATAAGCAAATGCTATGTCTACTGGAGAAAGAATAAAATGAAAATTGTGGTTCAAGAGTAGGAGGAGGAAATAGAATGCATAAGCAGTGGCAGAGAAGAAACTATCTAGATCATAATACTGGAATTCAGGGAAAACTATAAAAGCTTCAAGTTGAAAGAAGAAGTCCAGAAGACCAAATACAAACAGATAAATTAACTCAATATAAAATATATTCTTTCATCTTCTATAGAAGCAAAACTCCACTAAATAACCGGGATCAATGATTGAAAAGAAAAAGGAACACGAGTTTTCCATCTATGTAGCAGTTAGCACCATGTTCTTTCAAATTGAAGCAACCAGCTAAAGTGGTTAAGTCTCCCAGCTTTATTCTGAAAAATCAGATATCAATATCATTGCACACTCAAAATTGGGGTTACACTGATAATTCAACCATAAATAGTCTTAAAGAGCAGGATTAGTGAATAAAACTACCCTGGATGGATACTAAAATCCTGCAAAATATGATAACACATAAACTAATGGCCATTTGGCATCTTTACTCCAAAGAATTGAGTGGAAACAGAAGTTTGACTCCATCAACATCCTTCAATAGCCTGATCAGAATCACTTCAATCAATTCTCCAGATACAATAGTCTACATGCAGATCCTGTTCTCTTTTCTTTTTCCAGTCTTTGGAAGGCCACTTTAAGCTAAGCAAGAGCAAATCAGCTATAAGGTCAAAATTTTAATTTGCCAACATCATTATGCACTTGGTATAGACACCACAATTGAACAGATGATGCAAAAATTGCAAGATTTCAATTGAGAAATCTTAATTCCATGTAGCTTAGAAGTAAAAGACTGTTGAGGATGCCAAACTAGTCACCAATTTTTAAAACTTACATTCATTTTGAAAGCTGAAATGCTTAAAACAGCATCACCTCTACCAGGTAATGAAATTTATTCTGCAACTTAAGCATTGCCTCCATAACTAAATCTAGTCCCAACCTTCACAATAAGGCTCAGAAGGGGCCATATGTGGCAGGAACAAACACTTGTAGGATTAAATAAGCTAAATAAGCTGAATTGTCCAACTTCGTAGTCAATCACAACAATGCAATCCATCACAGCAGTTGATAGAAAAATGAATTTCCTGCAAGGGTTAACCTTGATAGTGGCAGAAGCCATCCATTTCCCAGAGATTCCAAAACCACTTGATCTTATCCAAACAAAAGGTCACCAGAATGGCAAAAACTACACTCTAGGTTGCTGTTGCAGAAAAAACTGAATCATTCACATCAGGCACACAAAACAATAGAAACATTCCCTCCATTGCTACTCAAAAAGCATTCAGTTATCCCATGTGAGAAACCCTTTGATCTCTTTTCATTTCCCAAGTTTGGCTTCCCCCTTTTGAGGACCTCATGGAAGTTCCATGATCTTTCCTTCCATTCTGTCAAGCATATATTCCGTTGCATAGAGCATAATGATAAAAATAGCCATCTTGAAAATTTCATGATTAGATCCTTTTAGTGATAAAGAGAACTTTCACTAATACACATAAGAAATATTTAAAAATTAATAAAAGAAAAGAAAAAGGGGAAATAATATTTCACAGTCAGTAAGCTAACTTTAACCATTGCTCACATGAAGCATATCAGGTCATGATATACAAAAAAAAAAAAAAGAAAAGCATGCATGTCTATCTATAGGTAAAAGAAAAAAGGACAAAGAAGCTTGTACCGCATATGAACTCTTCTGTATAATGCTACTCGGTGGAGGAAGTTGGCCGGGAAGAGGTGGAGCAGGCTTTGAAGATACTGAAGGCATGGCAGATTTAGTCATGAAAGCTGTTGAACTGCTAACCGGCCTCGAAGCATCAAGAACATCCTTGTTCACGTATGGAACTGTTCTTACATCATCAAATGTCCTGCTTAATGGCCTTCTTGGTAAGTCTTTCACATTTCTTGGTAGGGACAAACCCCTAGAACTACCTATAATTCTATCTGGCAATCTCCTTCTTATGTGGTCCAAAGTCCAAGGAGAATAAGAATTTCTTGACGATCCCAGCTGCGGCAAATCATCTGCACTTCGTGTAGGAGGTATACAGGCCATGATATTGGTGCTCTTTGGATCAGGCATGTGTTGCCGTGTATCACTTGTACTATATTGAGGGCGTGGAGGCTGAACTGTCCTCGGCAACTTTTCACGAAGGTCCATGGTTTTCTCATCATAATTGCTCTGAGCCCTTCTAGATACATTCTTTTGCATGAGTTTGTATCGAAGGTCATCCTTACCAATATGGGCATCTTTAATTATTCAAAGACAGCAACATCAGTTCTCAGAAATGGGTCAAAAACTGAAAAGAATAAATGAACGTCAAAAAATGAGTTTATTACCTTCTACACTGTTACCATTCACACTTGACAAATAACCATCCCCTCTTTGCCTACAAGAAAACAAAGTATAACCAAAGTTTCTCTACGAGCATCTCATTATAAATGCATGCCCTAGGAACACATACGCTAATGAAATATAATCAGGCAGTGGAAATGCACCATCTAATCCAGAGAACGTGGTGATTCTGTCATCCACAAATTGCCACAAATATGCACTAGCTACTCTAGAGGGCATGGGCAATTCTTTCTTCCACAGTGTCGAGCATTTTCAATTTTGACCTCACCCACAAATTGCTAGATACAAGTTAAATGTTCTATTATACCTTCACAATTTTTACATTCCATTAGAAAATGAATTAAAAGAAAAAAAAAAGGTGAAAAGCAATATCAAAGTGACCAATCCCATATAAACTAAATACAATTCGAATAAACTCTCCAATCCACAAGAAAATACAAAAAGAAAAGAAAAAAACGAAGTCCAACATTATTCAACGCATAATGAATATTAGACAAATTACCTAATACCATTTACACACACTATAATGCCTTCACAGTTTTGCATTCCATTAGCAAATTGAAAAGTTAAAAAGCAATATCAAAACTATGAACCCCGTATGAATTGAGTACTATATATAAAAACAGTGACGAATTCCAGCATTGTTCAAATCATTAGATGAGATGTAAACAGAAAGCAAAACGCACCGTTTATTGTTCAGCAGACTCCCACCTGATGAGAAACTGTCCAAATTACTTCCTAACCTATCCCTTACAGACCGCTTACTTCCAGAACCTGGCAGAGGATCGGCATAGCTAATATCAGAAACAGTTGCAGCTCTCTTCACCACCTGTGACGTTACACTTACAAGTCAATATCTAATTATAAAATACAAAGATGAACACAAACACCCCATTTCAAGCTCAAAAAAGCAGTAGAAAAGGAGCTCCATCGGAGATTCTCCTTTATTAACATATTTCAAAGGATTTTTTGATTTTTTCCTCCGACATTTGTCGGCAATTAAACATCAGCTCGAAAACAATAAACGTAAAAAGCGGAAATGTAAATTTTAATAAACGAAATGCAGCAGTTAGCCAGTTAACACAAGAAAATCTCGCATAAGCAGCAAATCCCCAATTCGAATTGATGAAAGCAGGAAAATATTAAAAAAAAAAAATACCTGACCAGTACGGCCGAGAGTGATAGTGATGCGACCATTCGAAGCTTCAGCCATTTCAAACAGCAAAAGAGCCTAGATAATCAATTCAGTAATCGGCTATATAACATAATAAAAAGGTATCCGATACGTAATCGCTGTTTTAACCAAACAATAATAAACCTAATCTTGTTATCAGAAGAAACTCCCCTGTGATATGAGGTTTAGATAGAAAAACTAAGGAATATGCATCGGTTAGGGTTTGACAGAGCAGGAAAGTGTCACCGTTTTTAGTGTTTCGAGGAAAAGAAGAAAAGGAGGAAGAAAATATTTGAACGGTGAACCGCACGGGAATCAGCCAGCGTAAACGAAGTGCCCTGACCTCACTGTCGTTTTAAGCTTAACCTTCCCATTAAGCTTTCGTTTGGGGTTAATGTTATATGTTTTTTTTCAATATTCGAATTTTTTAGAGCCTAATTTATCAATTTAATTATTTATTTATTTTATAATCAACTCAATAGACTAATTTACTATTTAAAATTTTATTTTTCATAATTTACTCTTTGAAATTTTTACCTTTTAACAGTAAACTATATTTTCGAAAATCTCAAAATATCGAAATAACTCTTTTTCACAAATTTGGGGAGGGATTGATGCAAATAAGCCATTCCTTTACATTAATTTAAATAAATTATTTTCTTCAGCTGTCATGAAATAAATGATGATGATCCAGTGATCTCGAATTTAAATTTTGAAAATGCAGCTGTATTAAATTTTGTCGTCTTAGCCGTGTTACCAGGCTTAAATGAAAATTAGTAGGAGTATAATGATTTAAGTACTGGGCTTTTAATTTCAGTGTCAAGAATAGTTAAAGAGTCGACAACTAGTGTAAGCCCATAGATCATCACAAAGCCCAACTCAATTCAAGGTCAAGCCTTGTTTAAAATGAAATGACAAGAAAATGAAATGTGGATCAGAATCATTATTCCAAGGAGTTAGTAAATTTAAGGGCTTCATTCCCATTTACTATTTTCTTTATTCACTTTCATTTCAACAATTACTCATTTCAATTTACGACAAGAGTTTTATTTTTCCACTTAAAGTCATGATTTTCAAATTTCACAAAATATTAATTATGTATTTTTCTACTTCACTCTCATGTAAGTACAAAAAAATATAATTAAAATAATGGAAATATATAATTATATAGAATTAGCAAAAGGATATTTTAATAAATTATAATTATTATTTTATAAAATCAATGTTAATTAATGATTTTTTAATATATGTAAAGAGTTAAAAATTATTGTGTTAAATTAGGTGAAAATTTAATTTAAAACAATTTTATCTTTGAAAAAAAGAAAGCCTTAGTTGAATACACCTATGTCTTATCTTTGGACAAAAAAAGACCCAGGCACAACCCCAAAATTGAAAGTTGAAATAAATTAGAATAGATCACCTAACAAGTTAATTAAAAAAAACTTGCATTTACAAAATTTACGAGTGCACCAACTAATAAGAAATTATTATATGTACAAAAAATTATATTATTAGTTTAATTCATATATATGTACATATTCTAGACAAAAAAAAAATCACAAAATTATTCCTTTTGTGACTTATTTCTTTAGTGAACCTTTAATATTCATTAATTAGAGCTAAATTATCTACAACAAATCCGTGAAAAATTTAATGGATTGAACCCAATCATGTCTTGTCATCTATAGAAACAATAACTGTGTATTTAATATACATGGCAAAGTGTAATTGATTGATTTATTATTTTTCTCCTAAATTTATCTAGATTTTATCTAGATAGGTGTTGAATTCAATTCTTTTTTATTTTGGGCTTTTAAAATTGGGTCTATATACAATATATATAACCTAAATCCATTACAAATGTTGAATAAATTGTATAAATAAATTGAATTAACACCATAATTACATATAATTTGAATTTTATGATAAAAATAACATTTGTTTAAGAAAAAAAATTACAAGAGAGCCAAATAATATTATATAATAAAAAATATTACTTTTTTTTATAAATTTTAGATGTTTTATTTTTTCCATTTTTACACTTAAAAATCAAACCGAACCGAAATAATTAATTTTACAAAATTAATAATTCAAACGGAATCAAATAATCAAATAATTTATTTTGATAAATTCAATTCGGTTATTAAAAAAAATCCAAGTAACTTGGACACCAAATTATTTACAAGAAGAAGCTGAACATCATGTAGGATACGACAATGGCAATATATGGTGGGCAATGGCTTCAACAAACTACTTGAGCATAAGTGTTAAAGCCACTTGTTTGGATCATGGTTTTTAACATGGTGGTATAGTTTAATGGCATATTTGTAAGATGGGCTCTTTGTTAGTATGGTTTTGATGGTTAATTTATGAGCTTATTTTGTTCATATTTTAAAATAACCAAATTAATTATTTTGCATTGTTTTCTAATTTTTTTTACCAATTTTATTTAATTTTTCATAACTAAATTCATATTTTAATGAAACTCTAATATTTTATCTTTTTTATTAAAATTATTTTTGTTTTTTTAAATTTTTTCTCCTATTAAAAATCTATTAAAGTATAGCATACCGCACCATTTTTCCAATCACACTAGCAAATATTTTCCATATATTTAATTTTAATTGCGGATATATATATATATATATATATATATATATATATAATGCAAAGTTAGTACTTAATTTACTTCTTTTATATATATATAATTATTGGTATTATTCGGTTCGAGCCGGATAGCCTACTACGTGGTTAAAACTCTTTTAATTATTGATTTTTGACATTTATAAGATTCGAACTCGAGATCTTACTTATAAAAAATAAGTGTCAAAATACTCAAACCAACTAATATTGGTTTAAATAGTTAAATATTATCCGAAAATCTTGGGAATCTAGTTCAAGATTGTAATTCATTGAAGAGTAGATATTCTGCTCCCTCCACAAGCACCTTCTTCTCTTAATTATTCCATCTCGAGAGATTGCAAGTAGAGATGAATAAGAACTTTAAAAAAGAAAATGATAAGAGAAGTAAGTCGAAGTAAAGTTTCTAAAAAGAGCACAGAGAATTGAAGCCTTTACGGAAACTGATTCCATATTATTAAATTGACAAGCAAGCAGACATGGTTTTCTTTAGCTGAGGATCTGTGCCTAGCTAGGGTTTACAGTGCTCGAGCATTAAAGTCAAAGATGGTTGACAAAAAATAAAATGAAAAACTATAAAAAAATCTCTAGTACCCCCAATTCTCTTTCTAACTACTGTACCCATTACCTGCTAAGAGTTGTTATATGATATGGTCAAAGAGAAAAAGATCGAAAAGATTAAGAAACTATTGTTGAAGTGGTTTAGGGTTTGAATCCTAATAATTTCTGTCTTTCTATTTTTATTTTTAGACTCTATGTGGATTTTGAGTAGACAATCTAATATCTCCAAAACCATTTGAAATACCATTAATTAGATCATAACTCCTTTATTGAAATTTTATTAAGACATATATAAGTAAGTTTTAGTTTAATCATACCGGTCTAATAATATATTGACATATAGAATTAATAACCACTTATCCACTACTTTTTGAGCTTCTTTCAACTCTTTTATCATAACTTCATTCATAAATTTATTTATTGATTCAGTTCCATCTTATATGAAAATTCTTTTAATAATAATAAAAAAAAGGAATATTTTCTCAATAATACAGTGCAGCTATAGTTGAATTTGTGTGAATGCACAGTATGTAAATCTAAAATGTGACCTGGCTTCTGAATGAAATACAGAGTACATTTTTGTATGGTCACATCAAATGTGGAAACTAAGCAAGCACAATGAAATAAAGAAATTATCAACTGCCAGGTGAAAACAGCTAATGAGAGGCGTAACTGGATTTAAGTGTGTGCCTAAACCAAAAAAACATGCATGCATATTCACTTAATTGATTAGAAAAGTTATGAAAGTAGGTTAAGAATCAGAAACAAGTACTATGTTTGCCCCCATTAGTTGGAAAATATGTTCCTTCTTGTGCTTAACAACTCATGATAACTTCTCTTAGAATGCCGAGATCCTAGGAGTCGAGCAAGCAATTTGGAGATATTGAGAAGCAAACAAATAACCTTATAATTAAGTAATATGCTTTACTCTGAATATAATTATTTAAGCAACAGCACAAGGAACTTTCTGTAATAGTTCAACGAGCACGCCGAAGACTTGGAGAAAGTAAAAAGATTAAAATAGAAAAGGCTCACTGCATCTATAATTGAAAAGGAACATGTTATGCACAGTAGTATTATTTTAATGGAGTTTGAATCGAAAATGCATTGAAGATTAAGCAGTTCCATCATCTTTTCAATAGAAAACTAATGCACAAAACAATCATAATGCATATTCTAGATATAAGCCCAAAATTAAAGTGAAGCATTTGTTGTTCAAATATCAATATGGCAGTATTCTGCATAAGTTAATAATTATCTTGAACTTTGAAAAGAAAAAAAAAAAGACTGGTCTGCGGCCAAATCATTTGTCGTATATAGGCGGTTGAAATAGATTAATTATTATTTGATTAAACAAAAAATTGATATGTCTGTAGATCTTGTGTAGTTCAGTCTGCAGCATATATATATTGTGTTATTTCAGCTTTGAAACATCTGTAAGCAGTAAGTACTATATGGGGTTATTCCAAAATAAATAAACATAAAATAGAAAGTTAGATGATAGAATTAGAAAGGACCTGAAACCCTAAATATAAATGTGGCAGACAGAAAATGTATGATTGAAATGGTTTTCATAGAACTAGAAATAGAAATCTCATCAACCGTTCATATATATAGTCAAACAACAATATTATTTATCATTGCAAACACAAACATACATACATATCCAGATCTTAACACATTTTTGCTTATTTCAAAAACTTGTACCAATCCAAAAAAGGAAAAATAATCATGATAACATAGAGAAAATAGAGAGAGAAAGAAGGGGGGGGGGGGGGGATAAAATTAGTGATTTAATTATGTCTTATAATGACAAAAAGCAAACATACCAAACAAATATATAGAGGGAGAGTGGTGGCATGCCATCTTCAATTCAATCTCCCAGTACTTGAATATTCAACCCATATATATATATATATATATAGAAACGCTTGATCTAGCAAACCAGTCGGACCGTGATGCTTCGATTCCCCAAGGAAGAGAAAAGAGAAAAAAAGAATAGTAGAAGAAGAAGTAAAACCCTTATTTTTCAGTCATGAAATAAGAAAAAAAAGGGTTTTTTCTTCTTCAGAGAAGCCATGTTGTTGAAGTGTTTGCTTCTAATTTTCTTTATGTGGATGTTAATCAGGTTAGAGAGGGATGGAAATGGAGTAGTTTTGGTGGGGTTGGCGGATGGTAAAAGAAGAAGATGTGAGGGAACAATGATGAGGAAGGTATAATAATAATAATAATAAGAAAACATGATGATTGAAGAAGAGTGATAAAAATCCAAAGATTTTCGTGCTGTTTCTGAGAAAGGATTGATGAGGTTTTGTTCCTTATTTCACATGGAAAATCATTATTATTATCAACCCCACCTCTTTCTTTTATTTACACCTACTTTCCTCTTCTTCTATTTCATTTTCTTTTTTTTCTTCATAGGAAGCTGCACTCTTTTTTCTTTCTTTTTTTTTTTTTGATATATGTATTTTTTTTTTTACTACGGCTACAACTCCAACTCCAAATCTCATAGGCTTACTCATAGTACAAATGCAATCATATTTTATAAAAATGGAAAGAAAGAAAAATGCAACGTATAAAAGTTTAATTTAGCAGTCGGTATTTAATTAAAATTGTAAAAAAGTTTGATATTCAATTCTTTTTTCAATATTTTTTTTTGTAGAAAAAAAAATTATCGTCTGATTTATCTCACCTCTGTTTAACCTTTTTGTTATAATACATACATACACAAACATATATATATATAAAAGACATTTATTATATAATTAGATAAATTGTAGATACTAATATTTGAGAAATTACACAAAAAATCACTTTTTAGTTTTACAAATACTTTAAAAAATATATATTTCTAAAAAGATCACTTTTTATATTAGAACATTACTTACTAGTTAATGAGAAACCCTAATTCACTCAATTTTCAATTATTTTCCTCTTTTTCTCCTTTCTACCTAACGCTCTCCATCTATACACATCCAATTCCATTCTCTACTTTAAGAAACTTCTCAAAAATTCAGATCCTACCTCCCCAAAACCGGCAAAATCCCCTCCTTCTAAGCGCCATTACAGGTCTTTATGGAAAAACAATTATAATTCCCGCGAGAAAGAGTTCAATCTATCCAGCGGCAAGCTAGAAACTTTTGAGAAACTTGCAATTCTAACTCAGTAACTCACATTGCGTTTTCGTGCGCAGCGCCCTTTGATCTCTCCATTCTTTCAGCCGTTGCGGCTGCTGCCCACACTATCGTTTGCTCTCTTTGTTCTTTCTATCGTTATTATTGCTGTTCACAATGCCATTCGCTTTCTTTATTCATTTCGGTATACCCATTGATATATTAAATGCTACTAATACACATCGGCATGCCAAGAAGAATAACCAATTGGTATAACAAATTACAAAATTGAAAATTTATAGTCTCTATTTAGGTATACCTATTGGTATGTTGAACAAATTTGTTGCAATCCCCAACTTCAATTCGATATTACAAGGTATATTATATATATGGTATATATAATTTTAATATCAAAATTACTTTTTTGCAGTTTGGTATACTTATGTATATAAAGGTATACCAAAATAAATAGTTTAAATTCATTATTGGATTTAAGTATGTCATAGCATACAAGTTATACCTTTTTTTTAATGAAAACTGATTTTAGTTTCATATGATTCAAATCATAAGTTTGATAGAGATTAGGAGTAAATAAGAATAATTATCACTAACCTGATTTCAATTTAATTGATGAATTTTAAAAGAAAATCATTACATGGAGAAAAAAAAATACCGGCTGTTTGGGTAAATTGCAGTGAAAGATAAGAGTTTTATGCTTGAGTGAGTAAAAATAGGATCATTACTAAAAAAATCATATTTTTTAAAAATGGAATTAAAAAATATATTTTTAAAATTAGAAATTTTGGATAATAATTCTAGAAATGTCTCCACTTTCTAAGTTATTTATGTAACAGGACACATATTAATTTCTTATATATTATTATGTAAACTGCATATAAAATAGAAATATAATGTTTAACTAAACATATAGATATTTGATAGATACATTAGAGGTCTGCATAATTCAGTTATAACTAAATTGAACGAAATAAATTATTTGATTTAGTTATTCGATTAGTTGGTTTGATTTCGGTTACTAATTTTGAAAAAATTCAATTGTTTCAGTTCGGTTAGGTCATTAGGTGCAAAAATATAAATAACTAAATTGGCCGTATTTTATAGAAAAAATAATATGATTAATTAAAAAATTCATATGTTTCATTTATATTTCAATTCAACACTCAACATTTAAATTTTATTTTTTCAGATTCCATTAGCATTTATGTTAAATCTAAAAAATATAAAAAATCATTCCTAACCAAAAATTGAAACTTTTTATTTAAAAAATCATTCTTTGAATTTCTATACACTGTTTTTCGGCTATAAGAAATTTTATATACCAATTGGAATTAAAATTTAGAAACCATAGCTCTAAAATATGACAGATAATATTAAATTAAATGATCCTTTTTAACTAGCCCTTATTTTAATACCTAAGTTAGGTCCAGGGAACGAGAACATATAATCTAGTCCACATTTATATAGATTCATATGATGACATTAAGGCAGCCTTCAAAATAAAGAAAATGGTGAGAGGTGGTCCTCATTAGATTATTTTATTATATATTTTTTTTATTAAAATAAAATTTTCTGTGGACCATGGTACATGATTTTGAATTATCCTCCTAACTCAACAATGGTGATGTGGAAATTTTCTTCCACTATGATCCGAGCCAATGTAAAGTAGAAAAGTTGCAAGTTGATCCATAAAGTCAAATCCTAATTAGGTGAAATTGTCCAATTCAGGTTGTCAGAACAACTACTTGTCTCATTTTGGTATAATATAAGCGGTCAACAGACGTTAATGTTCCATGTTTAACCTTCTATTCACCTCACCAAGCCATTTTTCAAATACGCTGAATCCAAGATTCTTGAGTTAAATTCTTTAGACACCGAACCAAACTTGGAAAATTTGCTTAAAAAAAGAAATTTCTGGTCGAAATTTCAATGAAATATACAGTCATCCCGATGGAGACAGACAGATAAGGAAGATTGAGGCATAGAAGGTCTTGCACTTGGGTGAAATAAGAAAATATCTATTTTCATGCTAATCCCATCCCTGTGCTGATGATGAAGACATGACATATGCAGTGACAGCATATTAATCTAAGATCACTAGTTAAGTTCCTGATTAGAAATATCTCAATTTAAATTCTCCAGCAAAGAATATAATTTTATTTTGCATCCTTTTAAGCTTGAAAGGAAATTGGCTTTTGCATGCCTTTCCTGATCTCATGCAAACATTTCTGGATGCACCATCATAATTGGTGGCATTGGATTCTCACTAATTGAGGTATGCGTTGGCAAATCTTTCTCATTCTTATTGTTTATATATTCCCTTCTCTACAACTTGCACCACCCCTTTAATTTATTTTTTCAAACCAATCGAATTGATTATTTAGTTGATAAATTATTGAAAGAGTGTAATTTGGAATTAGGGGTGAGAAAAACCGAAAATATGGTTAACTACAAAATCAATTTCAAATCGATATTTAGTTGCGATTTTTTATTTTTACAATTTAGATTTTTTGTTAAGGTTTAAATTTTTGGATATTAGTTAACCGTTATTCTACGGTTAACCAATTTATAAATAATATATATTATATTTTTATTTTTATACTTTAAAAATTTTTCATTTTTTTTATTTTTCTCTAAAAATTACGTAAAATAATATTTTAAAATATAATTTTTTATTTTTATACATTAATTTTTTATATTTTTTATTAAATTTATATAATACTTTAAACTAAATTTATATTATGTCATTTTCTTTAATTATATAGTAATATTTATATGTAGTAATCGATTAACTTTTATATACGTTTTTTTATCACATATAATAGCATTTAATTACATTTTTTTATATATTTCAGAGTTTATATTTTAACATTTAATATTATCTAAAATTTTATTTGACTTATAATTAAGCATGTTAATTTTCAACAAATATTAAATTTATTTTATAATATTAGCTATTAATTTATTAAACATGAATTTTGCTGGTAAATTATGTTTATTTTGTGATTTTGATTTTAAATTACTTTACATATTTAAAATTGAATTGAAATGTACCTAATTTTTTTTATAATTTTATGTTATAAATTTTAATAGTTAACTGAAAAATATTGATTAATCAAATTGAAAAATCGAAATCGATGGACTAGTTAATCAAATGTAATGGATTGGTTAACGGTTAATGATTTTAAAAAATTAATATTAATAGACTGGTTAATTTTTTTTCATACACCGATTAACCGTCCATACTCATCTCTATTTAGAACCAACTACACTGTTGAAATATATTCAAAAACGACTTTTTTCATATAAAAATTAATTACATATTTTATATCATGAGCCTATTATTGAAGCAAATTGAATGAAGTAACAACTAGTACCGTAGAGAAGTAGCCATAAATTGGAAAATCTTGACCAATTTGAAAGATTATTAATTTGATGTAGTTGAAATAATTGAAATTTGAGTTGTTTGATCAAGTAAGGGAAACTCAATGGAATTCATAAGTGTTTCAATGTTTTTTTTTCATTATTTTTTGTGAAATATTCAAATTAAAGAGCTAAGACCATTCTAATGCTCCTTTTTTTCCATGCATAAACTGAACAAACGTAGGAGGACATCCTATTAGTAAACTGACCTGGGCAAATTCATCGAATTCTGATATTATTGACCGATTTATGCGTATATACTGACATCTTTCTCATTATTATAGTGGATCTTAAAAAAAAAGTTTGTATCAAATAAAATATATACTTTGACTTTCTTGTGTTAAAATTTTGGCTCGTAAACACAAAAGTACTGTACGCATTTTTTTAAAAATATTAAGTTCGAAATTATTCGAAGAATTTATTACGGAGGAAGGTCGAAACTCTGAATCAGCAATATTAGTTAATATTCTAACTAATCAATAGTAACAACATCTACATGATACTGATCAACTAATGGATTCTGAATTAAATTAAATCACTTCTGATGGATATTGGGGTAGTTAAGAAAATAAAAATAAGGCAGAGATTTTCCTCTTCCACATACCTTCTCTCATCTCTGTTTTACGTTTGACCCTGATGATAAAGTTAATTACCACTTCTGATGGTTTTTGTTTTTTTGTTAATGTTCTTTCTGGATGGATTAGGGTTAGTGATGATAAAAAGTATTACCACCAAAGGATAGTGTCATTTCAATGGATAAAGGGCAGCAAAATGTGCATAACAAACAGCCTTCTTCTTTTCATCAGATAGTGGATTTTTTACATATATTAGTGGGAAAATCAGGAAATAAATCTACTGCATGAAAAAATAAAAAGTTGAGAACTTGTGAAAGTATGTTTCCAACTTTCAAAAGATTACAAGGTACTTTTCTTTTTTGCTCTTTTGGCCCACTCGAGAATCTAACCAATTACATATATATATTTATATATCGAAAAATTCAAAACATTGGAGCGGTAATTAAGTACTTTTTGATAATTCATTACATATAATTCCTTTTAATTGTTTCTGCTGCTGTAAAGTTGGAAGAGATGAGATAAATATGTCCCACCAATATTATAATTAAATGCTTATTATTATATAAGATCATATATAACATTATACATTCACACACTTCTATATTTGTGCTGTCGAATCATATCTTATACCCTTTACTCGTCTTCAAATAAACATTATCATTCTCTAAAACTATATATATATAAATTCACTACATAATCTCTCATAAATCTTCTTATATACAACAATTAATATAGAAACAGGTGATGAGAAATATTGAATTGCACTTAAAATATCAAGAAGAATGACAATATCTGAAAAATTTTGGTCACTAATACCCTTTTTCTTGTAGTGTTATATTTTTTTGCAGTTCTACTTGCCTCCTCTACCTCCAGTTTATGATTTATGACAGACAAATAAATTAATGTTTATAAAACATTTAACTTCAAGAAAGGATAAGGTTGGGATATCAAGAAATGATATTGCAAAGCTAAGACAAAAAGAAGCAATGAAATTGGTAAACATATATAGATAAAATTGATAAAAATAAAAAAAGGGCAGAGTTTTGAATAATTTTTGTGGCATATGCCGAAGCATAAACTCAAGAGATGGGCCAAAATATGCAGAAGTGTATGGACAAAATCAAGAATGATGCAGTCTTTAAGTAAAAAAGACAAAGGCTTTCTACATTGTTTTGCAGCTAACTAATTCATCCCAAGTAAGAAGTAAAGGACGAAAAGAAAAAAAAAAAAGAAAAAGAAAGGTGTATGTCAACCGATTTATTGATTTGAATGATTATGTTTCCAATTTTAGGGGCAGCAAAAAAGGGGTCATAATCTTCGGAATCCAATTATTTCTTTTGCATATTGGGGAGCATAGGGTGACCCCAGCTAGCCAGCTGCCCAATGCCATTCACCCCCCATCCATTCCATATAATATTACTTCAATTTTCAAAATCTATCTTATGGTGAAAGTAACCAACTTTCTCTTGCTCATATATATTTTTGATCATGAGTAATAGTTTGTGTTTGCAATTTCAGGCCATGGTCCGGGAGTTTTTGTACCTCGTATTGTATAAATTTTGGCTCTTCGTTCAGCTATCGCATAGATTGTAGATCATCTCTCCATTAAAGGCACCATTTATACTGATGCGAATGAACTCTTTATGACTTTTAATAATTTATTAGTTAATTTTTCAGATTTTGGCTCAATTATTTTAGATTGTAAGACTCTTTTATTGTGTAGAACAAATTCTGATATTATTTGTATTAAAAGATCAAATAATACAAAAACCCATAAGTTAGCTAAAATTTCGTACTTGTTTGATCCGTTTCACTTTTAGAATAATATCATTTTTTACATTTGATTTTTTTTTTATAAAGATCCGATTTTCTCCTAAAAAAATATTTAATCTCATTTCATTTATATAAGTTTTGCGTACCTCAATTCAGAGGATTTGCATATTTAAATTATTGAATTATTGCAGTTGGTCATAAAAATGAACGTATCATGTCAAAATTTACCACGATATCTCTTGAATTATTGCACATACCTCTTCTCCTAAAAGGTTAGAGTGGGCCAATGTAGGGATCAGATTATGCAGGTCGTCGCTAAATGAACGGAGTTATTTGGCAAATCTTATATTATTTCGTCTGAAAATTTACCACTTCCGTCAACACTATCTCTTAAATTATTGCATACCCTTCTAGAAGGTTAGAGTGGGCCCAATGTTACTGCAGAGTGAAGAGAATGTTCGGCGAAGGTTGGGAAAAATATGCAATCTCAATGCAAAGTCAAATTACCACAGTTGACTTTTGGTGCCATTGTTTTTTAAGATAAATTTCAACCATAATATAACGAAAACATAGTGAGTAAATTTCTTAATTTTGATAAAAATTTATAATTAGACACTATAAAGAGAATCAATTGAGTATTAAAATAATAAAAAATCAATAATTGAGTATTACCACAGTTTACTTTTGCTGCCATTGTTTTTTAAGATAAATTTCAACCATAATATAACAAAAACCGTAATTTTCAAAACTTTATCTTTTAATACTAGCCAGTTTATTGATTAAATTCTTTTTTCCTACAAGAACAAATTAATAAAATTATAATCTAATAGTGAGTAAATTTCTTAATTTTGATAAAAATTTATAAATAGACACTTAACGAAGAATCAACTGAGTATTAAAATAATAAAAAATCAATAATTTTAGTACACCGTAGAAAATGTATGGGGACATTTTTGTACCTTTTTTAGAATAAAATTGAAAGATAAATTATTTTATTGGCTTACACAACAAATTTCAAAAAATATAAATTATAAAACCAATACAAGTTAAAGCAGCTAGTTCCATGTTAGGTCTTGTTTATTGGGATTTACTTAGCTTTTCGTGCTCATTCTTTTTAATGAAGTTGGTTTTTATCCAAAAAAACAAAAGACCAAGAAGTTTTAAAATTTATTGTGCAAAAGGTTATTACTCCAGAAGAAAGAAGGCAGACGGCAGTGGTAAATACCCAAAGAAAAGTAGTATAGGGCTGAATAGACTACAGAAGGGCCATGATAGATCAGGCCCATGTCTCATGGCCCAAGCCCATAAGGGGAAAGATACTGCCCTCCATGCTGCATATTATAGGCCTTAGGCCCATTATATTAAAATCTTTATAATGATTTAAATAAGGATTAACGTTATTATCATCTATCTTTTCTCTTCTTTTAAAAAAAGATGTCGGTTATGGTTAATTGTAAAGTATAAAATATGTAGTTACATCATGAATTATTTACATGAGGATAATTAATATACTCGAATATTTGACACGATGAGATACTGAATACTGAATATTGAGTTTTTCTTTTATTAAGAATAATATTGAGTTAATTATTGGATTCATGCAATTAGATACGACTTCAAACGTAACAACAATAAGATACTAGAAAAAAAAATCAATTTAATAAAGTTTAGACTTACTGATGCAAATCTCCAGTTTGTCTAAATATATCTTAGAACATTAAATGGCCATTAATTCGAATTACGTCAAAAAAAAAAAATTGCCCATAAATTCCTCGATTTAAATACCACATATTATCTGTTTGACTTGCAATCATATCTCTATATATCTTTTGATGTTGGTTCTGTACCATATACATACAATAAAGCTAATTAATTACGATTGGATCTAACCATAAATCACAAATAACTGAAAGCCCACAGAAATTAAACTGGCGGCAACTACTTTGAGGTTGAGGCATTAATTTACTAACAATAGGGACATTGCTGATCACCCAATGGGAAAGTATTTGCGGTAGATCTAATGTAGTTATCCTGGTGTCAGCATCCCATAATTAATATTTTTGCATGCATAATGTTATTGGCTTACAAGGCTTGTTGTCTTCACTTGGATCACATCAATTTAAAACTTGATTAGCTCAAAAGTTATGACTAAAGAATTCTGTGTTTCCTCTTTCTATATTTTGAGTCAAGTAGCTAGCAAGCTATTCTTGCCTACACTCATCAAATTCTTCAGATAAATGGATAACTTAAATTACAAGAATTATCACAAGCATATATATTGTTTGAACCCTACCAAAAACACTCCTACTCTTACACCTTGTTAGTTTCACCCATGACTATTGAATTTGAGATCAATTTTATAGCAATAATAATATAATTTTTTCATAAAAATCATTGAACTTTATAAATATGTACAATAAAATCACTTTGATAAGTTTCCGATAAGTAAGAAATCAAAAAGTTCAGTTGGTATATCCAATCAGTACATTATGTATACGAGGCATCCAACATAACGCCATGTCAGTGTGACACATATCATGTGTGCCATGTCAGTGCATGCATGATGTGCTGATTGGACATGCCAACTGAACTTTCTGTATCTCTTTTGCCGGAAACCGATTAAAGTGACTTTATTGTATATATTTATAAAATTCAGTTATTTTTATGAAAAAAAATATTTTTTTATTACTGTTATAAAATTGGTCATAAGTTCAGTAATTATTGATAAATTAATCCCTCTTACACTCAAGTTTTTCCATCGAATTAAGAGAATATACAGGACCTTGTTGAATTCTTGAAAAATAAGACTTGTTTAGTTGTTTCCACAAAATTATTTAATTTTTTTTTTATTTTTCTAAGGATTCACAATTATGCACACCAGATACATCTACGCACAGAATTATATTTATCATTAATCAAGGCAATTGATTAAAATTCAAATCTTATAACGTGAAAAGTTAATTCTTATTTCTTCCTTTATTTTTATCATAATTGGGATTCTTACTTCAAAAATGGTTTCTTTTATGTGATAATAAGTTATGTTGTTCGTTCCATGAATAAAGATATGAATTAGGTTTTATTTATTTATATTTTTTTGATATGTTACGCTAATGTTAGGTTTTTCTAGAAAGTGAAAATCAAGTCAGGAATGTTCATCAATCTTCTCAAATATTACCTTAAATTAATGACAACTATGGCATAGGTTTTTTTGATGCCATGTCCCCTAAAGTTCTATAATCAAAAAACATAATTAATATGGATATGAAGAGGAATAAAGAAATGTATTACTTCCTCTGTTTTTTTTAACTGTTATTTTTGAGTGAAATTCATATTCTATTTATCTGTCACTTTTAAACTTTTAATTCAATTTAATTTGCTTTACCAAATTATTTTTCTTTCTGAATAAAGTTAGGACCAATCAAATTTGATAATTTAATATTGATCACGTAATTTAATACTAAATTTAAACATATTTATTATTTATTAATTTTGATAATAGTAATAAAAGTGATTAATAAAAAAAATGGAGGGAGTAATAAAATATGAAGATACTATAAATATTACTTTTAACCTAACTAGACCTGTCCACTTGTGAATAATTAAATGGGTAAAATCTTTTAAACTTATGATTATGCATTTCAAGATAATATGAATTATACAACTGCTTCGTTTCAGCCTGCCACATGTACATGAACAAAAGCAATTAGTGAATCCCGATATCATTAGAAAATTTGAGAAAAAGATTAACAGATATTGTGAGCATTAAAAAGCTTGCTTTTTACAAGAATTAAGTGTTTATATTGTAGTTTGTGTCGCCTTACAAATTAATTTTAAAGTTAACTTGGACTTAAATTCATTGTATTCAATATGATATTAAAGTCATGAGTTTTGTTATATTGAATTGCTTGCAGATATTCAATTCTGCAAATTTTATATTATAAATCATTTGCATGCATTAAATTTTTTTTTTTTTTATAATCGAAAATCATTGTAGTTTAAAAGTTTCGAGAGTTTGAATATTTTTTCAATTGAATAGGGTTTGAATTCTATCATTTTCTACCTTAAAGCTGTAATTTAAAAGAAAAAATGTCCATAACCTACTAATCTTCCTAATTTTACCACCTAGATTTTAAAAATTTATTTCCTGATGTTGCATCTTTTTCAGTGGTAAAGGCAGTTGCGTGGATATATATCAAACTTACAATAACTTTATTTTATTAAGCATAAGAAAAGCATATAAATTGTGTTATAAGGTATGACTGTTAGTTTCATTATTTAACTAATTTTACCCTGCGAAATTAACCATTCAATTACATTCACCAAACGGGAATTCGCTTTCTACTTTCCATCACCAACTTCTTGATAGAAAGTTTCATGGTTAGTTTCGTTTTCTTACAATCGCATTATATCAGATAGTCTAATTAGTCATAAAGGGGCATAAAAAATTATTTTGGACAGCCTACCTACATATAAATGAACCTACTGTAAAATAAAACTCTGATATAATATTAGCAATTAAATCTCAAACTCAATTTCAATATTTAGGTATTGAAAAAAAGGGTATTATATATATATATAATAGATCAAATAATAATAATTTCAATTGAAACATGGAATAATTAAGTTTAAAGATATATTGAAATGTGGCAGTTATATGTCTGTCCATCAAGTATCGAATAAGATTGTGTGGAGTGGATGGGATCTTTCGGTTGTTAATGAAAGAAGACACGGTTGAAAGTTGATGTGATAAAGCCACTACATTTTCAGGATAAGGCCAATCTCAATGGGACAGTCACATGTGTTTTTATGGATTATTTCGGAGGAATTAATGTTAAAGAGATAAGTAAAAGATAATCATTGTAAAAATACTACGAAATAATGGTTTCTTCTCTCAACAAAAAAAAATAATAATAATAATATTAATGGTTTTCCACTAGGAAATTTATAACTATAAGCAAATTAATTAGTTAATGTTATATTTTCTAATTTCTCCCCACGTTGACGTAGTTTATTAGGAGAGCATATTAGTGACTTTTTTCTTATTGGCAGAGAGGAGAAGATAATTAAGTTAGGTTAATGATATAGTTACAATTTTACAGTTTGTGGTTGGCTTTGAATACCTCTTATAATTGAATGAATTTGATCTTTAATAATAATAATAATAATAATAATAATAATAATAATAATAATAATAATAATAATAATAATAATAATATAATAATAATAATAATAATAATAATAATAATAATAGTGATAGTAAATGTGCGGGTGAAGAAGTAGAAGGCATGAAATGTGGGCCTTCCTGTTTCTAATAAGCTCTGGTTGAAGTTGTTTTTCATATTTATAGAAACAATAAATGGCAGTAGGTCTCCTGTCACGTAAAGCTTGGTTTTGCTATCAATTAATTATCAATATGTGTGTTTTTAGGCATAATTAAACCATGCTGCCTCGAGTTTTTCTTGTCAATAACATTAGGATTGATTTTTTTCTTGTCGAGAAGTATTTTTATTACACAAATTAGTAGAACCAGCCTCAGCAAAAATACTAAATTCAGAGATAGAGTTTTCTGCCGACAATCAATATTTAGGGGAAGGGAGCAAACCCGACTTATAGGATGTTTGTTTTAGCTTTTTAAAGAGACTGAAATTGGACAAATGACGTCTGGTTAATTTTCATAATTAGCTCCCCGTTAGTAGATTAAGAACCAAATAGCTGCTGACACACTACAAAAGTCAATAGATACGGATTTTGCCCTATTAGCGACGGAAATTGCCGTCTGCTAATTCCATTTTTTCCATTTATTTTGTAGCAGTTCACAATAAAAAAAAAAAAAGTATAAAGAATAAAATAAACAATTTATATCCATGTCGGTAATTTTTCTAATTATCAAAAGCATTTTTATTCAGTTTACCAACCCCTGCATGAATTGGCCATCAGCTATTGAAAATGGTTGCTATTGACTACCAACTGCACTTAACAATTAAACCAAAAAGGGCCTTAGGATAGGATCGAATTTGAATCTACTTTACTGTAAAATATCATTAAGTCTATTTGTTGTTTTTGGACTAATATTTTGTCATTTGTAAGCAACAACTTCTGGGTCATTTTCAAATTACAGAAATTTTTAAAAGGTTGCTTTTTATATAAATAAATAAAATGTATACATACATATTTTCAGCAAGATTATGGGGAACCTTGTTGCAAGTTTTTCTAATCCAAATACCATTAAATGTCATAGATTCACTCTTATGTACAATTAAATTGTAAAGAATTAATTTGCAGGAACACGAATCTGCCAAATTCTAATATCACAATCCAAACTACCACTATAAAGCAAATAAGATGCACCTGCTGACTGAGAACCATCGCCAGCTCCACCATTACTATTATTATCAAAAGCTTGAGTAACAGTCAAGCACTTTACTGGTTTTGTATGTCCCTCAAACACTGCCAAACATGAATAACTCATCTTCTCTATTCCTAATTTCCTCCAAATCCTAACTGTATTATCAGCTGATCCACTGCATACCAAATCACACACTGCTCCCAAGCACAGAATTGCCTTTCTGTGCCCTCTAAGTGCACCGGCCACCGCCATCTCTCCGTTGCCGCTACTAGAATCCTTCTCCCAAACAAGAATTGATCTATCACAAGCACCAGAGTACAGAACAGACCCATCAGGACTTAAAACTAAAGCATTAACAGCTGATTTGTGCCTCTCCAACGTTGCCACTGAAGAATGTTTTTTCTCTCCTGTTTGTTTCTTCCATACCTTAATTTTGTTGTCGGCTGAGCCTGTATAAACAAACCCATCGTTTGACAATACTAAAGCGTTAATGGCATCCTCATGTGCATTAGCTACTGACTCCAAGCATCTAAAATCCGAGGTTCTCCAAACCTTGAATGTCCTGTCCCATGAACCCGAATACAAAAGAGACCCATCTCCTGAAACTGCTAGTGCTGATACGGTGTCCACGTGGTGAACCCACGTGCATCTCTTGTGTCTTCTTACCTGTACATAGTTCCTTTCTGAAAAGAATCTCAAGAAACGATCGTTCAACGTTGGGAGTGTAGCTATACAATCACACCTGTGGTTTGAATTATCAATTCTCCGTACACGAATTCTGCAATCCTGGTGAGAACTAAAGAGCTTATCTTTGACAATAACTAAGGACTTCACAGCTCCATTACTGGTAGCTACTATGTGGGTATTCTGAGGTGAAGAAGGGTATCGGCTCCATGCTCTTATCTCGCTGTTAGAAGAGCCGGTGTAGAGGAAATTTTCGGCGAGAGCTAGGGAGCATACATAGGAGGAGTTGGGTCTGAGGGTGGCCAGGCAGTGGTGGCGGACGGCGGGATCAAGTTGTTGAGAAGATGGGGGAGTAAGGGAAGGAACAGATGGTAGACTGGGCTGAGAGGAAAGAGAGGAAGAATTGGATGATTGTGATCGGAGTGGATTGGAGTTGGATTGGGATTGAGATTGAGATTGTTGATTGGATGAAGAAGAGAAGGGACACGGAAGAAGTCCCATATTATTATTATTGGGTTAAAGTGAAGAGATTTGAGGAGTAGTTTCAATTTTGAGATTCATAGCTTAACTTATAACCCCATCAAGTATGGAAGAGACTGTTCCCTTTGGTAGGTGACAATTACACGCTTAGATTTCAATTCTTTTTGTATTTTTGATAGCATTACAATATTTTATCACTCATTTGTATCCTTAAATTTCAGGGTAATTCTGAGACAAAACTAGATGCTTCCTCATCTGGCCCTACACTTGCTTACCTCCATTAAAGTAAAAAGATGCTATTGACTGTGTGCTTAAACGGTGGTAAATATATGTTAGCCGTCTAATATCGGGAAATTGGTCCCTCTACCAGAAGGGAAAAAATTAGTAGGATGCAAGTGGGTATTTACTATAAAATACAAGGTGGATGGAACAATCGAACGGTACAAAGCAAGGCTTGTGGCAAAGGGGTTCACACAAACATATGACATAGACTATTGGGAGACATTCTCATCGGTAGCCAAACTAAACACCGTTAGAGTTTTATTGTCTCTTGCGGTAAACTTAAATTGGCCGCTACATCAACTCGACGTGAAGAATGCCTTTCTCTATGGCGACCTTGAAGAAGAAGTCTACGTGGACACCCCACCAGGTTATAAAGTATCTTCGGAGGCTAGGGTTGTTTGCAAACTAGAAAGGGCTTTGTATGGTTTAAAGCAGTCACCACGGGCATGGTTTGGCCGGTTTAGTACTGCAATGAAAAATATGGTTATCACCAAAGCCATTCAGACCATACACTCTTCCTAAAGCATAGACAAGGAAGGGTAAATGCGTTGCTTGTTTACGTCGGTGACATAATTATCACAGGAGCTGACAAGGAGGAAATTTCAAGACTTCAAAAGCAACTATCAATCGAATTTGAAATAAAAGACCTTGGTGGACTCAAGTATTTTTTGGGGATAGAGGTGGCAAGATCACAAAGAGGTATATTTCTCTCCCAAAGAAAATATGTGTTAGATTATTGTCAGAAGTAGGGTTATTAGAATGCAAACCAGTTGACACCCCAATAGTGCAAAATCATGGGCTCGGGATGTGTTCAGACCAAGCACCAGTTGACAAAGGAAGATACCGAAGGCTAGTGGGTAAGCTTATATATTTGTCTCATACTCGCCCAAATATTGCCTATGCTGTAAGCATAGTAAGCCAGTTCATGCATTTTCCAAGTCAAAACCACATGGAAGCTGTAACTTGAATTCTTCGATATCTAAAAGGCTCACCAGGGAAAAGATTAATGTTCACTAAAAATGGTCATCTGGGCATTGAAGGATACACGGATGCAAATTGGGCAGAAAATATTATGGATGGAAAATCCACCTCAGGCTACTTCACATCTGTTGGAGGGAATCTAGTCACATGGAGGAGCAAGAAGCAAAAAGTGGTAGCATTGTCCAGCGTTGAAGCTGAATTCAGAGGAATGGCCAAGGGACTATGTGAACTTCTTTGGCTTCGAAGGCTACTAACAAAGATTGGATTTGGTCTTAATTCTGAAATGAATCTATTATGTGACAACAAAGCGGCCATTAACATATCTCATAATTCTGTCCAACATGATCGTACCAAGTATGTGGAGGATGATAGGCATTTCATAAAACAAAATCTGGAGGAAAAAATCATTCATTTTCCTTTTGTCAAATCGGAAGACCAACTGGCAGATATTCTTACCAAGGCAGTATCCAGTAGACAATTTCATGATTCACTCGACAAGTTGGGTGTTCGAGATATCTTCGCACCAACTTGAGAGGAAGTGTAATGACCTCAACACCGGATCAGCCGTGAACAGTACCTTCCGATGGTGTAGTGTTTCCCAGCCCGAAAGAACCCCCGAAAGTCAAAAATATTTTATTGGACCGTTGGAAATTAATGGTTATGGTGAGCTCGGGGTTGAAATTTAAAGTGAAATTGAGATCAAATGGGCCTTCAAAGATAAAAAATATAAAAAAATAGCGAGTCAATTTTACTGATAGGAAATGAGACTTGATTTTGCATAAATAATTAAAAATAGTAAACGAACTCCAAAAATTGCCAGATTTTGCATGCCTACATAAATTTTTATGTAAAATATTTTGGTGATGAAAATTGAATTTTTTGGTGATACCGGAAGTTATGGAATCAGACCGATAAGTTTGAATCGGACCGATAACGAACTCCGATTGAGCCAAAAATTTGCATACTATCTATTTTTAATGTGATCAAAATGATGAAATTATTTTTAGAGTAATTTAAAGTGAGAAAGTAAGAGAAATTAAATTGGACTTTAAATGAACCTAAATGGGCCCTTTAATTAAAATGGGTTAAGCCCATTCTTTAGGCTCAACCCTTGGCCCATTTAGAGAGCTATAAAAGGCTGAAATATATGAGATTATCCCAGAATTTCCCAGCTTTGTCTTCCCCTCTCTATGGTAGCCGAACCACCACCTCTAATGCCTCCCTCTCATTTCTTCAAATTTTCACTTAAAATCTCATGTAATCCTAACATGAGTAGTGAAATTATATCTCTATAGTTCAAATATATGGCCTCTAATCTTTGATGGAAGCAAAGGAAGTAAGGAAAATCAAGAATGAAAAGTGAAGAGAAAAGAGTTGACATGGCTAAAAGCAAGAAAAAAGAAGCTTAGTGTAATGGCCCAAATACTAGACTAGTCGGAAATAGTACTTTCCGAAAGTAAATAGTGACACCGAGGTGAATAGTATCTCCTTGAGTCGAAAAATATTTTATTGGATCATTGGAAAGAGCAAGTTAGCTGGAGTCCAAAGATATAATTTGGACTGAAAATGAGATCAAATGAATCATTAAAAGTCAAAAATAAGGAAAAAGACACGTTTTCAGTTAAAAGGATGCTTGTGTTAACTGAGAGTTTATCTGAAACTTTAAAAATAACAAATAATGTTTAAAAATTATCATATTTTCCAAATCTATATTAAATATGATGTAGAATCATATGGTAATAAAAAAATTAATGTTACGATAACTTTAGAAATTGAAATATCGGACTGGTAAAAATGTATCAGACCGAAAAATAGTCTCCGAATGACTCAAAAATATTCATGAAGTCTATTGAATATATTTTAAGAATTTTAAAAGTATTTTTAAATCTATTTGACCTCTATAAGTAAGAGAAAAATAATAATTTTGGTTTAAATAGTAACCGGTCAACTACAATTTTACAAGGGCTTTAAAAATAGTAAATGATCCTCAAAAATTGCAGAAATTTTCAGTTAAGCCTAAAATAATATGTAGATTATTTTGGCTATAAAAAAGTAAATTTTTCTGTAATACCGATATTTTTGGATCAGACCAATTTAATTGAACCGGACTGAAAATGGACTCCGATTGAGCTGAAAATTTATGTGTAACCTATTGTCAGGGTGATAAAAATTATGAAATAATTTTTGAAGTGATTTAAAATTGAGAAGTGAAAGAAATAAATTAAAATCATTTATCGGGTAGTTAATGGGCTTTAATTTAATAAAATTAGCCCAAAACCCAAGCCCATGATCAACACTATAAATAGGATGGATGAACAATAAAATCGTGAGAAATTCAGAAAAAATCAGCTTCTTCTTCTTTCCTTCCCACCGAAATCATGTTTCTTCATTTTCCACCATTGTTCTTCATCTTTTCTTCATTTTTCCCTTTGATCAAAGCACAAGAAATATTTTTTAACCTCTCTAGTTGCTGGATCTAATCTCAAACCAAAGATTTAAGGGAGAAAAGCCAAGGAAAATAAGGGTTAAAGTCATGGAGGTCAAAATGAGGTGAAAGTTTCAGCCATGGTAAGTGATTCAAAGGAAAAATAATTTTCATGGATTCAATGATAGGAAAATGAAGTTTGTACAAGGTTAATGGCAAGATTGAGGTTAGTGACTACTAAATCTTAGTAATTTTCATTTAATTTAATGATTTTCCTTAGGGTTTATTAAGGAAAAATTTGTATAATTAATTAAAATTGAAATTGATTGCATAATAGTGTAATTAGACCTTAATTAAGTGTGTTAGAATGTTTAATTTGGATGAAAAAAATTTATAAGAGATTTTATTGAAGTGACCGAATTTCATGAGGAAGAAAAAAAAATTTCAAGCAAATCGTTTAAGTTCGTATCGAAAGGAACTGTTTCCATTGAGGGTGTTACATTTAGTGGTATCAGAGCGAAGGTTTAGTCGATTCTAAGATCGGAGTGGGATAAGATTAAGTTATAGGTTTATCTATATATACATGCCAATTAGAAGTGAAGAAGTATTAAGGAGTTTGATGTGTACTTGCTCCCTATTATGTTTGAAAGTGAAAAGTTGACATCTGACCGAGATTAGCAAGTGTAAAGTGATTGATTCTGCATAGTAAAAACAATAGAGAGTTAGAATAAAAGTATTATTGTTTAAAGTCTTATGGAGGCTAAAGTAGAACGACGAATTGCTGACTGAATTTGACTGTGACCCGAATGCCTATGTGTCATTCTGAATGAGAATCAGTCCGTTGATAAGTGAAATAAAAAGGATATGTTAGAAATTCGAAAAGCAATTGTATATTAAGTTAAGACAGACTGTAAGGGACAAAAAAAATCTTGAATTCTGTGTCATGGTTTAAATGGTTATTGAATTAGAAGTGATACTATCAGAGAAGGTTTCTGATAGTTGAAATGGTTCTGATAATAAGTTGAAGTCATTTAAGATGCTCTATATATATATCTGTCGGTGGTTCCTTGCAGGTGGGGGTATTTGATTAGATGTTTCATAGTTCTAGGATGGACTATGATATCTGCATTATATGAGAATACTTGGCAGTATTTCATTGCATACATGAAATCATTCATTCATTACATAACATTTCACATTGTGTGACAGCATCTGATTTGCATCATATCATTTGTATAGAGCCCACCTAATATGGAAAAACTGACAGGAGATATGATGAGCGTAGAAATGACATAATAGAAAAAAAAAGATTACCATTGTACTGTGATAAAGTAAAAAGGAATAGTATATCCAAGATTATTTTTCGATTTTGATGTAGCCATTATGAGTTATTGGTCATGTCAATATTGACTACCTATATAGACTTGATAAATAGGATTTTCTACTCCTATTTGGACTTGGTCATAATTATTTTTATTGATATGATTCTGATGGGTTCTATATTCGAGCTTAGTTCTACCAATATTGAAGAAAAAGTAACCGTTTGTTGAGACTAATTCCTGGATTTATCTGGGTACCATTAGAGAAGTAATGCATTGGCTAATGTACTCAGTTTTAAAAAGAAGTATTGTATACATGAATTTGATAATGATTGTGGAAAGTACTCGTTTTTAGCAGAGTTTACTTATGATGATAGCTATCAGTCCAACCGAAGATAGCTTTGGTTGGGGTATTATCTGCAAAGAAATGTAGAGGGCCTTAATATATGACATATTTGAGTATCAAGAAGTCAATAAAGGGTGATTTGATTTGTGGTATAAATGAGATCTGTATACAAGATGATACGACCTGTGAAGTAAGATTGGTAAAGATTTTTGACTTAAAGAGTAGTCAGCCCAAGAATGAATACATGTTATAAGTAAGCATTCTTTGGAACCATCAAATGAGAAATAATCTTTAATAAGCTGATAATCTTCCGTCCTTTATTCTTTACTATAAGAAAATTTCGAGGACGAAATTTTTATAAGTAGGGGAGATTTGTAATGGCCCAAATACTAGACTAGTCGAAAATAGTACTTTCCGAAAGTAAATAATGACACCGGGGTGAATAGTATCTCCTTGAGTCGAAAAATATTTTATTGGATCATTGGAAAGAGCAAGTTAGCTGGAGTCCAAAGATATAATTTGGACTGAAAATGAGATCAAATGGACGATTAAAAGTCAAAAATAAGGAAAAAGACACGGTTTCAGTTAAAAGGATGCTTGTGTTAACTGAGAGTTTATCTGGGACTTTAAAAATAACAAATAATGTTTAAAAATTATCATATTTTCCAAATCTATATTAAATATGATGTAGAATCATATGGTAATAAAAAAATTAATGTTACGATAACTTTAGAAATTGAAATATCGGACTGGTAAAAATGTATCAGACCGAAAAATAGTCTCCGAATGACTCAAAAATATTTATGAAGTCTATTGAATATATTTTGAGAATTTTAAAAGTATTTTTAAATCTATTTGACCTCTATAAGTAAGAGAAAAATAATGATTTCGGTTTAAATAGTAACCGATCAACTACAATTTTACAAGGGCTTTAAAAATAGTAAATGATCCTCAAAAATTGTAGAAATTTTCAGTTAAGAATAAAATAATATGTAGATTATTTTGGCTATAAAAAGTAAATTTTTCTGTAATACCAATATTTTTAGATCAGACCGATTTAATTGAACCGGACTGAAAATGGACTCCGATTGAGCTGAAAATTTATGTATAACCTATTGTCAGGGTGATAAAAATTATGGAATCATTTTTGAAGTAATTTAAAATTGAGAAGTGAAAGAAATAAATTAAAATTATTTATCGGGTAGTTAATGGGCTTTAATTTAATTAAATTAGCCCAAAACCCAAGCCCAATAACCCAAGACCATGATCAACACTATAAATAGGATGGATGAACAGTAAAATCGTGAGAAATCCAGAAAAAATCAGCTTCTTCTTCTTCCCTTCCCACCGAAATCATGTTTCTTCATTTTCCACCATTGTTCTTCATCTTTTCTTCATTTTTCCCTTTGATCCAAGCACAAGAAATATTTCTTAACCTCTCTAGTTGCTGGATCTAATCTCAAACCAAAGATTTAAGGGAGAAAAGCCAAAGAAAATAAGGGTTAAAGTCATGGAGGTCAAAATGAGGTGAAAGTTTCAGCCATGGTAAGTGATTCAAAGGAAAAATAATTTTCATGGATTCAAGGATAGGAAAATGAAGTTTGTACAAGGTTAATGGCAAGATTGAGGTTAGTGACTACTAAATCTTAGTAATTTCCATTTAATTTAATGATTTTTCTTAGGGTTTATTAAGGAAAAATTTGTATAATTAATTAAAATTGAAATTAATTGCATAATAGTGTAATTAGACCTTAATTAAGTGTGTTAGAATGTTTAATTTGGATGAAAAAAATTTATAAGGGATTTTATTGAAGTGACCGAATTTCATGAGGAAGAAAAAAAAATTTAATGTTAAGTATTTTAGTGATTTTAAGATTTAATTTAATAGTATATATGTAATAATGCATGAATAAATTTTTGTGGAATTTATAAAAATTATGTGAATATTTTTAGAATATTTATTGAATATGTAATTAAAGAAAAATTGGAAAAGTATATGTATATTAAAATTTTCCTTAATGTAATGTAATTGAACCTTAATTAAGCTTAAATATAAGCTTAATTAAATTGAAATAAATTTTTAAGGAGAAATTCCTTAAGGACCAAAATCCAATGTTAGAGAAAAAAATGTGTACAATATGCAATTTAATGAAATTAAGCCATAAATTAAGGTATAACATAAAATATAATGTCCATAAATTTTTAGAATGTTTATGGAATTTATTTAAGAATTTTGAAGCTAATAATAAGTATAAGTAGATAAAGAATTAATTATAGTGAAATAATTCATAAAATGAGTAAAAATGATAATAAATGAAAAATATTGTTCACATAAATTTTTATATAATTTATGTGATTTATGAGAATATTTTTTAAAAAATAAATAGTGAATATGCTTAAGTGAAAATATTGAATTATTGAAAAATAATTCAATAAACAAGCAAATGTTAGACAATTAATACAAATTAATTTATATTCCCTACAAAGAAAATGAAAAAGTTAAATGACGAAATTAAGGAAAATAAAAAGTATAGTAAGTTAAGTAACCATATTGAATTATTACAAAATAATTCATAATTCGAATAAAATGGTGAATTATTATAAATAATTCACAATCGTATAAAGTATTGAAATTTTTGAATAATCGCAAATTCAGACAGAAAAAGTAAGAAATTAGCTAAAAGTTTAAAAGTAAATAAACTGATTGTAAAAGTAAATTTTTGAATTATAAGGAAATAATTCAATAAGTGCTAAGAAAGCAAAAGAGTGAATTATCCTGATATAATTCATAAAATATGAAAAACATATTGAGAAAATTATTAGCTAAATATTGGAAGAATAATTAATGTTTATAGTAAATTATTGTAAAATAATTCACGCAAAAGTGATTGGAAATAAAAATAAATTAAAAGGAAAAATTTACTTTATAGTCAATAACACTAAAAAGAGTGTAATTGATGAAGATATATTGTTTAAAGAAAATGAAAGAAATTATAAAAATTATTAAAGTGTGAAAATTATTCTGAAAAATTAATTGATTGTTTTTGCCCTTAGCAATAATCAGGTAGTGATTTTCTTATTCAGGATATAATTGGCTAGCCATAGGGACATCTCTATACCGCGGTGCAAGTCATGGCGACTTGCTTTGCTATGGATAGGATCTTTGATCTCCATAGCTTCAGTATTTTTAGTGAAAGTAAAAGTAAAATATTTTTCGAGAAATGGTCCCTTGGGGATCACTTCTCTCTCAGTGGGACCTTTGGGTCCAGTCCCGAGTATCCTATTTGAGAGTCCTAACATATTGCACTAGGGGCATAAAGTGCTAAAAATGTAAAAAGAAAATGAAAATTTATGATTAATCGTGAAAAAGAAAAGACTAAAGTAAAAGAATATATATATTAAGGGGTAAAATGGTAATTTTTCCTAAAAAGTATAAAAAGGTAGTAAACAGTTAAATAATAGTTAAAGTATTCAGAAAGTGAATTTTATTGTGAACAGGTACTAAAATGTAAATTTACATATAAAGGTACAGAAAACCATCTCTTATATTTTTCTTTTATACTATTCACATATACAGCTACTATTCACATATACGGTTACTATTCAAAAATACGGTTACTATTCACAATTTTCACATTAAGTGTAAAGAAACGTAAATTACTTCAACTGGTAGTTTAAAGGTCATAATAATGACTGAAATGTAATTTGCCATAAAAATAAAGATTAAATTGCAAAGTTGCTAAGTAATAATATTACTGGACATTAAATGTTAAAGAATTAATGATTGTCTTTTGATAAATAAATCAAAAGGCTATAGTGATATAAAGAAATGAATTGCAAAATTGTAGGTTTGCTATTAAAAGGATAAATTGTGACTAATGAAGACATCAAGTAGTGAATAGAAAATTTGTCATTTCAGTGGCAAATACTAATATAAATTATCAAAGAACTAATATTTGTATTGACCTGATTAAATAAAAAAAAAGAATTGAATAGAAAAAATCAAACTTAAATCAAGTAAGAGCAATAGCAAAAGGAAAAAAAGAAACGTAACTTTTGCAATTGAAATTACGAAAAAAGTGTTTTGAAGTAAATTGAATTGTTTAGAACCAAAGTAAAAAGCCTGCCAAAAAAAATGATATTGATGAATTGAAATTGAAAAGACTGTCAAAATTATTAAGGATTGTTGATAAGATAAAATAAAAATTGACAAGTTAACGTAAAATTTAGTATAAATATGATAATTATGCGTAGCTTGAAAATTCTAGGATTGATAGTCACCACTGAGCATATTTTGTGCTCAGCACGTAGTTTTTACTGCGTGCATGTTCTGAAAATAAGCTGAAGCATAGTACACAGCGGACTGAAGCTTGAAGAAAAGTATTGTCCAGACATTTAAGTATTTTTGGCATGTATATACTCAGCTAAGGAATGTAAGACTTGACTGTATTTGGGTTTATTTTATTAATAGTAATTTTTGTTATGTCAGTAAATGATTATGATTTGTATGCGTTTTATGAAATGTTATGTATCTGTTGCATAAGATTGGTTATCGGTGTAAAAAAAAAATTCAGGCAAATCGTTTAAGTTCGTATCGAAAGGAACTGTTTCCGTTGAGGGTGTTACACTTAGGCACTCATAAGCAAGAGAAAAATGTAAGTGGCCACAAAATCCATTTATTTGAATTAATTTCCTTTATATAATTAAAGAAAATTTTGTTTAATTGCTTAATTAATGAAATTATTGTGAGAAAAATGAAATTGAACCATGAAAAATGTAAATTTAATGCTTAGAATGAAGTAGAAAAATTGTTAGGGTTGATTAAGAGAGAGTGCCAAATTTTTTTATTAAAGGAAATTAAATTATTTTTGTATGAAATTAATATAATTAGCCCAAAATAACCATAAAAGTTATAAGTTATGTCCATGAATTTTTTTAAAGAATTTATGGAATTAATTTGAAAATTTTAAAGTTTATTAATTGTGTATGTAAGAAAGAAAATTGTTTAATTATTGTGAAATAATTCATAAAATAAGTGAAAAATGATAGTAAATGTGAAATAATATATTCATAAATTTTTATGAAATTTTTAGAAATTATTTGAATATTTTTGAAATATTTATTGAATGATATAATTGATAAAAATAGAGAATTCTTGTTAATTATGTCATAAAATGATAAAAAGTATAAAATAAAATATCCATGAATTCTTAGAAAATTTATGGAAATTATTAGAGAATTCTTAAGTTGAATATTAGTATATGTATAAAGTGTATATGATGAATTAATGTGAATTAATTCATGTAATAAGTGAAAAATGATAATAGTAGTAAAATAAAGCATATATAAATTTTTGTGAAATTTATATGAATTTTGAGAATATTTTTAGAGTAATTATTGAATTATGAAACTAATAAGAATAATAAATTATTATGAAATAATTCACAAAATGAGTAAAAATTAGAGAAATAATAAAATAATGTGTATATAAATTTTTGTAGAAATTATATGAAATATTAGAATATTTTTTGAAATTTAACATTGAATATATCTAATTAAAAATATTGAATTATTGATAAAATAATTCGATAAATAAGTACAATATGGTAAATTTTATAAAGAAAATTATTTTCGTATAAAAAGGGAGTAAAAAACCAATTATTGCATTTACGAAAAATAAAATAATAAATTTTATCAATATAACTTGTAATTTTTTAAAAAGTTATAAAATAAATGTTTGACTGATTTATCAAAATAAATTAGTCAATAAAAAGTATTAAAAAAATGATTTATTATAAAATAATTCGTCAATTGAATAAAAGTTGGTATACCCGAATGACGAAAATTTTGGACAGAAAAAGAAAAATCCTCAAAAAAAGTTAATTACTGAATTGTTAAAAGATAATTCGCAGAAGATTACACAAAAAAAATAAAAGAAATTGTGAATTATAATGTTATAGTTCATAAAATGTATAAAATACTGAAAAGTCTCAAGTGTCCGAGTAAATTATTGAAGAATAATTCACAAAAGTAACTTAAAAAGATAAAGTGAAAGAAAGGAAAAGAAAGGAAAAAGTTACTGAATAGTTAAAAGCACTAAAAAAGTGCGATTGACAAAAATGTATTGTATCAAGAAATAAAAGAAAAAAAACTACAAATTTTTAAATATTTAAAAATTATTTCAAATATAATTGATTGTTTTGCCCTTAGCAATGAGCATGTAATGATATTCTTGTTTATGATATAATTGGCTAGCCATAGGGATACCTTATACCGTTTTGCAAGTCATGGCGACTTGCTTTGTTATGGGTAGGATCTTTGATCTCTATAGTTTCAGTGTTTTTAGTGAAAATGAAAGTGAAATGTTTTTCGAGAAATGGTCCCTTGGAGATCACTTCTCTCTCAGTGGGACCTTTGGATCTAGTCCCGCGTATCCTTTTTGAGAATTCTGTTATGTTCTACTAGGAGTGTATTGTAATGAATAAATCGGTATTGCTTAAATGAATTGAATAGAAAAAGTTATAAACGAAAAATGATTCGTTTGGAAGAAAATAAAAGGTTGGGATAAAACTGTAAGGTTTCCAAAAAAAAACAATGTGATTAGGAAGAAAAAGAAAAAAGAAAAGTTTTATACGAATAAAATGATAAATGAAGATTAAGTTAAGTTTTTATAAAGAAAGAGGATTTGAAATACATTTTTTTACATGAAAAAGATAAATTAAAATTTATTGATATTTAATGTATCAATTATTATTTTGAAAAGTAATAAGTTTAGAAAATAATATTAATTTTCTATTTAAAGTCAAAAAGTGATGACAATATCATTAAGTGAAATCTTATGTCTAAGTAATGTATTTCTGAAAAACAAGTCAAATGAAAAGTAAAACGATAAAAAGGCACGTAATTGTTCATTTGGAAAAAATAAAAGATTTAAAGTCCTAAATAAGTATTTGAATATGGTTAAATGTATAAAGAAGGAAAAAAGGATTTGATTGCAAAGTGTCCCAAAATAACTATATCACTTTACAATAAAGCTCAAAAGCTTTTAAATAGTAATGTGTTCATTAGTTTAAAAGTTAAAGTAAAAAAAAAATTAATAGCAAGAATGGTGATTATAGTATATATTGGATAACTGAACAATAAATCGAAAAATAAAATAGTCTATAAATTTGGTACCATTAAAGACATGAGTACCAATATACACTGTTAAATGAAATGATAATTATATTGCTGTGACGATAAATATAAAACAAAGGTTAAGTAAAAGTAAAAGCTATAGTAAACAATAAACGTAAAAATAAAAGTTAATCATAAATCGATTCACTTAAAAAAGTAGTGTAAAGTAATGTTGAATGATTGAAAATCAAAGAAAAATAATTACCAAAATGTAGGTTAATAATGAAATTAATATTAACGAAAGTAAAATAAAATGTTTAATGAAATAAGAATAAGAATAGCATAATCTATGTAATTATGCTTTATATAGAAAATTTTAGGATTAGTAGTCACCACTGAGCATGTCTAGTGCTCAGCACGTAGTATTTACTGCGTGCAGATTATGAAGTGTTGCGAAAGCATATTGCACAGTGGAGCAAGACCAGTAAAGAAGAGATAGTGCTAGATTGAATCGTATTATGACATGTATATACTTAGACAATTAAGGTAAAAGATTTAACAGTATTTTAATTGTTATTATAATTATTGATTGGTAAGTGTTTGGTGCAAGATTTTGTATGAATTTATTTAGTGTATGCTTAATTGTTTGTAAGGTTATAGATTAATTAGAAATTTTGATGTAAAGGTATTTAAAGTGTATTATGGATCGGTGAAAAAAAAGTTTACTGTTTTTGCTATCTTTGTTTCGGAAAGGACTGTTTCGAAAAAGGGCGTGACAGGAAGTGTTGGCGTGAGTCGTTGACTTGCATCCTTTTAGGGAAACAGACTTGTTTTTTTAGGAAAACAATTTTTACAATATATTGATTTCACAGATTGCCTAAACTAGAGCCTTATAATTAGCTTTACCATATATAGCTTCCACAAATTCCTCTTTGTAATCTGTATATATATTTTCAGCAGTAATAAAGGAGTTTTTTTGAAGGTGATAGAAAGAAAAACACCTTTTAACATTAGTTTGGGGCCTTACAATCGGTGTAGGCTAAAGTGATGGCGCCCGATCATAGGGACAATCTGCAACTTTAAAAAGTCAGCACGACTGGAGACATAAGCTTGTAGGTTTGTGTTTCTGTAATTTTGGTTGTGGCCTGTACACCAATGGGTATAATTATGTTTTGGAATATGTAAAATGATTTATAGAACTTTATTATAAAAGGTATAAGTAACTTAAAAACATAAAATAGTATGATAAGTAAAACAAAGTAGCATCCACAATGTTATATAATTGTGTCACGTAAGCAAGTAACTTGAATTGAAAAAGCATATATTAAAATATAAACACGTCTAAACCATTAAGTAAACATGAATATAAACGTACATTGTATGTACCGATAGGTTTCGAGAAGTAAACATGTAAGCATGTTTGGAGCTTACAAAGATCAGATTAGGGATTTTACACAAGTAATCATTTTAGACACAGAACTCAAAACTTCATTATAAATAGGAACAGAGCAATAGCTGATAGGTTTTTCCTTTATTTTATGCCTAGTGTACATTGAAACCATAAGCCTTAAAAGTTCTAAATTTATTGTACTAATGGTGTGTGTATGTACCAGTTACCACTCGAAATGAAATTAGTATATTTATTGTATATAAAAAATATATGAATAATTAAAATTTAAAAA
Source organism: Excoecaria agallocha (assembly GCA_037975025.1). Taxonomy (NCBI): domain Eukaryota; kingdom Viridiplantae; phylum Streptophyta; class Magnoliopsida; order Malpighiales; family Euphorbiaceae; genus Excoecaria; species Excoecaria agallocha. The sequence goes on along the minus strand of JBBPFJ010000023.1, from coordinate 1,064,957 downwards.
TAAATCAATTCAGATAGCATTTGTTAGCTGCTGACAGTTCACAATAAAAAAATTTTATCCATGGTAGTAATTTTGCTAATTATCAAAAGGAGTTTTATACAGTTTACCAACCCCTACATGAATTGGCCATCAGCTATTGAAAATGGTTGCTGTTGACTACCAACTGCACTTAACAATTAAACCAAAAAGGGCCTCAGGATAGGATCGAATTTGAATCTACTTTACTGTAAAATATCATCAAGTCTATTTGTTGTTTTTGGACTAATATTTTGTCATTTTTAAGCAACGACTAATTCTGAGTCATTTTCAAATTTCATAACTTTTTAAAAGGTTGTTTTTTATATAAATAGATAAATAAAATATATACATACATATTTTCAGCAAGATTATGGGGAACCTTGTTGCAAGTTTTTCTAATCCAAATACCATTAAGGCCATGTTTGGTATGAAATATTATAATGTAATATAATGGGTAATATATTAATTACTTTGTTGTTAACTCAATTTTTTAGAATGTATTATATATATATATATATAATCCTCAATACATTAATATATTTATTCATTAATCCATAATATTTTGTGATATTTTTTATTTCATTTTTTACGATTTTTTTTTTAAATGTAAACCGTACCACCACTCCTGTCAACAATATAAAGCCTCTAAAATTAAACTTGTGTGAGTAGCACTTTTCAGCGATGAGCGGTGACACCGAGATGAATCATACCGCTCGAAGGTCACTGGAACTTGTAAAATTTTTATTACACTAATGAGAAGTACTATTCATTACGAGTCTAGTGATATAATTTGAGGTAAAAATTAAGTCATTTAGGTCACCAAAAGTTAAAAACAAAAATAAGTAACAGAATTGTAAAAGGCTAATCAAAACTTTGATCGGCTAGAAAATATTCTACGAATCTTAAAAAATTATTCTAATGATATAAAATCTCTTGAAATAATGTAAATAAATTTTGAAAAGTGAAAAAATTAATTTTTAGATAAATTCAAAAAATTAGCTTTCGGACTAATAATTTAATTTTGAACTCTTAAATATATCGAAACAAACTAGTTTTGGGTTGAAATTTTAAAACCAAACAAAATAATATTTTTGAAATAATTTTTGTAAAAATTTGACAATAAAATAAATTAAACCCATCATAAGTGAACAAATAGATTAATTATAGCATTTGATAAAAAAAAATAATGATAAAATCATAACCATTGATCAAATCATATATAAGCATCACACATTTGAGATTTACAACCATTTTCAACTCATATTCCCAATTAAATATAGAAATGTATTAATATTTACATTATATTACTAACATAATCAAATATAGTAATGTAATTACAATTAAATTACATTACATTTCTTAATTATATTATTAAGTATATTAAAATCCATTAGCCCTCCAAAATCATAACCTAAATGTCATATATTCACTCTTTATGTACAAATTCAGTTGCAAATAATTAATTTGCAGGAACCCGAATATGCCAAATTCTAATTTCACAACCCAAACTACCACTATAAAGCAGATAAGATGCACCTGCTGACGGAGAACCATCGCCAGCTCCACCATTACTATTATTATCAAAAGTTTGAGTAACAGTCAAGCACTTTACTGGTTTTGTATGTCCTTCAAACACAGCCAAACATGAATAACTCATCTTCTCTATTCCTAATTTCCTCCAAATCCTAACTGTATTATCAGCTGACCCACTGCATACCAAATCACACACTACTCCCAAACACAGAATTGCCTTTCTGTGCCCTCTAAGTGCACTGGCCACCGCCATCTCTCCGCCGCCGCTACTGGAATCCTTCTCCCAAACAAGAATTGATCTATCACAAGCACCAGAGTACAGAACAGACCCGTCAGGACTTAAAACTAAAGCATTAACAGCTGATTTGTGCCTCTCCAACGTTGCCACTGAAGAATGTTTTTTCTCTCCTGTTTGTTTCTTCCATACCTTAATTTTGTTGTCGGCTGAGCCTGTATAAACAAACCCATCATTTGACAATACTAAAGCGTTAATGGCATCCTCATGTGCATTAGCTACTGACTCCAAGCATCTAAAATCCGAGGTTCTCCAGACCTTGAATGTCCTGTCCCATGAAACCGAATACAAAAGAGACCCATCCCCTGAAACTGCTAGTGCTGATACGGTGTCCACGTGGTGAACCCACGTGCATCTCTTGTGTCTTCTTACCTGTACATAGCTCCTTTCTGAAAAGAATCTCAAGAAACGATCGTTCAACGTTGGGAGCGTAGCTATACAATCATACTTGTGGTTTGAATTATCAATTCTCCGTACACGAATTCTGCAATCCTGGTGAGCACTAAAGAGCTTATCTTTGACCAACGGGGGTTAGTCCAAGTGGTAAGCGGCTTGGTTCCACTTAAGCAGGATCTCGGGTTCAAATCCTAGCGTAAGCAGAAAATTCCCGCTGGGAGACTCACCCACCACAACTAGGTGTGTGACGCGGGTTGGATCCGGATGTAGTCGGGGCAAAGTTCCGGTGAACCGGGTGGGCAACCCAAAAAAAAAAAAGATCTTAATCTTTGACAATAACTAAGGACTTCACAGCTCCATTACTAGTAGCTACTATGTGGGTATTCTGAGGTGAAGAAGGGTGTCGGCTCCATGCTCTTATCTCGCTGTTCGAAGAGCCGGGGTAGAGGAAATTTTCGGCGAGAGCTAGAGAGCAAACTTAGGAGGAGTTGGGTCTGAGGGTGGCCAGGCAGTGGTGGCGGACGGCGGGATCAAGTTGTTGAGAAGATGGGGAAGTAAGGGAAGGAACAGAAGGTAGACTTGGCTGAGAGGAAAGAGAGGAAGAATTGGATGACTGTGATCGGAGAGGATTAGAGTTGGATTGGGATTGAGATTGAGATTGTTGATTGGATGAAGAGGAGAAGGGACATGAAAGAAGTCCCATATTATTATTATTGGGTTAAAGTGGAGATTTGAGGAGTAGTTTCAAGTTTGAGATTCATAGCTTAGCTTATAACCCCATCAAGTATGGAAGAGACTGTTCCCTTGGGAGGTGACAATTACACGCTTAGATTTCAATTCTTCTTGTATTTTTGATAGCATTACAATATTTTATCACTCTTTCGTATCCTTAAATTTCAAGGTAATTCTGAGACATAACTAGATGCTTCCTCATCAGGCCCTACACTTGGCCACCTCCATTAAAGTAAAAAGATACTAATGACTGTGTGATTAAAAGGTGGTAATTATATGTCAGCTGTCTAATATCTGCTTGCTTTTAGAGCAATATCAATATTGTAATAATGCTATGGAACTGTAGAAGCAAGACAAAATGTGAGCCCCACGTTTGAGGAATGCTTTTTCACTAATCCCACTTCTGTTCTTCCTACGTTACTCATGGATTGGTATTGGAGGATGATAATTATTGTGGAAAATTCTAGATGTGTTTCAGAATTTGATTTTATCTTCTTTACTGATGATGTAAAATGATCCAAGCTCAGCCTCATATGGGTCCGTTGGTACAAAATATCTATACCCGATCTCCTCCTTTCATATTATTGTTTTTAGAAATAAAAATCAAATTTATTTTTAAATTATATTTTTTAAAAAAATCTCTAAAATATTAAAAATTATATACAATCATCCCGATATGACGGTGAAAGTTCAGTTAAATTTTTTAATATGTTAATTTACTAATTTATGGTTTCTTTCTTTTATACAATTAAAGTTAATTTCATTGCCAAAGGAAAAAAAATTATTATTATTGTTTTTATAATTATAATTTATAAATAAATTAATTAAAATAACATTTGTTAAATCGATGCAAACAACAAATTTTAAAATAAATTCAAAATTTTTTTTAAACCAAAATATAAAATAGTAAAAATTAAGACTGAAAAATATTTTGAAAATTTTTTCAGTTATTAATTAAATTTTTTGAGATTAAATAAAAATATATTTTTTCAATTTTTTAATTATTTTTTATTTGAAAAAATATAGAGATGCAAAATATATTACAAATCACGTGACTATTTTTTGTTGTGTTTCCTTTTTTTTTAACAAATGCTTGTAAAGGATGAAAAGATTAGAATAATTTTATTTTTTTCTCATCCCAACCTTTCCAAGTTTAAACGATTGCTAAGTAAAAGAAAAGAAGAAATTAAACTTGATTTTCAGATATATATATATATATAGTATTTAATCAAAGAGAATATTGGTGAGACTGGAAGTGGCCCTGATTTGAAGGTAGTAGGCAACAAAAAGGCCCAGTTTAGCAAGATTTCAATAACTAAAATGGGTTTTTCTCATAGTAGCAGTGGCGGTCCATCAGCCAACACCACCAAACCCAAGTCAATGGAATGCTTCCATTTCTTACTCAACCCAACCCATGAACAGCCTTAATGGAATCGATTTGAAAATATGCTTTCCACAAGCAAACAAACCACAAACATAAACCAATTTCTTACGTATGCAAAACAAATACGTCTCTGTACCTTTCCGGATGCAACTCTCTGTCTCTTTGGTTTGATTGGATGAGAGATCAACGAATTCAGAACATTCTTCCAAAACAAGAAAACGAAGAATTCAGTCATGACTGCGAGATGCTATATCTAAAACTTGACTTTTCGGACATGACTGCGAAATTTTCGCAACAAATTTAGATTAATCATGTAAGTAAAAAGAATTTATTCAAATGGACCAAAATATCAACAAGGTGAATCTGATACAATGTATAGCATATGCCATCTCTCTATCAATCCACTCTAACAAAAAATATACTAAATGATAGAAAAATTTAAACAATCAGAAATGATAATCCAACGGCTATCAAACTAACAAGGCCCCACCTTAAATGTACATGATGGGCCTCACTGGTCTCCCTTTCCTGAGTGGACGGTGTAGCTAACGTCCCGTTATAATTCGGGTTTTTACCGTACAAATACTGGATTCCTTGAACATCATCCGTCGTCAATTCAACTTTCCTAGTCCTTGAAGGTATGCTGGGGTACATTATGGCTTCTTCTTCCGCTGAATGTCCTAATCCTAACAGATGTCCGATTTCATGAACGGCCACTGACTCTAGATCCACCGCCGATTGTATGGACGACGAGCTTATGTCTCCTGATACCACCCAGTTCTCATCGGCGTCCAGATGGAAACGCCCACTCGGCGGCGAGAATGCATGGGCCAACGTCCCCAAAACCCCATCGAAAGGCTCTCCGTCGCCATGATCTCCGCGGAAGAATCCGATCCTAATATCAGCGTCGGTGAAAGAATCGATGTCCGTGAAAGTCATAGGTATTACTGCCGCCCACCGGTCAAAGGCCCGTGCAAACAAGCTCTTCTGGGTGGCAGTCAATCCATTCCCCGACCAAAACGCGTAGGTCAAATCTCTTTGGCCCTCCGGCCACCGTGGCTGTCCGGGAAAGAAGGTGTAGTGACCGACGGCGTGGAAGCGGGAAGAAGTGGTCCACTTGCCCGAGTTCATAGTAGTCGTACCGTTGACTACATCGGCGTTGCCGCATCTAGGTTGTACAAGCAGGTCTAGAGTTTTCTGATCGAGCTCGCCGGTGACATTAAGACGAAAATTGCGCTGATAAGTCTTAATAGCAGACTCAAGCTCATCGTCGAAATCGTCGGTGAAATTAGAAACGGAATTGGTAATGTAACCGAAGTGGTTAAAGTACTGCTTGAGCTTGGCTAACCCGTCGAGCTTTTGGCCGGAGCGGCAGCCCATAAGTTTCTTGAAATTGTCCCAGGCGGCTCTGGTGGCGTTTTCGGAGAAATTGGGCGGAATGGAGGATACATTGGGGAAAATATTACCAGATATTGAAGGAAACGAAACAGAGAGAAGAATTAAGATCGCTAAAGAATTCAACTTCATGGTTTCGCTGACAAATTTGAGATTCAAGAAATCGAAATTTGAAGAAGATGAAGAAAGGGAGCCTGATCTTTTGTAGTGCGGCTTTCAAGAAATAAACAATTAATTTTGAAAGCAATGCCGCGTTGAAATTTCCTCCCTTTGAATGCTTCGCCCGTCGGGTTTTATGCTTGAACATTGGTTCTTCATCATTGTCGTAACAAACGACGTCGCTTGGAAGCTTCTGCCTGGGTTATAATATTATTTAATGTACCCATTTTGACTTTGGTTGGGCGGCTGCAGAAATAGGAGGGAAATCTAATAAATTTAAGGTCAAAGTTTGGAGGTTTAACTGTTCTTTTCCATTTGATTTTGGGTAATGAAGAAATTAGGGTAATCTGTTAAGACACGCAAGGGTAGGTTGGTTTGCTCGTTTGAGATATTAACCGTTTTAACGGTTTGTTGAACAATTTACTTTTACAGTTTATTTATAATTAACTGTGTCTGTGGAGTAAAACGAGAAAAAAGAAGAATTGGAGGAAAAGGGTAGGGTGGGAGACCCCCCTTTCCTCTCGATTTTCTTCATCTCAAACTATGACATTAGATTACATCTTAATTGTATCTTTTTAGTACGCCAAACAATATATAAATGTTGAATTAATGGTCCACAATTCAGCTACTATTTTATTAATAGATACTGGTAATGACGAAATATACAAAGGAGAGCCAAAAGATTAATTACTAATGGATGGGGTTTCAATAGAAAATAGAAAAGCAACCGCAATTTGGATTTTGGGGGAATGTTTTGGTGTAAATATTATTAGGGATTATCCAATTTCACCCACTCCTAAGTTAACCATGCGTGTATATAGCGGTGAGCAATGGATCGGTTCGGTTTTGGACCGAACCAGTTGAACCAAAAACCGAATTTTAGAAAATATAGAAATTGAACCGAAATCAAACTATGTAGAACCGAGAACTGAATGAACCGAAATAATTTCGGTCGGTTCGGTTAGGTTCAATCAATTCTGGGTCAATATATATTTATTTTTTATTGAACTTTTAACCTATATGGATTCATAAATTAAATTAATTTATATTCAACAAAATAAATTCATTTAAAATAACTAAAATTAAAATAATATATATAAATTTATTATATTATGTCTATAATAAATACTAATCAAAATATTTTATTGGATTTATTAAGAATTAATTAGTTGAGAATTAATTCGTAAAAAATATTATAATAAAAAGATTTAAATAACTATTGTAAATATAGTCTTTTTTTGTGTTCAATATTATTCAACTTTATTGAAAATCAAATATTTATAAATTCAAATAATATGGTAATTTGATTGCTTAAATTACTTTGTATATCCTTGTTTGTTTAGCTCGAAGTTTAGCAGCAAATTAGTTTTGATTAGTTGTTAATAAGTAATAGTTTAATTTTAAATCAATGTAAAATGTCTCTAATCAATTGGAAATACTCGTAATTCATTTTTTGTAAATTTTAATTCAACTTGGTCAAATCAATTTGAAATGTTCATAATCCATTTCAACTTTAATGTTAATCCAATTTTAAAATAAGCTTATTTCAAATCAATTTAATCTGGTTTTTATCGAATTTCAATCGAATTCGGCCAAATCAATTTTCAATGTTTCTTAATAAAACTAAAAGTGACAGAACAAGTACCTGAATAAGAATACCTTAGCCAGTCGGCTAAGCTAAAGATGGTAAATTACATTGGATCTATAGAATATGTGAAAGTAACGAGTTTTAGGGAGCAGTGAAAAACATCGAATATTTTTATTTAATTTATATAGGAAATGAATATAATAATTCGATTAATATACCATGAATTTAATTTTTTTCACAAAAAAAATGTTATACAAAAAAAACCGTGAATTAGATTTTTGTACAGTAAAAAAATATTAAAACAAAAATGAAAAGATTAAAATAAAAAAATTAAAAGTAAAAAAATTTAGTGAATTAAATTTGTTTAGAGTAAAAAAATATTAAAACAAAACTTTTAAAGTAAAAAATTTGAAAAAATTAAAAACAAAAAAAATTAAAGTAAAAAAATTAGTGAATTAGATTTTTGTAGATTAAAAACTTTTAAAGTAAAGAAATTGAAAAAATAAAAAAAAAAGATTAAAGTAAAAAAATTAGCAAATTAGATTTTTGTAGATTAAAAAATATTAAAAAAAAACTTTTAAAGTTAAAAAAATGATAAAAAAAAATAGAAAACAGCAAATTTGCCTTTATTGGAATTTGAACACAAAACCTGCTGGTTTTTTCACGTGTTTCAAGCCACCCATCCAAAGTGTATTATCTGAAATCTTAATACTATATATATATCAGTTTGATTTTTTCGATTTTTCAATTTTAAGAATCAAACCTATAAAATCGATTTTTTTTTCGATTCAAAATCGAACGAACCAAAAATAAAAAAATCGAACCAAACATACCAAAATCAATTCGGTTCAATTTTCGATTCGGTTCTGCACAGCCTTACGTATATATCCTCCCCTAAATTGAACTACACTATTTCATGTATTATATATATATATATATATATATATATATATATATATATATATATATATATATATTGCCAGCCACATAACTGAGATGACAAAAATCTCTACTATCTTAACCGGTGGTTTCGAATTTGAGTTCTGAAAATATAGTTGTATTAAATATTCTATGGTAAAATTTTGTTGCCTTTGTGATTATTTTCGACTCAATTGGGAATTAATTTGAATGTAATATGGATTAAAGGTACATTCCGTCTGTACAGATTCGCTTAAAATACTTCATGATCAGATCTAAAAATATATGGAATATATATCTTTACCCCCAAAAAAATACTAAAAATATTCCGATAATGGTGTCCCGACTAATAGCATGTAGAAAACACATAATTTTTTTTGCTAGCATACTTTTTAATATACTTTATTTTTTATTTTTTAATCATTAAATTGTATTTTAAATGATGGAAAAAGAAAATCTTATTATAAACAGAAATGCAAGGATTCCTCCCTTATTACAAGGACGATTTAATCCAGAAATCTTTAAATAAGTCCAATTAACTTAAAATACAATTCTTTTAAATCAGAAAATTTAACTACATTAATCTTACAATTGCGTAAATTATAATGCTTGACATATGCCTCCTCCAAAATGGTCACCGGCGGATTCTCTTTTTCGTTTATATTATATATTCTCACTTCCAGAAGAAAATGATGTGCTTAGAATTAGTTGTCTGAAGGAAAATTTATAATATCAGTGTTGTATGAAGTATGACGAGAATATGACCAAAAAAACTATTTTTTAATCTGGCAAAATGAAACAGTCAGAAAATTATTCGTAGTTCAAATGGTTATTACTAATTTTTTAATTTATTAGAATTTTAATTATATCCTCTCTATTTTGATAATGCAATTATATATAAAAAAATACAAGATGGAAATTTTAAAAAAATTATAATCTTTACTTTATTTATGTGTTTAGTTGTATTAAATGTAGAATAATTCCACATGATCATATTAAAGACAAACTCAAATACTTGAGCACGTTCTATGGCATATTATGTATTTTATTATTTCATATAGCTTAATTATTTATGCGGAAGAAAAAAACATCTTCTACATATCAACGCACCGTTAATTTAGTACACCATGCACTGGATTTATGTGTCCACGCACCTATTAACATTCCAATTGGCAACGATGCAGATTTATTCAATTACAAGGGAAAAAAGATAAAAGATCAGACAGCCAACACGTGTGACGAAAGAAGAAGAAAGACAGAAAGTCTAAAAGCAACAGTTAACTAGGAACAAAAGGAATGGCAATACTGAGAAATCGGAAGCAGTTATGGTAACAGAAATATAATCCACCACTCAACTAAGCTACATTCCCTGTTAACCACATTAACAAGGAGAAGATAATTCAGCACCACTTAATTTTACGATACAAAATAATTAATTCCCGATCAGCTTCGAAAACGAATTAGACTTTAATTAATTGTTAGTAAAAGAAAGAATAGAAACTGAAAGAGATGCAATCGATAAGTATACCAGAAGTACTTGTAGGGAGTAGCGGGAGGAGAATGCCGTTGCTGGGAATGGGAACGTCAACATCGCCATTAGTATCATCAGATGAGATTAAAGAAGTAATCGTTCAAGCAATAGAAATTGGTTATAGACATTTTGATACAGCTACGCTTTACCTTACAGAGGAGCCGCTTGGTGAAGCTATTGCTGAAGCTTTATCTCGAGGTATTATTAAATCCAGAGATGAACTCTTTATTACCACCAAGCTTTGGTGCAGTGATGCTCATTCCGATCTCGTCCTTCCTGCCCTTCAAAAGAGTCTCAGGTACATAGTTTTCCTTTCACCAAGTTTATCATTGAACTGGCTATATATATTATTGTGTGTAATTGAAATGCAGGGCTCTTCAATTGGAGTACATAGATCTTTACGTGATTCATTGGCCAGTGAGCTCGAGACCAGGGATTTATGAGTACCCGATAAAGAAAGAAGACTTTGTGGGTATGGATTTTAAAGGTGTATGGGGAGCTATGGAAGAGTGCTATAAGCTTGGATTAACAAAATCCATTGGAGTTAGCAACTTTTCCTGTAAAAAGTTAGCAGATATTCTTGCCATGGCAGAGATCCCTCCAGCGGTTAATCAAGTAAGTTGCGTTTTTTTTTTGCTTTTGTTGCAATAAAAGAAATCATTGGTAATAATTAAGTGAAATATTTTGGGGGAAATTGAAAGGTAGAGATAAACCCACTATGGCAACAAAAGAAGCAAATAGAATTCTGCAAGGAGAAAGGAATTTTATTGGCAGCTTATGCACCTTTAGGAGGAACCATCAATAGGGTTATGGAGAATGAAGTTTTGAAAGAGATTGCCAATGCCAAAGGAAAAAGTCCTGCTCAGGTGATCATCATCATCATATTTATTTATTAATTTTGTTGGCTGCCAAATGCATATGTATATAGTATTAATAATGAAAAAACCTGCAGATTTGCCTGAGATGGGCATATGAGCAAGGAGTGTGTGTGTTGGTGAAGAGCTTCAACAAAGAAAGAATGAAAGAGAATTTGGACATATTCAACTGGACATTAACTGAAGAAGAAACCAACAAAATCAGTCGACTTCCTCAGCGCAGAGGACACAGTGGAGAAGATTACATATCAGAGAATGGTCCTTTCAAGTCTCTTGAGGAGCTTTGGGATGGAGAAATTTGATTTCCATATTCTTATTTATATATTCCTTAATTAGCTTTTTTTGTTCTATATATTATGCTTATGTTTATGAATATCATTAGTTTAGATTCTAAAGCTCTCTGTTTTTTTTTTCCTCTCAATTAAGGTTTACAGTGAACTGAATATGTAATTAATTAAGATACATATGTCTACTTTTCCTTTTATTTATTTTGTTCAACTCACAATTATTGGGGACGCAGAAGAAAAGAAAGTTATCAAAAACTGTAGCCCGAAGAGAGCAAATACAGGGGTCAGAATTTGACAAACAGAATAACAAAGGTGTTTTTACACAAAATCGGTACCTGCAATGCCAGTTTTAGTACAAATTTTGCGGGTTCTGCTTGTGTCAGAAACAGATAGTCATGTTGTCGATATATACAATTTTTCTAATTATATTTACCGTAACACTATAAATCAATTTTTTTTAAAGAAAATATTATCTTAAATCCCTCGAAAAAGAAAGACAATTGTCTAAGAATATTTGTCCAAGAAAAAAAAATTGTGGAAAATAAGGACTAATAAGGAGGCTTTTGTTAAATAAAATTGTATTGTAGTTTTAGAAGAACGTCCACATTCCATTCCACGGAGGGAGGTTATTTTGCCTGCCATCATTCCACGCAGCTCAAAGTCATGTTCCTCGAAAATGAAGGGAAATTGGAGTTCCTCGAAAAATGCATATATATACAATAACAAATATTATTTTTTACAAAAAATTTTTATTAACGAAATTTATTGAATTCACATAATTTCGAATTCGAAATTACTTATTTAAGTGATCAAGATTTTTTACACTCAGGTCAAGTTTCGTTGGTTTTCCTTCATTATTATTATTATTTAAAAGAATATATATATATATATATATATATATATAAAATTTTCATAGAGATTCTAAAGTTAGGCTTGCCAGACACCATAAAAGAAGATATAATTTTTTAATGGTCTTTGAACAAGTTGGCACTTAATCACAGCAGCAAAAGAAAGAATTGTTATTTACTGATAAGACAAACAAAAACAATCAGCTTTATAAAGACTGCAGATTTGCAGATCTACAATATTACTCTTACACGGAAGAAATCCCAACTCCTAGAGCTGCTTGAAGATGGAAAGCAATTCATCCGTGAAAATTCCGGAAATCTTTCTAAGCTCCGCCGGCTGCAAAATTCCGGTGTTGGGGATGGGCACCGCAGCTTCCCCTACACTCCCATCTCCACAAATTAAAGCAGCGATTCTTCAAGCAATCGAGTTTGGTTATAGGCATTTTGATACTGCCACGCTTTATCTTACTGAGGACTCACTTGGGGAAGCCATTGCCGATGCTTTATCTCTTGGCCTCATTAAATCCAGAGATGAGCTTTTCATCACCACCAAGCTTTGGTGTAGCGACGCTCATCCTCATCTTGTTCTTCCTGCTCTTCGAAAAAGTATCAAGTAACAAGAAAATCTTTGATTCCTCGTTCAAATTAAAACCTTTTTTTGTGTGTTTGGCATGATTTTTGTTTTTTATTATTTGGAATTACAGGGCTCTTCGGTTGGATTACATTGATCTTTACTTGATTCATTGGCCAGGGAGCTCCAGACCAGGGATTTATGAGTTTCCAATAAAGGAGGACGATTTCATGGCCATGGATTTTAAAGGAGTATGGGCAGCCATGGAAGAGTGCCAGAAACTTGGTCTTACTAAGTCTATTGGAGTCGGCAACTTCTCCTGTAAAAAGTTATCAGACATTCTTGCCATTGCAGAGATTCCACCAGCGGTTAGTCAAGTAATTCCCTAACTAACTGCTTTTGATTTCTCAAATTCAGTAACACTTAAGGAAGGTTGTTGAGTGTTTATAGGTAGAAATAAACCTACTATGGCAACAGAAGAAGTTAATGGAATTCTGCTAGGCAAATGGTATTATGTTGACAGCTTATGCAGCTTTAGGAGCCAATGGAACCATCTGGGGTAGCAACAGGGTTTTGGATAATCAAGTCCTCAAAGACATTGCAATTTCTAAAGGAAAGACTGTTGCCCAGGTATTTCACCAGTCATTTACTTTTTTTTTTCCTGATAATTTCAGTAGCTGTATGAAGTTCATTCTGAGTGTAGAAAAAATATTTGCGGATATGCCTTAGATGGGGTTATGAGCAGGGTATATGCTTGCTGGCGAAAAGTTTCAATCAGGAAAGAATGAAACAGAATATTGACATTTTCGATTGGTCATTGAGCATGGAAGACTACAAGAAGATCAATGAGATTCCGCAGAACAGAGGATGCCGCGGAGAAGATTACATATCAAAGAGAGGGCCTTTCAAGACAGTGGAAGAGCTGTGGGATGGTGAAATTTGACTTTTGAAGCTGTGCGCATGAATAAAAGCACAAAATGTATAAGCACTGTGTGCTGTTCTTATTTCAAACACTAGAATGGCGAGTTTTCATTTAGAATTTCTTCTGACAAGTACAGTACTTCAAGCCTAAGAGAATGTTTATCTGGGAATTATCTTTACTAGAAATCAAAATATCTTTTATTTTGAAACTTCTGAATGCAAATCACTAAAAATTATTTATAATTGTTTCCCTCAATGCACTCTGAACATTATTTTTGTCCTTGCTAGAATAACATTTATGTACGGTAAAGCATTCTCCATTGCAACGTGGGCAAGCAAAAGACATTCGACAGCTAACAAACTGATATATTAAGAACTTGAAAAGCATAATCTCAATTGTAGTAAATAGGTCGAATTCGAATTAACATTTCACAGGCCTGTGATAACTGGGGGGCAAGGAGGGACAGTTTTCGTTCATTTTTGCATACGGCTCTATGGTGTTGTATCCAGGCAATTCCAGCCGGTATTCACCAAGAATCTGACAGAATGGAAGTCGACTATTGTCATTTTCGCACCATGAAGGCAGTCGTGTTTGGTTGTTTTCAAATATTTTAAGCATATATGCATCACGAATCTGCCATCAGTGAAGAAAGTTCAAGCAACATAAATAAGAGTTTAGGAACACAAAGATTTAACTAATAATGAGGTAATAGACTTATTAACTTACAGTGAATTCAGTTACTTGAACATTGCTGGAAACGGGACCAAAGACTCCAGCTTCTTTGTACATTGCAAGGATGAAGGCAACACATGTTGTGGATTTCCCATCACTGTATATCCATTCATCTTGTTCTGGAGCAGTTAGCAAATCATCAAAGACCATGCCACGTTTTTCAACCTCTGCTAGGACTCCATATAAGTCCAAACCCTGACAGAAATAACAAATGAAATGTTTATATTATTTATATGCCAGGAGTTCCTTCTGCAAATCCATATATTAATCACTTATAACCTCTCTACCTACCGTCAGATCACTGCAAGACTCAAGCATGTAAAATTTAAAACCCATACAAAAAGAATAATTGCAAAATAAACCTTTTTTTCCACACATGAATGCCTTGGAAATAAGATGTTTTGCATAACATAGCACCAGTGACCAATAATGACTACTTTTTAATTTCCAATTCCAGCTCACCTTCTCTAACAAGTTTACCTTGTATTTGCCCAAGTAAATTTTCTTGTTCACAAAAAACTTGTCTATTGTCACCTATTGACCAAAGAGCAACACCATGCTTATCATGGAGTGCAACCTAATGCTCATGATAATTCACTATTTGCCTTTTTCATAATGTGCAAATCCTTGTCTACCAATGCCTCACCTAACAGTAGAATGTAGACAAGGATGTGCAATGTAAGCTTTTCTATTTCACTCTTTTAAGTATACTCTAGTTTCTCTACACATCAATCAACCTTGTTAGAAGCACCGGGATTTAAGTCATAACAACCGCAATGTACCCATAAGGTAAATGGATTTTAAAGAAATTACTCCCTCTTTTCTTGCCTGCAAAGGCACCTTCTGTCTTGGAAAGTCCAGACCATATATGTTAGACTCCATCAAAACATAGTTGTTCTTTAGCAATTATGTCTAGAACAAAATAAACATATAACTAAATAAATATGACTTTGAAGACTACAGCATTTACTTTCAATGGATACCATTTTGGAGACAAAAATAAACATGCATTTCCTTTTGCAATTACTGGCATCATAGAAGAAAAATCAATATTTAACCACAGATTCCAATGCAGAAAATCTGTGCGTTTCAGTTTGTTTTATAAAAATTACAGAATCTCCCCAATTGTAAAATTCATTAAAGTTAGAAACTATGACTGCTGCTAAGCAGATTCCAGTCTGCAAAGCAATGCAAAGATCACACTTCAAGGAAGACATTGATGGCTAAATTAAATATCTTTGTTATACTATGGAATAACATTGGAAGCAAAATCAAACCCGTGTTTCCAAAAAAAAGGGCCCTCTTTTCATCGCATAAGACCTGCTCAACTTAAACATATATAACATCACACTTCAGGGAAAATATAGAAAGGTAATTTAAAAAAATACCTCAGTCCCCAGCCGTTTATTTAGAGCTTCATTCCACATGTTTGCAGCATATGCGGGCTGCACCCTAGTCCACATAGACATGACAGAAATGACCTGAAATGATTTCAAAGAATTTACATTTTTTAAAACAAGAATATGAAATGTAGAAATTCAGAAAAATCAGATGAATGATGAATTTTTCAGTTACTTCTCCAAGAAAAAGAATTATAAGGGCTCAATCAAAAGTCTTCTATTTACAAATTTTAACAGAACCTGCCTAAAAAAGAGGGTACCTCGCACCATGATCTTTTTCACATACATTGGAAAAATGCATGCTGGATAAGCTTGTATACAGACACATCTCCAGCACATTACCGCAATGGCCCATATAACTAAGAAACATTTTCTGAAAGGCACACCCATGTCCACGTGCATTTTCTTTCCAACATTTTTATAACACAGTATGTTCTTCATTTGAAACACGATAACCGTGATCATGTTAAACAATAATTATAAAATTCTTATTGGATTCATACCAAGTGAGCATCAATAGGTGGCGGATAGTTGTCAGCTATTGTATCAATCCAACTAAATATCATGTTGTGGTATCCATATGGCTTGCCTGACATGTTCCGAGCATACTCCCAGGCAGCAGTGGAGTTGAACTTTGCACGCACATCTGGATGTAAAGGAAGCAAAGCTATTTGCGGATTAGAACCTTCTTTTAGAGCAAGTTCCCACCACTCATCCCAAGGGATTATTGCTATAATATTTTCACCCTGCAGATTCATCAGAAAGTTGTGTGAAAAAACAAGAAAAATATTTTCCTAAAGAGATTAAGAATCAAGTTTTCCTAAAGGATTTTCCTTTTCCATTGTCTACTTCTGTGGAAATTATTAGCCATAATTATGGACCACAAAATCCTTTTCTAGCCACAAAACAAAAGCTGAGAATGAGAAGTAACAATGCAAAACTAGAATCATATGACAAACACGGAAATATCAAAGGCAAACACATTTATGAGATATCATGTACTTCATACATGTGAAGGTTTAGAAAGGCATATATGAGATTAAATTCTGTCTGAAATCTGATTGAACACATACCTTTTCATTCTCATGTCCTGACTCACCAACCCAGAGATTACCCTTTTCATCCTTCAAGCAAACTGCTGTATGGCCAGCAAATGCACCAGTGACCCATTTCTCCAATGTCTGAAATCCACCCCAACGGCCACGTATCTTTGACAAAGCCAGAAAGTCACCAGAATGAACGTCATCAGGATTAATAGTTGATATCCAGGGCTGAGGGCGTAAATCAAATGTTGCGCCCATGTGCTTCTCCAGAAAAGCCAAGTTAGCATTCTGACCCCATGCAGTATTTGAGAAGAGAGGTAAAACATCTATCGTAGAAAGCAATGTCCCCATCATTCCCGTTGGCATGAGAAAAACAGAAACTCCATGCTGCTTCACCTGCTCCATGGACAGGGGTAAATCAGAAATTTGATCCTTGTCCGTTAAGAGTTATCAAATACAAGATGTAAACAAAGATAATAGAATAATAACATACGTATTCCATCTCTGCAGGTTCTTCCCATGACTCAAATTTCAAAGAGTGCTCCCGTGCTGAGAAATAGTAACCCCACATAACTCTATATGGGGTTGCAAAAACGTACAAATCCATACAGGTCCAACTGTGTGCTCCAGACGTCTGTACGAGGGAAGAAAATGATTACCATCACCATCTGTTACTACTATACCAATCAACTGAATGCTGTGTGTCTTATAATGCAAATATTGTTATCGGCCCAGAAGCCTCCAATGCTAAATGACAATGTAATGCAACAGTTCAACACTTAAACTGCAGTAATAATGACTGAAAAAAAAAAAGCAAAATTACATCTCTTTCTACTCTTTCCTATGCTATCTAAGTCGTGAAATAACTCTAATAAACAAATGGTATCAAATTAATGCCTAAGTGCATATATATAAAAAAAAAATACAGCACACAAAGAAAGTACAAATTAATCTTGAAATACCAATTACAAACTAGTATAAGATTCAAGTTTACTGGACTACAAAGCAATTTTAAGTATGGGCAAAACAGATACAATTAGGAAATTGAAACTGAGAGAGCAAAACCTTAAGATAGAGAACGCCGCCATCTAAGCCCGGTTGGTCTCGATCGCTATCGATGAAGTCAAGGCGAGCCTCATTTTCATAAAAGCAAGCACCTTTCCAATTAATAGAGCCATTATTTGGCGCCACCGTTCCTACGAAAGACGGCATCAAATCAACGGGGCTGTGGAGATTGTTCAGTACTGGCCACGATATCTGACGTGGCAATATCGGAAGCACATCTTTAGGCGTAAAAGCTAACTTCAGAGCTCCACCATAAATTGAACCAAACCATAGTCCTAAAAAGCAATATAGCACTAATACCGATAAAGTCAATGTCGAAAGAGATGAATTAGACATGGATTGGCTTGGATTTGTACAGTTTAAGCCCTTCAGAAATGAGAGATTGAGCTGCAGAGAAACAAAGGAGTCAGCGATGGAGGCTATTCGGGTGTTGACCGATGCAGGTTTAGGGTTAGAAGAACCGTCTGGATGGTCTATATTGACTTGTGTTGGCTTTTACGGATGTTGACGTACGGCAAAGTTCCGTCGCTGACGGTGACGGGTGCAGCACGTTGCGGATTACCAGCTATATAATTATTTTTGCTTTTCGAAAAGCAGCATATGGGCCAAAGAACGTTGTTGCGTTGCTGCTGTTGCTAGTTTTCTCAGTTTGAAATTATTTTGTATTTTTAAAATTTCTAATTTTGTTTCTCAAAAATTATTCGATTTAATAATAATGATAATAATGAAAAGAAAATGAGAGAATTTAGTTCTATACAGCATTTTTTTTAAGTTTTTTAACTATTAGCTAATTTATGTTGAGACAGATATACTCAATTTTTAAGAATTTTGATAGCTGAAAAAATCTACCAGTAAAATTGATGTTTTTTAAATAATTCAAAATAAAAAATTATAAAACAAACGTAATAAACTAATCGAAATACATATTTCACTTTGTCATTATTAATTTTAACGATTGATTTTAAATTTAAAAAATTGGACAAAATTAAATATTAAAATATAAACTTCAAACTATAAGAAAATGTAATTACATACTATCAAGTAAAATATAGACACCAATACATACAATGAGAATAAATATATATATAAATTATTAAGATATAAAAATAAAAATATAATATATATAAACTGATAAACTAACGATTAACTGATAATTATAAGTAAAAACTCAAAATAAAAAATATTAAAAATAAAAATCAAAACTGAATTTATCGAATTGATTAATTAAAAAAATTAATTCAGTTTCGAACCAACGATTTTACTATTAACTAAATTTTCGATTTTTATTTTTCACCCCTAGCATATATATATATATATATATATATACACACACACGTTGAAAATAATAATATATAAAGTAGTTATTATTATTATTATTATAAAAAAAATTATTGACCATTAATAATTCAAAAATTATGATAATAGAAGAGTATCATAATTTAAATAAAAAGATAAAATTCAATCAGCCATTCGCTAGCTGGTGAGATTTTTTAGGGTGGAGTTTTCGAATGACAATTAATTGAAAAGGAATTCAGCTATCTGACTGGAAAAAGAAAAAAAATTCAAATACTTTTTTAACAGTTGTTGTCTGTTTTATAAGAAATTATGTATATATGATTATTTAATTATTTAAAACTTTTGGGATGTGAGTCCACTATGCACACTTTATAACCAATTCCATCCAAATTTATTGAAGCTTTTCTCTCGACAAAAAAAAATTAAAAAAAAAATCTCAATTGTGTTATCAACAAAATAATTAGTGACACACAAAAAATTGTCTTGGATTATTGATTTGTGCACTAACAATTTAAATTTTAATGATTGATTGTGCTTGCTTTATTTTAAATTCATTTAACCTTTTATTGGTTTTTTTTATCACGTGATTGTTTGAAAAGATTTTTATGTTTGATGATGAACTGATTTATAGTTAAATTATCCAATATTTTTAAAAAAAAAATACCCATTCAGTTGTTAAACGTACTCGCATTTGAAATAGCAATGGTAAATATGAATTATTTTACTAACTACGAATATGAGAAAAAAAAAATCATTTATATTTGCGTTTACCGTTACAAATAAAAGTAAATGAAAGCCAGTTTGATAATAGTAAATGTAAAAGCATTTCAAAAAAAAGTTCAAGAACAAATTTATACTTCTTCTCATAGTTTATAAATAAATTTGCTATTTTTTCAATTTCTTAAGCCGCAAAAGAAATGTTGTATAATAATTTATCATATTTTTATTTTCTTCTAATCATCATTTAATTTTTTGAAACTCCCATTATATCTTAATATGATATTAATTTTATTTCCCTACTTCATCAAAAGCTTCTTCTTTTTTTGTTTTTTGTTTTTTTAATTTTTCGTGGTTATTCCCTCCTATAAAAAATTATTAAAGGTTGTTCCTTGTCAGGAAAATGCAAATAGTAAAGGTTATTCCTTGCAAGGAAAATGAAAATCGTCCGTTCTTTCAAAGTTGCATAAGAGTTCATTATAAACTAATTTTAAATAGTTGTATACAGATTTTTAATATGGAATTTTAATATATTTTTTCATATTATAATTTGCTCTGATATCTTTATAATTAGAAATAAGGGTAAAATTTACTTTTAAACTATGCAAATTATTGTCCATGTATTTAAATTGCTTATGCAAATTATTGTCCATGTATAAATTGCAATTTAAATATAAAACATATAGACTTTCAAATATAGGAGTATGATCATTGAAGAAATAATGATATGAAGTTAGTAATCCTCTATTGGTTTAAGAGTTTTAAAATATCCGCCTTTGAGCAGCTTAGTGTGTGTGAAGTTATTGGCTCCTCTTAATATGGATGAACGAAGCAGCATTTAGCATGAAACCCTAGGTATTGATAGATTAAACCCCCTTTTCTTTCAAAAATATTGAGATATTCTCAAGGACTCTTTATTTGATTTTGTTAGCAAAGCGGTAAGAGGTGGCACAGTTATTCCTTATATCTGTACTACCATTAATTACCTCATTCCCAAGAAGAATAGACTGGCGTATATTAGCAACTTTAGACCAATTAGCTTGTTTTCAGTGATTATGAAGTTGGTTACTAATAGATTCAAACCCTATCTTACTGCTCTTCTGGGATCCCATCAAGCCAGTTTTATTCTGAGATGTCAAATTATAGATAATATTATTATTGTCCAAAAAGTGGCTCACGCCATGCGCATCAAGAAAGGGAGAATCAGATGGATTATGATTAAAATTATTTTGAAGAAAGCTTATGACCGTTTTCGATGGAATTTCATTCTTGATACTCTCATCGACGTAGGCTTTTCTAATGACCTATGTAATTTGCTTGTCTCTTGTTGGCAGAACAATAGCTCTAAAATTATCTAGAATAAGGGTCTTACTGAAAGTCGTTCCCACTTGAGGAGTTCATTAAGGGGACCCTCTCTCCCCTTATATTTTTGTTCTTTGTATGAAACGCCTCTCTCATCGCATTAATAAGTATGTTCAAGAAGGTAGTTAGAAACCTATTCAGTTAGATAGAGAGGACCCTCCTCTTTCCCATCTCTTCTTTGCAGATGACCTTATTCTTTTTGTTGAAGCCTCTTTGGATCATATGAATGTTATCAATAGGGATTTGGATGACTTTGTAGCTGCTCAGGCCAATTGGTTAGCAAGGAAAAGTCTGTTTTTTGTGTTTCCAAGAATGTCAACCGTGACCTTGTTACTGACTTAAAGAATATTTTAGGTTTTCATTATACAGAGGATCTTGGTCACTACTTGGGCACACCGATTATTTATGGTAGATCGGGTAAGCGCTTTTATTCCTATCTGGTGGACAAGCTTAGAAGAAAATTAGCCAACATGAAAGCGAATACTCTCTCTATAGCTAGCCGTATCAGTCTTGTTAAGCCAGTTCTTCTCTTTATTCCATCTTATGCCATGTAGACAGCGATTCTCCCCATTTCTATTTGTGATCAAATCGAGCGTCTTTGTCACAATTTCATGTGGGGATCTTCCTCAGATGCAAGAAGGCTCCACCTAATTAAATGGGACCAACTTTGCAAATTGGTGGATTTTGGCGCGGCTAGTATTAAAAGATTAAAAGCTTTTAACGATGTGTTTATTCTTAAAATCCTTTGGCGGCTTTTTAAAAATGACAAGACATTATGGGTGAAAGTCTTCAAATCTAAGTACCATTTGCCCAAAACTTATTGGCCAGTTGAGCTTCCTTCCATCTCGAGTTTGTCTATTTGGAGAGGTATAATTCACCTTTGCCCGTTTTTCGAGCTAATTCTTATTGGGTTGTCAATGATGGGTGGTCGGGTTGTCGACGCCCTCCAAAAATAAATACCGATTCACCTAAACTAACTTGTAGAAATAGTGAAACCAGGTCGAATCCCAAGAGAACTATGATGATCAATTTCTCAATGTTAAAACAAAAGTATAAAGTAAATGGGGGTTTTGAATCTTTGAATTTAAACTAAAAGTAAATTAACAAGAAATTAACAGAGAGCAAAAATAATGAATTAAATGAAAATCAATCTTACCAAACTTCCAATTCAAAGGCGTAAATCTCATCCAATTGTAACTTTGATCATAGGCTTAAAGATTAATTTCTCAATCCAAAAACTTAGTCTACTTAATCGGGAAAGCCGTAGGAAGTAGTAATTCTCCTAATGTAATTGACTCAAACAAAGCATTTAAAATCAAATCTTATCATTGATTTAACTGGGCACGATAGCGTTCCATATCATTTCAATGATAGCATTAAGAGTTAATGAGAATGACTAAGACAAAGATTAATTGATCGAGATAGCTACAATTCAATTAATTTTGCATCTTATTTCTCTAGAATTTATTATGCAAACTATGCAAATCGGAAAGCCGAAATCACACACACATAAGCCAATTCTTTGCTACTAAAATCAATCATTCATGACAATTACGGATCACAAATTCATGGATAACAATAAAAAAATTAATATTGAATTAAGGCGTCAAGTTAATCAATACAAATAATTCATAGAAATTAAGAATAAGGAAATAAGAATTACTTAAATTGAAGAAATCCTTATTGAGTTCAAAGCCTCACAAAATTACAATTGGAATCAATTCACCCTTGAATCGGAATTAGAAGCTTAGCTACTCATGATCTCCATCAAAAACATTGTAAAAAGAGAAGAAAAATAGAACTCCGGAAAATCCAAGCCAAGCCGCCCTCTCGGAGTCCAAAACGCCACCTTTTATATTTTGAAAAGGATTTTGGTCCAACCCTTGCTTCCTATTTTTTGTAGACTTCCAATATAAGCAAAAGACTTCCTATTCAAGAGTTTTGGAGAGTCCTTACGTGCCTTGGAAAACCTCTCGATCGGTGGAGCAAAGTGGCACTCGGTGGAGCAAGGTGACACTCGGTGGAGCAAGGCAATTTTCTTCTTTTTCTTTACTCTGTAGAGTATTATCTTACTCTACCTAGTGTTCCAACACTCCACAGAGTGAATTTACACTCTACGGAGTGTTAAGCTACTGCCCAAAACGTGAAAATCATTCTTTCTTTGCCAAGCCAAACTTTCATTCAAGCCCTTCAAACTTTCCTTTCTTCTTTCAATTAAGTCCTAAAAACACCAAAAATGCTTAATTAGACAATTAAAACATCAATTAAAGAACCAACTACTAAAACAACTAAATTAACACAAAACTATCTTAAAAATATAGTAAAAATACATTAAAAATATAGATAAATTCACATTTATCAATGGGAGATCTAAATCCTTTTAATTTAATCATTGGGCTGAGTTAGGTCCTCTCTACCTCTATGTTCCCATGGTTTTTAGAAATTTCGCTATTTGGCAACTTATTTTCCATTATTCTATTAAAGATATGTTTGAGCAAGATGTGGGTTTGCGGTGGAATTTTTTTGCTAATTTTTTGAGTTCTGACATTTTTTGCTGATTAGTTGCTCTCTACCTCCCAATAATGCTCTGGGTTCGAATTCTTTAATTTGGCTTCCCTCCTCCTCAAGTTCTTTTTTGGTAGATTCAGCTTATAATATGCTTCATCCTGTTGCTAGTGCCGACAATAATGACAAATGGAAGCTTTGTTGGGATTGGCAAGCACAGAGGATCATAATCTTCCTTTGGTTAATGATGCACAACTAGCTTCTTACCAATGTTGAAAGGATGTGTTGTTCTATATCTGATTTATGTCCTCTTTGCAATAGGGATTCTTAAATCATTTTACACATGACACGGGATTATGGTGCTGTGAAGATAGTTTGGCTCTCTCTGTTGCCAAGCTCCATTACTCAAAATTTTTTAATTGCAATTTAAAGACTTAGATCGGTGATAATCTAACTTCTAAATATGTTCCTGAGGCCATTATTTTGGCCATTGTTTGATTGAGTCTACCTTGGAAGGATCTACAGACACACCTTGAGAGGAAATGACATGGCCCAAGTAATGAATCTCCTGTTTTCCAAAGTCACATTTCTGCAATTTTATGTATAGCTTGTGCTCATTCATAAGTGACTGAAATGTTAAGGGTGCGTTAGTAAGTCCAAACGGCATGACAAGAAACTCGTAGTGGCCATGGTGAGTTCTAAAAGCCGTTTTCTCCACATCTTCCGGACATACTCGAATTTGATAGTATCCTGAATGTAAGTCCAGTTTCGAGAAGTATACTGCTCCATTTAATTCATCAATAAGTTCATCAATCACAGGTATGGAAAACTTATCTTTAATGGTCATTTTGTTCAATGCCGATAATCGACACACATCCGCCAAGAACCATCTTTTTTCTTCACAAGTATGACAGGTGACGAGTATGGACTACGACTTGGTCGAATGACACCAGAGTTCATCATCTCCTCTACAAGTTTTTCAATTTCAGCCTTCTGATAAAATGGATATCGATACGGCCTGATTGAAACAGGTTCTCCATTTTTTAACGGAATACGATGATCTTGTGCTCATGGTGGTGGAAGCCCAATGGGTAAACATCTATAAATTCCTCTAATAGCTGCTGCATTTCTTTGGACCTAGTGTTATGTCCTGCTATGGAGGAATTAGGAGTAGTGGTTATTTGCAACAACCACCCACTGCGGTTGGAAGCATCTCGTTCCATTCGGCAAAAATCCACAATCTTGTTGGAAGATCGAGTCATACCCTGAAGAAACACTGTTTGATTCTGAACTTTAAAACTCGTCAATAATTGAGAAAAATCCCAATTAAGTAGCCCAAGAGTTCACAGCCACTGAGCCCCCAAAATCGCATCGTACCCATCAAGTGGCAGTAAAAAGAAATCAATTAACATAGTGATACCTTGCAGAACCAATGGAATTCTTTTGCACGTACCCGAGCTTGATAATTGCTCGCCAAATGCGACCTTTACCTTGAGGCATTCACCGAAGTCATCGGCTTTGAGATGGTTGTGCCACGCAAAGGAAGCACTTAAGAAATTGTGGGTACTGCCCAAATCAATGAGCAACAACACTGGTTTCCCTTTAATCTTCCCTCTAATTCGCATGGTCTCAGGTGAATTGCTGCCACATAAAGCATGAAGGGAAATCGCAGGAGCAGCTTCTTCAGGAACTTAATCTAATTCCATATCTACTTCATCATCATCACTATCCATTATAGCTTGGATGGAGAAGAGACGTTTACAACGAAGGCCCGGTGTGTAGGTGTCATTGCATCGGAAGCAGAGCCCTTGGCGCCGTCGTTCAGAAATCTCATCAAAGGAGAACCGTTGGACAGCAGGTGATTGGGCGTTTGATGGTCGTTGGTTTGGGATAGGAGCCATGCTTTGGGTTGTACGTTGAGGAGTGAATTGATAGGAGTTTGTGGGAGTTGGAATTTGTGCTATGGATCTAGATTGAGAGGAGTAGGAGGGGTTGTTATGGCTGGCTTTGAATTGGATGGTGAAAGTTTTTTGTTTGCTATTACGGGCTTCATAAAGTTTTGCTAGCCCAATTGCTGAAGATAAGGTAGTGGGCCTACTAGCCTTGACATCTGCTTGGATCTCTTCAGATAAGCCACTGATAAAACAACTCACTTGTCTCCCCATCTCCAATCTCCCTACCTTTGCTAGCAATTTCTCAAACTGAGATTGGTAATTCTGAACTGTACCCACCTGTTGTAGCTTTGTCAGCTCACCAAAGAAATCAAAGAATTTGTTAGGACCATACCTTTGGAGAATTTCTTCACAGAATTCTAGCCAAGAAATGGCTAGTTTCTCTTGAATAAGGAGTTGGTATCACAGTTGAGCATCGCCAATAAGACGAAAGGAAGTGAGAGAGACTTTTTCTGCCCCTGGGGTACGATGATACTAGAAGAACTGCTCAGCACAACATAGCCAACTGGTTGGGTCTTCCCGGCCGTCAAAACGCGAAAAGTCTAATTTAACGACCTTGGGAGCATACGCGTTACCTAACCCATTTTCCGTCGTCGATGGTTGCTGAATTCCAACAGAAGAATTTCCAAATGAGGGATCCTGTTGTTGCTCCATACAAGCTGCGAATTGGGTGAAGAACTCTTCGAATCGGCTAGATAGTGATTGGACACTGGCCTCCAAGTTTTGGACTCGTTCATTCATTTTGGAGCTCTGATACCAAGCTGGTACAGCCCCTGTTTTAGCTTTTCGACCTATTTTGTAAATCAAACTTGAATTCGTCAAAAAGGAACTCAGACCTTTACATAATGTGTAAAAGTGAATAATTTTTCTCATGATTATTTCATAACCAAGTCACTCTTAATATAGTGACAAACAAGTCTGCAAACAGGAAAAAAATCAAAACAAATCCTAATAGAATTATAACTACTCACTCCACTTCCCAAGAAAGTGGACAACTGGCTTATTCAAACTATCAAAAACATAACAGTCCCTTAAGGTAGTGGACTGACTCATTCAACAAAAATAAAATCATAACACCTGCAGGAAAGATTCTTGCTTGTATTGCATTGGGATCCAGATTTTACGACCAGAAACCTCTTGATATTTGTGTCCACAGCATCCCAGCACGTTGTGATATTTGCCAAGCCTCCATGAGCCCCTGCTAGGGAAGGGCTCCAGCTTACCCCATGGCTAAACATGTCCCAACTGCAAAACTTATTCATTGCCTGCTCTTCTGATTCAAGCAACTTGCTTGAAGAAGCCACTAACCAAATCCTTGAAGATTATATAATCTTGTTATTTGATGTGACCGCATATGAGCATACCCTTGAATTCACATCAAGAAATACAGCCATTCTTGGTTCCTTAACCCATTCAAGTGGGCCACCTTACATCCCAAATAGAAAGCAATTGGAAAAGCAAGGCAGAAGCAAGGGACTGTCTTCTACCACCATTGGCTGCCTGAATGGATTTATTTGAATCTACAAGACAGAGACATCAATCAAGCTCTAACAAACTCCACCGCAGGTGAGACAGAATAATCATAGACAACTATCAAAAGAGGAAGAAACAAAGTGAGTGTATACCGGGATGGTGAGAGGACGGCTAGTTACACTGGCTATGCAGTATGATGCCAGATGACAAGCTTCTTCACAATAGTCAGAAAATACTGCTGGGACATTTATCTCATTTATCAACTCCTGGGATGCCAATCCAGGAATAAAGTGAGTGAAAGAAAGTGAAACAAATCAAATTAGCAATTTACAGGTTCTTTAGTGCCTTCCTTCAAAGAATTTCTAGAGACTAGAGATACAAAGAGTGTATTGAGGACTCACAAGAGTTGGCAACCAACTTGGATAAGCAGCAACACCAGCATTTGGAGCAACAATTAAGTGAGGAAACGAAGCCTGTCTACAGATCATGTCATGAAAACTGCACTCAGTAAAACCCCATAGAGAAAATAGATTCCCAAATTTACTAACTCTAACTAAACAAAAAATTCAAAGAAATGAAGAATGTGCAACTATATCCATGAATAGAATGGTATTTTCACACAGAGAGGTGCCATGGAAAAGAGACCTTTATTAAATCTCTGCAGTGATCATGGTAATATCCTCTATGAAGCTGAAGTGTCACTTTTGAAGATTTATCAGCAACTGCACCCTCGTTCAAATCTTTGCTTGATGTCCTGCAAATGCAATCTGTATCCAAGCAATGGGCATAACTGCAAAGATCTATCGTCTGACCATCCCTATATGCAAAGGAATGAAACAGAGAAATAAGCTCCAATAGGTAAACAGAGAATAAAGATAAAGAAACTGCTAAAAAAATTTATCTCCAACTAAGCAACTGACCAATATTCTGGAACTGCAGGTCCAATGAATTCTATATGCACCTTCATGCCAGGAAAGATTGCACGCAACTCCCCTAAGGCAGCCAATTGTAACAGCTCTTTTTCGGGGCCTTTTAACATTGAAATATAAATTCAAATGTTAAATTATAAACTCATATCTGTGCACCTACAAAATGCTTCTTTAAACATGAACATTTAACTAAGAATGCTGAGAAATCGCGCAAACACAGACACATATATAAAATGACCTTACATACAAAAATGACATGACTCCAGTATGTTGATGAATCTAACAACGGAGTTCTGTGCTTCTATTTTGGTCATTAATGTTTATTAATTGCAGATGCTACTATTAGCAATTGATTGAACATGTATGCCAAAATCTTTGCTTGATATTTTAGTCATTGACTAAGTCTATTCTGGAAGCAAGCAGGGATCTGGGTAATTTAAAGTTCCAAGTAAGCTGCAGTAAATGTGCAAGAAGGAAACCTAAAACCATAAAAGTAAAGCTTATTGTCAAGTTTACACCCCGGAGAATAACAACATCAGCTTTCACGCATTCTAAGGCCAATGGGAAGAAATCTTCATCCAAAGTTTAATCATTACACTATACCGGATACCTATTAGCCACAATTACAAAAATAACACACCAATAAGTTGCTTGGGTGCAAGAAAGTGTGAAGCTTATAGCAATAAAATTCAGATAAATGCAACAAAGAGAGTCAATGAACTAAGTTTTCAACAATACAATATTAAAACAGCAAGCTAACATTTGTCATCAGATTTTCACACTGGCACACTTACCAAGATAGTGTATGCACAGTTCATCACAGCTTCCAATAGTCGAACTTCTCATAGAAGCAACTCGAATGGCATAATAAATTGTAAGCGGCTGATACAGAAAATTTTTATTATCAGTTTCAAAATATATATGGTCGCTGTGGAATGGAGCTACTGGCAAACAATTAAGCTTTTGTTTCCTAATTTAGATTTGAAGATCCAGTGAGGCCTAACTGAATTTAATTTTCATAACAGATTTGTAGTTTCATGACTTGAATGAGCATTTATGTTATAGCTAAATCAGCAGAAACAATTTGAAGTACTGTATCTATGCTAACAATGTGACATATAACTGAAGTATCCTATGAGCAAACTTCAATATAGAATCAGAATGGAAATTGATTGGTCTACTGTGAAGTATACATACTCCTAATGTGCAACATGAGACAAAAAAGTAGGCCTGATAAGAGTATGTAGAACGGAGTGGTAGAACATAAAAAATATAATTATATATACATATATATCCCTACAATTAACTAGTTACTGACATGACTGAAATTCATACCCAGTGAAGAATCAAAGCAACAGGTGAATGTAATGGGATGTTTCTCCATTCATAGTAATCCTTCCAGCCACTTAATTGCCTTGAAATTGGAGATAAAGGCCCTACATATGACTAGTCGATGAATTGTACAGCCACCAAACAGAAAGAAAAGAAAAGGTGCCAGAAGCATTATATGATACCACGACATGGGCACATATCACTGGAGAGATTCCAACCTTCGTTACTTGATCTGTTATGCGCATAACAAAGACAGCATATGTTTTAAAATGAATTTACATAAATTGTGACAGTTTTAATAAACACAATGAATAATTTGTGTGGAAATATGTAATAATTTTCTCGTGGCTTAACAAGTGTTCCCAGTAAGTAAGCACAGAAATGGAGATGCAGTAGAAGGAGATAAGAGTAAACCTTAAACAATCAAAAGAAGCAAGCGATGCACCACAGGAGCATTCACACATCCACATCCCCAATCCATGAATACCTCTTTTGCTGAAGAACGAACACCTACTCTGCTGCTTCTCAAAAATCTTCCAAAACAAAAAAGTCAATTTCAATCAAACAGCAAACTGTAATGATGAATGATAGAACTACCTCAAACGTAGCTTCTCGAGTAAAGGCGAAAGGGAAATCATTCAATTCATGTACACGATTCATTTGTTGCTCTAGTCTTTCACACTCTTCTTTATGAGCACTCCAATGAGAAATCTAGCACCAAATTGAAAAAAATTAATTAGCAGTAAACGTTGCAATGACTAACAAGACCGTTTAGTTCCACTGATAAGTTAGCTCCCTGAAACTAGTCTTGTGATTGAATAGATCGAAAAATGAAGGTTACTTGGTGAGAAACGGAGCAATAAGCAACAGCGCCACATCGAGAGCACCGTCTCGTAGGCGGGCCGGTGCACCGACTTCCGCGTCCCTTCTGGGCACAATCCATACTTTCAGGCGGGCTACGTGCAGCTAGAGCCTAGAAAGAAAGTCCTCGTTTGGTTACTGAATGGCCGAACTGGTTGTCCTTGACAAATTATGAGCAAGGGACATTCCGATTTACGATTAACCTAACCAAATCAGAAACAACCGTCGAAATGCAAAATTTTCCATTTATATTTTGCATAAGTTTAATATTATATTTGCATATAGATCGCATCATGAAATAAGAAAAGGCCCATTTCAGAAGGGTTTGGCCCATAATAATCGGCCTAAGTCTGCTGTGAGCCCATAATTAAATTAAATTTTGTTAATTATTAGTTTTAGGTCGATGCAAAAACACTCACCTAAATAAGATTTATCAAAAATTTATGAATTAAACTAATAATAAAGTGCCAACCTGTGACAAATTAATATAAAAAATCAGCACTATTCAAAAAAATATATACATAAAAAAACAGTAAAATAAAATTTACCATCTTAGCGATCACATCAAACATCCATCATTAATTCGGCTGGTAAAAGAGCACATAGATCAAATGTGGACAGCATATGAGCATTCAATTTTCACCAAGCGGTCAAATATGTCGTGCAATGTACTCACTCCGGGTTGTTTTTTTACTTTTGTTATTTTTAAAAAAATTAAAAAATATTAATTAGATCTAAATTTAATATTAAATTATATAATTTTGCCTAAATTATTAAAATATAATTATTTATAAATAAATTAATTTTTATTGAAAAAATTAAATTAAAAAAAATATATATTGAAAATTTAAAATAATAAATAAATAAAATTTTAATTTTATTTAAAATTGATACATAAAAAAAGAATGAAGATTGTATAATTTAATAATTTCTCAAATATCCAAACTAACACATTGGAATATAGAGAGTTGAAAAAATAAAAGTATCTGACGACACCTGATTCTAGGGGTGTGCATTGGTCGGGTTCGGGTGAACCCGACCCGAACCTGATTAACTCAAAATCCGAAATTTACCTATTTTTCTCATTCAACCCTATCCTACATAAATTTCGGGTCCCTACCCGAACAATTCAATTTTTTTCGGATACCGACCCGAATAAACCGAATAATCCGAAATTTTATTTTTTTAATTTATATATTTAAATTAAAATCCTAAATTAATACAAATAAATAATATTAAATATCATAAAAAAATATTTTAAAAATACAACAAACTAATAATTTCAAAATTACATTAAATATATATTATATATTAATTAATATTGTAGAGAAATTAATTTTTTTATTTATATTTTTTAAAATTCGGATTGTTCGGTCGGGTTCGGATTAGTCAGGGTTCACCTGACCCGAACCCGAAATATCCATAATATCCAAAACCGAACC
Organism: Excoecaria agallocha; assembly: GCA_037975025.1. Taxonomy (NCBI): domain Eukaryota; kingdom Viridiplantae; phylum Streptophyta; class Magnoliopsida; order Malpighiales; family Euphorbiaceae; genus Excoecaria; species Excoecaria agallocha. The sequence continues at coordinate 1,033,396 of JBBPFJ010000023.1, read as the reverse complement.
AACCCTATTAACTCGATTAATTCCACCCGAATTGATTGGTTCGGTTCGGATTGATCGGATCGGTTCGATTTTTGCACACCCCTACCTGATTCTCATGTAGCTTGTAGGCAAACATTTTTTAATAGGTTCCAATTCCATCCTCTTTTTACGGGCTGGACTTTCAATTAGGTTTGAAACTAATATCCTAATACAGTTTACAAAACATTTTTAATTCTATAACAAAAAAAAATTATTATTATTGAGTGAGAATTCACTGATTGATTATTCAAAAGTAATAATTTAATGCGCGTGTATGTATATATATATATATATGATGCGTTCACATTTGAAAAGTATGATCAATAAAATGTACATAATTTAATAATTTGAATGCACACAAATCAAATTATAATCGGATGATTCGATATTTATTAAGTATACTTCCCTGTTAGGTTTGGATGAAAACTATAGTTTTCTAATTATTAATGAAGGTTTAAAACATTTGGCTCAAGCAGTTAATCAAGAAGCGATCACATATTTATGGATGATGATGCGATTTGATTAGCTATAGTTGAACCCAATAAAAGTAGGTAAAGTGTTGGATTCGCCGTCCATAAGAAAGAAAATAAGGGCTCGGTGTTAATTAAACATTGAAGCACACTTCAAATCAAGGTGACACATTAGATATGGCTAATCTTAGATAAATATTCTCGCAAAATTAATTATTAAGATTATGAAAATAGCATATCCTTTTTTTATATTTGTCCCTTTTACCGCAGCTGGGATGGTATGTCATATTTGAAAAGATGGGTTTTTGGTATCTAATTTTCTTTTTCTTTTCCGTCGATTGCCTGCTCGATAAAGGGAGAAAGATCCGCGGCCCGTACGATGTTGCCAGTACAAGAAACAAGTGCCCTAAATCAAGACTCAATTTTGAAAAAGAAGATGCCATATCCCCCCAAAAGATAAAGAAAATAAAGAAAAATCATCCCCACGATCGCCCTTCGTAATAATTCATTTTCTCTTTAAACCTACCATGTCTCAATACAAGATTTTTCATATTTCCAAAGATATGGCATATGATACGTGGAAATATTTAAAATCAAATCAATTTTGATCTATATGACTTTTTATATTTATATATACTAAGAAGGTATTATATATTTTGTAAAGTTTTAGATGTGATTGGACTCCAATAGTCTGTTTCTTCGTTTTAGAGATTATTGCAAATGATAATACTATTTTCACTGCGTTCGTTCTAATTATTCTTGTACTTAACAGTAATCGTGAAATTGACCGACAAACAATTTGCAATTTCCTTTCTCCTAATCTTTCGTTCAAATTCACTGCTAAATTACCTAATTAGTGTCAAAAAAAATCTGCCTATGAACTATATGTTCAATAAAAGTTGCAAATTTCTTACCAAGTACAAATATTGTTACCTATGAATTCATTGATAAGAGTATATCACTATGCCCTAATTTCTTTTTTCTTTTTTCTCTCTCGGGTATAATTATCGAAATCACCGTACTCATTGGAAAATGAATATAATTCGGTATCATATCCAATATAAAGTTGCAGATTAATTTTTTCCTGTTTTAAGTAGCGTAGAGATCTTTTATTTAAAAAATCCTAACCTTATTTTCTCCCTGAATTTAAAAATTTTTATTTTCTTTATTTAAATTTGGGATTATTGTCAGTCTATTCACATGCGGTAGCCCCGCTCGGCCTCTCTTATTTCATTTGCTCTTTTACTAAATTTATATTTGTGTATTTTTAAATTTTTGTGCGTTGTTTCTTTTTTTTTTCAAATATTTCTATAATAATTTTAAATCGGTATAAATCTAAATTTTTAATTTTTTCATTTTTTATTTGTACTTATTTTTTTTGTATTTTTGGTATCAATAAATTCAGGTATGAAAATTTTTTATTTTAAATTCAATTTTTGTGTTTATTCAGATTTTATTTGTATTTTTATAAATCTGATTTATTTAACTGATATTGAATGCAATTTTAATTTTTTATCATAAAAGTTTGTCCTACAAATTTGAAGGTTATTATCTTATTTTATGGAACTTTTCGTCCTTTTATAATGAGTTTTTCTATATATAACAGATAGATTAAGTTTTTCGTTGAAAAACAGATTGCTCGCAACATTTTACTATTATTCATTATTTTCATCGAAAAAGTTCATAAATATATTTCAATAATTTCATTAGTTTCGTATATTTTAAAATTTTATAAATTTGTTTATACTTTTAAGGTATATTTTTTTATTTTATTAAAAAAATTAATTTATATTTAAAAAAAGTATGCGATCTACAATTGAGAAAGTAAATTAAATTTTAAATTAATTTAAACATTTAAATTTAGAAAAGAAGATGATTAGAATGATAAATTTAAGCGAGACGCAAAAAATATCGCAATTTGATGATATGGAAGGTATGATTTGAGTGAAAAGTCCATGACGGTCTATGAAGCTTGATGCATACTCGGATCGTTACTCCAGTTGGGCGGCCATGACTGAAATGTTCAAAGTTTTGGATAAATACAGGAATAGGCAAAGGATCAATTAAGATATTTCAGAAATTGTCCAATTATCGACCCCACCAAATAATCAATTTCTCCGGTCCTAAATTAAATTTGTGGGTCCTATGATGCCCCAATTACACATTCTGCTTCAATTCCAACAAATTTTTTACAGATTCTGTTTGACTAAGGCAAATTTGCTTTGCTTTTGGTTTGTTTAGCGTTGCTTGTCACGATTATCAAGTCAACTAATTGTTTTTGTTTTATGGTTCCATCCCCTTCACGTTTACATAATTTCATATTTCCAATTTGGCTTATTGCAAATTTTACCACAAATTTGCTAAATTATTATCAATAGCATTTCAAAATTCAATTAATTAAACAAAATCATTTTCAAAAGAGATATTGGAAATTTTAATTGATTTAAAAATGATAGTGATTTAGACATGAAGAAATAATTCATTTTTCTCTTCTCTCTCCTTGCCGGAGAAGCAAAGGCAGTAAAGAATAAATGTTATGCTTGAACGGAAAGAAAATAAATAAAAATCAAGCAATAATAACTAGAAATAAATGAACGGATAAGGGAGTTAAAATTGATTAGAGATAAGTGATAACTACAGAAAATATATTCTTTAAGGTCCAATTAGCATGGTTTAATAATACTTGGGAAAGCTCAAGAAACAAAGCGTAAGCTGAAAGATAATGCTAGAAGTGAGATGTCCAATTAGACTGATGGGACGAGCTGACACAAGCAAGCGCCCCCACTCTCCACCTATTTCTTGTCACATCGTTGTTCACCTACTCTGACTATTAGTTGTCACCCTCTAAGGCACTCTCCACCTTTTTCCTTTGCCCATCTCGGCCATGTCTAACCGTATCGATTTTCCTCTCTCTTGAGCTATTCGCTTCCTCTCAGGATCAGGTCCGTCCTCGGGAATTAAGTGTGCTGAAGAATGGCTCTCAGACAATGGCCGGTCAGAAGAGGGCCCTGGAGGGATCTGAGAAGGGCGAGCGGCAATAGCTGCACTATCGCCAAGTGCAGCAGTAGGAACGTTTGCAGCAGGGGTAGAAGCTTGAACTTTCGAGGAAGATACGAGTTTCCTCTTCTTATTTTTCCTCTCTTATTTGGCAGCTCGATCGGCTTCAATCCTTGCCTTGGCCCGATCGGCCAACTGCTTGGCAACATCATCTCCTTTGGCCATCGCGATCATAGCTGTATTATGAAGACAGAAGATAAGTATTTCTCCAGTCAATATGTTTCATAAATTCGAAATACATAATTATATACATATGTGTATACGTTCCTCCTACGCTTTTATTACAATGATCCCGCTCTGCACACACCAACAATAGTGTTGAGATTCAGACTAGTAACCAGAGCGCCCACAAATGGGCCGACCGGCCACTCAACCTTCCAAGCCTTTCTCGAGATTTTTCAAAAATGGCGACATAATGAATTGTTCTCCACTAGGCCGGACAAAACTAATTGATGGATCGCTTGCTGACCCATCGGTAGGAGATTTTATCTCGCATTTTCAATTGGGGAGGAGGATTCGAGCAGGCTTCGTGTATATTACCACTTCCAGCTTATCTCCAGTCAATGTGGGATAAGAGATAACGTCATGAGTTATCACTAGGCAAGAGCAATTTAGTAATTTCTGGAAATAACAACCCCAAAAAATGTCAAAGGGAAATCTCGCCTCAATGTCCAAGTTCCACAAATGACTAGTGAGCCACTCATCATTCTCGCAACTAAAAACTAAAGCCATCACAAAGGCTCCTACGAGAAGATTATTTTGGAAAAGATAATACAAGGGCTTATTGTTTTGGAAATCGAAGCCATGATCCCATAACCTTTATAGGCTTTAAGAAGGCTCTCATCTACGGGCTAGTGGTAAAAAAAATAGAGAAAGAGAAAAAGAGGAAGAAAAGTACTCTTACAAAATTTCTGAAGTTGTTGAAAGAACAAAGTCCAAATTGCTGAGATAGCAGAATTCATGCAAAAAATTTGGCAGAGCTTCGCCAAAAATCACAAAAAAGTAAGAAAAACTGTCATAAAGATGTTTATTTATAAGCAAAACGATTCTAGAATGCTCCAATGGTTATTCGTTGGATTATCACCACGTGTTTCTAATTTACTGAAGGCGATTACGGAGAACGAAGCGGCGCCCCCCAACATGCGCATCGTCAATAAATGCATAACGGCTGCCAAATAATATATATATATATACCAAACGCGACTTATTAAATTCGAAAGACCGTTTAAAACTCCCGCCAAAATTTGGTAATTCGCCCAGTCGGACTCTTCAAAGGAGGGACAAGTAATAACTACGAAAAATATATTCTCCAAGGCCCAATTAGCATGGCCCAACAATACTTGGGAAAGCCCAAGGAACAAAGTATAAGCTGAAAGATAACGCTAGAAGTGAAATGTCTAATCGGACTGATTGGACAGCTCGTCCCATCAGTCCATTGACACAAGCAAGTGCCCCCACTCTCCACCCATCTCTTGTCACATCGCCGTTCACCTACTCCGACTGGGCGCTCCCCTTTCTTGCAGGCTTAATCCGACTGTCCGATCGGTCCAATGGTCCGTCTGCTCTCTATAGGTAACATATTCAATCTTGTGGCTGCTGGCTCTTCTCCCTGCAAGATAAAGTTATTTTCAGCTTTATCAATAATTAAAACTGATTATAGTGTATTAGAGACTTTTGGTTTCAAATTTCATTTTCCTCTTTTACATAAAAAAAAAAACGAAAAAATTGCAAAAAACAAAAATATATATATTTTTTTTAAATATGAAAGTAACCAGTGTTATATTTGAAATGATTTATAGTTCAAATAATTAAAAATTTAATAAATTTTTTAGTTGATCGATATTTGATTTTCATTTATATTTATCATATGTAAATTTTGTCGCCTCTAACATGTAGGTGCTTAAAATATTTGGAAATAAATTTAAAGAAATCTATATAGTATATATTTTTGTTTATTTTTCCATTCTTAATTCTGATAAAATAAATAATTAAATTCTTCTAAACATAGGCTCATGGGAGGTTAGGTTTGAAGGTTAGTGGCTATAATGAAGGTTTTGACGGGGCACCTAGACCACCTACACCGCATAAAACATGGGATTTCAACAAATTTCGAAGTTTCTGTATAACCATTATTCTACCTATCTTATTGCTAATTTAATAATTTATTATTGCATTTATAATCTAGAATTCCTTTTTTCTTTAAATTATAATTTTAATTTTGACTTTCTTTTGATAAATTTTTAAAATAGTGTAATTTTTTGTATTGATATTATTAATTATACAACCAACGACTTGGAGTCAATAATGTCCTTATACCTTATAATTCAATGGCTAAATTGATTGATAACGATAGTCTAACATATTAATTTGCTATAGGTTTTCTTCTAATTTTTTTTTTCCTTTTCGAACTTAATTTGTGGATTGAATATAAAATTATAAGTTAAGAAAAAATCCCCATTATTCTTTTTTTGAACATTATATGAATTTCGATTTTATGCAATTGAATGTATGTACATCGTGCTATGATTCACCCATATACCAGTAAAACCTTTCACACGTTGATTAAAATTTATGATATGTTTCAAATTTTAAATATTAATTAGGATATATATTATTAGAATTCAATTTGATGATCAATATTTAATTAAAAGGCAAAAAATATCGAAATTATTTATTTATAATAAAAAAAAACCTCGAATACCTAAAATAAATATCAAAATTAATAGAAAAAAGATAGAATTCGAGTGTTAAAATCAGTGTAGACTGTAGAACAGTAGAAGGCATAAAGTGTGTCCGTAGACGTATGATGTATTTTTCTACTTGTATCTTTTTTGGATACTTCGGAGAAAGTTCTATTACTTCTTTTTATTTAGAATTATATATATTTATATGAATTATGAACGTAACAGATCAATTTAATTTTATGAGCTGATTTCCGTTGAAACCCACATGCTGAATCAGAAATATTACTCTCTTTGTCTTAAATTAAATATCATTTTTTTTCTTAAAAAAATCATTTAAAATGTCATTTTATTAAATTAAAATAATATTTATATTATACTAATTATGAAATGTATGGATGACTATCAAACTCATATCTTTTCATGTTCTAGTAGAATTTTGCTACTTCTATATTGTACCTATAAATACTCCATTGTGGTTATTCAATATATACAATCAATAAGAAAAAATTCTCTATTCATATTATATCTGTTTTTGCTTTAATTAGTTTTATAACACGTTATCAGCACGATAATCTCTATTGATTATTGGAAGTCGGTATTTTACGACAATCCAGCTCGAAAGAATCAACAATTCTAATTTATAAGATTTAACGGTAAACTATCTTAAAATTATTTTTATATTATTTTATAAATTCATACATTATAAATTCCTTGGTTCTTTTATTTTTCATTCATATTTCACAAGTGAAATATAAATTATAACACCAGCATTTGTTAATTAATATTGATCACAGTAAAAATATATATATGACTATTATACTTTTCATGGCATAAACTTAATATCTCTACTTTTTCTCTATTCTTCCTTTATTTTATTTATTTCGGTTAAACTAAGTGCTTACATATTATTTTTCCTTCAATTCCATGATGTTAGCTTGAGTAATGTACATTCTTTTAGTTCCGTTCCACAAGTACATAGACACATAAAATATGGCTTTACATAAAATATTATGTTAAATTAAGCGATCATTCTTTTATTATATTTTTGTCCATATATATATAGTAGAAGTACATATTTTGATTTTTAATCTACTATATATATTATTTTGTTAATTTATTATTTTAATGGGTAATATAAAATTATTCAAAGGCTCCGGAAGAGCACGCTGCAAAGTTATTACCCAAATACAATTTATTATATATGAATATTTATCTATTATGTCTCAAGAAACTTATTATTTATGGAGATATTCGCTGAAATGAATATCATTTTGAGACTAAATAAGAAATACCGAAAATTCATATATGAAAATTATTGTATAAGCTAAGTAATATATATTTTTTTTAAATGATTTGACTTGATTTTGATACAAATATTAATAAACTTGAAATTTACTAATAAACATAAATATTAATAACCTGAAGTTGACTAATTGTTGTACAAATATTAATAATATATTATTTACCAATTATATAAATATTAGCAAACATAAAGTTTATTGATTAATTGATACTAATATCAGTAAACTTGAAGTTTATTGATTATAGTGAAGTTGAAAATTGAAATAAATACTAATAAACACGAAGTTCATTAACTGTCACAAATATTAGTAAATACGGAGTTTACTAACTATTTGATATTAATATTAAGAAACTTGATGTTTATCAATTAACATAAATATTGATATAATAAAAATAGTAAACCTGAAGTTTACTAATTAATATTTGATTATTTGGCATGACCGGTTTGATCAATTCGGATCAATTATAATGCATAAATTATTTAGAATTCATATACGTATATATTTATTAAAGAACCAGAAGTTTCTTTAATTAAATTTAAGGAATTCTCATAATTTATTTGTTTTCAAGAAATATTACTAAAGATCACTAGTTAATAGAGGGATTGAATTCACTTCATTATAGAATAAATAAAGATAATATATGTGGGCCCACTATCCATCACGAGAACCATTCAAATGATTTATAATTTTTGAAAGATGTATCAATAAAATGGTTACATGTGTGTTTATTATTAACTTACAACTTGCAGTTTGTAAGATTATTCAAATTAAGTGTACAATTTTCATAATATGCAATCAAGATATTTTCTTGATAATACTAGTCGTTATATATCACAGATAAATGATTGTTATAAGCTCGTTAGACATATTCATACTCAAAAGTCTAGCAAAAATATTTATTAAATGTCTTCGAATAATTGCTATATATTTTTTTTAGAACAATAGTGCTATTTTTATATGTGGATATATAATATTACATACATTAATAAAGATCATAAAATTTTTTAATTGCAATTTTAGTAAAAAATTGCATTCTGATTAATAACTTTCATAATATGAGGGGAAGAAAATAGCTAAAATAAATAAATAAATACATTATCTATATTTTAGATCATCATATCGTGAATTTAAAGTTCAAAAGATCAGTTAATTATTATGCCAATGTATTTGTTAGTGTGTAGAGATTTATTAAATCTCATTTATATTAGCTGTAAATGCTCCAATTCAAAACAATGTCCCAGTAGGACAATTTACCTTGTAAGGTAAATTATTCAGTTCCAAATAAGAATAAAATTTTTGAATGGCAAAGAGCAAATAAATTCATATAGGCATATTATGGAGGTGGGTACTTTTAAAAAGACCCATGACATAACTAATTTTTTAAACTCCAAAAGTGGTTCAAGTACCTGAAATTAAATACGAGATCTCAATATGTCATTTGTCTTTAAAAAGGAACCAAAAAGGATAAAGTTATCGACAACATTTCTGTATAAAAATATTGATGTTGATATTTTCAACATAGTGAGGATCTTAAAATTAAATCTGTTGAAAAATACAGATATTAATTGCATACAATATGAATTTTTGGACCTGCAATTCAAAATATTAAAAAATATGATGCCAAAAGAGTACAATTGATATTCATACAATAAACAATGAAGTCATAAAATATGATTTATTTTATGATATTTATTGCAATGGATTGACATCAATTGTAAAATTACATATTTTCTTATAATGAATGCAATAAGTTTTTATTGTTTGTCAATTTAGTAATATATAAGTATGTAATTAATTGATAATATTTGACTATTTGATAATAAAATTACATATAGTTCCTGAATGATTTATCATGCTTGAAACACATAAATATTTTTGAAAAATTTTATTTAATACAAATATATGTATCAAATTTTATGTTTATGATTTTGAAGTGTTATAATTTACCTATTATCATGATTTATTTATGATTTTAATTACTAAAACTTTTGAAAAGTTCAAAATGCTCTAACGAATTTTGAAAACTAATTTTTATCTCCACTTGAAGATCGAGTTCTATTTGATTGAGAGAATAAATTTTTATAATGTGATTATTTGTTTATAAATTATATTTCATTGAATACTCCAATGGTTATCAAGTTACTAGATACAACATATTTCATGATCATATATTTGCTATTGATGCATTATGTAATCATGCATTACATGGTAATTATCAAATTGTTACTTAAAATTACATATTCTTTTAAAGATTTTAGTTCTCTCTCTCTCTCTCTCTCTCTCTCTCTCTCTCTATATATATATATATATATATATATATATATATATATATATATATATATATATATATATATTGGATAATTTTATTATCTTTAAATAATTTTTTTAGAAATATTTTAATTAAGTTACTAAATACATTCATTTGTTATAACTATTATATGATTATGTTATATACATATTATGAAATTATTTTATTATATCTATTTCATTTCTTGAAGTGAATGAAACATTATAGAATTATGGCCATAAAAATGGTATGTTCAAGAATTGATATTACTATTGTATGATTAATTTTCACCACCAGAAGTAGTTAATAATTAAAAGGAATAATATAAATGGTTAAGAAAATCATTTGAGAATGGATAACTTATTTCTAATATGGTATAAAGTATATTAGTCATGTACCTGTTGTACGTACGACTATACTATTAGATTTTATAAAATTTCTCATCTTAAAGCAATGAAAGACGTGTAGATGAATTTGTACATACTTGAAAATGTACAACATGTAATTTTATGAAATAAGTTTTAGTTGTTATTTTTTAGTTCATACATAATATATTCATAAGATATATATAGTAAGCATATCCAGAAGATATATGGCTCATTTTTAAAAAAAAAAATTATAATATTACGTATCGGAACTCTGCATGCACAAATTTAAAGTTGTATACCAATATTTTTATAAAGGAAAGAAAAATACACATTGTATTCTTTTCTCCTTAACTAAGGTTTTTTTTCACTGGGTTTTCCTGTTAAGGTTTTTAATGAGACAACTTATAACGTGTATTAAAATGTTGTGTACTCTTTTTTCCTTTACTGGATTTTTATCCCATAGGATTTTTTTCAGTAGGGTTTTAACGAGGCACAATACATATTAATGAACATTCAAGAGGAAGTATGTATTATAAATTCCATGATTATAAATGTTCATAACCCTTTTAAGATTTATAGCATGACTTATCAAATGAAAAAAGGCAAAACAATTATTGCCCATGTATGATATTTTGTAATATTGTCAATGATTTTAAAAGTCCGCCAAAAGCGTGACAGATCTTTTAAAGGAAAAAATATCAATCTTTGAAAGAAAAGGAAATGAAAATTTTTAAAGTGATACTCTTTAAGAGGTAAAAAGCAGCATAAATCAACAACTACATATTTTTAGAAAAAAGCTCCAGAAATGGTTCTTGTAATGGTAAATTATATGAATTGTGAAAATAGATGATAAATATTGTTGATAATTATCGAATTACTCAATATTATATATTCATTAAGTTAATTAAAAGCTCATGTGGTTAGAATGCATAGCTCAATACAAGAAAGCAATGTATAGATTATTGTTTAAAAATAACGACCAACAATATTGAAGCTTGAATAAATCACAAAGTTTTCTTTAGCAGCAAACCAACTGATCTTTTCATCAAGATTTTACTGACTTCAATTTTTAGAAAGTATGTAAGCAGTATTGGGATGTTTCAGTTTAAGAAAATGTTGTAATTATTGTATTTTTAAGGGAAAGTATATAGCCTATGAATACTGTACTCTTTTTTTTTCGTTAAGTTTTTATCCCGCTAAATATTTCTTAGCAAGGTTTCAACGAAGCATATTCATAGTGCATAATCATCCAAGAGGAAGTATTATGATAATTATGAAGTGTATAGATGACTATCAAACTCATCTCTCTCCATATTCTAATAGAATTCTACTACTTCTATATTGTATCCATAAATATTCCATTATAGTTATTCAGTATATACAATCAATAAGAGAAAATTTTCTATTCATATTATATCTAGTTTTTCTTTAATTAGTTTTATAATAATTTATTATTATTATTTTAATTTTATTATTTATAGATATATACTTTATTCATTCTTATTTAACAGTCATTTTTGCTATTTGCATAGGGATCAAGGAGTATTTATTAAGCCTTATTTTAGAAGTAAATACAATAGAAAATGACTACATTGCCCTTACTTTGATTAATCCCAAAATTACTTAATTTTAGTGACTTAATGAATTAATACTTCACATGGAAATTAGATATGAACTACTCCCTTCCTCACGTTTGCCTTTTTAACATATAAACTAATAAAATATTTTGATTAAAAAAGATGTCGGAGAGAGGGTTACTTGTAGACTTAGGTAATGTTTGTTAATCTTGGAAAGGTTGGGATAGAAAGAAAATAAAATCATTCCAACTTTTTCGACCTTTTCAAGCGTTTGTTAAAAAAAATGGGTCCCACAAAAAAAATTAACTACCCATATCTTGATATTTCAAGATAAAAAATAACTAAAAAATTGAAGAAAATTTATTTTTAATTAATCCCAAAAAATTTAACAAACGATTGAAAAAAAATTTCGGAATGCTTTCCGGTCTTATCTTGACTATTTCATATCTTGATCCGAAAAGTATTTCAACTTTATCTGAAAATTTTTTATCTGCATCAATTTAACAAATGCTACCTTAATATATAAGGTTACTTTTTCTTTGTGATGGAGACTCATCTTCCTTTTTCAAGTTTGGCTTTTTCCGGTTTTCTTCTTCTCATGTTGCCCATTTATGCCTTTTTTTCATATCTTCATTGCTTTCTGAAGATGGAGGAAGCGACGATGAAGTTGGATGAAGCGATCATGGAGGTGGAGGAGACAGTGTTCTCATGGAGGTGCCGTCGGCTATGAGACTGAAGTTCGGGAGATAAATTTTCAACATATCTTTCACTGCTTGTTGGATTTCCTCTTCCAATACTTGTTGACTATCTTTTTTTCAAAAAAATCATCTTCTCAATCGGGTAATTTATTCAAATCGAAATCACGAGATAGAGATTTGTTCAAATCAAAATCTAACATTTTTTTTCATTAGATGTAGTTTTTTATGCTCTTCCATTGGGTAATTTTTTTTCTTTGTTCATTTTTTTCCATAAATTTGTGAAAAAAAAATTTTAATTTATATACTTTACTTTTGAAGGGATGAATATCGAGAAAAGGAAGAGATGAAGATGAATTAAGACTAAGTTAATTGAGTTGTAATTTTCAAAACAAGGATAGAGCTGAAAAATTAAAATTATTATTGCATTTAATTCCTCCAAAATGTCAATTAAATAGATTATGGATGATTCTCTAAAACGACTATTATTTAGGAACGGAGGGAGTGTCTCGATATCATCATTATTATTTTCATTTATGAATTATGTAAAATTAAAAAGATATTTTAATCTCTTTAGTGTACTTTTTGAAAAAAAAAATAAAGAAAAACCAATTATCTTACCATAATTTGAAAAATCAAAATAATTTCTTAAAGAAAAAAATATATATATATATAGTGTCAAAAGAAAAATCCGAAAGCGGTGACGGTGGCCTTCGCGGAAACCGAAGTAGCATGTGCCCAAGATATTCGTCAGAACACAAACTTTAACTATGATCACACGGCAAATGGGATGGCTGTGACAACAGCAATCAGAGAGCGTGTGAGAGTATCTTTTTCACAAATTAGTTAAAAGGGGTAATTGCGCGATAATAAAGAACGTTGATGGGCAAAAAAGTAATTAGACCAAAGTATCGTGGGTTTTGGGGGATGAGAAAAAGGAAAAACTATTGGCTTGTAAGAGAAAAGAACAAGGAGAATTAGAAATGATGGGTTCAGTGGTCTGAAAAGGGAGGAAAAGTCCAAAGCATGAAAGGGCAATTTGGTCCCACAAAAAGATTTGTTTGGGACTCACAAATCTCTCCAATCTCTCCATTGTCGTGTCTTTTTTCCATTTCATTACCTGGATTTTGCTTTCACTCTTCTCCCATTTAATCTTAATTAATTGTCCTATTATCAACTATAATTTGCTTTTACACTTCCTTTACAAAAGGGATTATCGTTGCTTTGGGTTCAATTCAACAATCATTTGAGTCCACATGCTAAAGTTACATTTTTTCTGCAATAATTAATTTGTGATCTTAATTATCGTTTAATATTTTGAAAAATACTTGTAGTTTAAATGGTTAGAAAATTTTAACAATTTTATTAATTTATCATTATTTGAAATCTAACCCTGCCCCACTTCCATCCAAAAATGAAATCATAAAAAAAAATATGCGTTAATTGTGAAAATAATTTTTGAATTTCGTAATTTCTAAATTTTGATTCTACTCTGAAATTTAATGAAAACTTTTCAATAAATTCAATTGTTGAAAATTCGAAATTTAAAATTGAAGAAAAAGAAAAATGACTATGATTGTATTAATTGAAAATTATAATCCATTCGTTTCATTTTAAAATATAGCTTTTTATTTTTTATAAAAATTAAGAAAATAACTAAAATTTCCAATTTCATAAAAAAATTATGATTTTTGAGAAAAATATTCTTTTATATTTTTAAAAATTTCATTTAATTATAGTTAAAAATATAAAGTGATAAAAAAGATAAATATTTAATAAAATATATAATAAATATGAATATACATATAAATCTATTTTTTAAATATATAAAAAAAATAAAGTGGGACAAGTAGTAATTCTTTTATATTCGAATTTTTGAACTCTATGGTGTTGAATAAAATTATTGGATTTGAATGTTTGTATGATGGTGAAGGAAAAGCAAGAAGCAATGTGGAGTTCCTCTGTTTCGCATTACGAAACAAAGCATTCATGACTTGTTCATGCGTTGCATCACATTTATTCTGCACCATACAACATCATCTCGCTATTAATTCTACCAACCTTGTGACGTGCTAGTAATTAAACCCTATTTAACCGATTATATCTCAATTCAAATCCGATTATATACACATATACTCAATTTTGTCCCAATTAGTAATATTTTTGTATTGCTCCAACTTATTTCAAATTCATTTACAATTAGTTGAATGATGCCTAAATTCATTCAAATATTCGTAACGCCTAAAATTTAATTAAACCTTTTTCTATCCATCCTATAATTTCAGTAGAAGTTTTTTATTTTAATTTACCCTAAAATATAGTTCACTTTATTTTTTTACATCATGATTGATATTTCCAAAAATATCACAATAAAGAGAGAGGGTAGGATCCGATAGTGAGAAGCTTCTAGGACCCTGCAAGAAGAAGCGTATTCAATCGGACAGGGGTAGACTCTCTGATACTTAAGTTAGCGAAGTATTTTTTAGAAAGAGAAAATAATAGAGAGAATTTTTAGAGAGAGATTGGCATTATTAGGATTTTTCATATTGACGCTGTTTATAGTATTTCGATAATTTGCAAGCTATTAGGTTATTGAGTACCTAAGGTAGAGACATGATGGCAGTGATATAATCGCACTATAGCGTCCATACACGATTAGGTGAGTGACATCAGACGAAAATACAGAAGCTGTGTTATCGAGTTGACATGATATCCTTGTCACACCAACCCGATCAAATTGCCCGAGGTGTCCCTCATGGGCCCACATGTGCATTGGGTTTTTTAGCTTTGTGGCCCGATTTCTGAAAAATGTTATCAATGACTAACATAGAAATTATCCATGATACTCTTATTTAATTTTATCTTATTAATTATAATTTAAATTTTCAATATTATATTATTAACAATGATTTTATTGTTTCAATGTTATTTGATTAATTATAATAAATTTATAATTTGTATAATAGAAAAGTTATAAAAAAATTTGTTATCACTTAAACATAATAAATACCATTTTTTAACGACAATAAAAAAAAGGAAAAAAAATTATGGAATAAAGAGAGTAATATATTTAATTGAATATAATTAACATGTACACGTAATAATTTTTAATTAGATTAGTATATGTACGATTCATAGATGTATATGTATGTAAGTATAATAATAATTTTATTATTATAAAATAATATAAAATTCATATAGTGTTTGAAAATAAATATTATTTTGAATAAATAGATACTTAAATTATTATAAATGAATTCAAATAGCAAAAACTAATCACATGTACTGAATAAGTGGCGGAGCCACTTGTAGCCGATGTGCCCACACCCTCAAATTTAAAATTTATTTTGATATATATATATATATATATATATATATTATAGTAGAAACCCCCTAATTTATTTTAAGTGTTCCCTTTCAAATTTTAATCCAATAATGATTACATAATCTTTTTAATTAAATTATAAAATCATCCAAATCCATTTAAATAGAAAATCATATAAATGATAAATCCCAAATACTATAACTTTTGCTCAAAAATAAAATTATATTAATTTTTAAAAAAATAGAAAAAGAAATGTCAACTTATTTAATTAATAACTTAAATTTACATTAAAAACTTAAACACAATTTTCATTTGTTATTTTCACTTTTATGCATGCTTATATTTTCTTTTTCTTTTTTCTTCTTATTGCAACTTTTGAATCATTTCAAATTTATAGTAGGATTAAGAAGTATTCTTTATCACTTCTTTTTGCATTTGGTAAGAAAATTTTGCTTTTTCTTATAATTTTTAATAGCGTAATTAATTAATTTTTAATAATTTATAAATTATTAGGTTTTGCTGTTCCAGTAAGTTAAATGTGTATTTTAACACTTATTTTGAATAAAACAAAATAGATAATTTGAGTGATAATTGATTAAAATAATTTTTTTTGATAATTTTGACAATTTTGATCTAATTATTCAACCGTTTCAAAATATGAAATTGAGTCGAAAATAACTGTGAAAATTATATTTTTATTTGATCTTAAATAATATCTTTTTTTTCAATTTTAAAATAAATATATTGTTATGGTATAGTTTATGCGTTTTAATTTTTAATTTTTTATATTAAAATTATAATAAGTGCTTCCATTGAATCTGAGATCCTGGCTCCGTCACTGTACTGAATCCAAAAGAAATACATAAGAATAGTAAAATTTAGAGAAAAAATACATGGTTTGCAACTTTTTGACTTTTTTTTTTCTTAAAATTTTCCTTTAATTTTAGAAAATTACATTTTTAAGTTTGAAAAATGCCCATTTTTTTTAGTTTTATCTTAATTATACCTTGGACATAGTAATACTAAACTCCAAAATAGAAATATTCTCAGTTTATGTTAATCAAGCTCCTTATTGCCGCAACTATACTTTTTAATATACTAATAAATAATAATGTATTATTAAACTTCAAATTATAAAAAGGTGTGGATACGAAATAGGAAATTCTAGAAAGTTGTATTCATAAAATGAAGAAGAAAAAATCATATATTTGTAAATATATTTTTCTTTTTGTGTCATTTGTGCATATAACATTAAAATTAATATCTTAATGTTTGATGGAGCGAATGCAAAATCAATGTTTCCCTATCTATCAATTTACATATCCGTACTTTATAGTGTGTGTATATATATATTACAACGTGTAATCATGTGCACAATATAAATTGTAGTTGTGATCTTGTCTTTTTAAGAAAGGCTTAATATATAAATTACCGAATAAATTATTACCATTTAATAGATTTTTTTTCTGAACCAATTGCATATTAAATTATCTCCTAAACTTATTGAAAATGTCGGATTATGTATGCAAACGTTTATCACTTAAAAAAAAAAGCATGAAAAACACGTCAAATGATAATAGAGAGATAATTAGTTTTTTTTAACAGGTTTAGGAGGTAATTTGATATTTTTAATAGCATAAAAAATATTACTTACATTTTAAATAAATTTAAATAATTAATTTAATATTTTTAATAATTTTAGAAAAATAATTTAACATGTAATTAATTTATAAAAAAATCTGTTAACGGATAATAATTTTAAAAAAAAAATTATATATTATTCCTTTTAAAAACTATGGATCACAAATTTAAAATATTTCCATTCATGAATTGAATAATAAGAAAAAGTTGGAAAATTTTTAATACGGAATAAAAAGAAAGCAAAGCACGAGGGCGTACATGCAATAGAAAAGAAAATATATAGAGAGATTGGCTTTCTAGCAAGTAGATTCTGCTGCCGGGTCTTTATTACAACAAAACTACTGCACCTACGCGCCTCTCCTTTCCCACTCTACTCTATGCCGCCGGTTGGGCGGTTCGGGTTCCGTGTCTGTCATTTCCCCATTTGGATTTGACGGCGCGGTTCTCAATTGACCCGCGGTCAACTCTCTGCTCCGTCCCGACCAATCAATCCATCGCATCCCGATAACTTGACCCACACTTTAAGTATCGCGATATGATCCGAGTTAATGACGTATCTTCTCGGGGGTGTGGCTCTCACTTTGATTTGGAGATCGCACCAAAGTGGATTTCAGAATCTCAGCGTTATTAAGGAGTTGGATTAAAAAAAGCGGATTTCAAGATTTCTTAGAGAGAGAAAGCAAAGATTTGATTTTGAGAGAGAAAAAAATAAAGAAAATCAAAGAAAACACAAGGGGGACACCCAAATGACAGAGACAGGTAGACATTTCTATTTACATATAATTTTTTAAATTAATATGGTATAAAACCTTACCCTCTAACATGCAGAGGAGCCTTGTTTTTCTCTCTTCCCTTTGCTCTGCTTCCAGGAAATTTTTACTAACCTTGCTTATGGCTATAAACACCGTCGTTTCCCGCCGCTGGTTGTCTGAGGAGATCGACGGCTTCGATCTTTCTTCCACTCACACCGATGAAGTTCACGTTTTAGCTGTGGATGATAGCCTTGTTGATCGTAAAGTCATTGAACGTTTGCTCAAAATTACCTCTTGCAAAGGTTCGTCTACATTTTAAAATCTCTTTTTCCCTTTTCTTTGGCTATGGTAATTGAAATTTCTTGATGGAAGTGTTTGGTTGGATTTTGCAGTGACTGCTGTAGATAGTGGAAGAAGAGCTCTGCAATTCTTGGGATTAGATGAAGAGAAGAGCTCCCGTGTTGGTTTAGATGTGAGTTAAATTTGTATTATGATCACTCAATTTTATGTCGCTGTTAGATTATCTAATCAATTAATTCTCATTTTCAGAGCTTGAAGGTGGATCTAATTATCACTGATTACTGTATGCCTGGAATGACGGGCTACGAGTTGCTCAAGAAAATAAAGGTACCATTTCTTTAAAAAAAACAGAGTTTGAAACAGAGGAAAGTTATAGGCGAAAATAAATTACTGATGCGATTTGATTTTGTTTGGTGAGCAGGAATCGTCCACCTTGAAAGAGATTCCAGTAGTGATCATGTCATCAGAAAACGTCATGGCTAGAATCGACCGGTACTGCAATCAATTAAACTCAAAATTTAAGTGATAGTAAACTGAAAAAAAAAATGGAGAATTGGGAAATTAATAGCTGAATTTTGGTGAACAGGTGTTTAGAAGAAGGAGCAGAGGACTTCTTAGTCAAGCCAGTGAAATTATCAGACGTGAAACGGATAAGAGATTACATGACCGCCAGAGATTTGAGACTCAAAAGCCACCATAACAATATCAATAATATTAACAAGAGGAAGTTAAGAGAGAGTTGTGATTTCTCTTCGTCGCCGATGTCACTCTCGTCATCATCTTCCCTATCGCCCTCGCCTTCTCCTTCTCCTTCTCCTTCTCCGTCACCGTGTTCTTTATCTTCGCCGTCGTCTCCGTCGCGGTGTTTATCGCCGTCGCCATCACCCCCGACAATGTCATGCTCTGCTCCGTGTTCTCCTTCCTCGTTAGATTCTACCACCAGACGGCTGAAAATGAGCAGCTCCGAGTAAATCACTTTCCCCGTCACTCACAACTAGAAGAAAAAGAAGAAAAGAAAAGGCCAAAAAAAAAAAAAAGATAAAACCCTTTTCATTGTCAGCAATTCTCCGTTAAATTTAACGGTTCTTGCTGCTATTCAAGCGTTCTCTGTTTTTATTTTTATTTTTTGGGACTTTCTGCTGTTAATTAGTCCAATATTAGTTTTAATAGTTGATTAATTAATTGATTGATTAATGAACTAATTACAATCTCATCAATATCCATTCACGTTGATTAGTGATGAGTGTGGTAATTTGCCAACCCGCTTAATCAAATGATTGTTTATTCAATACACATGGTACTATTATTGTATATATGCAATTGGGAGGAAATTTCTCAATTTCTTGGTACTTTTATTTTAAATAATAATAATAATAATATTGGTTCTAAATTTGTACTTATATAATCACTCTATTATTAGATATAAAAAAAAATATATGTATGCTTATGTAGTCCTTGAATCCCAATTTGATTATTTGTCTTAAATTATAATTAAGTTTGATTCTGTAATATACTCTTATTTAATATTGGTGATTTAATTTGAAAATGGGATGCGTGGTGAGTAAGGGATAACGGGGAAGGGAATATATGATATGAAGGGGATAGTGTATGGGGAAGATCAGTTGGAAATGTTCCCTGAAGAAGAGGCTGGGTGGTGTGCGCTATGGGGTGGAAAATGCAGAGTTTGTCTGGTTGTCTGTATATGCTTTACCCCAATGCCCCGCTGTCAAAGGGCCCAATCCCCTCTTTCAACATTTCTGATTATCCTCTATTCTACTACGGGATCCTTGGACCCCAATTTTCCATTCACACTTTCACTGCTTTTATTTAGCAATATATGGGAACAATTTTTTTAATAATGTTAATTTAATAACTATTTGCAAAATTTGGATGGATCAGAAAAAATTTACGGAAGTGAAGTTTTCTCATTAAAATCGTTGGTGGGACCAGCGGTTTCAGACCTGAAATCATTATTTCTGTCAGCGGTTTCAGATCTGAAATTACTGGTCCCACCAACAGTTTCAATGAGAAAAAACCGACCCCAATAGCATGTATTTAGTAATTTATTTTAATATAATTTAATTTAATTAATTCAGCATATATTTAGTTATTTGTTTAGGTATTAATTTGATATTATTTAAATGTAATAAACAATTATTTAATTGGTTATTTATTTATTATGTTATTAGTTATTTGTTTAATATGATTTTTAATATGATATTGTTTGAATGTTATGATATTTGCTAAATTATGTGTAAATATAATTATTTATATAACCGGTTTGTTCACATGCAGTTGCATGTATAAAAATCTTAACATGTACCATTTCGTAGATAACTGTTATATTATTACCGAGACACTCAAATATTATGACAGGTAATTCAACCCAATGAAAAACAAAGCCTACTGGCCTGAGTATAAAGGGCCTAAATTGGTACCTAATATGGAGTTACAGAAAAAGAAAGGTTGCCAAAAAATAATCCGCATTCGAAACGAGATGGATAGAACAAAAAATTGATCTGTCACTCATTGCAGTAAGTGTGGTAATATCGGACACAATAAAAAAAACTTTTAGAAGTGATGTTGGATCGTCAAGTCAATATTTTAGAAGCTGACAATTGAAATATCGATGTATCTTTTTTATATTTATGTTAAGTTTTGAATATCGATGTATCTTTTTTATATTTATGTTATAAAATATTTATGTTGAGTTTGACAATTTATTTAAAATTTTATAATGATGGTTAAAATAATTCGACAGCATGATACCAATATAGATAGCTATTAATCAAGTTAATAAACTACTAAACTTAATATCGTAATATTAAAACGAAACTTAATTGAGCCAATAAAAATAATAAGCCAGCTATATAAATAATTATATTTACACACAATGTAACAAAATATCAGAACATTCAAACAATATCACATTAAAAATTATATTAAACAAATAACTAATAACATATTAAATTAATAATTAATTAAATAATTGTCTATTACATTCAAACAATATCAAATTAATATCCAAATAAATAACTAAATATATGCTAAATTAATTAAATTAAATTATATTAAAATAAATTACTAAATATATGATATTGGGACCGGTTTTCTCTCATTGAAAATGTTAGTGGAGCCAGCAATTTCAGATCTGAAATCGCTAGTCCCACCAATGATTTTATAGCCTTTTATTTCTTTTCGTGCTACCGATATTCTAACGATACCGTTGGTTCCATCAACGATTTCGAAAAAATATTTTCTTTCATAAATTTTTTTTGATTCATCCTAATTTAGTAAATAATTATTAAATTAACATTATTAAAAAAATAGTTCCAATATATGTTTGTTTTATTGCTTTCCCATTTCCCAATCTTGTTGGTTTTCTTTCCTTTTCGTCCTTTTTAATTTTCACTGCTGCAATCAATTCAGTATCCTGTAAGAGTTGTCTTTAATATACTATCCATTTCTTGGTCGGAATAGTTCAGTCTTCATCTGTGAAAAAAAGAGCAAAAAAAAAAAAAGTTTGAGCCTAAATACATAGCTGGAAAACTAGGCTGGTCGGGGTCGGACGAGTCATAAATATGCTATCATAAACGGACCGATGATGAATAAGATGCATCCATTGCTAAAAGATCCTAAATTGGGCTAAATTAGAGGTAATACATAAATTCTATACTAAACTATCATTATCTATCAATTTTCTTACTAAATTAATTACATATTAAATTATTCTTTTAAATTTATTTAAAATATTAAATTAATCACTTAAATTTATTAAAAATATTAAATTATATATTAAATTATTTTCTTAAATTTATACTAAATTATTCTCATATTATTGTTGTCACTTATTTTTTACGTGCTCTTTATAAACTATTTCTACATGTAGATAATCTGATATTTTCAATACGTTCAGAGAGTAATATAATGAATGATGATAATTTAGAGAAGAATTTATATATTAATCTGCTAAATTATTTGATTTTATTTTTTAAACATTTTTAATCACAAATTAATAAAAGTTTTTAATTTAATTTCTAGAAAAAAAATAATTTATTAACAATTTGGCATCTAATTCTTAACTATATTTCAAATCAAGAAATTTATTAGGAATCTGTCTCAGATTAATAGAATATTTCGTAGGATACACAAAATATTATGAAATATTTGATATGTTTTGGATGGAATTTCTTTATTTAATTCATGACTTGAATAAAACTGAAAATTAGATGTCAAAATTATCATATTTATGCAATAAAAATACATCATTAGATTCCTGAAGATGCATCGCCTGCAGCTTCAATTCTATCGAATTTTGCGAATATCCGAATAATTTCTTCTTAACCCTCATTTTATCTTTGAAATTCCACGTCGCGAGATGGGCCTAAAATTTCGGAAGGACCATAACAATTGATTAGTGTTACAGATGGGCTGGTGTTGTTGTGTTTGAGGCCCACAAATAATTAGATTATGTATTGTTAAAAGTAAGTGATAGTCTTTTTTAATTCTTATATTTCCTTGTCAACTGAGTTAATAACTAGTTGTCATGGATCAGTTCAGGATAAAATAAAAAAAACTTGTTGTCATATAAAAATAAATAAATTACGGAGTTTATTTAAATAAAAATATACCAGCTAAGCATTTTATTATTAATTGATGGTGAGATTGCTATATTTTTAATGGAATTTTACATTGTGAAGAAGTAGCAAGAAAATTTCCAATTTTTATTGTTGAATCTGTATTTTATGAAATGGTCATGACAACACAGTTTATCCCCAAAAAACAAAAAAAAAAAGAAATTTCATTGCCTACCGTTTAGGAAATGTTAGAAAAAAAGATGAAGCGGACGTATTTGTCATAAAACGTTATGATTACAATAGTTATGAAAAAAAACAAGAAGGAATCTTAGAAATTTCACCCAATATAAAATTGCGAACACAAATTTGTCTAATTGCATATGCTTTTTGATTATGCGGAAAATATCAAAGATGTAAGAGCCGATTGAATTGTGTATTACTTAGAACCTGCAGGAAGGTTAATCCAGTCGATTTAGACATTAGTATTCCGAAATTTAAATTAATAAGAGACTGAAAAAGAAAATAAAAAAAGAATTTTAAGAATACAATATCTGAAATTCTTAGATAATTGTGCTATTTATAAGAAATAAAACCTAATAGACAGAAATACTCAAGTGTGAATTATTGGTACGTAGAAAGTATGACTGATACGTTATAATCTTGTTAGACCAATCGAATTTGATGGTGTTTGACAGATTTAATATGATAGACCGCATGTTTTCTATTGTTATTGCCTTGCGTGGACTGTAGTCTGGCGAAATAAGCTTTGGGCCTCATGCATCTTATAGGACAATGTATTATCAATTATGTTCCGTTCATAACCTTTAAGAATTAAAAATAAAAAGATATAACAAATTAAAATCCCACGAAATTTGTAGGAGCTAACAAAGCAAATCCTAAAAAGAAAACGAGTTGTTGGAATGGTAGTTTGCTATGTGAATTGTGAAATATAATAAGAATGGGTAAACGATTGTGGACCAACCATGTACGCTGGATTTTAGCTAAAGATGAAGAAAATGAGATGTTATACCGAGTTATCAACCAGGACTGATGAGTCATGCTTAAGCTGCACAGTTTTGAAATGGTATATTACCCAACACAACTTGTAGACAGAACACTCTTAACAAAAGGGACAACTAAACTTTTCAAAATTAATTAAGTGAAACTGTATAATAATAAGAAAATAATGTAATATAAAAGTAAGAAAAAACATTGATAGAACTCGGTCAACAAGATTGATCAACTTGACCAATTTTAAAAAGTCAAGAGGTGTTTGATGGGAGCATCAAGAACAACTCTCTAACTTTTCTCAACTACTTTATTTCATGCCGTTCCTTGAATTAGCTTAGCCAGCAACGCTTATTGATGTCCATACGAGGTGGTCAACCAACGATTTTTAGTTAAACTGATGAAAACGTTAGGACAAAAATTACATTACACGTTTTTTGAAAATATTCGGAAAAATATTGCACGCAATTAAACTTTAGAGATAAAATGTATCTTTTTAAAAAATATCAGAGGCAAAATTACACATTAAGCCATAAATAAAAAAAAAATAAAGTTTTATTTGGTGAAAGGCCAAATGTATAAAAATGCTGTTAATTTTTACTAAAAATAACAATTTTACACTTAATATTTAGTTGCGTATAACGACGTGTATAAAATTATTAAAATGATGTAACTTTGCTCTTAAAAGAATAGGACCGTTAATTTGATACAATTTCGTCAAAATAGTATAATGTATCTACATTAAAAGTCAAAAAATTAAATACGGTCAAATTAACTGTTATATTATTTTAGGGATAATTTTGTAAATATTAAGGACACTTTTGTATGAAATATAAATAAACATGTGTCTTTTTGTAGATGTCTCTTCATATACATTTACTTGCGAAGGTTTGATTGTTTCTTATTGTCGCAACCATTTCAGATTGTGGAGTGTTGAGCTTTGCATTATAGCTGGATAATTCTACTAATCATTTCCAGATTGACATAACCTTATATTTCATGAATTACGTACAAGGATAAATAACCTTGGATAATTAACCATTGTTTTATATGGTTTATGTTCAAGATCAGACACAACTATTCCTCTCTTTCTCACCCACCATTTTACCATTTCGCAGGGTAAACCACATTCTACATCCTAATTACATGCTCACAATAAAAAATTCATCAAAATTTATATTATATGCTTTAATTATTTTTATTTTATATAGTTTAATCAAATCAATATATAAAAAAAAAATACTGGATTTTGTTTTGTAACGTAAAACAAGCTCGCCAGCCAGCCAACCAGCCAATGAAATTGTTTAATTAAATAATAAATGATTAATTTTTAACTGAAAAATAGAATTGCAGGGGAAGATAAGATATAGTGGCCTGGCCACTAACCAGATCCGAAATGGAAACCAACTAACTACTCTGTCTTTGAATTTGTCAAGCAAAACCAAACCCATTAACAATTACACCATTTTTGCTTCAATCTTGTTCACATAATAACAAAACTAACAAACTTTGGCTTCTCAATGTTTTCTCCGATCAGCACCTCATTCTAGCTGATCTTTGATCATGAACGTCACCTCCCGCCCATGGCCCTGCCTCCTCCTCCTCCTCTTCTTCTCTTCTAATTTCCCTTTCCCTTCTTCTCAATCTAATTCTCAAAATATTGAAACTTTCTATCCATTTCCACCCCCTAAAATACCTGACGATTTCTCCCCGCCGGAGCATGACTCTTCGTGGGACAGCAATGTTCTGAAGGCAGTGGTTGCTACGGCGGCCAGCACTTTTGCTATTGCCAGCTTGCTTTTCTTGTTCATTCAGAGGCAGGTTGCACGGCGCCGGAGAAGGATAGGAGGTGGTAATTCCGGCGGAGAGCAGCCTGGGGTGGTTCATGATCTGCTTGGTGTGTCAGTTGGTGATGATAAGAGTGAGATTGTTGATGAGAATGGATTAGATGTGCTTTACTGGAGCAAACTTGAACGGGAAAACAGACAAAACACTTCTCAGGAAGTGAAAAGCAATGCCTCGCCGCCGCGAGAAGACGAATCAGAGGAGGAGCCACAGTGGAGAAACCATCAAGCCATACAAGAAATTCCTTTGCTTAAAGGAAAATCACCAGTTAGCCAGAATAAAATTGCACCGGAAATTGCCCCTCCTCCTCCGCCTCCTCCTCTGCCACCACCAGCTCCTCCGGCATCGCAACCGTTAAGGGCAGTTCCGGCAAAGAATAAAGGACCAGAACCACCTCCACCGCCACCAAAGAAACCAGCACCGCCCGGTCCGCCGCCTCCACCAAATGCAGGGACTGATCAAGGGGAGCCTCATTCAAGCGGAGAAAACAAAAATAATCAAATTAAACTGAAGCCATTGCATTGGGATAAAGTCAATAAAAACACTGATCAGTCCATGGTGTGGGACAAGATTGGCGGAGGCTCTTTCAGGTAATTATACATTGTTATCATACCGATTATTTCAGGATTCTTGTGTATACGATTCTCAAAAGTTTGTTCATTTCAGGTTTGATGATAATCTTATGGAAGCTTTGTTTGGATATGTTGCCACTAACCGAAGAAAAGGGCGTGACCCGAGCAGTTCAGGGAATGAGAGCGCACAAATGTTTATTCTTGATGCGAAAAAATCAAGAAATATAGCAATTGTGCTGAAAACATTAGGAGTCACTCATGCTGAAATTGTTGATGCACTAAGAATTGGTCATGGTTTAGATGCTGACATTCTTGAAAAGCTTACGAGAATGGCTTTATCCAAAGAAGAAGAATCCCTAATCCTCAATTTCGATGGAGATCCTGATAGACTTGCAGACGCAGAGTTTTTCCTGTACTATCTTTTGAAAGAAGTTCCATCAGCTTTTACTCGTGTTAATGCTATGCTTTTCAGACTAAATTATGATTCAGAGATACTTCAGTTTAAAGAATCTTTGCAAGTTCTTGAATTAGGCTGCAAGGAGCTTCGAAATCGAGGGCTGTTTATGAAACTTTTAGAGGCAATCCTCAAGTCTGGTAACCGAATGAATGCAGGGACTTCGAGAGGAAATGCGCAGGCTTTTGATCTATCTTCTCTGCAGAAGCTATCTGATGTTAAAAGCACTGATGGGAAAACTACTCTGCTTCATTTTATAGTACAAGAAGTTGTTCGATCCGAGGGAAAACGTTGCCTTATTAATAGAAATCGTGGCTTGAATCGAAACAACAGCAACCTTGGTGCCGAGAGATCGCCTTCGAAAGAGGATCGAGGGAAGGAATATATGATGCTAGGATTACCAATGGTAGGAGGGCTAAGTGTTGAATTCAGTAATGTGAAGAAAGCCGCATGGATCGATTATGATACATTTGCAGGCACTTGTGCAGCTCTCTCTGCGCGACTAGAAGAAGTTAAGCTGATCGGATCGAGCTGTGATGGTGATGGGCAAGAAGGATTTGCAAGGGAAATGGAAGGCTTTATTGAATCAGCTGAGGTGGAGCTAAAGACAATGAAGGATGAGCAGAAGAGAGTTATGGAGCTTGTAAGGAAAACAACAGAATACTATCAAGCAGGAGCTTCAAAGAACAAAGGAAACAATCCACTTGGATTGTTTGTCATAATTAATGATTTTCTACATAATGTTGATCAGGTCTGTGTCGAAATCGCTCGAGATATGCAGAAAAGGAAACCCGAACCACCCTCTTCGAACTTAGGCTCCCCACCGAAATCTCCGGCTTTGAGGCTGAAGGCAAGGTTTCCAAACTTGCCTGAACATTTCTTCAAGGAAAAGTCCAGGAGTAGTTCAAGTGAATCGGATACTGATAATTGATTATAGCAGAAAACCAATTACTTGTTGTATATAATTTTTTAACTTGTTATTCATGAAGTGTAAAAATTTATAGGTGAGTGATTTTTGCTGAAGTGATTTTTGAGTGAATTGTTTTCTACAGCCTGCCAAGTTCTATGAATAGATAGGAAGTTTTTGCTTTGCCGGTTTATATTTATTTAAATTTATCCATTTTTATATGATGACATGGCACGTTCAGTTCATTCATGCATTTATTAAAATAAATGAAAAAATTGTCTATAGTTTAAACGGATAAAAATTTAATATATTTCTATTTAACAAAATTCGAATCTTATGAACTAGAAAAAAATGTTGTTAATAGTCCCATCTCCATCAAAAATAGTACAATTAATTCTGTACTGGTAATATAAAGGTTTTTCCATAATAATGAATGAGGGATCTCTTTAGCACTGTTTAAGTAATAAACACACATCTAATCATAAAAATTTCTTAACAGCACGCTGGGAAAAGCCATATGATGAATCTCATGTTCCAGCCCATAAATGCATTTCTAGACAAAAGGCGAAAAGGAGTGAAAAATAACTAGAAACATTTAAAGAAAACATAGTTTAGAAAACTTTCCTAGTTTAATAACAGGAAATAAGAGAATCCTTTGCATGCCATGATGGCAAGATAAATGTTATATAAGGTGCCTAAGACTTTGCTTGAGGCAGCAAAGGTCACTCAATTGCAGAGCAAAGAAAATAGCACCAGCAACAGAAATTTATTGGTAGTACACAACCACACGCCATAATGCTCTTACAAATATATGGTTGCAATCAACTACATGGTCCTTACATTTCTACCAATTCTACAATATCATCTCACCTAACATAGGTTTCAGAGTCACATATCAA
Organism: Excoecaria agallocha; assembly: GCA_037975025.1. NCBI lineage: Eukaryota > Viridiplantae > Streptophyta > Magnoliopsida > Malpighiales > Euphorbiaceae > Excoecaria > Excoecaria agallocha. The sequence continues at coordinate 1,004,656 of JBBPFJ010000023.1, read as the reverse complement.
GGAAGGAGGTAGTAGTAACAACTTCTCTCCCAACATTTAACCTGCCCCATCTAAAACACAATCATTGATTTGTGCATATGGTTTCGTTCTAGCTGGAATTGAACAATCAGGTGACTAGTCAATAGAATCTTTGCTGTTTGCCGAGCAGTACTAGTGGGGCAGGGCCTAACTAAAAAGCAATTGCTCTATATGTATTACCCTTGTTTGTATATGCTGTGTTCAGAAGTGGAAGTAGCCAAAGTGGGTGCTTGACCAATTGCTGGTTATTAGCAGCAATTCCTGATTTCATCTCTTTTAGGCATACGATGCATACCGCTACATCCCAAGTGTCTTGGAACCCTCCTGTGTATACAATCATCACAGTTTATGTACATATGAATAATCTTTCAAAATAAGACAATCATAGTTCCAGATTTACAGTTTACAAAAATTGAAACGATATGGATTTTGGCAGATTTTTGTGTACATGTTGACATATGGTTCACAGTTGACCAACTTGTGTTAGGTAAGAATTCATTAGCAAGAACGTTACACCTAATTGGGAGCAAAAACACACGATGACCTAATCAAAATGTAATGCTTGAGCATTTAGACATACTCCAGTTTGAGTGAATTGAAAAAAAAAATGTTAGAAGTATTGCCAACAAATATTAATTAGGCATGATGCATACCCATTTTTATTTTCTATGAATTGTGAATTCATATTGTTCCAGAATTTGTGATGCAATAAAAAATAAATAAATCCTGCTTTTTGATAAAAATGAATCAGATGAAGTGTTAATTTCGACCCGGTCACCATGTTTCTTTGTCACAATGTGATGTCCACTTGACAGACAATAAACTTAACTTAAACCCAGGCAGCCATAGGCCCCTCCACATCACCTACCTTCCCAGATAACTTTTCAAACACTAATAGCAGTTGACTTCACGCTAAAAGTTAAGTTTTTCGACCCAATAATGAAAGAAATCTCCAGAAAGATTGAACATGTTGGTGGGTACATGATATAGGGAAAAAGAAAAACGTTGTATCAGATAAAAGAAGGAAAAGGCAAAGATATGGTGATGCATATTATGTTTTAAATTGCTTTTTAATGCACGTAGATTGCTTTACCCAAAGAATGTGGAAAGGACTCATTCGTAGGCATGCCATACCTTATCTAAAGGGGTGTTTGATACTTTTGTTCCCCGATAAAAACCTGACACATTTGTGGCTCTGAAATTGGGGCTCTGTCTTGACTTTCTAATCCCCGCATCTTTTTCTTCCTGTCATCAGCATTAGGTGTCAAGAAAAGCCAATCATTCAAATTGGATGATACTAACTTGGTTGCGTTGTTACATCATCCAGTCATAATAGCACATGGGGAATACCCAATCATCTGAGCAAAATCACACAAAAGGTATAGCTTCTATACCAATGAAAATTTTCAGCTGGTGGGAACATACCTTTGATTTTGTTCGAAGACACGTACCCTCTGCCTCTTTTGCTTTTGCTTTTACTTCCAATTTCTTAGAAATCTGTATAAATTATAAAAGAGATCATAAATTAGACAGCTAATGAAAAATGACATTATACCTCAAAGATACTTAAAGCATTCTCATATGGATTTTGTGCCAAAGAGAAAGAGAAATTTACAAACAGATACCTTTTTCCTTTTCTCAGCCCTATCATCGCCTTTCAAGCCAACAGAAGATGGGGCTGCCTTAGCAGACTTTTTATCCATACTAACAGCTTTGCAAGACCTAGCAAAAACATGCAATGCAACAGTGAACTTTCCAGGAAGGCTACTAAACAACAATCTTTTTGGTATTAGCATTAGCTTAAGTAACCAAAAACCTTGGTTCAAAATCTTTTCTTCATCGTGATGATTTGAGTAAAGAATGTTAATGCTAAAGTGCATCTCATTCAAAGACGCCTATAATTACAGAAAGCTTTTAAAAAAGGTGGCACGCAGCTTTCCATTACCTAAGTTGGGAAGATGACAAAACAGATTATCCATAAATGAGTATAAGGAATGCAGATATTGAGGAAGGTGAATTGGAAAATGTCACTTATGGAAGGTGAAAATAGTTGACCTTTGATATTTATGGATTTGTGAACAAGAGATGACACCAAATGCGCAGAGGACCTGAGATACTATGGTTATTCAGTATCGTGATTATAGTTTTTGGTATATTTAAAAGCTGCTTAACAAGTGCAGATGATGTAAAGCTAGATAAATACAAACACCCAAACTGAAGTTTTGGTTGACAACCAAACAAGAAGTTGATAAATGGAAACCGCTTTCGAAAGCATATTTTCTAAATTCAAGCAGTAAGCATGTACAGGCAGGCAATTGTAGCATCAATGAGCAAATACCATAGGTTTTCAGTCAATAAAACCATTACATAAAAGCATGAACATGAGATAAAAAATGTAAATGCATCCAAACAAGGTAGGAAATCAAAATATTACCCTGCATTCTCTTTTCGTGGAGTGATTGAACTGGAAACCTTATTTTCTGTCCCCTTCATGGTACCCTGCCCAATTGAATTTGAATGTAATATTTATCAAGCCAAATGCAACTAACTATATGTTAGAATGAAAAAGCCCCTCTCACATGGGCAAAGCTAATAGATGAGAAACCTGCTTTGTTGCTGAAGATCTCTCTTCAGCAGAAGATTTCAACTGGTTGAAATTGTTCTGGAATGTCTTGAATGCCCGTTTGACAATCTCCTTATCCTTCATTTGCTCCATAATAAATGATTTTCTAGGAGCTGTTAAAGGAGTTGACGTGAGGGGAGCTGGATCAGAATTAAAGGTATCGATACTAAGAGACATGTGCAAGGATTTAGGAACAACTTTCTTGCTTTGTCCAATGGAAGTAATTTTTTGCTTTGATACTGATAAACCAGTTAACTTTTTTATTGGAGTCAATGATGGGGATAAAGTGCTCGAAGTTGGTAGTGTCTTTGAGACCTTTGTGGTGGAATTTTGGGTTGATTTAGCAACAGGTGACACCGTTTTCTTGTTTATCCTCGTCATACATCTTACTTTACTCAATGGAGATATCTGAACGAGAGAAGCAGCAAAATTTATTAGATACCAAAATTCTAAGGAATGCTTGAAGCAATCTACAATTGAGGACTTGCCCTCTAGGAATTAAAAATCAATCAGTCCACTTGTGAACTTTTACCTTTTGAGACTCCTTTGGAGGATTTAATTTCACATGTTCCTTCTTAATTACAGGAATGCTCTCTGTCTCTTTGTCTGACTTCTTCAGCAATTCCTTCATTTCCTGAGACTCCAGAGAAAGGGTTTCCCTTTCTTTATTAAAAGCAGCTTCTTCTGGCTTGTTTAATGTGAGGCTATCCAGTTTACCCCCCTGTTCTGCTACTTCAACCGAGGAGACTGAACCTTCAACTTCGGTTGCAGTATCTTCATTAGGCTCATCAACATCATCAGTACTCAACTCATCGTCCAATTTCAAATCTTGCTTAGTTCCTTCAGGAGCGGTTTCCCCATTGGATATATCAAATTCAGAATCTCTCTCACAAGATTTTCTAGTGGGATCTCCACCATTTTGACCACTTGAATGCAGGCGTCCATGTTCCAATATCTTCTGCTCATCCAATTGCTCAGCCTTTCTAGCAGCAATCTTTTTGTAATGAGCTTCAAAATAAGCCTTTTTCTGAGCTACAGATCCAGGCGTAGCACACTTCTCAACTTCCTCCAAGTACTTATTGTGTGAGAAAGTTGACCATTTCTCCCAAGATAATGCATCGTTCTCATATCTACCAAATGAAACCGACACTTGAAGGCTACGATCTGAAGCAACTGTCTTCCCTATCTGGTTTATGTACATCACAGAAACCAAATCCAAGCAAGAAATAAAACGACAATTCATAACTATGAACAGCATAGGAATCCAGGGATCACAAACTGGAAAGCACTCAATGATCTAACAGAAGAAAATATCTTCTAGAAAATAGTAATGGGTAACCTAATTTGAAACAAAAGGGGCCACTTTTTACAGATCAAACGAAAAAAAAATGAGCGTACCTTATCTTCGTTACTAGAAGCAGCCATTATTGATTCCCCCATTTGTAACCAGCAGCAAAGCTGAATTACCACACGGATGCCAAGCTTGAACGCAAACTACACAGTGGCCTGTGATGCATAAATATTAATTATTCTATCCCACTTAACAGCACTAAGAATAAGATATTCACAAAGAAGACAAAAAGAAAACCTGAAAAAATGCAAGCAGTGAACAAGAAAAAGCATAGATGGGAATGTGATTGTGTCTCAATGTCTCGTAAAAGTAGCAAACCAATCTAATCTCTCTCCATTTTTTTTATATTGTTTTTCCTCCTAAATTTGCAGTACCAATTAACCTCATCACGGTAATGGGTGCCCTTGTCTGTTTCTGGTACTTCTGGAAACTACCGAGTACCAAATCATAAATCTAATCATCAAGAGAAAACAATTACCATACACACAAAAGTGCATAATCAAAAAGTAAAGATAAGAACCCATAATTAATGATTGAGCTTTTCGTTACCATAATTGTTTCTACTGAAAGGGGAAAAGGTTGAACCTTTTTGAGATTTTTTTTTTCCATAGATTCATGCCAATGAAATACAAGATTAAAAGTAAAAAAGAAAGAAAAATAAGAAATTTGAGCAAGCAATTGAAGGGGAAATTTAATGATTTTAGTTGGATCAATTAATGGGGTATACAAGAAAAGAAAATGGGAAAGAAGGATTAGATAAAGATATCACAACCAAATGTTTGACAATAAAATAAATAATTTACCCTCCATTATTATTATTACCTATAATAGATTTTAGATTTCTCTTTACCAATCAAGAATTCAGAGAAAAGCTAAGGCGGCGGGATCGTATCAGCCATGAAAAATCAGATAGGGAAAAAAAAAAAAAAGAAGGCCCACCATGGAAAGTAGAGAGCAGTGCAGAGTGAAGAGAGATAAGAGATGGAGAATGGAGGATGAGAGTGAGAGTGAGGGTCAAGCAAAGGAATGGATTTTCCCCCAAAAAAAAAAAAAAAAAAAAAATATATATATATATATATATATATATATATATATATATATATATATATATATATATATATATATATATATATATATATCCACCCATTGCCAGCTTTAGACTCATGTGGACCCATTAAAACATTATTTAATTTCTGGAAATCAAATAGTTCTTAGAACTGCAAAAACATCATCTCCGTCCAAATGTGGAGAACCACTGTGTCGTTTTACTGTTGTTAATTATGTCGTTTGGTGACAGCAACTCTGAGAATTGAAACACCTATTTTGTTTTTTCCGAACCTATTTTCCTTAATTTTCATGTTAAAATCAGACGTCATATGTAGTTCGAGAAGAATATGTACCTTTAATTTCCTCAATTTCCTTTTATGTGTCTTTCATTGGTGAAATTTAAATTTTATTTATTTATTATTTTTAAATTTATAAGATAATATAATTTTTTTAATTGAATTTTCTTTTTTATTCAAATTTAATTTATTTAAAAATAATCAGATTTGATAATTTAATTAAAATTATGTAATTTAATACTAAATTTAAATATAATTAATATTTTTAAATTTTTTAAAAATAAAAAATAATAAATAAAAAAACGAGATAGGTAACATGTAAGTAATATTCCAAAAACAGAAAAAAATATCAAAGCTACGTCATAATCCACCCCAAATGAAGGTACTCTTCTCATAATTATTAACATTATTTCTCTTTTTTTTTTTCTTTTACTTAAATTCCAAGGCTAACGCTATTTTTCTTCAAGAATTAAAACAAATGAATGAATCAATGATCGGCTTTGTCATTAAATTGCTTGGCATACAATACACAACACAATACTGTATATTGCTCTCTTCATTTGTGTGTGTACATTAATTTTACCAATTCTACATTTGATTATATAGTGATTATTATCTCATTAGATCGATAATAACTTTAGCCAATCTAGTTCACAAAAGTAAATACGTGTCTTTAATCCTAATTAGAGTTGGAAAAAATTATTAAACTAACAATTTTGTTCAAATAAACATAAAAAAAATCGTATCAAATTTAATATAATACAAACGTAATCCGTAAATAAATTTATTCAAAAGATCCAAACTTACTTCAATTACACCACAACACACATTAAAACTTGTTTTGATCAATTTAATTTTAATTCAGTTCAAATTAAAAGCGAAAAGCTTAGTTATGTCTATCTGTAATTCATAAATATGTTATTATTTTTTAGTTTAGTATTATTTTTCTAATTAATATAACATTATCTTTCTAAACTACAATAGTTAGTCTAATCTATTAACTAAATTTTTTTATGTGTATAAAATGATAATTATAGCTATATATTTGTTTGAGACACAAGAAGTGATATGATTTTCCTCTTAAATAATCTATCTCATCATTCGGACTCCTTTAATTTAAATCCAACAACAATCAGTTTAGTTCATGAAATGAAACTTATAGAGCAGATATAAATAAAAAAAATTACATATATATAATATTTTCAATCATGAAACAATTATATTAATTTATGAGTAATCATCCCACCAAAAATATTCAATAGAAAATATTAAATAAATAAATAAAAACATATTTAATTATTTATGAAGAGAGGAATCTATGCCAACTTAATTCAAGGCTTTTTTTGTTTGACTTACCAAAAATGTTGTTGTTGTTGTTATTATTAATTATTATTCACTCTTATAAGATACAAATCTTATAAGCAAAATTAACCAAACAAATTATGTTTATCCTCTTCCTTGAATACCAATAAAGTAAAATTTGACCCCATTATAATCATGAATGCTCCTCCCAACCTTAATTCCACTTAACTTGCCTTCTTTTTTCATGCTCTATGCTCTCAAGCTACTCAATCTTCTTTTATTTAAAAAAAAAAAAACTTATTTTTTTATTATTTTTTCAATAAAAAATTGAAATTAAACCTCACCATCTACACATTCTCTATATAAACACAACACCATTTTCCTTGTACCAAATTCAGCCAAAAAAAAAAACAGAAATGAATATCTCTTCTTGCCTCAATCCATTAATCATCCTAGCCCTACTAATGGGCCAAGCCAACCCAGACCCAGACCCACTTCAAGATTACTGTGTAGCTGATACCAAAGCCCCATTGTATATAAATGGTGTGCCTTGCATCAACCCAGAAAAGGCAAATTGTGCCCATTTTTTCACATCAGCTCTAGCCAAGCCTGGAGATACAAAATCCAACAAATTTGGCTTCAATGTCACACTCACAACTGTTGCTAATTTGCCAGGCATAAACACACAGGGCCTAACCCTGGTCCGGCTCGATTTAGCTGCGAATGGGATCGTGCCACTTCACTGGCACCCGCGGGCCTCGGAGGTTACTATTTGCCTTAAGGGCACAATCCGTGTGGCCTTTGCTGATACTTCATACCGATTGTATGCCCAAACATTAAGGCCCGGTGAATCGTTTGTGTTCCCAAAAGGTTTGATTCATTATTTGGCAAACAATGACACAAAGAGACCAGCTCTTGCTATTTCTGGGCTCAGTAGCCAAAATCCAGGGGCCCAAATTGCTTCTGTTGCTTCTTTCAATTCAATTCCTTTGATTCCTGATGATGTTGTCCCGGAATCATTTCAAATCACAGCCCAGGATGCTATCAGAATCCGTAGAAGTCTTGGAGGTTAATTATTTATTTAATTGCCCATTATCTCTTGGATAATATTTAAGAAAAGAAAAGAAAAATCAAGGTGCTACTCATTCCATGCCTTTCTATATGGGACGAGTTGAAAAATATTTTGTCATGTAAATGATCTAAATATTTCAAGAAAAATATTACTTCACTCTCTCCTAATAGTATTTTTTTTCCATTCAAACTGTGAATTTATAAAATTAAGAAAAAAATTATTAATTTCTTCCTCTTTAGCTTGAAAATTATATATTGACAGTAAAAAAGAGTGCATGAATGAAGTTAAACATGATGTAAAAAAAATTTATAAAAGAGTTAATCGTTTAGATAATAAATTTGAATTATTTGGATTAATAAATTAAAAAAATAAGTAGTAAAATTGAATAAGGGATTTGATTCTAAATTAAAGTTCATTAAAGAGGTTCCCATTGGCATATTCACGGGCACAAGGAAATACAATTATTTATTTTTCTCCATGGAATTCCAGCCCATGCCTTGTTTGACTTGCGCATAAACGAGAGTAATGTCCACCATGTTCCCAAAACAAAGCAAAAATAATAAAATTAGATATTCCGGTAGAACCAATCATGGTCTTTACAGATCTAACTCCATTTAATAATAATAATAATAATCTAAAAAAAAAAAAAAGGTCTTCACTTTTAATGCAACTTTTATGTTTCTTTCCTTAGAAAATAGACCACATTTTAATGTAGCCCACCATCAGAATCCATCTGCTTAAAAGCATTAGAAATTTCCTCTCTCCAAAAGCCACAAATCAACACGTCGCCGTTAAGCAATACCAAAATTCAAACATACCACAATATAACTCTAAAGCTACAACCTATGACGGCTACATAGGCAGGTGGCTTTTAAATCCCCTTAACAATCAGCAATTATAAGACAAGTGTTATTGAAAATTCAAGGTCAATTAAGGATTGTTCAATTCCAAAGTTCTAGAGATCATTAAAACTCGGCAACCGCGTAAGCCACCGCCCAATAAGAATCAAAAGCTATTGCACTCATGAATAAAACCAAAGAGAGGTAGATAATGCGCGTGTCAGCTTCAGCCTCTTCACATGGACACAACATCATCTTCTTTTCCATTGCTTTTCTCATTTCTTCTGACTTCTTCCTTTTGGCTTTAGCAATACGGTGTCAATTTTCAATCATTCCCCTGTTATCAACTTATCAATGCCACTCAAAATTATGCATCTATTGTTCTATTAAATTCATAGAAAAACACAGTTTGATAATGAGAAACAACAGAAATCAGATTAATAGAAAGATACAAAAACATAGAAATGAAACTATGAAGAACTGTGTTATTCTCTATGAATTTCCCCCAATTACATAGAAAGATATCAACCCAACCAAAATTGTTCCATAGTGATGGAACCCTAAAACAAGTAATTGAAATCTCAAATTTAAGTACATGAATTTAAAATAAAATAAAACCCAAATCGCAACCCAGTTCCGTCAATGATCCAAATTTTTTCTAATCTGTACACATCTCTAGGAAATAATTTCTTCAAATGGGTAGACTAAAAATTTATAAAAAAAAAAAAATCAAAAGAATCATCACCAAGAACCGCCCACCCATCATCACAAATAGCTAGAGTAACCTAACAATGCTGCTTGAGAAGGACTCAAAAATCCCAGAGACTGAACCTTTGCTCTGTTACTCTCATATCCTCTGGACAAATCATAAGGCTTCCACAAATGATCAAGCTCACATGGCTTCTTTGCATCGAGCCTAACCCATGGCTTCCCTTTCCCACTCCAATGCAACAAGCTCACCGGACCAGGATGCAAAGACCGGCAACTCCCTCTCACATTATCACCGCCTAGCCCGTGCTGGTTCCACCGGTGATCGATTGCCTCCACGTTTCCGGCAAACACCAACAAGAACGGCGGCAACGACCCCAGTTCATAAATTCTTCTCTTCCTCTGTATCTCCATCCAGTTTTCAATTCTCCTCCTGTATTTCCCCTCTCTCCATCTCACCAGATCCATCACCATTACCCCTGTGTTGAAGTAACAGGGCTTCCGGGTCGAGAACACCCGGGAAAGAACCGGGTCGGACCAGAAACTATCCGTGAAATACTTGGTGAAATTGGCGTGGCAATATTCGGGTGCCCCGATGACCCGTGACAAAGAAAGTTTTGTGTTCCATAGCTTGTGAATATCGTCGACGACCACCAAATCTGAGTCAAGGTAAATGACTCGGTCGACACAGGGATCTAGAATGTCGCCGAGATAGTTTCTCGCGTAGTTTAATGGATTTTCAAGAGCTTCGCGGATGGAAGAAGAGATTAGATTGATTACTGTATCTTCTCTGAATATATAGACCTTGAAACTGAGTGAAGGGAATGTGGATCGGACCAGTTGACTCAGAATTCGGGGACTCGCCGGGTCAAATTCCGCCGCGACGAAGTGAAAGAACACGTTTTCCGGGCAAGAAGCATGCTTCAAGACAGAGTGCACGGCAGCGATTGAGCCTCGCAAATACTCCGAATCCAAGGTCATGGCTATGTGAACCCAAGAAGGATCGCAAAGGGATACAAACCGTCTATTGCCTGAAACAGGGCATCCTATTCCATTACGATACTCCGGCGCCTCTTTGAACCCACCAAGTTCAATTCCATCTCCGACGTTGATTTCCCTCCCTGGTACAGAACGAATCCCAAGGCAAAACGGAGCATAAAGAGCAAAACCAATAAAGACTAAAACGGCCGACAATAGCCGGAAACGACCCATTATACTAATTAAACAGGAAATGCGATTCCTGCTTACGGGTCGGAATTGGAAAACGAAATTCGAATTGAAGAAATGGCTCCTTCCTTTTCTACAGTGTGAAATGGGTAATGGGTTATATAGCATTGATTACAGCATTGGAAGTGAAGGGCAAGTGAAGAGACGATTCTAGAGATTGGAAATTGGAACAGACAACCCAAATTAAAATGAAATTAATAAATGGGCAATGCAATTGTAAAATAGAAGAGAAAATCTAGCAGCCAGAAAATCAAGACACGGCTTAGTCGTTTTCAGTTCTTGGCGGGCTAGTTTCCTAGAAAACACGGTTCTTACTTTTCGTTTCCTCCCTCAGAAATCAACAGGGAGGAGAAGAGAGAGCAATGAGAGTGAGATATGATGAGATGCCTATATATTTGCAATTTGCAATCTGCAATCTTGGTAGAAAATTTTTCCACAGTGATTCTCTCTCTCTAGCTATTGAGAGAGAAAGAGAGACTGAATTAGCAATAAAGGATCTGCTCTGTAAATTAATTTGCTTGCATTTTTCTATTTTTAGAAGGTGTTGAACACGAGTGAGTTTTGCGCGTGGAATTTATTGATTTTACTGGATGGGATGCGTATTTTGTTATTGTAGTTTTTAAAGTTTCTCATCCTAACGTATAATAGAGACGTCCTAGCTGGACTTGAATACCTTTTTTTAAAAAAAATATTTATAAAATAAAAGTTAAAAAGGACAAATCAGATATTATTTTTTAAAATTTGATAAAAAATATAATTTAAATTTTAAAATTTAATTTTATGCTACGTGCTTACTAATATTTTAATATTAAAATAATTTAATTTTTAAAATAATGATTGACATTTAATAATTGGACATATATCACTTAAGAATTGAACACCTGTTATTTTAGAGAATAAATTACTTTAATTTTTAAAACATAAAAAAGATATTATACTAAATTAAATTTTATGAATTGAATTGTCCTTTTTGACAAATTTTAGGAGACGAATTACACCTTCGGATAAATCGTAGATATAACAATTTGGAGCATCTAATTAGCTGTTACCAAACATTATATATTTATCGAAACTAAATTATTAAGTAAATTAATAAAAATTAAAATTGTCTTAGTATTAGTATTTGACAAATCTACCATGCACTTATTGGTAAGGGAAATTATGTGTGAAGTAAATAAGTTACTATCTTCTAATTAACTTATTCAAGGCAGCATTAAATGTCAAAAGCATTGTTGCTTAACCCATTATCTCACAGTTTCATGCCCAATTGAGATAATGTTATATTTTTTGGATTATTTTATTTATAATTCGACATGGCAAATTATGTTTCAATTTTTAGAAAATTCAAAATTCAACTTTTTATTATTAGGGTCTATTTATGGGTGACATTGATAATGTTTCAGTTGCATTTTTCGGTACCATTAAAGCAATATAAGAAGCAGCTCGGTAACATAAATGGGTGGATGGAAAATAAATTGACCATTTCCATGTCGTTTCCCAATTCTGATATGTCCTTTTTATGATGCATTTACGGTCCAGTGGATACTTGTATGAATTTTTGGTATTTCATTCAATTATATATGTAAAAATGATTATATATATTAATAAATTACTAAAAATGTAAATAAATTCTTTTAGTTGCTTTTCCAATCTATAAATAATGAAATTAAAAAAAATAGAGTAATAAACAAGAAATTAAAAAGTTACTAACATTAAACTTATTACAATGAAAAGTGGACCGTAATTTTAGATAAATTAAAAAAAAAAGTGCTTATCTACTATGAATATATCAATAAATTACTAAAAATGTAAATAAATTATAGAATTTGAAAAATATTAATTATGAATTTATAATTTTTTCGTAAAAGTGTGCATCTTTCCGAGAAGGTTGTATTTTAAAAAATTGAAGAATAAAATGATAAACTGGTAATTTTAGAAATTAAAAAAAAAAAAAAGAAAAGAAAAGGGAGAGGAATGAGGTAAGTAAGGCATTGTCCCATTCATTCTTCATCTTGGGACAAGTAATATTCTTTTTCTCCAGCAATGCAATGCCAGCTGTTTTACCAAGGAATCCAGTTGTATTATCATTCTAATTTGGACATCAACGGCTGTGATCTACCCTGTCACTGCCACTGTTTGGCCCCACTTATTCTCTGTCACGGTATTGGCTAGGGCTCTTTGGATTCTCACCCACGTGATCACGTGCTCCCAGCCCCAAACCATCCCTAACTCCGCGCCTTAGTGCCAGGGGACTAATACTGTTTTTTTATTTTTTATTTTTTCTCCTGTCCATTTATTTATTTTTCACTCCACCTCTTTATTATATTTCATCATTATAATATATATATATATATATATATATATATATATTTCAATTCAAAATTAAGAATTTTAGTTGATAATTTTTTTGTACAATATATTTAAAAAATGTAATTTTGAGATTGAAGCTTATTTGTTAATTAATTTATTAATTCATCATTTCTTTTAGCTTTTGTGTTTCTTTCTACCGGGGAAAAGAATATTCATGGATAACATTCTCCCATTTTTTACTTAAAATACTGTTAATCAATTTAATACACGTTGTAATTGATTTATTGTGAATAAAGAGAAGGATCTTTGTTGCTTTGATTTGAGACAATTACCCCATTCAATTATTTTAAAGCATCAAAATGTTCTTAATCTTGTTTGTAATGTAAATAATCATCCAATGATTGCCAGCTCTATAAATACAGGAGTAAATAATCCTAGATGTTGCTATACTATCTGCTTGAAATTCAATTACTCGCTCTGTTTTTTTTATATATTACTTTTATTGTTTTTACTAAGATTAAAAAATAATAAATAGATTTAAATTTAGTATTAAATTAAGTAATTAAGACTAAATTATCAAATATAATTTCTTATAACTTTATTGGAAAAGAAAAATAAATTAAAAAAGCAAATTAAATTATATTAAAAGTATAAAAGTGATAGATAAGTGAAATTTAAATTTTATTTAAAAGTGAAAGAAAAAAAGAACGGAGAGAGTAATATTTTGAATACTTAATCGTTATTTTCTTCTTCTTTTTTTCCAATAATAGAACAATGAAATTATCATTAAAATATAAATTTTTACATCAAAATAAAAATACAATGAATAAAATTGGTGGTTGAAGTATCTATGACATTCAAATTAAACAAATATTACTAAATACTCTCTCTATCAAGAAATTACATTTAATTTAAACGGTTAAAAATTCAGCTACTTTTACTTGTTATGCAACAATATATTTATGTCTTGGATTAAATATGTTTTTTCTACTTTTATATTTTTAATTTTTAGGTAAAATTAAAATTTTAACAGCACATTATTTAGAACTTTTAATGCCTGTAAACAATTTAGATCTGTTTTACTGAATCTTTTTTAAGAAACACTTTAGATATCTGAAAAGAGGAAATTGAATAACTTTTGATGGAAAAAATGCAATTAAAATTTTCAGAATTACAAATTTATTCATGAATTTGGAGGGCAGGAAAAAATTTATAAGTTCAGATTTTTTCATTTAAAGAAAAGTCAATACTTACTACGTGGGGACATTTTAAACTTTAAAGGTTCGTCATGCCTATAAAACGAGTAAATGGGAATAATTGATTATGCAGTAAAACGAGTAAATGGGGGAATATCCTTATTTTTGCAAGTGATTGAATTGCAATAATAACATGACAACCATATAAAAATAAAAATAATATTATTTCATTTTAAAATAATTAATAATAGTTATTAAAAGGAACCTATGCTTAAAGTTAAAGCACATTCCTTAACCCTAACGACGTATTTGTATGATTGGCGTTGCCTTGGCGTATAAGTTTGATTTCTATTTTTGACCGAGAAAAATAAATAAATAGATTAACACAAAAAGGAAACTCTTAATCCTCCAGTTCGGAGGTAGTTGACTGTGATTATAAAAGTGAAATCGAAAGTGCCATTTAAAGTGAGTTTCTCCAACTTATAATTCTCTTTTGAACCATTCAACTCCGTAGTATTTGGTTGCTTTCTATTTCTAAGTGTAAATAATTTCCCTATTTCATCCCTAAATTGCCCAAATTACATGCTTCCCTCGTCTCTCAATTAATCAACTTAAACGGGCGGTGGCAAATCAGATGAATTTAAATAGGATCACGAACAAAAATTTAAATGGATTCTCTGTTACGCGCAGGTTATATTTGAATTGACTCGTAAATTACGTTAAACAGATTAAAACGCAGGTCAATGTATTATATATATATATATTTTTGTTCATTTTTAGTCTCCTCAAAATAAGTATTTCGAACAAAATAAAATAAAAAGATTTATTTTGTCAATTAAAAATAAGAATATCACGTAAATTTATTATTTTAAATATGCATATATTATCAATTTTCAGATATACTACCTTTTTATATCATATAAAACACAATTTTATTGTATACTTACAAATTTAGAGTGACATTTTTTTATAGTAAAAATCAACTTTAGAATTTAATTTTTATGTAATGATCATAAACGGATAAAATAAATCAAACATGCACTCGTTAATGAAATACAATAACTATAAGTTTATAGCAACTTTTTTATTTTTTGGCAAAAATCAAGTTTAAGATTTATTTTTTTTACTCATAATTTTTTTAAATAAGAAAATTATAAATAGATCAAACAGTACAACAGGGCCATTTTGGTCGATCCGCAAGTCGGACTAAAAATGATATGTTAAAATTTTGGGATCAATTACTGGATTGCTTATCAATTAAATTGACTTCTAATCATTTTTTTTTATAAACAGATTTAATTGAATTATTTATGCTTTTTTCTCTATTTTTTTTAAAAACACAACGTTTTTAAAAACGAAAAGGTACGATATATGAATAAGTGATTTTCTATGTAGTTCATTTCTTCATATTAGACTTGATTTTACAAATCCTCCACGGATAAAAGTCTCAAATTTAAAATCGTTGGCTTAGATTCATTTTGGATATTAATTTGATTTAAATAACATTTTACTATAACTTATCGAATTTAAATTTTCACATCCGATGTTATGGAGATGTAATTTTTTTTATATATAATTACGTATATGAAATCATAAAAATATGATATTCAAACAGTAGTCAATTAAAAAAATAGTCAAACTTTTAATTATTTAAATTATAAATTTTATAATAAAATTTTTCGATGGCATCATTTGATATTAGAATTTTTTATTTTTTATTTTTTGTCTTATTTAAAAATACAAAGAATAAATATATAACATCCTTAGTGGCTTGACCGACTAGAGGAAGGTAGAATGTACTATTACAATGGGCGGTGGCAATATGCAAACAGGGTTCATAATAACCATTTATTGAAACCACACACACCGACCAATTTCGTAATAATAAAGGTAAAATCAGATAAAATAAAAATAGAGGCAATATTCGGTAGGTAAGTGTAATCCCCTAAAAAAATTGAGAATTAATATTGTTGGCATTACCAATCCATTACTTAGTAAAGTAGTGAAGTGAAGCATTAAAAAATGGAGTCAGGTGAAGCTATTAGTTGGCGTTGATCAGAATTTGGTAGGCCATAAGATTCTTAGCATCTAACCAACTTGCCTCTCTCTTATCAATCCCATGCCTCGTTTTATGAACATTAACTAAATTATTACCATACTACTTGTATTTTTTTTAAATTAAAAAATTATTTATTTTATGATTCCCACGAAATTCATGGTTTTCTATGCTGCAAGTTTCAATGTTAAACATATGCTTATAAGATTTTTTAATTTTTTTTAATACGAAAAAATATAATTTAAATTATAGTCAAATAAAAAAATTTTATTTTGTAAGAGAGTGTTCATATCTTAAAAGCAGTATTGTTTATAAAATTATCAAAATGATGTAATTTTGCTCTTAAAATAACGAAACTGTTAGTCTAATCGTATTTCGTTTTTTGACTGCTAATATAGTTACATTGCATAATTTTGACGGAATGACGTCAAATTAATGATTGCGTTACTTTAAAATAAAATTACACGATTTTGATAATTTTAACAATAATATTGTACGAAACTAAGTATTAAAGGTAATTTTTTTTTTTTTATAAATATTAAGGGCATTTATCTTAAATAAAAACTTAGCTAATAATGAATGATTAAGTTGATTAATTGAGGAGAATATGAAAATTAAGGGAGGGTGAGAAGTGGGAGAAGGTAGGTGGTTGATAATGAGCATTGGATACTTTGTGCTCTGTGAAGCTGACAAATATATAGCTACTCTGTCACAAGATTTTTTTTTATTGGCGATGCCAACACGAAACGAGACGGTGGCGTTTTGTCGTCTTCCGAAATTTAAATTCTATAAAAAGGTATTTACTTTTCCACGTGGGAATAAAAACGAAGGAGAGCGGCTCTTTCACTCTCTTGTAGTTAGTGCGTGGCTTTGTGGAGCACGTGGATTGGACAAGTAGGACCCAGGCGGTCCCACTCGTGCTGATGAAACTGGATAAGGAGGTGGGATGGGACCCAGGATTTAATGTGGATCTAAGCCGTCAACTTTACTGGTAAAGTTGATCTACACCGCCTGTGATAACAGCGTGTTTCTTGCGCAGTTTCGCCTCTTCTTTCATATCTTGCATCAGAAAACGACCGTTGCCCATTGGCGCCGTTTTTTTTAATTAGTTTTCGTTAACGAAAAAAATCCTTAATTATATAAAACTTCAAGTGCCTCAAAACTTATAAACATTTAACAATCTCCCAGTTCGCTTTTATATGCGATTTTTAAACAAAATTCAAAAATTAATTTATTTTTAATTTATTTTTTTTAATAAAAATTAATTTATTTAAAACTAATTAAATTTGATAATTTAATCAAAATTATGTAATTTAATACTAAATTTATATCTAATTAATATTTTTTAATTTTTATTAAAATAAGAAAAATAACAGATAAAAAAATAGAAAAATAATTAATAGCTCAGTAATGGAAATATTAGTTCGTTTTATAGTGGAACTTGGCAATAAAGTACTAGGATTCCAATCATTAATTTACTACCCTAAAAACACACGCTTAAGGATCAGAAGTTTTTGTTGATTCTTATTTTGAAGGGCTAAGGTATTGGCCAGATGAAGCCATTTTTGGCCCAGATTGAATGGGTAATTGTTGCTTTTATCTCTGCAGCACAGTCCTTAATTCCTGACAAGAGATTACGTGGGGACTGGGGATTCATACACACATAAACACAGTTTCATCACATGAAGTTTACACATATTAGGTTACTCATGTTCGTCACATAATAAGCATAGGACAGATAAACTCATGTGGCAATCAAAAATATCTCTTCCACCTAATGCACTATCTTATCACATGTTGAAGGACAAAAAAAAAAAAAACAGAGAAAAAAAAAACAGAGAGAAAAGAAAGAAATTGTATCATAGCCATGCCTGTTCAATAACAAGTTTTTCTTCTTTTCCTTTCCAATATTTTGATCAAATCAAATCAATATTTCCCACTTTTATGTTGGCGGGTCTAGTTCGTCTACTACAATTATGTAATATTACCTTACTGAATGTGAACCGCCGAAACAGCAGATGTGATTTCCTTTGTTCTTGGATCACCACTTTCTAAAGAGACACCGCCAGGATCTTCTCTAACTAACATGCCTAGAACATTAAGCGAACTCCAAGCTTTCGTCACATTGGTGCTGGATTCTCCTAATGTAACAGCAAATACAGCATCAAAGCCGCCTGCTCCAGGAACTCCAGCAACCAGAACTCCCTCCATATCCATAGTAGTATCCAAAAGTCGAGTCTGTGATACAGGCTCTATCTGCAAATTTGTAACTTAGGAGATTAAATAAAATAAACATATGTCTATCCACTAGTTGAGTCTCTGGTTTATGCTATATCTGCAAAATTGTGAGTTCAGAGCGGCAATAACAAAAATAAGAAACCATCTTTACCACCTAGTGCACCGCCCTTTGAAAGGCTCAACAAGTTGACAGTAAATGGGATATGGCAATTCTGCCTGTTCTTGTGAATTTATGAGACTTTATCAGGTCTAGACCCATGATCAGGTCCAGACAAGACTTGAGAGCAATCAGAGAGATGAATGCGCAAATGGTTCTTTGCTAGTAAGCATGAAATATAAAATGATCATACTATATTAATTTGCTACAACAATAAAACCTACCAAAGCGAAAACAAGATAAAGCTTAACCTACCGGAACGCCAGCAGCCTCCCCCATCTGGCGCATGTGACTTCTGATCTCAAGCATGGCATTTCTTGCTCCAACTAGAGCTTTCACAACTGCTTCTTGGCTAGGTTCGGTAGCTTGCTCAATCCACTGAACATGCAATGCATGGGTTGTTGGATATTAGAATTCATAAAGAAGTTTCACAGCTTATAGAAAAGATCCAAAAATCCAAAAAACAAAAAGCAAAAGAACGTTTGATCTTGGGATGAGTAAGTAACCTTATAATTTGAGAATATCTTTTTACTGTATATGTGCTTTGCAATCTAATGGTGCTGCAGCAATTTTTTTATGTCACTAACATTTGATTGTGTATAACTTTAATCATGATTAATGGCTAAAACATATAACCATTGGTGGGAAAAAGTCAACATCGTGTAAGCACTGGTACAGGGACAACAAGAAGTCTAGCCAGCAAGGGTATCAAGAAAGTTATGCTTCACGATTTGTACATTTTCCACGAAAACTGTTTGCATATTAAAGCTAGAGAACTCCATGGCAAGGCAAAACCGTTTAAAAAGAAAAATAAAACCTTTTTCTTCTACAGAAGCAGACTTTAATTTTTTTTTCTTTCAATTTTAAACTCTTCTCTGACCTTAATGTTTTTGTACTCTTAGAAGTTTGAAAATACGGGTTTCCAACTGTTAAGAGAAAAAACTAGATATCACTCTAGAATGTGGATTATTGTTTGTATTTTTCCATAGGTTGGAAAGCATAGATAAATAATGGATATGAAAAATGGAACCCAATTCATTTTTCCTGAAATAACTGGATCTCTAATTCTCTAATGGAAATGACCTCTGAAAATGATGAAAAGCAAATGCAGATAGAAGTTTAGAGATTTCACTAATCACTAGCATGGTTTGTATAATCTTATCTCACAGTTACACAAACTTCCATTAGTTTATATTGGCTTTTGTCTTTCTATTATGAAAAATCAATAGGCAATCATAAAAAGATAGAACTACCACCCTGTATATGAAAAACTGATACCTTCTCTGACTTTTGCACGCTGCAGCTGTCTATCACACATTTATATATGTCCCACTGTTCTTTTGCAAGCTTGCTTAAAATATTGAACTGTTTTTCAAGAGCTGAATTTGCCTCAGACAACTTTCTCCATGTCTCTTGAGACTTCTGAGG
Organism: Excoecaria agallocha; assembly: GCA_037975025.1. Lineage (NCBI taxonomy): Eukaryota > Viridiplantae > Streptophyta > Magnoliopsida > Malpighiales > Euphorbiaceae > Excoecaria > Excoecaria agallocha. Next base: position 984,788 of record JBBPFJ010000023.1, on the reverse strand, counting down.
TTCAGATTTCTGCCACTTCTTCACAGCACCTACCATTGATGGCGTGGATGATCCTCCAGTTCCTGGTTCTCCTAGTAACTTCAGAAAGCATCATATTATCATCAGTACACAGCTACTCGGGTTTAGTAGATGATCACTCAACAATCTTCAAATTTGCTGTTTAAAGGCAAAATTGCTATTTTCCAGGCTAAGTTTTAAAATTTTCTTTTGACTGCCTCTCTTGCTATGCAAATGCATGATTGAATCATTATTGTGTCATGCAATCTTCATATCTGTAGGAGCACTGGATAAAGAATTTCAGGTTTCTAACAATAACCAGGAAAACACGGTATACATCTGGGAGTTATTCCACTATCCAACAAGAGGAGAGGATAATCAGTATGTGACAGTTTGAATCCAGAGCCAGGATAGGAAGAAAATCAATGCGAGTAACCATCACAATTTTGTTTTTGGGGAAAAAGTAGATCATTGAAAAAGAAGGACAACAGATGGGACCTTCATCATTCAAACATTTTAGCAAAGTTTGTGTGAACACACATGTAAATAATTGCAATGTTCAGCCATATAAAGAGCATCAAATGCATATGGCAAGATGTTTACCAGGTTCATCAATGGTGGCAAGGAAAAGACAGTTCTTTCATGGTCCCACTTTCCTTTCAAGATGTTAGCAATGACTTCCTCTAATGGAATTCTCTTGGCAGCATCCTGAAATGTTTTACAGGAAGAATGTATCAGGAAAATTATAGTGGAATTTCCCCTAATACATCCTCCAAAATTCTGTACATTATTGTTCTAGAAGTCCCAAATGCATTTATTATTTTCTGAACAGAGGGATTACTCAATTAGAGAGCGTTTCAAAAATTGACAATTCAAACAGTGAAAAATATCTGAAAAGCAACAAGCTAAATAAATAAATAAACATGCACTGAACTCTTAAAGCCCAGAGACTCATGAATTGCCTAGGAATATCAATAGACTGAGCCTTAAAATGAATTTGAATATAATTTAGAATGATCCAAGAGTTCATTAAAACCTAAAGCCCCTGTGGGCAAAAGAATGTGGTCAACGTAGTACACTGCCAAAATACTACACCATGGCTATGATTCATTCAATAACAAGTAACAACTAGTGCATAAAATGCAAGATTAAAAATTAACAGCCTCAGATCTCCCCATCTGAAATAAGCTTAAATATATTTATATATATATTTCGTCACAATCTATTTAGAGCTGGCTTTTAGATTTGTCCTCCACCCAACACAGTTTCAGGACACACTCATATAAAGGTCTAGAGATGTTAATTTCTTCACTACTTCACCCCGAAATCATTCTAGGTCTACCTCACATCCTTTTCTCTCCAGCAACTTTACATGCTTAATCTTACATACAGTGCAATTGTTGGTCTATAATAGCTAATGTTAGCCATCTTAATTACCCCTAAATCAACCTTTCTTTCATGCTTTGTGAACCAAACTTCCTGCAAATGGACTATTGTCCTATTTAATCCCCAACTGCAATAAAAATTGAAAAACTGATCTCACATAGAAGTGTAAAATATAGAAGATCATTTTACCTATTGTTATTTACTCAATGTCTTTAATTACACAACAAGACATATATTGGATCAATTGGTCTGCCACTCTCCTATAATATGACAATTTCTTTTCCTTGGCAAGTTGGCATCCATGACATCATTTACTGTTTTCACTAATGGAGGGTGAAACAGAAGTTCAGTCCAGAAAATCTTTAGTCTACAGTATACTATAAACTTTAGGAAGTAATTGGAAAGGTAGTTTATGTAGAAGAAAATAATGCAGAATCATCAATAGAACTTTTCACTAAGTCAATTCTGCATGGGATCCAAAATTTTTTTGGTAATCGTTGAGTGATCTGAATATGTAATGAGAACCCAAAAGACCTTCCCATTTTAATGTTGAAAGCAGAAGTTCACAAACACAGAAAATTGGGCAGCTTGTGGTCTAATATATGCAATTTGCAAGATATCACACAAATCTGAACAAACATCAATTTGATGGAAGCCAAACATGCAAAATGTACTGGTAAAGGGCAAGTAACAGGGCAACCTGTATTCACCTTCATCACTAACCATGTATCTCACACGTGTTATCATTTCTCAGCAGACAATTACAAAACTATTAACAGCAAATAAACTTTTGAGGGAGGCAGGGAGGGGTAGCAGAGGTTGAAGAGTGACATATACCTGAGCTGAGGAAAGTACTTCTGGTGAAAAGCGAACATAACGGTGACTCCCATAAACTGCAGAACTGACATCAAAACCACTGCCAACTTTCCCTTGTGCAATACAGTGGGACGTTTGTGCTATGATATGCACCATATCAAGATCACGAGATCCCTTATCTTTATTAAGTGATGAGAGATCAACCACTCCAAGGTAATGAAGTAAAGCAGCAACCACAGCAGTGGTCATTGCTGCTGAAGAACCCAATCCAGTTTTAGCCACCTCAGGTTTTTGCCCATTTGTTTCCTCTGCATTGAACGTGATTGAGGTGAAAGGAGGAAGTGTGGCCAGAGCTTCTGGTGTCAAAGGGAGTCCGAGTGCTTCAATCTGTGAAAAAGAACAAAACCACATTAACAGTATTAAGATAAAATTAATGGAGTGAAATCTATGAATCAAAGTCCTGGTAATAGAAAAAAATTTTGCCCTTCAGAGGATACTGCTTAAATTTCCTACCTAAAAAAATTTTTGCAGTCACCATCAAGGATCAAAAATTACAATGGATCATAGGTTGTCAGACAATTTAATATTAGAAAAAGCAAATCGAATATCTCAAAAGAACCAACCAAATTAATAGTTATGCTTTATCATGATCCACAAATTGCTTCATTCTGGAGGTTGGATTGGTCTTTCTTATATGTTTTCATTCCAATAGACTGTTTGACTCCAGTTTAACATAAAGGACACATCCTTTGCTATTATAAAGAAAAAAGTAGAAAGAAGATAAAAACAAAAGGGTTGAATGCATGATAAAGGAGAAGCACAGCCATTGAGTTGCTCATACTAAAAATAAAGACACCAGAAACAGATTTTGGATGTCAATACCTGGTTCCGATACGAATAGAAGTCATTAGAACCTAAAATTGTGATATCAAGACCTGCATGAAAACCCAGTTAAATCATCAGATGTTCTAAAACCTAGATGCCAAATTCTAAGGCAGAAGGAAAAAAAAAAACATGATTATTACCTTGCAAGAGTAACTTCCTGCAGGCATCCTGCATATCTTTGTCAAATGTTGCATATGCAGCTGCTACAGCATATTGCACTACTTGTTCCACAAAAGGGTTCCTTGAATCACTGAAATTTTTTAGCCAATATAGGCAAGCATCAGAACATAGATAATTGAAGCATACATTTCCTCAACTATTTGCATTATGGCTCATATGCAATGGCGATGCTTAATGCAAAACTACCAACAAAATGAACCCAAAAAATAACAATTATCATTGATACACATTATAACAAGAGACATCATATATAATTAATGAAAACCTGCCTTGATGAGACACTCTGAAGAGTTAGACTCTTTATTGATAATTTATATGTGCTTTCTCTAGAGAGTTGGGGAGAAGTTACTTTCACGTCACTCCATGCCTGAAAGAATATCCATGGAACAAAAAATTCAAAGAGAACTCCAACTATGCAATAACAAAGTCGTTCAATACATCACACATCTAAGCAATCATTCAATACAAGAAATCCGAGATCATCAAGATGATCTGTTTCATAAACTTGTTTGTCGCTCAGTACAATTATTGATATGATTAAAGCATGGACTCATTGGGCCAAGCCACAGATAAACCTTTAATTGACTTTGAAAAATCTGCCGACACACATAAGAGAAAGTAGTCACGAGAATTAGACGCACCCATGCCCAGCTATCGGGTCTGACTTCATCATAAAGAGGCTTAACAATTGCATAGAATCGAGCACTTGTGCTGAGTACAATCCCTGCATTGGGTCTTTCTAATACAAGGTAACCTCCAGTCATCAACACCTTACCCGGAGCAGAAGCAACTCTGTGACATTAATGTCAACACGACCAATTACATAGATATAAAAACCAGATAAGGAAATAACTTGGAAAACAATTCCATAACAAAAATAATTTAGCTCGCTGAGCAAGAAACAAAAAACATAAAGAAGAAACGAAATATTGTGCCAATATAACTCCAATGTAATTCAACCAATTCAAACCAAAACAGTACATTTTTCAACCATTAGCAGAAAGAAAAATATAAAAAAAGGTTTTCTTTTTCCTTGCAAATGGATCCAAAAACAAAGAGAATTGAGTACGACCATTTAAGTTCTAGGAATTGAACGTACACAGCCATTGCCTCTCTGTCTCTTCTTTCTGTTTTAATCTCTGAACTTGCAAGTTGATATTTGATCAGCTGTGGTCAAAGTGATTCAGAATTCTGTGGGTGAAAAGAACACTTGAAAGCTATAAAGAAGAAATTGAATTATTGAAATTTCTGATAGAGAAATAGAATTCTCAATTTGAAAGAGAGTTAAAAGAGTTGAAGGCAGGTCCGCAGAAGCAGATTCGCTGAGTGAGCTTTTAGCGGAGAAGACGACGACAGGTACATTAGCACTTCGTGTTTTGTCGTTGCTTTTGAAGTTAAAAAATAATTGTCAAATTTACCTTTAACATAGTTGGACCCCATCAACGGCCCACCTACCTATCTTCGACTTTTATTTTTTATTTTTTATTTTTGAAAAATCTTCGACTTTTATTTTAATTACAAGAAAAGATAAAACTTTCTCCATTAATAGGAAACTGGAAAACAAAATTCCGAAAATTTAACCTATTTACTTCCATTGCATATTGCTTTACTTCATGGTTTTCAGATCGGCGGCAAATTAAGGATCGGTGATAGAACGAATTTTATCTGGTGTAAGCCTCTCTCTCTCTTTGGGATATAAAAGCATGATCTTTGGTATTTAATAGCTAGTTGCTACTTTGCTGGTGCTATTGTATATGCGATATGTAAAACAATAGCCATTTTTCGGAGAGTTCATTGTAATGGTGAATTTCGTTTTGTTCTGTCTTTGAATTGACGATATCGCTGCTAAAGACATTCCCTTTTTTGATGAATTATAGAAATGCAGTTTAGGTTTCTGTTTTAGAAGGATTAGTAAAGAGATGCAGAAATTGGGTGATTTCAAGCTGCCCCAGTTCTTCAATTATCCACCATACTTCACGTACTTTCCTGTCCCTTCTGCTGCTTTTATATTTTATCAAAGATGACTTTTCGTTGTTGGCTTATCTTATTTTATTTTAATATTTATGTCTGTTCTGATATTAGTTGTTTCCTTTGAGAAGAGGGGGAATTCTTCTTTTCTTTTTTCCCATCAATGGCATGGTTATTATTGGTTAACGAGAAAATTATTAGCGCCAAGTCTTCAAAGTGAAACAGATTGGGCAACCCCAAACTTTAAAAAATAAATGCTCTGGAGAAGAAAAGAGGACAAATACTTTGGAGAACTGGGTTTTTGAGCAAGTTATTTGATTTCTTTTTTAAGCCTAATAACCTATGTGACAATATATGCGTTTCTCAAAGTTTCATTTTTCTTGTTACATTGTCATATGTTAAATATTTGGATAAAGCTTATGGAGAAATCATTTGCTTAAATTGGGAAACTTGGTGCAACTGGTGGACATTGTCTACCATATGTTCGAAGAAAGCCACTAATATAAATGTAGAAACAAGCTTGTTGCCCAATCATTTCTTATGTCCTCTGAAATTTAAGGTGCTGGTGGAGATTATCACTTGGGTGTCTTTTATATGACCCAGTATCTAAATAAGTAAATGCTCCATATGCACCCCAATAGTATGGGCCATCATTTTTTATGGAATGGTAGATGCCCAAGACTGTCTTATTATCATTTCTTTCGGAATGATTGCATATTGGTTAAGTATAAGTTTCTAATGTGGCTTTATATTCTGTGTACTCTTTTTTATTTTTTTTCACTGGAGTTGTGGTTCCATTATGCCTATAAATGAGAAGGATGTTGAGTAATTTCTTGTATGTCACTAGTATTGTATGGCCGTATCTTTTGCAGGCTTTAAAAAACTTTTGGGTTGGGTGCTCTAACAGTTACAAACACATATGAATTGTTGAAGCAGAGCAGACATATCCTCTGTTTCGATATTTATGGGATGAATGTCACATTTTCTTTTTCGATACTATGAAGTCAATTGTTTTGTCTCTTCTTGTTAACTTTAATATTTTATTGCAATTTTTTGTTGTCATTTTTAGTTTGCAGCCAGTTAGGGAAACTCGAGAAAAGCAAATAAAGCTCTGGAAGGAACTTATTGTTCATTATTGTAGAACTCAGAAAATATTTGTGATTGAATTGGAAGAAAATTTTCCCTTGTTCTATAATCCTGCAATTGAAAGTAAGTCCAATATTTTCATTAGGTTCTGACTAGATTTTGTGTGTTATCCTTCTCCTTTAAGTGAATTAAGAGGAGCTAAGATTTCCAGGAGCAATTTATACTACTTACTGGTATTGCTGGTGTGAATGTTGTCTGATGACAATATCATTAGTATTAGTTTGCTTCCTGAAAGGGTAGAGAGATTCTGGACATAGGAAAATTCCAAGGGAGAGACTTCTTGTGCTCTGCTAATTGCATGCCTTTGCTTGCCAGTATAAATTAGTAGATAGTAGGTACCTGCACCATGTTATTGATATGATAGATGAACATGATTATTGTCAATGATGAATGAAGAAATTTGTGGATCATAGAGCTTTCTCTTTGTTCCCTCGCATTCAATTTTACTTAAATGACCATATTTGTGGTAAACAATGTTAGATCTGATTCATGTTTTATTGTTTTTCTCTTTGGAGCTTTCTCTTTGTTCCCTCACTTTCAATTTTACTTAAATAACCATATTTGTGGTAAACGTTGTTAGATCTGATTCATGTTTTATTATTTTTCTCTTTATATGATGCAGGGTCTCTCAACCATGAAGCTAGAAAAGCATTTCTTTCAGCATTAGTTTCAGAAAGTTGGTTCTGCTCCATTCCCTCAGCCTTATTTATTTATTTTTTAACTTGAAGTATCCTTAAGATTCAGTTGATTATCTCCGTTAAGTATTGATGATGAGGCACAGTAATTGTCCAGATGACACTGTACTATTACCCTGTTTTCTTAGTTCTTAATTTTACTTCTTCTATGAGAGTAAAAATGACAGAAAATTATATTTTACTAGTTTTTATTGAGCACTTATATCTGAATGATAATCAGGGAAAAAGAAAAATGATTGATTTTTGATTTCTCATTTCATTCCTTTAATCGTGGATAACAAAACATGCAAGAAATGCAAATGGAAAGTTGCTTCATGTTCTAATTTTTGATTCTTTGTATCCAAATGTTGCTTATATTAAACTTAGAGATTCCACTTTCATGAAATATTGATCTTTTGGCTTTAACAATGTCACACACTCTTTCAAAATAGTTGGAGACAATTTATCTATCGTTACCTTTTATCTTTCTTCTCCATCTAGTTGGAGAAAATTTTAAAAGAGTTGCTGAAAGATAATGCTAAGGGTCAATAGAAGGGGCCTTCATGATGACGGAATCAGATGCCAGCGGATCTTTTCTGCTTATAAACATTTATTTTAATCTAATTGGACCTTTGAGATGGTATCATTAAGGCTAGGATGCTGGATCTATGCTGCGCCTATTCCTCTTTGACTTGAGCCGGTGGTAGCTACCCAGGTTTGAAATTGGATTGTATGTATTTGTACCTCGATGCCAGTAGCAGTTGGTGGTGATGTGAAAGGAATTGATGAATGGATGAACTGTGATTTTTGGTGATCGGAGCATGTATTGGAAGAGAACATAGTGAACGACTTTCTTGTTCTGATTGAAACTTACTTTTGGTCTTCAAATAATATAGCCTAAAAATAGGTATAAGGACAAAATAAGGAAGGAAAAGTTAAAAAAATTAGCAATGTGTATCCTCATCGCTACCATTTAGGCCCGACATGACCATTATTTTCTGCCACATATGCATCTCACATGCACTGAGTAATCATCACTTGACAATTCTGAATTTGTAGTTAAAGATGCAGGAAAGATTTTGGTTGAGCTGGTAACATGCATAACATTATATCTGTTTTTGAACTTATTTCCCCAATTTTATTTTGTTGAATTTTTGAAGCAAATGAGTTTGTTAGTTCATCTGTTCTTGATATTGTTGTAACAGGTCGTGCAGAATGGTTAGATAAAGGACATAGAAAGTGCCTTATTCTATGGCATCGTATTCAAGAATGGGCTGACATTATTTTACATTTTGTGAGTCAATTGCCATCTTGATATTGAATTTTCTGTGGAGATTGGTGTCTAGAATTCCATTTGATAAACTTGCAAATGTCATTAGGCAAAGGACTATGGCTTAGAGGATGGTGTTATGACTGTTGAGGAAATTCGTACAGGAATTGAATCACGGGGAACAGGTAATATTGTGGATTTGTTGATGAAAAGGACTTCTTATATTTATTTCAGATGATCCAACTTCTTAATTGTTTCATTGGTTTGCTATGGGAATGCTGTGCAGCATCATGAACCCCAATGAACATAAGAAAAAAAAAAATTGATGCTCCGTCATTGTTTAAATATGTTTGGATATATGATCTTGTAAATTAGTTGAGAATGCTAACACCTCCTTATACATGGAGCTAAACTTCACTACATAGTTGGCTTTTAGTATATGACCTATGTGGATCGATTACATTTTTCTATTTGACAAAATATAAAAGGCGGATGCTAGATTGGAGAAAAGCGATTTATGCCCGGATACACAGAAACACATGTGCGCTTACATTATACTTGGTTTAGAGCTTTCATTCTGGATGACATTGTATATACTCTGACTAAGAGTTCATCTTTGCTAAACCTCAGAGCTTCATGGGATAGATCGGACAATTTTGATACGGGCACTGAAATTACTAGAGCAAAAAGGCAAGGTTGCAATTTTTAAGGGAACTTCAACTGATGATGAAGGCGTGAAATTCTCTGTATAATGTTTCCGTAGTTAAAAGGATATGCATATCAGGACATGTTCTTCAAATGTGGTCAAATCCACTCAAAATATGGACTTGATCAGTATAATTTTCTGCGGATATGCTGTTGACAATTTTTTGACCGTTGCTCCATTTTGATCACTTCTGGATAGTGGTTAGCTTGAAAGCTTCCTTCTTGCTGTACTCCTAATATGTTGAAGTCATATTTTCTGTGAAAAGAGACATGAGCTTCCCTTGAAATGTTTGCTTTTGTATAGCGTTACAAGATGAGCCATTTTGACGTTGCCTTGTTGTTTGTGATTTGGAAATTAGACAGCAGATTAATAGCAATAACTTGTGAAAGGGCACTAATAGCTAAGATGCCTTTCTTAGATGTTTTGGTGCCCAAAAGAATGAGTTAATGGATGTGGTAATTGCTGTGTATTAGGCTATGATATAGGAAGTGAAAACTTAGAAATTATTACTATAAGGTATTATATTGAATTTGTCACTGTATATTTTAAGAACAGCAAGCCATAACAGCTAAATAACTGAATCAGTGGTTAAAATACTGATCTCAAATAAAAATAAAAATGTAAGCGACCAAGAATCAACCTAAATAGCTCCAATTGAGCTAAATCTCAACCAATTTTTACCAAGCTACATGAACAAGTATGAAGTGACTATATAGTATGCCACTGAGCACATGTTCCAAAATTTGCTGCTTCTAAATCTTCAATGATCATTTTTACTGCTATATGCTTAAATCATCTTGTCGTACACTCTCATGGATTTTTGGACAGCAACTTCTCTCCGGTGCCAACCTAATCGTTCTTCTTGCACATCTCATAGCATGATTCCATAAAACTGTTCAATTTGTTCACATCTGCTAAACCGAAAAAAAAAATGGAACAAGTTAAGAAATGAGCCTGTCTCAAGTTTGCCCTCTAGAAAAATGTAAAACTATTTGCAGTTTTGCAGGATATGATCTGATTCAAACTCGAAACCTGACAAGTTCCAAAATTACTTAAGTATCAAGTCTCACAAATTCCATCAAGATAGAGATATATCTGATACCAGGAAAGAAGTTGGGTGTCATGACACCAACACAATCATCAGCGCAATCATTAGAAAAATCAGAGAGTGGAAGGCCGGTGCACCAAATTGCATTGGCAATGAAACATCTTCTGAAAAGGAAACGAAGCCTTACAAATCTCCTGCATCTCAAAATAGAAACAATGTAACAAAGTCTTGGTAGGCTACGGTTACGAACAACAGCGAGAGGAGGGCGAAGGCGAGAGGGAGGAGGAAACCCTGCAATCGGAGGAGGCTGAGTGTTTCCTCCTAAGTTTATGGGAGGTGATGGTGAGGGAGATAACGCATTTTCTGGTGGAAATTGAGCTTTCACTATCACAACCAAAATTATCATAACTATCAACATTGGTTCAACCTTGGATGCCATTGCTGATTAGCTTTGATAGAACTAGAGCAATCCTCCATTTTATAGGCCTTGCTTTCATTATTCTTTCATTCATGGAATCTCCCATTTTTCATTCTACTTGGTACATATTTTAATGGAAATGATAATGTGATGAAGATGAACTGTTTTTTAATTTTAACAAAATAAATTATTCACCCTATTCTCTCTTTCGCAAATAAAGCACTTGCGAAATATTGTAAAAGCTTATATAAATCAAACTTCTAACTGTTCTTCTGGTAGATTATCTTTACCCATAAAACATTATTTCTTATAAATTGTAACGAAATAATTGGCACGAGATGAATTACCCATTACGTGTTTCTTTTTATTACACCATTAGCTCAATTACCCAATAATTACCAGGACAATCCACAGTGCTCCAGAAGAATTTGGCGCTCCCTATCTATAGTTTCGATATTCTTTCTCTTTTATAGTTTTCTTTCACTCCGCCGGAAAAGCAACGACCAACGTACCCGGAAGCCCGACAGCAGCAAAAATGATGGTAGGCGAGGCTCTGTTCTCTCAATCCGCCACCACAATTTCCATGAGCCCATCATTTCCATCAAAGTTCGTTACGCCAGCCGAGATCAGATCGGAAGACAGTTGCTGGACACCGTAAACCAGCTCAACCGGTGTATATTGGCAAAGATTTTCCGACACGGAACTAGGCAGGTTGTTCTGACTAAGCCTACGAAAGCAAGGTGCAATTTCCTATCACCCAAGGATAGAACCGGAGAAGCTGGTATTGAAGAGATGTAGAGCGGTTAAATAAGAGACGACGGTGCAAATTTGAGATGGCTTGGAACCATTGACAGCATTGCAGGGGAGATTTTAGACGTTTTTTTCTTTTCTTGGGGCAGAGAGGATGGAGGCTCAAATCATTTGCAGTGCACAAAAAGCCTTCAACGAGTCCATATGAAACCTCATTATTTGAAGAGAAATATTAGAGAACTATGGATAAAAGTATCACACAAATTTGCCCGTTGCTTGAGTTCTAGTATATCTCAACTGGTCCATATTTAGAATTGCAAGTAATATAGGAGGGGAGAGATTATACAGGTAAAACAATTCAAATGTTTTTATTGATTTCGAAAAAAATGACCAAAATGAGATGAAAAATGAAAGTATGGCATTTCAATGAAATCCAAAGCACATTGGCAGCCTACTGAATGGTGATCACAGAAATTTCAACTTGTATTTTCTCCCAAATTAAACTACACAAGTGAAATGCAACAAATTTGCCCCACGATTTGAGAAGAATCAGTGTTCTATACAAAAAATGAGAAACAACAAAATCATGGCCGGGAAGAGGTGGGCATCTTCACTAACGTTTATTTTACTGTCATTTTCGGATACCTTTGTTAGGTAGACAAGTCTTGAGATGGGGTCTGCTGGAAACTTCCAAATATGTTGATTCATGGGAGAATAGTTCTAACTTCTTTCCTGTCTACTCCAAATGACTGCAATTGGAAATCAGAAAATCAACACAATCAGAAAATAATAAAACAGCCTGTATCAAACAGGAAGGGTAAAACTGGGTTTCCACTTTCCAGTGGAGAAAAAATTAACAGCAAGCCAAACTCCAACGTTCTTTGCTTTTGGCAACAGATTGTGTGTGTGTGTGTAACATCAAGAAAACCCATAAAATGACATGAAAAATAAAACACATCAAATGTGAAGAAATAACATCTACACATCCAGGCCAAACTTTTACGACTTCAAAGACTCCCATGAGAAACCAGTTACCCTAGTATAATTGAATCACCAATTCGTATAATGATATGACATGCCCAAATTCCACATCAAGGTATCAAACTTATGCTTTTCAAATTCCTTTTCCTTTCTACAACAATACATGCTAGTTGAGCATGTTCATACTCCGAAGCCCATTTTCAAATAAATCCAAATCTCACAGAGAATTTTCACCAAGTAAATTATTAATAAAGACAGAAGCTTCATCGACAGAATTGTCCTAATAGGAAAACAAATGCATACATAAAAAAAAAAAACTGTGATAGAGTCTTATACATACCTCTGCTCCTAGGCCTTTCACATACACATTTGTGAAAAGTTCTGAGGGTTCTGGCATTGGAATTTCCTGGAAACAAAAATTAGAAGGAAAGGAGCATAAGGATCATAATGATTAGAAGATGCAATGAAGCCTACAGAAAGCAAGAGCAAAGTCAGTTCAACCAACAAGCACAGAAAGAATTGGGAACTGGAACTTGTCAGTCTTACTTTTGCTTGTGCAATAGCAGAATCAACTTCTTTTCTTATTTCTTTCTCAATATCCTGAAAAAGAAAAAAGAAAGAAAGAAAGAAATCAATACTCAGTTTTCTTCAATCTTTACCGTGAGAACCTCCACAAGGCATCAAACAGAAAGGGACATACAGTAAATTTGGCGAATTTACGTAGACAGCCAAGAGTAACAAATTACCTTCAGCTCCTTCTCAGTGGCTAGATCATGAGCTAATACTAATTTTCTTATCCTTTCAACTGGATCACGTTCCTGAATATCATGATACGGAGACAAAATGTATTTAGAACGTGTATGCATATTGAACAATCTCTGTCTTAGAAAACATAGGTGTTATTCAATAACCTGTCTCACGCCACTAATCTCATCACGGGTACGGTAGGTGCTGCCAGGATCAGACATGGAGTGACCATGATACCTGTAGGTATCCATTTCAAGTATCTACCACAAGCATCAAAGGAAATTACAAAATCAACAAAAATTTATACAGCACTTAAAAAGTAAGAAGTCTTCCAGTAACATAGTAATTTGCTTAATATTTGTATATATTATCCTTTAAAGATCACTAGGATAGAAAATGGGAATTTCAAGAAATCTAGCACATATGGCCAACCAAATGAGCAACAGTTGAGCTTTGGACTAAAAGATCTCAAATGAATAGATATGGACGCGCTGTTTATTTTCAATTGTTTCATTCTTTTAGTTTATTACATGTGAATGATTACTTACCTGGAAGTGGATTTGTAACTACAAAATTGCTATAAGCATTTATAATTCACCCTTAAATTAGTTTCATTACCTGCAACCATGAATCTAGTTGACAAAATTTTAAAAAAGTAATTATAAATTTATCATATCTAAAACTCACTACTCCAAATCATTTGTAACATTGTATTCTTTCCGTCATTTTGTTCCAGTCATAACTAAAGTTCAAAGCTAGATTAACAACCAGATTTAATGCCTCCAAAAGTTAACAGCAGAAGGCTATATTACAATATTCACTGATCACAATCAACAAATCTTTAAATTTCCTTAAAACTAAAACTTTTCATTTGCCTATCAAACTTGGTAGTAATATGCATCTCTCCCTCTGCAGGCAGTTAGATGAAGATCTTAAACCAAAATTTGAAGGAGTAACTCAAATATTTCATGGACAACTGACATGTGCTATAGTTTAAAAATCAACCCAATAAGAGAATAAGGGACCCTAGAAACAGGCATGAAATAGAACTCACAATTGGACCATTCTTCAAGACAAACTCCTTTGCAAATTTGCATGCTTGTTTCACGGCAAGAGCATCCATGCCATCAACCTGTTTGAGAAATAAATAAGCACTTAAATAAACCATAACAAATTATAATCAAACCACCACTGGGGTCATATTCAAACGTCAAATGCACAATTCTGAATTTATACAGAACTGCATGAATCACAACTGCTTCAGCAAGCTTCACTATTTTCATCGAATTTCCCTCAACTTCAATGACTGGGAATCCATAGTTTCAAAAACCAGTTTTTCCCATAAAGTGCAAGAAAGTAACCAAACTTTAGGACACATACAGAATGTAGAATACCATATACAGCCACAGTCTAGTAACATTAACGCAAATCATCTATGCAATACATCGGCAATGCCGTAGGTGTAAACATATTCATAAATATTTGTAGTTTCTAAAGATTATGGCTAAAACCTCTTCGAATCGATGTAAAATTTACAAGAAACAAATTCAAACAATCAAGTAATATTACTGTTTCAATGAATAAGTATTCATCATCCAACATGTAACCAAAAGAGAATGAATCAAGAGCAAGTCGACAAGAGAAGATGGTAAAAGTTTGAATTCAACCAGAAAACGCAATAAACAGATGGAGAAAGATATCATTGCCTTTACCATGCCTGTTATCTTAACTCCACAACTACCTCTGCTCTCCAGTGATTTCTCAAGCTCATATGCAAATTTAAGTATCAAAAACACAAGGAACAGGTATTTTCCAAATTGATTAATGTTACAGAAACAACACAACTACAACCCAATTCAATACAGAAACTTTAGACCATAAAAATTATTAAAAGCAGGACGAAGGAGATTAAAACCTTCAATCCAGGAACATAATCTCCACGCTTGTAGTAAGACGGACTCTTAGCTGCTCTCCACTCTGCTGTCCCCATACCATCTGTGCATACAGCATCAAAGTAAAATATATTTAAAATAAAACTACCAGATATGTGAAGAAAAATTGGAGAGATAAATATAAACAAAAGAAATGAACAAATTCGAATCCTTACAGTGATTATTCTCGCAGACAAGAATGACAGGTAGATCCCAAAGAGCAGAAATATTAAGTGCCTCGAACAATTGTCCCTGATTGGCCGCACCATCTCCATACAGAGCAAACGTCACGGTTTCATCCTTAGAATACTTCTGAGCCAAAGCCAATCCACATCCTAAAGGCACCTGAGCTCCGACGATCCCATGACCACCATAAAACCCCGAATCCTTCTTGTAGAAATGCATAGACCCACCCTTTCCTCTCGAACAACCCCCTTGTCGTCCCATGAGCTCCGAAAACACTTCAAGCAGCGTTCCCCCGCGCCCTAAAAAAGTACAATGATCCCTGTACGCCGTTATAATGCAATCCCTTTTGGTAATTGCAGCTTCCATTCCAACAGCCACCGCTTCCTGACCGTCGTAGAGGTGGCAGAAACCACGGATGAGCTTCGCCTTGTACAGAGAATCGGCGGCGATTTCCATTCTCCGCATCGTGGCCATGTCTCTGAAGAAAGAGAGGAGCTCCTGCGGATTCGTATCGACGGCACGAGATGGAGCCTCGCAGTTATGAGAAGTGAAGGGAACGGAGGTCTCGATGGTGAGGGAATCAGTGGCGGTGGAGATCGGACGGCGGAGAGTAGCAGCGAAATATAAAGCAGAGGTGAGAGGTTTAAGAATGTTAGATCTAGAAGATGAAGTGAGATATAATAGCGCCATAGCTGCCGTTGTATTGAATCGGCCGGCGATTTGAGCTTTCCTGATTGGGAGGTAGGTGGAGGGATTTGGTAGAGGGGTTTAGTTAAGAGAAAGCTGAAAAGTATAAAATGGGTGTATTGCTGTATGAAGAAGAGTCGCTTGATTATTATTCGCGGGTTTCTTTCGACTGCCTTAATTTTTTATGAATTTCGGTACACTTAAAGTGGTGCCTGTTGGCCGCAAGTTTCTAATTTTAGCACTATTTTATCGGCTTTGTTTCTTTAAAAGGTTACAAAATTTTTTAAAAGGTTTAATACATAATTTAATATTTCAACTTGCAAATTTTTGCAAAACAGTTCCAAACTTAAATGTTATTTCAATTTAACACATGAAGTTGTTAAAATACCCTATTTTAAACACTTATATGAGATTTTAATAGTGAAGTGATATGTGTGCTATTATCAATCCAGCATGGATGTGGATGGCACTTCAAATTTAACCAATAAAAACATAACATGTGTTCCTAACTTCTAGTGACGAAAATTCATTTCAAAGTTTTTTTTCTTGGCCTTTTTGTAAATATGTCCCATGCGAATTAAATTAATTGAATAAATAGATTTTGATTACATGGATATACAAAAATAAAAAAAAAAAGAATTTTAAAAGATAAAAATGATATGATATAATTATGTTTTAGAAACGTGAATATGAGTAAATACACGTAAGAGTGCTAAGCTCTCTTGTTATGGAAGTGGAATCCCTAGCCACCTGTGAAGCCCTGTCGCCCCTAGAGAAAGCGCCTCCACCGACCCCGCCGGATGAGCGTCGAAACAAGAGACAGAAGGAAGAAGACGATATGGCTGTGGACCTGGAGGATCCTGTTCCCTGGGAAAAGAATGGCATAGAGAACACATCACTATCATTTAGAGATGCTCTCCTACGCAAAGCAGCCAGAAGATTTGGGGAAAATATTTTCCTGGATCATCAAGCAGCCAGTTCCAGCGAGGTAGAAAAAGAGACAGATGAGGACAGAACCATTGGTCCTTTTGAAGAAGACAGCGACTCAGATGAAGAAAGGAGCGTAGACGACGAGATCTCAATCTCAGTTGCAGATGGCCTACTCAAATTGGAAGTCTCTGAAAAACTGGAGTCACAATTAGCGCGCCCTTGGAAGAAATCCATGGTAGTAAGGTTGCTGGGTAGGAATATAAGCTACAGAGCTTTATGCAGCAGGATTGAAACGCTCTGGTCTCCTAAAGGTAGCTACAAGGTGATTGATATCGACAACAATTTTTATCTCATCCACTTTGCTCTGATGGAGGATTACATCGATGTCTTGGTGGGAGGTCCCTGGGTAGTCCTAGGTCACTACCTTACCGTGCAGCCCTGGCACACGAACTTCTCCACAGGTAACGACATACTCACATCTGTGGTTGCATGGGTTAGATTTCCTGGGTTCCCATTGCACTATTACCATAAGAGGGTTCTAAGACAAATAGGTGCCAAAATCGGTAAGATGATAAAAGTGGATTACAATACCTCTATTTCGAAACGAGCCAAGTTTGCTCGAATGGCAGTGGAGTTGGACCTCACAAAACCACTTGTTTCTCAAATTCAGATCAAAGACAGAACATACAACGTGGAGTATGAGGGACTCTACAAAATCTGTTTCTCATGTGGAAGGTATGGTCATCTTAAAGAAAACTGTCCAAGTGTGGGTGGAACGGAGGTGCATCAAACTGGAAGAGATAGGGCAGAGAACAATAGTGATAAAATGACAACAACGCCAAAGGGAAATCAAGAGAAAGAAGACTCCAGAGATAATAACCATCACTTTGGGCCTTGGATGCTAGTTCAGAGAAGGGGCAGAAAGCCAAACAATGGCAACGAGACTCAGGTGCTCAAAAGAGGGGAAACACCAAGAACAGTCTCCGGCTCCAGGTATGCCTCTCTTACAGATTTAAATGTTGAAAATAGTGAAGATTATTCACCAGCCCCCATTTTAGAGAAAATTGAGCAGAGTAAGACAGTTAATGACAGATCCCCCTTGATAATGCATAGACAAGAACGTAAATTAACCCCTGTTCCTAGACAAACTAAGGTCCCTCATAGCCCTGGAAAGGAAAATGTTAACAGTAATACAAGGGATATGACTCCTGTAGCAGACCCTACCCTTTCCTCCATTAGACAAGGCAGTCCCGTCCCTCTAAACATGAAAGACAATGTCATCTCTGCAGAGCTGGATAAAGACAACCACATGGCGGTTGTAGTCCCTTACCCGACAAAGCCACAGCCCCTTCCAAAGACCCCCAAGTTTGATAACAGCTTGCTAAGAAGTCCCAAAGTGAAAACTATGCTTAATATCCGGGGCAGACCTCCAGAAAAAGGCATCCTGAAGAACGTCCGCGATATGACAACCTATAAAACCAAGAAGAAGTCCAGGAACAATAGTTTAAAACTTTGTGAGTCGACTGAATTTCTGTCTCAACTGTTCGAAGAGGCTTTGCAGAAGAAACCCGGCAAGGAGGGAGAATCATTAGACCCGACAGAACCAAATTCTGTTTAAAGGTCACATCCTATTCCCTTTTTCCCTTTTTTTATGGATTTAAATATCTTAGTTTGGAATTGCCAGGGAGCTGGCAGTAATAAGTTTGAGGTTTTTGCTCGCAATTGGGTTAGATGTTACAAGGTTTCCATTCTCATTTTATTGGAAACAAGGATTAGTGGGGTCACTGCCGACAAAGTCATAAAAAAGTTAGGCTTCAACCATTCGTTTCGTGTGGAGGCATCGGGTTTTTCTGGAGGTATTTGGATTCTTTGGTCCTCAAAAGTTAAAATTAATGTGCTCAGCTTCTCCTACCAATTTGTCCATCTAAAGGTTACTCATATGAACCTGTCCCCTTTTTACTTCACTGCTGTCTACGGGGATCCTTCTGCAGATTGCAGAAAATCTCTTTGGGAGGAGTTGTTTAACATTGCTCCCTCCTCCTCAGTCCCGTGGACTATTATGGGTGATTTTAATGCTTTCCTTTATTTTTCAGAAAAGTCCGGTGGTTCCAGGCGGGGAAGTAAACCTTGCACTCTTTTCCATCAGTGGATGTCGGCCTGTAATCTTTTAGACATGGGTTATTCAGGACCTAAATATACCTGGCGTCGAGGGATGGTAATGGAAAGACTGGATCGGGCTGTTTGTAGTTTAAACTGGTTTGAGAAATTTCCGAACTCCAAGGTCTCTCATCTTGCGAGAGTTAAGTCAGACCATAGACCCATTGTTCTTGCTATATCAGATGGTAGTACTAAAAATGGAGATCGTCCCTTCAAGTTTAGTGCAGCCTGGATGCTACATAAGGAGTTTCATAATTTTGTGAGAACCAATTGGGAGGTGAAGGATAGTCTAGCTGACACCATT
Organism: Excoecaria agallocha; assembly: GCA_037975025.1. Lineage (NCBI taxonomy): Eukaryota > Viridiplantae > Streptophyta > Magnoliopsida > Malpighiales > Euphorbiaceae > Excoecaria > Excoecaria agallocha. Next base: position 965,621 of record JBBPFJ010000023.1, on the reverse strand, counting down.
AGAGTCTTCCAAAACAAGACCATTGATTGGAGCAAAAACATTTTTGGCTGCCTCACTTATCGTAAGATTAAGGCTCTTTCCAGAATTAGAGGTATAGATCATTTTCTGGAACACTCTAAGTCCGCCTATCTCTCCAAACTAAGAAGTGAGTTGAGTATGGAACTGGAACATATTCTCCTTCAAGAAAAAGCATACTGAAAACAGAAAGCCAATGCAGACTGGTTACTAGCAGGAGATAAAAACACATCTTTCTTCCATAATTCAGTGCGGATTAAAAGACATAAATGTGTTATCAATGGGTTGATCTTAGAAGATGGCAATTGGTGCTTTGATCAAAAGATTCTGAAGGCTCACGTCTTGAGTTTTTTCAGCTCCATCTACTCGGAGGACATGACAAATGCCCCCCTCTATCCCATTCGAAGCAGGTTCCCGTTACTGCCTCCCTCCGAAGTGAATATAATGGCCTATCCTCCTTCCTTTGAAGAGATTCATGAGGCAGTTTTCAGTATGAAGCCGCTGAAAGCCCTTGGGGTCGATGGTCTTAATCCCATTTTCTTCCAAAAATACTGAGATGTTACTAAGGATTCGATATTCCGTTTTGTTGACACAGCTTTGAAAGAAGGAACAGTGGACCCTTTCTTCTGTACAACACTTATTTGTCTTGTGCCTAAGAAAAATAGACCCTCTACTGTAAGTAATCTGAGACCTATCAGTCTGTTATCCGTCCTCTACAAAATTCTTATGAAGCTGATTGCTAATAGGATTAAACCAGTTCTTCATAAACTTGTGGGTGATCACCAAGCCAGCTTCATCCCGGGTCACCAAATTACAGATAACATCATAATAGTCCAGGAAGTTGCTCATTCTATGAGAATTAAGACAGGCAAAAAAGGTTGGATGATGATCAAGATAGATCTAGATAAGGCCTATGACCGTCTTCGATGGGAATTTGTGCTTGATACTTTGATAGATGCTGGCTTCCCGGTGAATCTTTGCTCTTTGTTATACTCCTGTTGGAACAACAGTAGCTCTAAAGTGATTTGGAATGGCAGCCTTACAGATAGCTTCCATCCCTCTTGTGGAGTCTGTCAGGGTGACCCGCTCTCCCCCTACCTTTTTGTAATGTGTATGGAACGTCTCTCTCATGGTATAGAAAAAGCAGTGAACGATGGAAAGTGGAAACCAATATCTCTCAGTCGAGGGGGCCCAGTTATATCTCACCTTTTCTTTGCTGATGACCTCATCCTCTTTGCTGAGGCATCAGTGGATCAACTTCAGGTGATTAATGAGGTTCTAGAGGACTTCTGTGCTTGTTCTGGTCAACTGGTCAACAAGACAAAATCGACTTTTTGTGTTTCTAAGAATGTTAGCCATTCTCTTGTAAATTCATTGAGAAGGTCATCAGGCATCCAATTTACCACTGATCTGGGCTTTTACCTTGGCACACCCATCGCACATGGCAGAGCAGGTATAAAACTTTATTCATACTTGCTAGATAAAATTACTAGCAAACTTTCAAGCTGGAAGGCCAATACTCTTTCTCTAGCAGGTCGCATTACTCTTGTAAAATCAGTTCTTCAGACTATTCCCAACTATGTGATGCAAACTGCTTCCCTCCCCATCCATATCTGTGAGAACATTGAAAAGCTCTGCAGGAGATTCATTTGGGGTTCTTCGGTCGATACCCAGAAAATTCACCTGGTTAATTGGGATAATCTATGAAGACCGGTGGAGCAAGGTGGAATTGGGCTAAAAAGAGTTAAAATCTGCAATTATGCTTTCACTATGAAAGTGATCTGGCATCTCATTCAGGATGGCAAGGCTCTTTGGGTTAGGATTTTCAAGGCTAAATATCGGGCTTTTAGACACCGCCTGTCGCTCTCTCTTAATCAGTCTTCGGGCTCTGTGCTTTGGAAAAACATTTCTCGTCTTTGGCCTATTTTTAGATCAAATGTTTGTTGGGCTGTGAATGATGGTAACGCATCTTCTTTCTGGTTTGACAATTGGTCTGAAGCAGGCCCACTATATCTCTATGTTTCTCAGGAGCTTCAGTCCACAACATTGTGGAATAACATCTCCCATATCTCTGTTAGAGATATGTTCAACATCAACAATGGTTGGCGGAGCGAAATTTTAGGTAAATTTGTGAATAATCAGATTTCTGATCTGCTACAGTTATCCCTCCCTCCAGATGACAGTCTTGGCCCGGATGCACTAGTATGGATGCCTTCTCCCTCCGGTAGCTTTTCCATTAAGTCAGCATATGATCTCTTGAGCCGAAGGGGTACAGATAATAGCATAACGAACTGGAAGCTCTGTTGGAATTGGTTTGGCCCTCAAAGAATTCGGACGTTCCTCTGGCTTCTATTTCATAAAAGGCTTCTTACCAATTTGGAAAGAAATAGACGCCATCTATCTTCTTCTGCTGCTTGCCCGATCTGTTATGAAGGGACATAATCTATCTTGCATTTAATTAGAGACTGCCATAATGCTAAAACTCTTTGGTCTACCATGATTATAGATTCTAATGCAGATCGGTTTTTTTCTTTAGACCTGGATAGTTGGCTGGCTAGTAACTTAAGTTCTGAAGAGTATTCTGATTCTATCCCTTGGAAGCTGGTATTCGGCTTCACCTGTTGGTGGCTTTGGAAATGGAGAAATGGTAAAGTTTTTAAGGATCTCTCGGTTCCTCTGCTGGTTAAAAAACAAATTATCAACTCAGATTGTCTAGCTTTCATGAATGCCAAAGACATCATGACTGCTGTGAATCATAAGACTGGAGAGAAGACAGAGATTATGATCGGGTGGGAACCTGACTCTCATAACTGGGTTACGCTGAATACTGATGGTTCCTTCAACAGACAGCTCTTGGTTGCTACTGCAGGTGGACTCTTTAGGGATTATCTTGGCAGATGGATGGGAGGTTTCTCCGCCTTGGTCAGAGGAAATAATGCATTTGTGGCTGAACTCTGGGGTGTATATTATGGCCTTCATGAAGCTTGGAACAGAGGTTGGCGAAAGATCTCTCTGCAAGTTGATAACGCGAGCGTTGTTACATGTATCACGGAAGATCACCAGCCCCTTCCAGTTTATAGTGTAGTAATGCTGCGTATTAAAGACCTTCTTCTTCGAGACTGGCAGGTAAAGATCGACCATGTATACAGACAAGCCAATAAAGCTGCTGACCTACTAGCAAACTGGGCTTATAACCATGGAAGACAATTTATTTGGCATCAAAATCCACCGGATGGTATTGGAGAAATCCTTAGAAATGATTCTATGGGTACCTTGTGCCCAAGAACTATTTGCCTGTAATATGTAGTTTTATTTTTCTTCTTCTTATAAAAAAATTATGTTTTAGAATCCTTAGTTCTTTCTATAAGAAAATCAACGATATTTTAACTAGTTTCTAAATAGTTCCAAACTTTTAAAGAAAAAAATACATATTAGGAAAAATGAAAAAATATAATTAAAAAAAATGGGCCGGATGTGTCAAGAGAATGGACCCTTGTAATGAAGCCCTTTTAGCCTAACAAGTCTAAAAACTCTTGAAGAACCCATATAGCCTTTCTATCCGATGATCATGGTAAGATAGCCTCGCTTGTTGAAATGCATTGAATTGAATTCTGGAATGTTTTAAACAACAATTCACCCCTTCCTACTTTCTTCCTAATAATTTTAGGAATTTCATAAAAGAAAGGGAGATCATTAATAAGGAGAGAAAGGAATCAGTGCGGGCTAGGTATGAGATGTTCGATTGGGCAATAGACTATTAGATCCTGCAAGAAAGAGGCTATCCCAGTCGGACCGAGCATTAGCACTCTTATACTTAAGTTAGTAAGCTAGAGAGAATGATTAAAGAGAGAGAATATAGTGAAAGAGGATGGCTCTAAGTTTTAAAATGAATCTGCTATTTATAGTGTTGGGAGACTTGAACAAGAGGCCTACTCTAGTGTAGGCATGGGTTGGCATTGAAGTGACAACCTGAAAATGGTGATTTGATAGAAATGTGTGTCAAGGAGCTTTAGTGTGTTAGGGATGTGTCTTATCTGATCGGACCATCTCGATCCATGTATCTTGGTTGACTGGCTAACAAGGATATGATACTTTTGGGCCTTTTTGAGGCCGAATTTCTTAAGAAGCCCTTAATGGGACGCGCTTAATAAAAATACTGAGCATTATCATTTGTCTCTTTCTAAATGGTTCGATCAATTTCATGGTGATTGAAGCATTGGGTTCAATTTGTTTGACGAGGGCATGGTTTGAACCATCATCTACGGGGGTTAATCATTATTTTTGCATGCTAGGAAAATGCTCATATTTGTCTCATAGAGGGAGTTAGTGACTTTCGTGTTTCTGAATATGTTGGGGCAATTTTTCCAAGGCAATTCAACTAGGATTCGAGTAGGTTGACCAGGAAATCATTGGTCAGGGATTAGTTGAGGTTTGGCACATTGATCAAAAAGATCGTAGATTAAGAAATGATCAATAGTTAGGGTAGCTAGGATTCAATGTACATTAATTAGGAAACCGTTGATTGAAGATTGTTGACTCATTGGTCGAGAGGACTAAGATTATAATGCATCGATCAAAAATACTATCGATCAGGAAATAAGGTCATTAGTCTAAGAGATTGGGATTAAATATGTCGATTGGGAATAACATCAATCTGAAAATAAAATCACCAGTCTAATAGACTAGGATTAAATATGTCGATCGAAAATAACATCGATTAGGAAATAAAATCATTAGTCTAAGATATTGGAATTAAATATGTCGATCGGGATTAACATTGATCGAAAAATAAGGTCATCAGTCAAGGAAACTGGGATTAAATACGTCGAACGAAATTAACATCTATCGTGAAATGAGGTCATCAGTTAAGGAGACTGGAATTAGATACGTCGGATGGGATTAATATCAATTGAAAAATAAGATCATCAGTCAAGGAGACTGAGATTAGATACATCGATCGAGATTAACATCGATCAGGTAAATAAGGTCATCAATCAAGGAGACTAGGATTAGATACGTCTATTGGGATTAACATCGATTGAAAAATAAGGTCATCAGTCAAGGAAATTGGGATTAAATACGTTGATCGAGATTAACATCAATGGGGAAATAAGGTCATTAGTTAAAGAGATTGGGATTACATACGTCAATCGAGACTAACATGGATTGGAAAATCAGGTCATCAGTCAAAGAGACTGGGATTAGATACGTCGCTCAGGATTAACATCTATCGGGAAATAAAGTCATCAGTCAAGGAGATTGAGATTAGATACGTCAATTGAGATTAACATCAATCGAAAAATAAGGTCATCAGTCAAGGAGACTGGGATTGGATACGTCGATCAAGGTTAACATCGATCGAAAAAATAAGGTCACTAGTCAAGGAGACTGGGATTAGATATGTCGATCGGGATCAACATCGATCAGGAAATAAGCTATAATTTGGCCTTTGCTTTTGAATTTTTCTTTCTTTATTTTCAACGAATAACTTGTGAAATGCAAACAATTAGTTTAAGAGTTGTTTTTTGACCTTAGGTGGTGTTTTTCTCCTTGGGAATTCTGGAGCTTACTTCTTTGTTTTTCTTTGATGTTGAATTTCCTTACACGAGCTTGGTGGACAATTGCTATTATAGTGAAAATTTGCCAGGCTCATGATGTAGGAAGACTCATGAATGATCTTTCTCATGTGATAAGTTCCAGGTATATGTTCTTGATTCTACAGAAGGGTATGTTAATTGCATAAGGAAGAGCGATCTCACCTGAGGATGTATGTCTTTTTCATATTATGGGTCCTTTAGGAGATTTATGAGCTTTTTTGGTCAGAGGCAAGGTCTGCTTTGATGCCTTTGTTTGTTTGCTTGATTCAATAGTGATGTCATGGAGCTTTCTTTGTGCCTGTTATGAGTCTTCTCTAGGCATGGTTTTTGAGTGAGGGTCTTTTTCTTGCTGAAGATGATTTTGAGGGTGATTTGTGGATGATTTAGGGATTTGTACTCTTCGATCTGGAAGAGCTTCACTTTTCAGTAGATTATGTTTTCATCTTTTCCAAGCCAACAGGTTAGGTCATTATATATGGGTTTCAAATGTATGTTTTTTCCCATCGAGAAGAATTGATCGAGGTTTTGATTGGTGATCCCACTTTTTACTTATTGGTAGTTTTGCTTGATTAATACTAGTGTGTTAATTAGATCGTTGATTATGGTTGTTGAACTATCATTTTGACCACGTCGCTTGGGAGAAAGTGTTGATTAATTGCCTTCTTTGAATTTTTGGCTGCTTCAATTTCTGGGCATTTATTGTGGCAATTTACTCTCTTATTTATTAGAGTTGCCACATGTTTCATTTTGAATTTCTATAAATAAATTTGTGCTCTTAGCCTTCTTTTTATCTTTTTCTCTTTCTTTTCCTTATCTTTCTTCTTCCTTATTCTTCTAATGAAACCATGTAGTAACCCTTCAGTTTTGTTGCTTTCTTGCCATTTTAGGAAGATAAATGAATTGTTGGGTGTTTCTCTAGCATGGTATCACCTGTCACAGCAAGTGATATAAACTTTGTCCCTTATTGCCTTTTTCATCTTTCTGTCCTGAAGTCATGGCTAATCTTTTTTCATTTTTTTTGGTTTCGATGTGCCACAAGTGAGAGATGTTTGCAACACTTTAAGAGCTAACAAGAAGTGATCTTGCAGCTACGAGTGGTAGATGTAGGAATGTGTTTTTCCTTTCGTAAAAGTTTTACTTCGAATGTGCCTTTGTAAGTTTAGAAATTTCTAATAAATTTTCTACTTCTAATTTTACTGCCTTGTCTTGTCTTTATGTTTGAGGTAGATAGTTTAATCGTTGCTTGTAGTTTTGTGTGATTCGATCAGACAGTCACGATAGTACACATTTAAAATAGTTTTCTTCAAATGTCACTAGGTTGAATACATGATCGAGAAAACATCGATCAATGTGATTTACATGTAATGATTGTCGATTGAAATAGTCGAGATATAATTTTTATTCATTGATATTTCAATATGGATTACAATGAATTTTTATCAGTCTTTTGATCTGGGTTTTATTTAGGATCGGGATGTACATTGGTCAAATAAAAAACTGTGTTTTTATGGGTGCATCATTCGTCATCCTTTGGTTGGAATTTGCCAATTATGCCAATTTGGAATCTATCCTTGATCAGGAATTCATTGATCAAAGGCGGCATATTCGTCAACCTTTGGATGGGAATTAACTGCCCTCACTGATTCTTCTATGGCTGCTCGACGTAAACTTACAATTTTAGTTTGGTTTTTAGGTGGTGAGAAGGGTACTTATGATCTGTAAAAGGGGGAATTTTTTAGGGCCTTCTTTGCCTTTATCTTGTCCTATTGGAATTTTGTTTTTGTTATCTAATGCTCTTTCTTTTCAGATAAAAATGGCGGATCATATTAAGGGCTTCATCATCGAGTTGTCTTCATCCATGAGATGTAATTTTATAGCCTTTTTTGGTGCTCCGGGTGTGTTGGTGAAGGGTAAAGGGAGCATGAGGTGCGTTCTCTTTTATTGTGCTTTCCTTCCCATCTTTCTTACTATTAGAGCGGAGGAGAAAGCTGTTTTGCAGTCTTTCCCCATGCTTGTCGTGGCAGCATTTGTATAATGTCTCAAAGGAAAGACGTTTCATTTTTCGTTGGACTTGGTGCATATCATTTTGTTATTCTTCAGACTTGGGGTTTCTTTTCTACAATTTGGCTTCTTTCAATTAGAGAGGTTCATTTGATTGGGTATAGGAAGAGGTCTAAAAGAGCAGTACCCCCTGCTCGTTTGGATTTTTCCTCACGTTTGTAGCTGATCGGATTTTTAATCTTCCAATTTCTTCTCCCTGCATTGCTTTTGTTGGGCCAGGGAGTTGGTGAGGCAGAGACATTAGCACCTAGAGTTTGGGTTACTCATGTGTGGGAAAATAGAAGGCAAGTTTTCAGTCCTTTTTATGTCTCTTTTTACAGGGAAACCATAGAAGCTTACGCGTTAATTCTCAATATTGTGGGAGGGGAATGTTTTGTCCTCCTTCAATTTTGGCGCAAACAATTTCGTCTTCCTTCAATTTCGAAGTTTTTCTGCACAAGTCAAATTATTTCCGCAAAGCCCCTCAAAGTTGGTTATGTGGGGTTACAGTGCGACTAGCTCAGCCATTTGTGGGGTCTACATCGTCTATCATAGGTGTAGGTGTGCTCTGATTGTGTTAAGCCGGGCATCTCAGCTCAGACATCAACTCTCAACGAAAGCATCAAATAATAATTCTGGGAATTTCATAAAAGAAAGGGAGACCCTTAATAAGAAGAGGAAAGAATCAGAGCAAACTAGGTATGAGATGTCTGATCGACGATAAACTATTAGATCTTACAAGAAAGAGGCTAATCCGATCGGATCGAAAGTTAGCACTCCGATGCTTAAGCTAGTAAGCTAGAGAGAATGATTAGAGAGAGTATAGTGAAAAAGGATGCTCCTAAGTTTTAGAATGAACATGCTATTTATAGTGCCAGGAGACTTGAATAGGAGACCTACTTTAGTGTAGGCATGGGTTGGCATTGAAGTGACAACCTACAAAATGTGATTAGATAGAAGCGTGCGTCAGGAAGTTTCAGTGTGTCAGGGACGTGCCTTGTTTGATCGAACTATCTCGGTCCGCACATTTTGGTTGACTGGCCAACAAGGATCTGATACTTTTGGGCCTTTTGAGGCATTATTTCTTAAGAAGCCTTAATGGGCCGAGCTTAATAAAAATATTGAGCACTATCACTTCCTATCCCTGATGTTGGACTAAACCTCCCTAAAATGTATTTAAATTAAACTCTAGTATTTATTTTGATCACAGGAAGAAGGAATGTGGCTTGGCAGTGGTTGCTAGAGACCGCCAATGCATTGTTCAAACTTTATCAACGGACAAAGAACTAGTAGCCTCTGCCTTTATTAGTGAAGCTTTTGCTCTCAATCGTGCAAGCAAGTTGTCCATCTCTAAAAGCTATTCTAATGTGTCTTTGAGAATGATTCAGCCACCTTTATCAATGCCATTCAAAATAAGAATCCTCCATCGTGAAAGATCACAAACATTTATGTGGATATTTTTCATTTTTCTAAATAGATTCCTCTTCAATAGAACAACTAATTGTGTAATTGATTTTGTTGCTCACCACATTACAGCTTTTAACTTTTTTGTAGCCTGTCTGCTTTCGAACTCATCTAAACTTATTGCACATATTGCAAAGGGTACTTTCTTTGTTTCGGTTTCTGAATGAAATAATATTTTCATCCAAAAAAAGCCAAAAGTACAATTAACCCCTAAAGATTTGATTTAAAAAAAAAAACAATGAACTTGCCAATATTTATTTTGGTGTAATATTTTTCTAAAATTTACAAATTGAAAAAATAGCAAACTAAAATTAATAGATTCGTTATTTTAACTATTTTTCATCAAACAAATATTAATTGACATCGAAATTGACACGTGACAAAATCAATATTGTAAAAAAACTCCTAAAATCTTCCAAAAAAAAAGTAATTTACTTTTCAAAATTTACAAATTAGAGCAATTTAATGTCTATTGACATGTCATACTTGTATCACATTATCAGTCAACTTACTGAAAATAATCAAAATAATTGATTCATTAGTTTTTGAATGGTATTATTTTAATTTGTAAATTCTAGACGGGATATTATACCAAAATAAATTTGAAAAGGTTAATTACATGTTTTTGTCAAATTTTAAGAGGCCAACTGCATTTTCTGCCTTAAAAAAAGAAAACTCAAGACAAAAAAAATAAATCAATTTTCAATTACCCCAATATAAAAAGGAAAAACACAAAAAGCACAAGACGACGCCGAATCAATTAGATCGTCATCATCAAAACGATAAACCCGAACAGTCCGTTAAGCATAAACCCCAAGCATAACTATCAACTCTCCTGCCATGAACACTCTCTACATCCTCTCTCATCCAATCTCCTTCAGGCCCTGTTCATTTCCCCAGTTTCACACACTATCTCAAACCCTAGGCTTCTGCTCTCCCAAGCCGCTTCTTCTTCCGCCCAATTCTTCACCTCGGCTTCGAATCTCCGTCAAGTCACCAAACTCCTCCGTTCCCTTGGAGTCTCAGCTCTCGGATGTCGACGATGAAGAAGACGAAGAAGAAGAGGAAGACGACGACGACGACGAGGAAACTGCCGAAGAATACGATGACTTTTCTGGTGAGATTTCCGAGGGAAACGACGATGAAACTGAAGTATCGGCGGATGCGAGACCAGAGGAAGCATTAACTTGGCGCAAGGAGTCCAAGTGGCAGAGAGTTGATAAGATACGGAACGAAGTTAAACAGTTTGGAAATGAGATTATAGATGTTGATGAACTCGCATCTATCTACGATTTTCGAATCGATAAGTTTCAGGTTTGAATTATCACTAATGGTTTGAAAGTTCAAACTGATTTGCTTATGTTTTAGGTTTTATAGTAATTTTTCTTTTGGGGGTATTTTAAACAGCGTTTGGCGATAGAAGCGTTTCTGAATGGCTCCTCGGTTGTGGTTTCGGCGCCTACAAGTAGTGGGAAAACATTGATAGCTGAAGCTGCAGCAGTTGCCACTGTAGCTCGAGGAAAGAGAATATTCTACACCACTCCACTTAAGGCATTATCGAATCAGAAGTTTCGTGATTTTCGGTTAGCAATCGTCCTGAATTGCCTCGTAGCTTTCTATGTATTCGAGTAATTCCCAAGATAATAACTCGTCGTTTTTTCTCCTATTTTTTCTGTTTAAATTTGTAGAGAGACATTTGGGGATGAAAATGTCGGTCTTCTCACTGGAGATTCTGCTGTCAACAAAGATGCCCAAGTTTTGATAATGACAACAGAGATTTTGCGCAACATGTTATATCAGAGGTATTAGATTGGGATTGAAAAGAAAATCATTCATTAGATTGTATTTCCAAGGCTATTAATGTTTGACGGTACAAATATATTCACGGTTAGAAGTTATCACAAGGGGCATTTGGTTGCAATGTATGAATAAAAGATTGGTACACACCGGAACATGAAGAAAGTTTTTAACTTTAAGCTGCCCTTGTTAGTAGCAATCTACCTGGACGCTGTTAACTATTGCCTCTAGTTGATTCAAGATAGTTGTACTTGATATTATTCTAATTAATTCTGATGATGCAATTCGTCTTAAAGGGAGATTCTGATTAGTATGATGATTTCTGGCAAAAACCCTATCATTTGCTGGTAATTATTTGGGCATCATAAAACCTGTTATCCTTCCTTGATGGGGTGACATTCTTCAAATTTTTATTTTGATCCTCACACTTCTGATTAAACTTCCCTTGCAGCATTGGTATGGTTTCTTCTGGGAGTGGACTTTTCCACGTAGATGTGATTATTCTGGATGAAGTTCATTTTCTCAGCGACATTTCTCGGGGCACAGTTTGGGAGGAGATAGTAAGTACAATTAGGATCTCTTCTATAGCCCAACTTATCATCACAGTGATGTATATTATTAAATATTTTCAGGTTATTTATTGCCCAAAAGAGGTTCAGTTAATATGCCTGTCTGCTACAGTAAAGAATCCAGATGAGCTTGCTGGCTGGATTAATGAGGTCTGCTTTTTCTTTTTTGAATGATGAATTCTACCTTTGCTTGAAATTGTTCCAAATGTGGCAAAAGCAGAATATGCTTGAGTCTTGCTTGTTGGCTTGTATCAATATGCTTCATTGAGTCCAGTTTCCCTTATTATTTATATGGGGAATGAGTCTGAACCAACCTTTTACAATCAAACTATAACTGATAAGAATTTATTTATTTATTTGTACTTTAAATCTTATAGAAGCTTTGATCCCAGTTGCATTTTGTCCTTCCAAGTATTTAATGAGAATGGAATGCTAGTGATCTTTCACCTCAATAATTTTAATTAGTTCTCTAGATTGATCATTGAGTTTGAAGCATGTCATAACATTTGTGCATAATCATTGAAAATTGGACTTTGTCAAAGAATATTGATTGGACTTTCTAAATTTGGATTTACTTTCACTTCTTACAAATAGTATTTGGATCATTTGTCTGTCGTCTGTTTGATCTTTTTCTTGTACTTGGGTTGCCCTTGTTATGATTCCGGATGAGAGGAGCATTGATACCATTACCATGAAGGCAAAACTTGTTGCTTCTTTTTAGTATATTTTTATAAGCATACAAACTTAAAAAGCAGTTAAGATGCCTTTTGAGGTAATTATAAAGAGAGATCCCTGCTGCTGCAAGTTACAGAGGGGATGGGCAATAATTTCTATAGCCTCAGCATTTTAGTACTGCCCTTCTGAATGCTTTTAAAGCATTTTGGACAATTTTTAGAATAAATATTAAAGTCAAAAAAATTCTTGTGCTTGGAAGCCTTTGGGCTTAATTAAGTCATTCAGGAGAGAGGAAAGCATATTTCCATACAGTTTGCATCCTATCAAAGTGGAATTAAAACTCAGAAATGCTCGTCCTTTTCTTATATGCTTATGCACATTGATTGAAGTAGTCAATATGTTCTTTATTCTATTTAACAAACAAATTTGTGAGGCTTCTCAACAATTGGCATTGCTAGGGGATACCTTTTTGAGTGTCTTTTGTCCAGTGACTGATGTCATGCACCTTTCTTAATTTATGAAAAACTGCTATTGAACTCATTTTATTCTGCTGTATTAGAATTAAGTTTTTGGACATTCTTATGTGTATCATTTAAGTTCTGCTTGTCACTATTGTCAGCATTGGCTTGTGAAATCTTATTGGTAAATGTTTATTCACTTTTCATAATCAAAAAGACTGAAAATTCTTACTCAGTTCAACTTTCCTTTCAGGTTCATGGTAAAACTCAATTGGTGACGTCATCAAAGCGTCCAGTTCCATTGACATGGCATTTCTCCACAAAGACCTCTTTGTACCCACTTGTTGATGAGAAAGGAAAGCACATGAATAGGTTTTCCTATTGCCCTTGTGTGTCTCCCCACATGAAGAATGTTTTGATATCTGCAAGAACACTTCATTTGATTCAGCATACCATTTCCATAATAATTGATGCAAAATGATTTTAGGAGTTTACATGTTTGGGTGATAAGACGCCATACTAGTGGTGATAAGAGTTTACATCTTTGTACCCACTTGTTGATGAGAAGGGAAAGCGCATGAATAGGTTTCTTCATCCCCCTTGTGTATCTCCCCACATGAAGAAATGTTTTTATACCTTCTAGAACACCGCATTTGTTTCAGCATACCATTTCCTTGATACTTGATGCAAAATGATTTTAGGAGTTTACATGTTTGGGTGACAAGAGGTTATACTAGTGTTGATGTTATTTTAAGTTTTTTCTAACTTTTTTCTTATGCCCCAGCCTGCAGTGTATGTCATTTGGAAGAATTTAAATTCTTTTTTTTTAAAAGAAAAAAATGCAGTACAGCTTAATATTATAATTGATTGATTGGGAACTTCAATATATCAATTTGGGTTCATTGTTGAATTCAAATTGGTGGCTATGCTGTCATGGGAGACCCAATGATTACCTGGTACTTTTGTCATATAAGCCATGCTAGTGTCGGTTTATGCGAACAAAACCCATTATTCCAGTTTTTTTCTTGTTATTCATAGTCCTGGTCCAGGGACAGATGTTTTTGATAGAGCTGTAAACTAAGACCAAGACTTCATCACTGCACTGGACAAGTGGCTCTCCATAATGCAATTGCTTGTCATTCTTTCTGGCGGCATCCTTTAACTTTGCATTTTATCCTATATCCTTGGTGAATATAGCATTTGATTTGAAGAGATTATCTGCTATATGAAGTGATTCCATCAGTTGAGCAAATAAACAATTAAAGGGATTCCATCAAAATTTGCAGTTCTTTTGTTTTAGTGCCTTCTTTATTAAATAGTGTTTACATTGGTTTCCCCCCATCTTTCTGACTAACATATATATTTTTCCAATTGTAACAGAAAGCTGTCGCTTAATTATTTGCAACTTTCTGCTTCTGGAGTTAAACCTTACAAGGACAGTGGTCCTAGAAGAAGGAATTCAAGAAAGCGTGGGAATGACGTGAGAATTAACGGTATCACTAGCATGTCTGGAGAACCTCTCTCAAAGAATGACATAGGAAAAATCCGCCGTTCACTAGTAAGTATCTAGGCCACTGGTTCTAGGGTTATGGTTGACTGGGTTTGTGAACAAGTATATTTATTGTCATTGGTTTGTATCTACCTCGGTAATGAAAGGAAAAAGGAGTAATCTATTTATCCACAATAACTTGCATATTTCAGGTACCCCAAGTAATTGATACATTAACACAGCTTAAGGTAAGGGATATGCTTCCGGCAGTTTGGTTTATTTTTAATAGGAGAGGATGTGATGGAGCTGTAAAGTACCTTGAAGGTTGCAAGCTATTAGATGAGTGTGAGATGAGTGAGGTTGAACTGGCTTTAAAGAGATTCAGCATTCAGAATCCTGATGCTGTCAGGGAAACTGCTGTCAAAGGTCTCCTTAATGGGGTTGCTGCACATCATGCTGGCTGCCTCCCCCTGTGGAAATCATTTACTGAGGAACTGTTTCAAAGAGGACTCATAAAGGTTGTGTTTGCTACAGAAACACTCGCTGCTGGAATCAACATGCCTGCTAGGACAGCTGTTGTATCATCTCTGAACAAGAGAACAGGTAGTGGACGTCTCCAATTAACCCCAAATGAACTGCTTCAAATGGCCGGGCGAGCTGGACGTAGAGGCATTGACGAAAGGGGCCATGTTGTACTGGTTCAAGCAGCAAATGAAGGTGCTGAAGAGTGCTGCAAGCTTCTGTTTGCTGGACTAGAACCTCTTGTTTCTCAGTTTACAGCTTCTTATGGTATGGTCCTAAATCTTCTTGCTGGTGCAAAAGTCACTCGCATATCAAATGAATCTGAAAGCATGAAAGTTCTGAAGGCAGGGAGAACTTTGGAAGAGGCAAAAAAACTAGTTGAGCAAAGTTTCGGGACATATATTGGTAGCAATGTAATGCTTGCTTCAAAAGATGAGCTTGCTAAAACTCAGAAAGAGATTGAAAATCTGACATCATTTATCAGTGATGACTCTATTGATAGAAAAAGCAGGGAAATCCTATCTGAAGCATCATATAAGGAAGTTACAGATCTGCAGGGGCAATTGAGGGAAGAAAAACTTCTTCGCACAGAACTACGGAGAATATTGGAGAAGAAGAGACTGGTTGCCCTTAAATCTCTACTTAAAGAGTTGGGAAATGAGCAGTTGCCCTTTTTGTGTTTACAATACAAAGACTCGGAGGGAGTTGAACATCTAGTGCCTGCTGTTTATTTGGGGAAGGCTGATTCTTTTGATTCTTCGAAACTTAAGAACATGGTTTCTGTTAGCGATCCATTTGCAACAAATGCTTTAATATCCAAATCAAATGCTAGTGAAGTGGAAATGCTAGAAGATACGAAACCATCATACTATCTAGCTCTTGGGTCAGATAATTCTTGGTACCTCTTTACAGAAAAATGGGTTAAAACTATATATAAGGTAGGCTTTCCCAATGTGGCCTTGACCCAAGGGGATGCTTTACCTCACGAAGTCATGTGGAAGCTACAAGATAAGGAGGAGAGGCAGTGGGAAAAGCTTGCTGATTCTGAACTTGGTGACTTATGGTACATGGAAGGTTCTCTAGAGACGTGGTCTTGGAGTTTAAACGTACCGGTTTTAAGTAGTCTTTCAGAGGATGATGAGGCATTGCATATGTCGCAAGCCTATCATGACGCTGTAGACAATTACAGGAAACAAAGAACCAAAGTTGCACGTTTGAAGAAAAAGAATGCACGTACAGATGGCTTTAGAGAATATAAAAAGATACTAGACTGGAAGAATGTGATAGAGGACAAGATTAAACGCCTAAAGGTTAGATCAAATCGTTTGAGTAATCGAATAGAGGAAATCGAACCATCTGGTTGGAAGGAATTCTTGAAAATCAGCAATGTTGTGCATGAAATTAGGGCATTGGACATCAATACACAGGTCATATTTCCTCTTGGTGAGACTGCCGCTGCTATTCGTGGAGAAAATGAACTCTGGCTGGCCATGGTTCTACGAAATAGAATCTTACTCGATTTAAAACCTGCGCAACTTGCAGCTGTCTGCGCAAGTGTAGTTTCTGAAGGGATCAAAGTTAGACCCTGGGATAACAATAGCTACATATATGAACCTTCTTCTGCAGTGATCAATGCTATTAGCAAATTAGATGATCAAAGAAGCTCTCTTTTGCAACTCCAGGAAAAACATGGCGTGGAGATATCGTGTTATTTGGACAGCCAATTCTCCGGTATGGTTGAAGCCTGGGCTTCGGGGCTTACTTGGAGGGAAATTATGATGGATTGTGCAATGGATGATGGAGATCTAGCTCGGCTGATAAGACGGACGATAGACCTACTAGCTCAAATTCCTAAGTTGCCTGATATTGATCCATTGTTAAAAAGCAATGCAAGGACTGCCTTTGATATCATGGATCGTCCGCCTATCAGCGAACTGACTGGATAAAATATTTATTGATGTAAATAGGTGATTGTATAGTTTCTTGGCATTTCATATACAGGCATGCGTATGCAATTTCATATGCAGGTATAGTGATCTGGGCTGCCAACACAATTAGACCCAAATGACTACAGATCATTCATTTGACAAATTCTTGAAATGAATTTGTAGCATTCTATCTCTATTAACTGCGTAGTTGCAAGTGAAAATTGTATTTCTAAAGCATCACTTGTGAGTAGGATCTTGTTGGTTCAAAGAGCTATAATTATGGTCCCAAATTTGTGATTTAAATTGCGGATTTTGAAAACAATTTCAGTATCATTGAGTTCAAAACAGTTTTGAATTCATGGATAGCAATAACTGCTCATCATTTCTCATACCTTTACAGTCTGCGCTGCGAAGTGCAACCGAAACCAAGGGGAAAACAAAAGAAAAAGTCCGTAAGATTAACGCATAGTGCAGCAAATTCTAAATTTTATATTTTATTACGTGGCTTGGGCCCTTGGCAATATAAATTTGCTGAAAATTGAGAGTTAACAAGCCTAATAATTTGTGCTGTTTTTGTCTTGATCAGTCTAAATATTTGTGGCGGTCCATGATGGTCTTGGTTTCTGTTTTAAAGGCAACACAAAAACAAACTTCTTTCTGCTTGAGTGCCATTGTGGGAGTTCACCTAGGATACAAATTACAAATATGATACACGCCGAATTTAATAATCAAAATTTAACAGTCACAAATTTTCATAATTCAAAATGAATTTCAACAGTTAAATTTGATGCTTACAGTATAGATTATGAAAACCTTACATTAAGCCCCATGTGGGGCATTGACCTACCTAGATTTGGCAGAGCATAATGGACGGGTCTCAGTGTTGGAAGAAGTATAGGATTGGTAAGTAGAACGTGGGAAATCAATCCATGTTTTTCCTTCTACTTTGAAGCCAACGGGCTTAAGTTGGGTTATCTTTTCTGATCCATAAATACACTCTATCAATAGCATGGCCGAGATTTTAAATGAGGTGAAAATTTTATATGTTCAATAAAATTTTTCTTTTATATTTTTTACTTAGATCAACATGCTAAAATGCTAATGGAAGCCAATGAAGTCAAGAAGTATTATAAAAGCAATTCTTCTAGAAGTTCGATGGTCAACTAAAATTTTTTAACAAATTCAACTAAAAGAAAAATGTAAACTCATAAAAGAAATCTTTTTTTTTAGTCAAGTCAGCGGACTCAGTAAGTCCACTTCTAACGCCTGTAGTCCACAAGGTACTTTCTACATTTTGGTTGCTCTTTGGTCAATGAGTAGGAAACTAGGAATTGTGCTTTTTCTTTCCTAAGTTTCTTGGACTCCAGGCTGCTAAAAGACTTTTTGATATGTTTGTTGCACGGAACAATGGCTAGCTGAACCTTGTGTGTGTGTAGTTCTTTTTTTCAGTCAAGGACCATAAGGGTTGAAACAAATAATTTCACAAATTTGTGAAGTTTATTAACAATTTCAACCTTTTATATTTAGAATGAACAAAAAAAAATTGGATTAGTATATTACAAAATTACGCAAATAAAAGATATCATTTGCTGCCTAAATGTGAAGATATGAATACCCTCAACAACAATATTATCTACAAGACTAACAGCTCCTGCTCCACCCGTCCCTTTTATTTACCAAGAGAATTGTCTCCCTATTCTCTATCACTTCTCTCCACAAACAAGAAAATATTATATAAATATAAAATGAACAAAATTAGGAATCATTACAGGTTGCAAAATGTCGATACACCTTAACAGTGGGAAGGCCCAAAAAAATAATAATAAAAAGAGAAACTGCAAGGTGATCTGAATTTAAGAAGAAGACATCATGTAATCTAAGTGAAGAATATTATAAAAATATTGATGAATGGAATGAACATATATCTCAGATATTACATCACATGTCAACTCTATTTACATGATTGTGGCTCAAGAAGGCCACAAACTTACACTATACTACAATCTGGTAAGAGCCATATTTGCTTTCCTGTTGATCCTTTATTCGCTTGGCGAGACAGAACTATGTGAATACATTGAAGAAGATAAATTCAGTGGCGGCGCCATCTTTTCCGTTTCTAGTGCCTCATCCATCATGTCACGCGCTCTGAAATGTAACTGTGGAACAAATACATCTGACACCACAAACATCAGATTTCTTGCCCTTTCTTGACTGTATAAGTGCTAGAGGGAATATTAAATTAACGAGTTAAACAATCAGCACACCATCTGCACATTTGTTTTGACAATATGGTGAGAAAGAATTTAAAAAAAAGAATCATATAGAGATTTAAAGTGTGTGCATAAGCGTGCAAATGCATGCGGATGAGGATTTGGACTCAAATGCTTTCAAATCCAAATTCAGCACTTAAGAGATACACACCATATTCACTTCAGGGTTACAGAAAGGCATCTCATGAGCTGGATAGCCATCGCTGGTACTGCTGTACTCTTCTCAAAATCTTTGTCTGATCATGGCATGTGCTGCTCATTTGCAAAACTTTCCTTCTCTTTTTAGCTCGAAACAAAAAATCTTCTGTATCTAAGACGTAAGACACCTATTGCATACAAATTACCAATGAGTTAACAGAATATATATACAACTCAAAAAGAATAGAAATTATATTTCAAGTTTGCTTAAATAAAGGATATATATATATATATATATATATTTTTTTTTTGGATAGAAAATAAAGGATATGTTGTCAATAAACAAGAAAAATCTAAAGAAGGAACTTTAACACAGCATACTTTAGAAGAACTGCATGCAATCTTGCACTCTAGACCGTTAAAAACTTGGAATCCTTCCATGGCCTGGCATTCATCGCGATTTGAACAGCTGCGCTTATTCCTGCAGACAAGATGATATTAGCCACAGAAATCTAGAGAACAGGCAGTCCTCTTCTCATTGCATCTACACACCTACCTCTTTAGGAATATCCCAGGCTTTTCTTTTTTATCAGGTACAATTGCTAGGAAATCATTGTGCAAATAAGCTGAAAAATTAGGATCCATGGAAACAGCGGTAACTTCGGGCTTATCATGTCCAAAGTCCATGAGCTGAATAGACAAATGGGTAGGTGTGGAAGACTGCATTGAAGATCACCATGTTAAAGTTGCAGCATATTATTCAATACTTTGATGCAGAATGCCATTATGGAAAAGAAAAGGAAGGACCTACACATTCAATCCGATATATATTCTCATCATGGAGAAGAACAAGGGCATTTTCATGATAAACTACATCTAGAAATCTTCCAGGTTTTCTTGATTTTTCATATGCATAAAGCTGCAGTAGCTTGTTGTCCATCTCATCACTCGCTACTGTTTGGAGCTGAGGAAAAAATACAAAGATGGAGATGCAAGTCAATAAAAAGAAACAAATAGTAGAAAATTAAGGGAAAGTCATGAAAAGATATCAAAAGAGATTGACCTGTTTGGCAAGTTTATATATCAACTTGTCTAATGTGAATAGCACATATGATTGGGTTCCAATAATAGCTCGACAATCATCCTCAAATTTTGTATTATCAGAAGAACCATCGAGTAAGTTGTACAGAGCACTCATGAACCTGGAATAGGACACTGCAGTTAATATGGATTGATCACATGATTGACCAACGAAAACTTATATAATCAAACCACCTGGCATAGAGATCAGTAGGACTAGCATCACTTGAAGCTCTCCATTTCCTTTCGGCTGATGATGAATTGACTTTTGCTGATAGTATTCTCTCATACAATGTCTGCCAAGTCAGAGAACAAGGGAGTTGTCATATTAATGAAGAAAATCAAGAAACCAACAAAGATAAGTAGATCTCAAGAACTTCAACAAAAGTGCATTACTTGGTGAAGCCTAAAAAGCACATAGAAAGAATCATTTCCATAGAAAACTCTAGAACTTTTTTCCTTGTCATGCAATGCTGGAGGGACATGCTTTGCTAGAGGCTTCACGTTTAGAAGAAAACGTTCTGAAAATGGCAACATATTTCCATCTCCTTCTCCTTCAACATCATGGGCATCAGCCATCCCTTCCGCCTCACCTTCACTTTCAGCTTTATTATCATGCTCATCATGTTCTCCATCTTCCTCGTGCTCCTCTCGAGAGCAATCTTCACCATCACCAGACTCACTTGCCGAGACATCAGCATTCTCAGAGGCATTCTCACTGTCCTCTGATGACCTTTGAGCACTTTCATCACCTTCATCATCAGCATCAGCATCATTTTCTCCTGCTGCCTCTGCACATGTTTCTGCTCCAGGTCTAGCTTGGTATTGCCTGCTTATGGAACTTTCCTTTGCCTTATGCACAGCCTCTAAACCAGCTTCTCCATAAGCTGCAAAATTATCCTCCTCGAAATCGCCATTTGGAGATAATTCACCTTCCTCCCTTTCAATTTTAAATTGTGCAGCAGACTCATCATTATACCTATGACCCTTGACATCTTCCATTGCTGCCCCATTTGTGGACATGATTGGTCTTGAAAACTCGCCTACCTGTCAATCAAACTATCAATCAACTTGTATAACATTGGGTTTTATGTAAAGTCCCTACAGAGACATAAGGAAACCTTGAGGAAAGAGAAATTATGACAATAGTTTCTGTCCCTGACAATAAACCTTTTATTCAGCGTAATTATGATAGGAAAGAGGAAAGAGGAAAGAGCAAGGAGATACAAA
Source organism: Excoecaria agallocha (assembly GCA_037975025.1). Lineage (NCBI taxonomy): Eukaryota > Viridiplantae > Streptophyta > Magnoliopsida > Malpighiales > Euphorbiaceae > Excoecaria > Excoecaria agallocha. Next base: position 944,349 of record JBBPFJ010000023.1, on the reverse strand, counting down.
GAGGTGAGGTGATCCTAGGAATTTTGAGCAGAGCTTCACCAGGATGAATTGTCAAATAATTCAGCTTAAAAAGCCACACAATATGAAGTCAATTGACTATGATTGGCTTAGGCTATTGAGAGAATAATTAGCATGAGTAATTCATAGAGAACCATACCTCTACTGAAGGTAAAATTTCATTGCTTGAACCTACTCCATGCCCACTGTTAATGTTGCCATTGCTTGGTCTTGAAGGAGTAACACTCAAACCTAGCACCAAAAAGCTCTCTCAGAAATCTAGCTATCATTTGAGATGGAAAAAAAGCAACAACTAGCAGTCCAGGCACGGAGACCCAAGGAATAAAAAATAAGATAAATTACAATGAAACCATCCCTCAAACCTGATTCAAGGTTAGTTCTTCCATTACTTAGCTCAGCTCCAGTTGCAAGTGATGTGTTTGGACTGACCAACCGATCATTAGAAGCCGGTTGTTTGCCAACAACTGACGTTTCATCAGCTGAGGCTGCATTTATCTGTATCTTATCATGTTGAACAGTACTGCAAGAAGTATCACTCTTGTGAGCAATTCGATCTGCATCTGGAGAACCATTTTCTTTAGTCCCATTATCTCCATTTTGCAACCAAGCCCTGGCGGAACTCGATTGCTCAGGTTGGATATTTTCATCTCCATTTCTAGAAGGATTTGAATGCTTGTTCACTACTGTAGCACCAACACTGCTAGGGCTCCCTTCACTTTCTCCACTTCTGGAGGAATGATTTTTTGCTTTGACAACATCTTCAGTGTCTTCTGCACCCTGTGGTCGGGATGGAACACCAAGCATGGGCTCCAAGAAAGTTGTCCAGACCTTCATCACCTTGTCCAACTGCTCAGTTGTACAAACTTCTCCACAGGAGTATTTAATAAGCTGATATAAATCCTCATGAATGTCAGGATCTGGGTACTCAAATTCCAAATTTGGTACAATAGGCCGTCTGTTCCCAGCAGCAAAAGCAAGAAGCACATCATCTTCTTTTCGCTTCTTCTCGCTAATTTCTTTGATCTCTGCCAACAAGGCTGCAAAAGGCATGGCATACAAGCATGGTCAACAAATTAATCTCAATAGGTTATCATTCATGGTGCCTTTTCTCCAACTTGATCTAACAGTAGTGACACATAGTGAAAGATGATAGTTGTTGTGTATCATGGTTCACATGCCACCAAAAATATCAATAAAAAAAGCAATTGCACATCATTCATGTACATTTATCTACACAACAGATTACCTTTTGTGCTCAAGCTCTTTGTGTCCTGCTGCTTGAAATAAAAGCTACGATGATCAAGGGATTTGTGATAATTCTTGGCATATATTTCAGCCCAAACTTTGTTAAAATCAGCACGACACCTTGCCCACTCTTCTTGTTTCTGCTTCAAACGAGTTAATATAACTGGCAGAGCAAGAGAAGTGTTCTTTCTTAATACATCCAACACATCAAGCCCATGATCACCATACAGACGTTCAATACACCTCATATTCAAAGCTACACCAACAGAATAGAATATATAAGGAAAACCTTTCTAGCGAGAGAGAGAGAAATATGCATAAGGAAAGCAGCCGAACAAATAAGCATGTGAAAAAATGAGGATATTAATTATTAAGCAGCTTATATAACCTGACAAGTGATCATCAATGTGAAATGGACTGTCTGTTTTGATTGTATTGTTATTGATCTTTTCTAACAGTTCTTCTACCCGCTTGGTTGTCGCATTCACAGATTCCAGCAGCATGTCCAGCTCAAACCTGAAAATAACCAGGAAAAAAAAAATCAAATGATTGCCAAAAATAACATAACTGAACACACTGGAATTATTTAATGCCACAACATCCAAAAAGAGGAAAAAAGGAAGACAGCAATTACTGCCATCTCGACTTCCTATAAACACAATTATATATAACCCATCTGAGCTTTATGGGAACTAAATAAATCAAACTGATATCTGGGCTTTTTGATATTTAACTATAGCAAAGCAGCCATCACTTATCAACAAAATCGACAATCAAATTCTTTAGGAAAAGCCCAGAAAAAATTCAAACCTGTCATCTTCACATCGAAACAGGCTTTCTTCATACTGGTTTTTACGCATGTGTTTAAAAGAGTAATCTTCACTTCCTGAAGTGACAGATACCCAATGATCATTCAGTACTTCAGCACCAAGTTCTGTCCTCTGACTTGCCGAGGGTATGGGATACTGCCGCATTATAATAAAAATGGAAAAAAAATTTAGAAAATAAAAGTTTAGGATTTTCCTAAAAAGATGGCATATCCAAAGTAAAAGTAAATGTTATTCTCTGGCACGCACATTCTTTGGCAGGAGCCGATAGCTGGGTGTGCAGCGCTCACAGTTAGATAGGTCCAGTTCATTGATGGGTTTTGCTAAAAACTTATCCTTGCTTGTAAATAATGACATCTTGTGAACCCCAGGATCCTTATTGCTGAAGGCTGCTTTGTCAAGTCTATCCCTATCCCTTGTTTCACGTTCTCTGTCTTTAATCCCATCTTCCTTCTCACGGTCCCGATCTCTATCCCTGTCCTCTAGCTTCACAGGTCTGGGCAAGTTACCTTCATTCCACAAGGGTTCTGGAATAAGAAGTTGTAAGCATTAATCCTGGGGTGTCCCAGTTAAAATTATTTTTATAATTGAACCAACAACCTAGTTAAATAAGATAAATATGCAAATTAATTGAGACAGTAATCATAATCTTAAAATGCATATGTTGCAATTGCAATATACATCATCAAACAACTTGTGCATTTCACACCATGTACATCATATGGAGTTCTAGGAATAATTCAAGTCTACAAAGACTCAAACCAGAAAAATAAAATGATTTCATAGGGGTCTAGCGAGACTCCAAGAACCACATTAAAACTAACAAACCAAGGTTAGTTTGGTTCTGATTGTAGCTGAGAGGCATAACCAGAAGGAAATGAATCATTCTACTCACTTTTACTCACAACACCAGCTAGTAGACCTTCTGCAATACAGATCAATTACACAGTATCAGCATCACAAAATTCTCTAAATAAGCTTTAGCGTATGTTTTAAGAATTTACCGTTCTTTTCACAACTTGCCAAAAATTCATTAAAGCCATCCATAAGCTCTTGATATTTTCCAAGTAAATCATTCACCTGATACAAGCAAAAGCATCTATGGATCATAATTCTATTCCAACAACTGTATAACTACAAGGGGCTAATAACTACAAAAGCATAAGAATATTACTTCTATAAGTTTATTAAAAAAATATATATATTCAAGTTACTTCCGGAGCAATCAAAAATGATGTAATTAAATTTGAAAAGTCTGAGCACACAAAAAGTAGACAAGCTGCATATCTTTAGAAAACACTTTTTAAAATTTCAAATTTCCAATGTGCTATATATGAAACCTATATACATCAATTCAATTGTGTAACATGAGAACTGTCAGTAATTTATTTGTTTCTTTAATAAGCTTCTTGGTATAAAGCAATCAGTTATTATTTAGCCATACCAAAGACTGCAACTCAGCTCTTGAGATTATTTCTCTGGTATAAAGGTGAAGGCACCTCAAAAACCCCTGGTAATCATCAGGATTATGCAACCTTTCCTTCACTCTCTCACAGAAAGCAAGCTCCTGACTTAGTGCATCTGCAATGAGATAGACCATGTCAACAAAATGAAAAATAAAAGTAGGTGCACACCACTCACATGAAGGGGTTCAAGGCAAAAGGCAATGATAAATAAAATAAGAGACAAAATGCTGCTGAAGATACAATGTGTGTGTATATGACATAAAGACATGAAAAAGGCAGCTGACATGATCACACTGACCAAAAAGGCAATCCGGAAAGCCAAAAAAGTATATAAATGAAAAAAGTGATGGCACAAACTCAGTACAGTTCATTAAGGACACCAACCTTCGTCTAAATAGCTAATTGCTCCAACAATGGTAATAGAAGTTTTGAATAGTTGATATAGATGAAAAGGCATTACAAAGAATACCAAAGTGATTAGTGCTATCACATTGCAAATAAGGATAATGGCAATAGTTTCATTCATTTAAAAAATATAACAAAAAATGCAACCATGTCAACAGCAATAAAATTTATAAAGAAAGACTGACTCTTAAAATTTTGAAAACATAATCCTATGACACTTCAATAGAATCAAACAAGCAACTCTTTCATTGATCATAACAGTCAAAAGCAGAAGAAAAAAATACAAATAACGATCCCATTTATAAGAAAATATCTATATCCAAAAGTAGATCTGAAATTATCTCATAAAATTACAAAGAAAGCATTGCTGAATTTCCGTTCAGAAAATTTGAAGCACATAAACCGTGATATAATCCACAAACAGAATATGATATATGTGATAGCAAAAGCTCAAATATGTAAATATGAAGTCTCTGGCAGTATGATCCAGTCTGAAACTGTTAAAATTCAGAAAACCTAGCACGAGTGCTCATGCAATCACAATCCAAAGCAGCACCACAATATCAATCAACTTCATAAGCCCAAAACCACAGCCTTTTTGATAGTCGAAATCAAAATAAGAAAGAAAAGTATAGTACTGCTCTCTTTTTTACGCAGCAACTACACGATGCAAAAATCAGTCGCATTTATGCCCATAAACTGAAAAGTATCACAAAGCACTAAAGAGAACTCACTCTTCACAGCATTTTTATCATCATAAGTGGATGAAACAGGAAGCATTCCAAAATTTTCATCGCCATCCCCACCTTGATGTTCAGCAGAAGAATCATCAACCCTGCGACCAGATTTCCTCTTGTTAGGCAACCGTTGCATGCTAAACTCACGATTGCCATCATGCTCATAGTCTCCATCTTCCCGTTGTTCTCTCCTATCTCGATCTTCTCTCCTCTCCTTTTCTTTTTCTCCGCGTCTACGCTGCTCTTTCTCTGCTCTTATCAGAGATCTATCATGATCTGGATCTGGACGGTCAACACTGAAGTCACGTTCAGCATGGGAAGCAGTAGTCCGTTCTTTCTGGAAGACGATATGAAGAACCAATTGTTAGCTTGGTGACCAATATGAAATCAAAAGCTGAGGTAGAGGAAAGGATAAACCTTATCGACATGCATTTGGCGGACTGTGGGCATTGCAGAACTCCTATCACGATGAATAGAATTTCGACCAGATGGACCAAAAGCAGAGGCTGTAGCTGAAGAATCCGGTAGAAAATGAGTAAACTCATCAAGCAGATCACGGTGTTCATGAAAAAGTGTAGCAACCTGCATGAGAAATTAACTTAATAAAAACAATGTGATACAAAGTGTCTTGATAAAGTGAGGAAAATAATATAGCACCTAAAGAGAGGAAAAAGTGTGAAGACACGAAACAATATACCTCCTGGTACACTTCTGTGATGGATTTATTCTCCTTTCTGTACATGTTCAAAATGTCTAAAAATGACTTATAGACATGATCATCACCTCGAAACCTTGTCTGCAAACACAATTCATAAGCTAAAATTCTTGAAAGCAAAACTATAATCTCCTGTCCATGAAAGAACACCTCTACCTTAATTTTGTTCACAAAATTAATTGCTTCTTCAAATTCAACAGGCTTCTTCTGTGGAGGCTGTTCCTCCTCCAAAGGGAGCGTGATTTCATATCCCTTAGGCAAGAAGGTATTGAAACCCAAAATTAGGTCACGATGCCCTTTGAATAACTCCTTCACTCTTGCTATAACACCTGCAGTGTCAATTCTGCAATTGATAAAACATAGAAAATGAACATAAACAAAAATCAGTAATCTTTTAAGAAATGATAATATAGAACAAATCACACTGCATTTCACAATCAAACCTTTGGGCTTTGAAATCCTTCATGACCTCAAGAAAGTCATCGTATTTTTCCCTTTTGTCTTGAAATATGTCTTTCACAGCCTTGAGATATGCCAAGGCATCATTAGTTGTCAGTTTCTGACCCCCTCCACCTCCTCCTCCTGCTCCTCCACCACCACCACCACCACTAGCTCCTCCTCCTCCTCCTCCAATCATTTGGGGCTGCCCAGAACTTCATTGCATAAAGATATACATTCCGTAAGTAAGAAAAATTGCAATATTCAAAAGCAAAGAGAGCAGATCATTGCCCAGATTCAACTAAAAGTTAATCGCAAACTGTACTGAAAAATCTCAACGAAAAAACATTAAAAAATGCACAAGAGAAGAATGATAACTAAAAAAAATTCAATATTTATGGTTCCCCTCACATCCAAACAAGGAACCATATTTATAAACAGATTTCAGCTAGCAAAAACTGATCTTTCTTCACTAGTCAAATAAATAAGAAAACTGTCAACAGATTGACTGACGTACTAAGCATTACACTCTAATTCCTTCAAGAATTTCAAAAACCACCACGAAACAATATTTTAATAAAATAATAATATAAAAAAATGATCGAATCACAGAAAGCGCCCCATATGAAGCTTAATCCGAGAAAGGCTAATTAGCTTCAACAATCAAGCATTAAAGCACAAACAAAATCTTAGAGAAAAAAGGAGAAAAGAAAAATAAGAAATTCAAAACAGAAAATCATACAGCGAGAGATGACGCGAAAAAAAGAACCTACGTTTCTCCTCGAGAAGAGACCATAGGCCTTTTAAGTTGAGAGTTCATATATACATCATCTCTTGACCTCTTCATCTTTTGCTACGGCCAAAATCACTCGACTCTCTTTCTCGTTCTCTTTTTCTCTTCAACAACAAATCATGCTCCTGAAAGTTCAATTAAACCAAGAAAAATCCTGCAACAGAAAAATCACAAATTTAAGCACCAAGCAGATCTAACATAGAGAAACTCAAACGAAACCAAAAACAGATAAATCAAAATGATGATAATAAGAACAACAGCCAGATCACTTCCCAGATAAATTAACCACGAGGAAAACACAGTAATTGGCATTCACTTGAACAGAAAGCGACGACCAAAATTGCATCCAGCCATAGTTAAACCCAAAAAAAAATATAAAAAAAAAAAACTTAATTTGCAAATACAAAGAAACAGATGTTTACTTTCCGAATTAGCAAACACAATTCATGGATAATCCGAATTTTTAACAAACCTCAAGTGGAGATAATACGATAATTAGAGCAGTGGCTTTCCTTTAATTCCTTCGCTTTCTTTTCCTTTACCTCTGTAGAGAGAAATAAAAACAGAGGAGAGGATCAAACAATGAGAGTTTAGAATGTGATATAATATATGGGGGCTTTAAAAAGAAAAAACAAATAATAAGAGAGACGAGAGAATAAAAAATTTTAAGAATGGAGTGGAGAGAGTAAATTAGACGGCCGTTAACCGGTTTATGATATAGTTACCGGCTACAACCGGTTTATTCGGTCTATCTCAGTGCAAATTAGGGCTTTTTGGTTTTTGGCTGAGTCAATGTTTTTGCGGATTGGGGGCGAGTATGAGTGGCAATTTTGGTAATTTGTGGAAAAGAAAGGGGTAAGTGGGAAATGTGAAACTGTTATTCTCCGATTCAAATTGGGAATTTTTTCTTTTTTTGGGTTTATTTTAACGATATTAGGGTTACATGGAAAAGTCTATGGGTGCTTAGATTGCCAGGCTATGGTTTGGGTTTGCTTGTTTCTTTTGATAAAGGGTTGCTTTTTTTCTGAAATGGCAATTAGAAGTTTTTTTTTTTTACATTTGATGATGGTAAAACTGAGAAATTAGGTCTTAAACTATGAGCAGCAAATGGAGGCGTAACTGTAATTAACATTTTCAGTGAAAATTTAATTAGGTAGGAGATTAGGATATTCATAAAAGGATTTTTACAATTTTCTAAATGAAATTAAAAAAAAATGATAGTTACAGCAACTGTGGCTCTTCCTCTAATTGGATAGCGGATGAGAAAGTGGGTAAAACTGGGCCACATGGACCTATTATTGGGCCTGTCTAAGCCTTGACTTTAGGCTCGGCTAGCAAGGCCCGGTTACTTTATGGGCTCGACGGATCAACTTAGCATGCATCCACGTGTCATTTTTCTACTTCTTTTCGGAAAAGAAAGAAAAAAGAGTTTTTTTATTTTATGCAAAGTGACCGCTGATAAGATGGAGTATTACTCCAATGTCACATCAGTAAATACAGTTAAATTAAAAATAAAATATATTTTATTACTGATCTAAAACATCTATTAATGCGTACCGCATTACATATAATGCCATAATTTATATTTACTCATTTATCTTAAAACTCTTTACTTTTTATTTATTTATTTATTTTTGTCTATGAAAAAAAAAATATAATTTTGAAATTTCGAGTTCAAAGTCATTTAAATATTTGAGACTAAATTGAAATGTCTATTTCATATCATCGTCTGATTTTTAATGAATTTTCATAACATTGGACAGCCTATTTTAAGGAGGGAGCTCCTTCAAAAACGTAACAATCATTGTTTTTTATGATGCTGTTAATTGCGCCCCATACCTACAATTTTCTTTGTCGTTTCGTTTATGCATTGGCCTTGACTTCGTTGTTAATTAAATAACGCTTTACTTTTCTTCCGGGACGGATGCAAAATATAACAAAAAGGGGATCAAAATTAAAGTACAATAAAAAAAAATGTAAGGAATAAAAAATTATAAAGATCAATTTAAAAATTAGTCTCAAGAAACCATAAAATTTATAAGAATTTTTACTTTAAACAATGACTCTCTTACATGGACAATGATCTGATGCGCATATATTTAAATCGTCCAATCGCTAAAACGAATGCAATTCAATGACAAACAAAGTTAATACGAGCACCCGATTATTACTTTTTTCTCGCAATTTATTCATATCCACCGCTGCTTTTTCAAAAGAACTAAGCCTTACTTTTTCCAAATAGTCCAATGAAATATTTAATTTTTTTTTTATCTAGCTCCGTATATGTCAAAGTTTCATTACATCGGTCCATTGTTTTTCTTATTTGACTTAGATAAGTCTCTTTTCATGAAGCATAAATATCCATGATTTAAAATTTATACTATAATACTTTTCTTTTGTGCATGTTTATCCAAAACCCAACGAAATGATTGGCAGTTAAATAGCCTCTAAAATATGCTTTCATTCTTTTCTAATCTAATTGATATTCAATTTTTTTATTTGAGGCTATTTGTTTCATCCTAAGAAATATTTTCGTTTCGTTTTTTTTTTCCTACTTTGGTCACAAATCTGAATTCACAATTCACTTTGTAAGATTATAATAAAAAAATCACAATACATGGAGTTTTAAGGTAACAAGAGTAAATTTTAAGCACTAAGGCTACATTTGATATGACGTAAAGGAACGTAATATAATGACTAATACAATGAATTAAATGATGTAATGTAATGTAATGTAATTTTAATTACATTACTATATTTGGTAACATTAGTAATGTAATATAATAACAAATATATTTCTATGTTTGGTTACATTATATATATATTTTGAAATGTAATTATATTTATAATTAGTAATTAATTTTTATATAATTATTTTATTTTTTTTAATTATTTATATACTTATATATTTATTATATTATAAATATATTAAAATATCCAGGTTTGAAACCTCGTTCAGCTTTAAATCTTCCAGTATTATGTAACTCGAGAAGAGTTTCAACTAGTTTCGTTTTTTCATCAAATGTCCATATTTTTTTATTTGTTCCCGGTCTTTTTGGCTTAATAGAATCCGACATTTCTAGAACCTGAACACAAAAGCAAAAAATAAAGAAAGCAAACAGCTAGGGCCAAATAATGCATTTTGACATCCAACTGTTTTATTCCATGGATTTTGGTAAGACTTCGAATTAAGATCCAGTTACATTGCCATGACAGCAAATTATTAGCCTATAAAAACTTCTAAACATCTTCCAATAGCAAAATAAACTCAAATTTATTCCTTTTTTTTTTGTTTTTTAGAATAACAATTACAATCTACCAACAACAATTACATGACAAACATATCACAAATGGAAGAGAGAGATCAATTAATGAAATCACTTGCTCATTCAAGTAAGGAGTTAGCAGTTCCTGTTGCCATTCTGCATTCAACTTGAACATCTCTTAAAACTGTCATTTGCGAGATTTTTTGCCACTCATCAGAATTTATGAAATCTAATGACATATGGAGGTAGAGTGACCCTGCTTTAGAACAATTTTCTAACTAAAGGAGGTAGAGTTACCATCATTGACAACCTAACAGCTATTTGTTCAGAAAAAGGCCAAAGGCAGAGCAAGTCCTATAGCATCCTCAAGCAGTAGCCAGCAATGAGCCTTAACCTGCAGCAGTGTTTTCAACATGTTAGCATCCTCAAGCAACTGCAACTTTCGTAAAAGTGTGTTAGTACAAATATATATTTATCAGTTTACTAATACAAGAATTGTTTTTCGTTTCTAGAATAGAGACGGGGTGTTTGCCCAAGAATACCCCTCAAATGTGTCAACATAAAAACAGAGCCAAAAAAAAAAAAGAGACCTGTTAAAGGTCTGTTGTATGGATAGGCTAATAACAATTTCTACGACTTGCCAATTCAAAACTGAGAACCCAATGGCGATCTCACCGCATTTCTGACCTTTTCCAAATAATTTATGCTTTCACATGTAGAAGAAACATATAGGTACGTAGTTCCATTCAGAAAGAAAGGGAACAACTCTCTTCAATCAATTTTCACTGAAGAATGTATCAGTCTAGCGAACCAGAAACATGCATAAAACCCAATAGCACCGGTCATTACAAAGAATGCATAAGACACGATCCGCATGTACCCAAAAGTACAAGATCCCAGACACTGGCTTAGTTATCTCAAGCTTACATTATAAAAATTTAATCCATATGAGATCGTAAAGATAGTCTCAACTTCAATATAATAATAAAATATATATTATATTTCAAGATCTACTGAAGAATCAGCAAGTATAAAAGAGCATTTCAGAGTAAATTGATAAATCGATCCAATTGAGCAGAGAGAAAGGCAATTTCTCAGACAATTTCACAATAAATAGACAAGAAATGAGATAATTCTAAAGAGAATCATTAGGAAGCAAGATCAATCACGGAACAACCGAATAAGAAAAAACCAGATTTGATCTACAGTTAAGAATCAAATCGCTTTAGAATTCTAAACCTTTTCTTAAAAGAAAAAAATTGATTAAAACAGTTGAAATTAAAAATACAAGTTACCATAAAATAGTAAGTCCAAATCTGCATATTAAAAAGGTTGTTTCAACCTCAAATAGCCGTGTAAATCAGTAACCAACACAAAAAATCTTCAGATAAATATGTTAGATAGAAGAAAAGAGAGAGACAGTACCTGAAGGAATCCTCCGGAAGAAGAAAGCCACAGATGATGCCACGACGGGAAGAGGACGACAAATAGGCGGAGACGGATTTATAAAGGTGGTGGATTGGGTCTATGGGTAGCTGTGGAACTTGGCAAATTCCAGTAAAAAACGGTTCCTATATATTAAGAAAAGAAAAATAGAACTTGGCATCTCCACTGCGTCGAAAGAAGAAGACCGATACTGAGAGGATGGCGACGGCGACAGTGGCAGGAGCAGTAAAGGCGAAGGCAGAAAATGTTTTAGCTTTAGAGTTTAGATAGATAGGCTGTAATGAAAAATACTTGGATAAATGAATGGAATGAGAAATACATTATTAGATGTATTCAAAAATCCATCAGTAATTAGAATTACATTACATGATTAGATATTTGTGTTATCAATCACAGTATTGATTACATAATTAATTATATTACATTACTTTACATGCTACCAAATATAGTCTAAAAGAATAAATAACCGCACGTTAAACCATAATCAATTTAAAAAAAAATTCCACTTATTTTAATCTAACTAGCTTTAGTTGCTTCAAACATTAGTGCATATTTGGTCATTTCAGTTTAAGAATCGACAAAATTGAATAAACAACCAAATATGCAAAAATGTTTCTAATATTTAACAAAAAAAAACATAATTTTGTCCATAATATTTTGTTATGTGTAATGTTATTCTTGAAATTATCAAAATGATACAATTTTACCTCTAAAATAAAAGAATCGTTAGTTTAATGTAATTTCGTCAAAATTATACAATTTTGCCTATAAAATAACGGGACTATTAATTTGACATAATTTTGTCAAAACGGTGTAATGTATTTACATCAGTGATTAAAAAATAAAATATAGCTAAACTAACAATTTCGTTATTTCAGAAAAAAAATTACACCATTTAAATAAATTTAGGAACAATATTGCACGTAACTAAATATTAAGAAACAAAATTATTTTTTTTATAAACATTAAGGGTATTTTTGTACATTAAATCTAAATAAGTATATTGATTGAGTTGGTTATTTCAATTTGAATATATACCACGGCATCGTTTTATCAATAATTTATCTAATTTAATTATATCGATAAGCGAGAAAACCGAACCAAAATTGATAATTTTCAAGTCGTTTGGTTTTGCATAGTGAAACATGAATACGGTACGGGCCTTGTTACAATGGCGAAAGAAAGCATCAATCCATTCTCCAGATGGTCTTTTGGGCCTCTATGAGATGGTGCTGGGCTCAAAGTTTTTCTTTTGCTTTTTAGAATCTTGAGCTCAAGAGCTTAATTTAGATCGAACAAGGACTTGGAAAAAACCGCTTGAACCCCGCAAGCGAATTTTGTTAATTTAGCTGTGGTTCTAAGCCAGCATAGCGTGGCTTGATCCAAATAAAACCCAACATCAAGTTTTTGAATTCTCTAACTATCAAGCATCAGGTTGCAAGAAAAAAAACTACTATCAAACCTCAAGATGTGTAAGTTACACTTGCTTGTTTCTTATCATTAAACCACCAAAATTATAAATTCATTTTTTTCATATATGCCTATTTAGTATTCGAAATTCTTTACATTAATTAATTTGAATTTATGCCAAATAAAATTTATATAAATAAACTAAGTGCTCTGTTTCAAATATTAAAAATGTCGCATACTCAAAACCGAAATTTCTAATTACGAAAAAATAAGTTACGTTATTCCATCTCATCGTTTTATACATTATAAAATATCTACTTACTAGAATTTATATATAAGTTGTAATTACCAAAAAGTGAAAATAACGGTTGAGTAGTTGACTTAATATTAAATCTTCAACTTTGTTGTACAATCAGTTTATTTAGTTGACAGAGACCTATTCTTGGCCAGGCAAGGAAATTAATTTATTTGAATGTATTATGCAAGAACTGGCAAATAAATTTCTTGCTATTGCTAACACTCACTTTCACCAGAATTTCGTACAATATTACAACATTCATGTGCCCAAACATATTAACATATTCGGTACGAATTTAAATTAACCGGAAAAATAATAATTTATGTCAACTTTCTTAATCCAAGGAGATGAGAGAAATAAGAGGTCTTAATCATCATATGTTTCATTAGTTGGCAAGACTGCCTGCTGCCCACCTAATTACCAAACCATATATCATTTTGCCTTTTATTTCAAACTTTTTTTCAGTTAATTTAACAATTAGATTAATGGATAAACTACAAACCCAGATTATAATTTAATAATTGTGAAAGCATCCTATGATAAAGAAGGAATACCTTGCCAATATAATGCCAGAAGGCAGCAGCCCAGCACTAATACCTGATAGCTTCACTGGATCTGTTAATTATTCCAGAAATCAAAATTAAAACACAAAATTATCCCATTGCAGGGCTGAAGCCAAAAACCAGTCAATGATTGTCTTGCAGTTTCCATGTGGAATTATAATGGCTAACTAACAATTTTATATATGAAATGCACATAGAAATAAAGATACGATATAACTTAATAAAGGTGAGTTCAAAAAATAAATAAATTGTAGAGCCCGACAAAATTCGCAACTAGTGGAGATGGACCTACCACTATTGCAGATTCTTGATAGAGCTTAATCAGTAATCACTCTAATAATTGAGGACAATCCCTCAATTATAATTTCTTTCTCTAAATTAAGTTGGGTTTTATTTTCATGTTCTTGACAGATTTGCAGTTATATTTTCTGTTTATACAGTCCTCATTATTTTAATTATACCAAATATATAATCTTTCGTTGATCAGGAGAAATATTTTAGTTCAAGCATCACAAAGATGATTAAGTCTTCAAACTTACTTACAATCATGGGATTTATACTCATTACAACCCAGTAAAAAAAAAAAGTCTCATAAAAATATCTCAACTTCAAATATTTAATCCAAAATTATAATGTTGGTATCAAAAAATTAAGGGTTAACATATAAATTTCATTCTAAACTATCATCATTTATTAGATTTTCTTCTGAACTAATTGTATGTTAGATTACCCTCTGAACTTGTTAAAAATATTAGATTATCCCCTTATAACGATACTTGTCAGTTCACTAAAAACAAGTAAAAAAACACATTTCAAAACAGTAACAAAATAATAATTTGATATTTTTAATAAATTTTATGGGATAATTTAACATTTTCAATAGTATAAGATATATTTTTCAACAAATTCAGAAGATAATCTAACATGCAATTATTTTAGAAAGAAAATATGATAAATGATATAATTTGAGGAGAAATTTATATATTATTCTAAGATTAACGTAGTTTGAAACATTACGAACATGTCACATGGAGGGTTTTTAAATTGGCATTGACCAATATTTTAGTGCTAAATTTGTGGTAATGTAGTCTAAATTATTTTAATTGCAATATTTACAAAGTTAGAAATGTTTTTGTGAGAATTTTTTTTATTACCGATTTTTTTATTAGAATGTACGTTTAGTAATAATAGATGATCGTTTTTTTTTTATATTTTATTTTATTTGACTATTAAACTAAAAACTTAATAAAAAGAAAGTTAAAGTTAGGAAATAAACTTGGTTTCCTTCCCTCGCATTCCCCATAAAAATATGCAGCCTTTGTTTAGGTCTTAAACATTTGAAGTTTTGGCATTGCAACTTCACATCTTTTAACAATGTGCAAGTTCATTCTTCAAAAAAAGCAATCATATTGCCTGAATGATGAACATGGATTTACTGTTCACTCTTTTGATTTTTACCTTAATTATTCTCATCTGTCATAATACTTAGAGACAAGTCTATTACATGAACGATGAACATGAATTTACTGTTTACTATTTTGATTTTTACCTTAATTATTCTGATTTGTCATAATACTTGAAGACAAGTCTCCATCAATTTTAACTAATCATGCGAAAATTGTGCCCAAGCCCAACAAGATCAAAGGTTAAAATCCAAGGCTATTGACAGAAACACCTCATTGGACAATGTCTCCAACCCCACACCAAAAATTTAAATAATTTATTATTATACCCAGAATTTTCCCACAGGAAGACAAATTATATCCATATATGTCACATAACATGCCACGTGGCAGTGGCCGGTTGGCTAAATAAGGGAATGTTTCTATAGGGATAGCTAACATGATTTAATTTCATTCTCCCACACACGTATATATTACTATTGGATCAACCGAGGTAAATGTACAATTAATCTCTAGAATCGAAAGTTATAAAGAATATTACAGATATGTACATCTCTATGGTTTTTTGTTTTTTTAAGATATGTACATCGCTGTTAATTTGAATCGACTGGGGTAAATGTATATTTTTATCTCTAGAATCTAAAACTATATATAAAAATATTATAGAAGAGTACCACAAAAAGTCCGAGTTAAAAAAAAAAAAAGCCAATACTATTTAATATTAGCATGTTGATCTACATTAAACACTACTATAAACGATAAATGGGTCCAATAAAACAAAATTGGATTGGATTATAACATTTTGAATAATAAATGGATTGGATCATAATAGATGGAATCGACTTTTATAATATTATTTTTTTCTTAACTTTTCATTAAAAAAATATATATGCATGTATAACTTAACAATAATTATGATTTTTATCCACGGATAGGATCGAAGTTCATCACATCTAACACTACATATATGTAATTACACATAAAAGAAATAATAAATGGCCATAATAAAGAGGCATCGTTGTTTCCACCACCGAAGCTTACATGTGGTAGTGTCGTAGGAGAAGGAAAACACATGGAAGTGATATACTCTAAAATTGAATAAATTCGATGGTTTTGGTCGTATTTTAAGGGCTCCCTCAGCCCATGTGATGGCCTAGAAATCCAAGGACATACTTATCAAATGGGGTCTGCCTCCGAGTCAAACAACATAAATTGGGACCATCGGTCCCTTTATTTATGCATTTATCCGCCCATTTTATTACATTCATTTCTATTAACAATTGCATCTGATTCCTCCTTATCTGTTATTAATAATGGCAACTATGTGACCTTCATCTACACAATTGAAATTTTAAACGACATTTTATTTATTTTTATGTATCTATTTTGAATCAAAACTAGTAACAAGCGAGTGTGTTAAGTTCTTTTTACCAATATTATGTTAATTTGGACTGTTATTTAGATATTACCAAATCGGTTTCTAAAATTTGATAAAAAATGTAATTTAGATTCTAGAATTTTATTTGAAGCAATATTACTCCTAATATTTTAAAATTGGAGCAATTTAGCACTTAAAATGAAGATTGAAGCTTAAAGATTTGATATGTGTCACTCAATTATTTGATCTATTTTTTTTAGAATTTAAATTATTTTAATTTTTAAATTTCAGAAGTAATATTGCATTAAATAAATCTATAGAAAGTATATTATTTTTTTTTTGCTAAATATTAGAGAGCAAATTGCACCTCTAGTTTATAATCAATGCCAATATTGTTTCTGCAAAAGCAAAGAGAGCAAAGTGGAACTTGGTTATTTCATGCAATTAAAGCTAAAGCGATTATTTCCTTGCCTATTTCATTTTTTAATTTTTTTTTTAAATTTGACAGAATGCTAGACCTATTTAAGGCTCTAACTAATTTAGACCTCAATTATCTATAGTTGTTTTACCTACAACAGCAATAATATAGCATTAACAAGTGCGTCTCTATCAATCCATATAGAGAATTAGTTGCTATAGCACTTAAGGTCTTTGGTTGGTTAGAAACTTAAGTTATAAAATACTATTATTGCATTTGTCTCCAAAATATCTGTTATTATCTGCTTCATCTTACCATTATTAGAAGTTGGCATTTCTCATAAATTAGGTTGTTATATTTAAATTAATTATAAAATGCACGTTTCAAATTTTGGTTAGTGTCGTATTGCGCATATAATACTTTTTTTTATAACAGCTCAAATTTACTGGGCTATAACCTAAGTTTGACTTAAACCACAATGCTCGCAAAAGATTCAGAAGTACCTGAAAACAAAAAATTACAGTGAAATTTCCGACAAGTGAAATTTTCAACGATTAAGTTAGCGTGAAATTTTTAAGAATTTTTAATAAGAGTAAAATTGGCTAAAAAAAATACAAGATACTCTCCTTATTTATAGGGGTAAGAGATTCTTTTTAATTAGGATTTCTAGTTTTTATAAGATTCTCGTAGAGAAAGAAGTATGATTTCGTCAAGAAACCATGCTAGATTTCCATAATAGGAGTTCCATCTTCTTTAGGTAACTACGAGTCCATGTCCGAATGAAATTTCTTAAAACTACATCTTTTAGTAACCTACTCAGATTTAAAATTTAACCGACTATCATGCAAACTGGGCTATATGAGAGAGTCCGTATACACAGTCCGATTATCACTTTTCATTAATTTTTGATTGTCATATCGTATTTTAATGATAATATTGGCTAATGTAACGGTCGAAAAGTAAAAGATAATCGCATTTACCTGATTTTGGACAATTTGAAATTCTCCCTCAATTTTTGCAATAATTTCAGTAGATAAGGGGCAAATTAATCAATATCTAAAGTGCTATGCATGGGTCTACATTGCCTTAACTTTAGACAACGCAAGGGACGACCAGCAAATTGTTGGAATGTAATGCAAATACAAGGTTCCTACGATGTGATAAGAGCAGCATAAGCCCAAAGAATGCCAAATCCTTTTCTGCCTTAGCGTCACATGGATTCTAACTCACTGTGTGTCGCTATCTATTCCCTTCAAATCAGGGAAAGTTACGTTAATTATATCACTAATCACTTTTTACTTATTTCTCTTCTCGAATTATCATAATTAAGAGCAGCTTTAACTTGATTCACGGGGTCAAATTTTCTACTTCAATCTTCTTTCTCCAGTCTTGTCTGTTTAAAGGGGCATTATATGCCCTAACCGTGCTATTACTATTTACTAGGGTAAAATTTCTACGCGTGTATGGATATGGTGTTGACTGCTTCAGGTGGGTCCTAATCATCATCGCGTGGATCACATTGGTGGCTAAGTGAATCAAAGTCAAACATGTAGAAGTAAGAAGATCTAACGGATGGGATTCGGTTGTTCTGATCAATGATTAATGTGATTGGATTGGATGCTCACGATGGATTTTTTTTTTTTAATTTTTATCGATCACAACACTCGAATTTAAAAATTTTATTTAAAAAAATAAATGTCAAATTATTTGAACAGACCAATTAGATAAAAAAAATGTGAAATTTTTATTAGCATGCAAAATAAATAAACAAATATGGGTTGAAGCAATCTTCCACATTCACCCCAAATCTATCAAAAAATCCAATCATGCTTTGCTTTTACTAGAAACTTTTTTGCATTGGTTCTTTCAGTTCATTTATTTTCGCATCCAGAGTGTCACGTGATCTACTGTTCTTTGGGTCACTTTAACTATGGCTTCTTCTCTTTTCTTGTTTTCCAGAATGCACTTTAACAATATTTTCCACCATGTCCTGTCACATGCTCAACATTTAGCCCATCTTTTATTATTATTATTATTATTATTATTGATTGGTAACTTAAAGGTTTAATTTCCCATCAAAATTTAAAAAAAAAACTAAGGTTCTTATTTTAATATTCATTTTTATGACTTTTATATCTTTGTGGGTATCTTTTCATTTTCGTTTTGCCACTGTTTGTTGCCCCATTCATAAGTAGATGCTCTTTTAATCATTTTTATAACAGTAATTCCATTACTTCCTAATAAGATACATATATTAATAGCCTGGACACCTTATTTATTATTTCTATTAATAATATTTACTAAAAAAAAGATGGGACTGAGTCAACACGTTCCACCTGGATTAACGGCTAATTGAGTTTGGTTGATTCACGAGCTAATTGAATTTGTACATGAATTCGACTTTAGGTGAATATTTTCCTTTTATCTAAAGGTATATAAGTTGCGTTTCATAAAGTAATTTGAAATGGATGCATGAATTCAATATGAAAATAACCTACCACCATAAATTTGCAATCATTTTTCTGTCTATTATTTGGAAATGTGGGTCAGCAAAAAAGATTAAGATTTAAGTTTAACCTCATTGATCAGGAGAAAAACCATAGCCAAAGCCATTTCAGGAGTAATTTTAATGTAAACAATTTACATTTTTTTTTTCAAACTCTCGGAGTCTCGTAATAATCTTTTCTTTTAGGCTTAATGTGCAAAAATGCGTTTAATTTTTATCAAAAATTGCAATTTTACTTATAATATTTAATTACGAGTAATGTTATTTTTAAAATTATCAAAATGATATAATTTTATTCATAAAATAAAAGAATCGTTAGTTTAACTGTATTTTATATTTTGATCAGTAACGTAGACACATTATACAATTTTAACGGAATGACATCAAATTAATAATTTTATTATTTTAAAGATAAAATTATATTATTTTGATAATTTTAGACGTAACATTACATGTAATTAGGTATTAAAAATAAAATTAATTTTTTAATAAATATTAAGGATATTTTTACAGTCTGTTATTTTTATTTTTTATTTTGATGAGTTACGTGATGGATATAAGTTACGTATTCGAGTGGACATATAACGAATCAAACAATCTGAAAAGCTTTCAAAAGCCTTACGTATTGGAGGCGTAGGCGATTCCAAAAACGCCCAATATCTAAAATAAAAAAGACGCGAAACTTGTCATAAAATCCCTCTATTTTCTACAATATTAATCTTAAAATTCAATTAAATATATTTCAAGTAAATGTTTATTTAAAAAAATAAAGCAATTTGGCGGACTTTAATGTTATTTTTTATAATATAAAATGGTAAGTTGAATAAAAACACATTCCAAATTCTTTTGGGGCATTTCAACAGAAGCTAAAAACGATTATAGTTCGTAAAATATTCGCAGAGCAAGAGAAACGGATTCAGAGTTGTCTTGACCAATCAAAAACCGTAGAGGAGCAGTGGAGATGTGGTGGCAGTGCGATGCTATTTTGTTTGGTTTTGTTTCGTAGCCGGCAGGCCCTATGATCTCCCATGTGCCCACTTGACCTCTAAAATTATTGTCATCTTCTCCATTTTCGAGCCATCTAATAATTCCACTTTCTTATTATGAGTAAATAAACCAGAACATTAATTTTCAGAGGGATGATATAACTATATTAGCGTCTAATTTATCTTTCATGGAAGTTTCAAAATCAAAATTGAAAAAAATATTATTATATACTTTATACAAAATACTTTTTTTTTCAAAGATAAAATTTTGATGTGGTTTTAATTTCTTTTCATGGTCCCAAATTTAATTAATTCGAAAAGTATGCTATATGACCCAATTGAAATTAATGAAGTAGGTGGTTTGTATTTATAGGAAAAAAATATGAACCTATGTCAATTTAATTAAATTTTATAAAAGTTACATATAATTTAAACCATTAAAAATTTAATATTTTTTAAATAATTATAACTCGACTTTAATCTCACCTCCGAAATTAACTAGAATTTAATTTCATTCCACTTAAAATTGATTTAGATTGCATTTTAAACGTATAATTATATATAAAAAAAGAACTCTTTCAAAATCAAATGGTTCAATTATTTATTTTTTTATTGGTTTTTTTTTGGGGTGTAAAAGGAAAACGAATTATTAAGATTAAAAATTATTACAAAGTCATAAATTGCACATGACTTCCCCATTCCGCACTGCCACCTTCTTTCTCAAACGTTTAAATATCAATTCACGCAGCTTCCAACGACCATTTCATTTCCTCCCACAACCACCACACTCTGCCGCCAAATCCATCCCTACCACCACCCCTTCCCTCAATGCACTGCAACTGACCTGATAACACACCATGTCTACCTTTAAAAGATCTTCACCCACTTCTCCTCCATCCACCATTACCAACGATCTCAGGCACCGAGTCATAACTTGCCTCAACAAACTCTCCGACCGGGACACTCTTCCTCTCGCCACCACTGAGCTCGAGTCCATCGCTAAAACCCTCACTCAAGATTCTTTCTCTTCGTTCATCAATTGTATTCACAACACTGATTCTTCCTCTAAGTCTCCTGTTCGTAAACAATGCGTCAATCTATTAACTTTACTTTCTAACTCCCATGGCAACTCTTTGTCTCCTTTTCTATCTAAAATGATATCCACTCTAACCCGGCGACTCAGAGATCCCGACTCAGCTGTTCGATCGGCTTGCGTTGAAGCCACCACTGCCATGTCATCGCAGATCACGAAGGCGCCGTTTTCTACAATGTCGAAGCCACTTATCGAGCTGTTGACTATTGACCAGGATACTAATGCTCAGATCGGTGCTGCAATGTGTTTGGCGGCGGCGATTGAGGCGGCGCCGGAGCCTGAGGCGGAGCAGTTGAGGAAGGTGTTGCCCAGACTAGGGAAGTTGGTGAAATGCGATGGGTTTAAAGCGAAGGCTGCATTGTTGAGCGTGATTGGGAGCATTGTTACCGTTGGTGGCGCTTCGAGTAAGGCGATGTTGGACTGGTTACTGCCTTGTTTGGTGGAGTTCTTGAGTCATGAAGATTGGGGCGCGAGAAAGGCTGCGGCTGAGGCGTTGGGGAAGGTGGCCTTAGTGGAGAAGGATTTGGCCAAAGAGCATAAAGCTGTGTGCTTGAGTTCTCTTGAGAGCAGGAGGTTTGATAAGGTACAAATCTGCTTAAATATTTTCTGGGATTCCGCTTGGTTTCTGAGAAAATGAGAGAAATGGAAAGGAAAAGTGTTTTCCTTTTTGCTCAAGGGCGTCATAAATAATTTAAAATTATTAGAAATTCTAGCCTGATATGATATGCATGATACAGGTGAAGGCAGTGCGAGAGACTATGAATCGTAGCTTGGAGCTGTGGAAGGAAGTTCCTGCTATTTCTGAGGAAGTGTCGATGCCATCTCAATCTAAATCTTCTCCAACAGGTCAGAAATTTTTTTTTCTCCTTCAATTAAGTTTATTGTGATGTAAATCAGAAAAAGGTAGTTAATTACGTCTCTTTATCTGCTAAAGCAAGTTACTTGTTCAATCTTTCAAGAATTGATCAAGACTAAAGCAAAAAGAGTTTATATCTTTCACTTACATTGTACCTTCCTCCTCATTTTCTCCTGATACGTGAAGAGTCTTCATTGAAAATTTGGTACTTTATAGTAAAATTAGTCATAATTATTAATTAGAATCCAATTTCATGATTTGTGTTTATGCTAAAATGGGGCTTTGTTACGTGACCAGATAGTAGTATTGGCGTAGGCTTTTCTTCCGCCTGCGGTAATTCTCATCAAGTCAATTCCAAATGTACTCTGCCAAAGAAAACAGTTCCAGCAAACAGGTCCCCCCCATTGGATGCTTCGGCTGTGACCACTGCCAGAAAACACAGCCCTGTAAAGAGTATCAATGACAATTCAAAGACAGCAATTTGTCATAAAATGGACTACAAGAAAACCTCTGCCTGGAAAATCGAAATTGCTGTACCACAAGACAAAGGATGTGGAGATGATATCAGAAACGGTAATTCCGGAGTTTTTGAATCTGGGGAGGATGCAAACAATGGGACATGTAGGCCCGAAATGAAACGTGCCCTCTTCAGTAATGTCCGAGAGGAGAAGCTGGGCAAGTTTGGTGGTTTTAGGTCTGGGTCTAGGGTGGTTCCTTGCAGTGATGATGAAATTTGTTATAAAAAAGATGTCCAGGTCGATAGTCCTGCTGAAGAACTCTTTGATAACCACAAAGATATTGAGGATTTATCTTTGATCCGCGACCAACTTATGCAGATTGAAAACCAACAATCTAATCTTTTTGAACTTCTTCAGGTACATCATTTTCTTTTTCCTTTCTTCATTAGAAATCCTTTTTGCTAATTATCATTAATAGACTTCATCTTCTTTGTACATGCTTATATTAAAGAAATTTTTGTGTTTGGTATAAAATCTTTGCAATTTACAATCATTTTATTTTCGGTAATTAATGTTCCATCCTTCTTAGCCAGATTGATAATCATTCATTGCCCACTAATTTCGTAAAATTCTGCCTCTCACATCAAATAAAATTCCATATTCTGATTCTCTATTTGTGGTATATCAGAACAGCTGAAAGATTGTTGCTTAAATGCTAGAACTGTTTGCTTTATTCATCTTGTTTTTATTCAATATAGAGATTCATTGGGAGCTCTCAGCATGGGATAAATTCTCTGGAGACACGAGTTCATGGCCTGGAGATGGCATTGGATGAGATTTCTTACGACTTGGCACTGTCAAGTGGAAGGTTTCCTAATACTGACTCTGCAGATAACACATGCTGCAAACTGCCTGGAGCTGAATTCTTGAGTTCTAAGTTCTGGAGGAGAACAGAAGGCCGATATTCTACTTCAAGGTTTTCTCCTGGAAGCATGCAATCAATGCATGCTGCAAGAAACTTCCATGATACAGATGCCAACACTGATATATATAATGCAAATAATCAAAGATTTCTGCATCAGAACAGGGATGGATTCATGATGAACACATCGAATGATGTTCACAGTGCATCGAGGAGGAATTTAGGTTTCTATTTGAATCCAATTACAGACGATGGACAAGTTCAGAATGCCAATGTGCCTACTGAAGCTTCATCCGCTTTTGTTGCAGCATCAGTTAATTAAGCAGTAGGTAATTACATCACCCCATTTTAATCTCTGTCGTTGTAAACTAGAAAATTTTACTTTCTATATTTTTCCCTGTTATCCTTTATAGGCATGGATGTAGTTAATTCAATTCCGTAGAAAGCTTCTTTCTTCTTGTATGATAAGTAGCTGTGGTATTAAACAGCTAGTTAGAAGTCCAAATCTTTTTGATAATATCTCCAAGGGTAGTGAGTTCTTTTTAATAATTTTTTGATTTTTGATGGCACTATGGACTCTCTCCTTTCAAGATATCTATTGCTTTTTGCTGTTAACTATGCATTCACGGTAATGAGTTACTGCTTGTGAACTACCAAAAAAATTATTCGCTTAGTAGGACACAATAGCTGAATCATATAATTTAGAATTTAAGATCTGTCAATCAGTGTCATTTGCATGGCATGCCTTAAAAATTTGCTTTCTTGGTTTGACATGCTAATGATTGCAATTATTCTCTCATATGTTATCAGGTCGTCCGTTTAATCAAAGTAGTATTATTTTTTATTGTGATCTTCAACGAGAACAAGCATCATCTGTGCTTGAAGCCAGAAGCGCCAAGAAGAGAAAGCTGGTCTCTCTCAAGTCTTCCATGGAGAGGAAGGGCGTGGATAAAATGCTGCTGCCTTCTCATTCAAGGCTGCTGCAATATTCATCAAAATTATCTCTGGCAGCATAATCTATGACATGCAATATCGGAGCAAGTCTTCGCATTTATCGTTCTTATTTTGCACTTGCGACATCAATGGTTCAATCTGTACAGAGAAGAGCCCTCATTCCTCACCTTCATTATGGCTGGTTATACTTCTTTCATGCGGTGAATAAAAATTTCGTTTTGTGAGAAATCACACATATGATTCTTAGAACCGTGTTGGTTTATGTTATATATGTGCTATGCAGTCAGGGGACTGGTCGTGCCATTTCATATGGGGCACCACTGTCATGTTGTTGTTAAACCTTCCCCAAAGAGAGTAAAAATTGTGTAGCAGTATTTGATCAATGAGCCATCGGCGCAGAGCATGTTACAATGTAGCATGAAGCTTTGAGCAATTTCTTCTATGGGACAAGGGTACTGTTAATGATTTCCTGCTGCAAAGCATTGATAAGCATAACATCTTATCTGGCATTAAGAAGTAAAGTTGCTTTTTGCAGAACAGTAATCTAGTTTATTTCCTCTGTTCAATCTAATAACAAAATCGTTAAAACAGTAAATCCCAGTTCCTGCTAAACTCCAGCTACCTATCTTTATCTCTTTCTGCTTTAGTCAATGCTGTTCAACTTCTTTTCTCTCTCCAAATCATGAGTTTTGCAGTTCAAAAATAATTTATCTAATTTTTCTGTTTAGGTTATTTTTCTTCTTTCAGTCAGGGCTTTGGTCATGCCCTCTTCAGTTAAACTAAATGTGCATTGTCATTGAAGTGTTTCAAAGAAAAAAAAAAGTTAATACAAAGAACACTGGGAATTGTAGATAAAATTTGAACCGAGTTCGGTCAGTAAAGAGATGTAACTGATTTTAATCGAGTTACTAAAATGTGTTTTTATGCTTCGGCAACTATTCTCAATATAAATGGTTTTGATAGAACTTAAATTATACCACAAAATTGAAATTGAAATGTAAACTTATGGCTGTTAATTCAAAATGACAGGTGAATTGGCTCTGGTTGATCATATATTGGAAGGGGATGTTTGCTTCGTCAATCGAACGAGAAACAATGGGCTTGTAAAAAGCCCAAGCCTCGTAGAAGCTCCCACACCGGAAGATAGAAGAACAATAGCGAAGAAGTGTTTGTAGATAATGAAGTTTGAGTTAATGAAGAAATCATACCTTTCTCGGCCTTTTGGCTAAGATCAAGTGTAGTATCTGTTCTTATCAGTTTAATATCTGATACGTGAGCCAAGTGCTCACATGATATTAAATTAATTTTTTCAAGGGAAGGTTCCATTGCGGTAGCTTGCTACTGGGAATCTCGAGCGTCGCCCCTGCGTTGCACTACAGCAAGGGCCTGGCGCACCCTACCAAAACAACGTTTAGAATTTTTGTCTGATAAATGCGATGCTCGTTTGCGGCGAATCAAAATATAACAAATAAGGTGTATGCGGAGGTCGGTTTTTCTCAGCAACGCTTATGTGCTGCGTGGGTGCTTTTTAACTATTTTTTTCCCTCGCAAGTGCTTTACGATATGAGAAATGAAGAATAAAAGAGTCCTCACTTAAAGCACTCTTGATGCTCATTCGTTTTTTCCTGTGAGAAGAGAGGAAATAGTTTTTTTCGTAAGAGCCAAACCGGGCAAGGAAAAATGCAATGTAAGAGACTAGCAAGCAAAACACTTACAGAATCCCACATCGAAAGATGAAGAAGCAGGTGAGGACGAGCCTTAATATAAAATGACGGTGGTTCAGTATGGTACTTATTTTTGCGCTTGGGGTAATGGCGCAGCTGGTGAGATTCTAACCGAGGCGGGTCTGTTGCTGGTTGAAAGCTATTTCCAAACCCCCCTCATTGGCCTGCGCTTGCCCTGGTTCATAGAGAATTTCTGGAAGGGATCACTACGGGTTAAAGTCCTACAATTCTCAGTCTAAATATAAACTTATTGACTTAATGCAGGCCTTCCAATATTTGCCTTTAGCGTTCTGGGCCGCTGCCGCCTCTTCTTGGACTGTGGGTGTTCTTTGTATTTTAGATGATACCATTTCTTTTCCTTTTTAAAAATATATTTTTTTCCTTTTTTTAAATATATTTAAAAAAAAAGTTTCGGAAAAACAACATTTTTATAGCTTAATTTTTATTACTTGAATATGTGTCATTGCTATTCATACCCATAAAAACAGGAAAAACAAATTTTCATTAATTCAAAGTTTTTTTAAAAATTCTCATAATTTAAAAATCGTACAAGTGATATTATATAAATCTCCCAACTCATTTTAATAAAATCCATTGTTTAAATTTGTCAAAATCCCTCCCTTTCTTCAAATCCTTGCCTTGGTATTCTTTCTGAATCTCATTTTTGCCTTGAATCAAAATGCATTTTTCCTTTGCCGTTGGTGATTGTTGTTAATGCTAATGCCGATAGCCTGCATTTGCCCATTACCGATGCTAGTTTCAAGGTTTTTTCTTCTTCCTGTGATTGCCATCGATTACTTACGTTCTGCCGATTCGTACGATAGGATCCACCATTGGTTACAAACTAGATTAATACGATAGGATCCACCATTAATTACAAACTATTACACCATTTTTTAATATATTTATGTATATGAAAGCATATCCACGCGTATAATAAAAGATATATATTCAAATTAGCTTTCTCATTGACCATTTGTTTGCATCATTGAAATATTACTAAAAACTAATCAAACCTAATAGTTTCTCTATTGAAATATGTTTCTACTTTATTTGTTTTTTATTAAAAAAGAATGGCGACTGCTTTTTAATTTAGGGATAAGGGTACGAGGTTTGAACAATTGGTACACATCCAAACTAAAAAGTGTCAAGGAGGCCCATATCATATGTATTTTTGGGCCCAGAACTCCAGAGAATAAAAATCTTAGCTATAAGGCCCATTATCTTATTGGACGTTGTACGCAGCCTAAGTCAGTGTATCCATTATTGGATAGAAGTTACTCACCGTGTCTGAATACAAAAAATTTTAAATATAATTTTTCTTAATGGGATTTGTGTAACTAGATATTATGTCCTTTTTGTAAAAAATAAAATAATAATGAATAGAAGCTTTCTTTTCTGCATACACACACAGGGATTGCATAGTACTAGTGTTTTAATTGCAACAAACAATAATAAAAATGGATAAAATAATCATCTGGTCAATAAAGAGATGAGAATAAAGCACAATAGTAAATATATCAAAGACCATGTTTAATGCCTATGAGACAAGGTCCAAAATTCCAAGTTAAAGTTTTAAAATCAAATGAATTTTTATTCAAATTATGTGTCAAGGGTAGGTCATCTAAGCTATGTACAATCGTTATTACTCTATCCGTTTTATTTTAAAATATTATTTATTTTATTTTATTTTATTTCAATTTAAATATTTTTTAAAATTTTAAAAATATATTTAATATATACTCCTATTTATTATATACTTTACTAAATATTTCTTTTTTTTTATCAATTTTTATTTTTAACTAAAATTAAATATAATTTCTAAAAATATAAAAAGATATTTTTGTTAATAATTATAGTTTTTTTTTATAAAATTAAATTACTGTGAAAAATAAAAAGTTATTTTTTAAAATGTAATGGATGGATAGAATACTTTTTAACATTAACTTCAAATACTATGGAGTAAATAAAGGAGTTTGTATTAAGGCTCCAACTCTCGGAGGGAACACTTTTACTGTTCTTCTTTCTAAAAAGCCATTCCTTGGATCTGTGTTTTTAATTCCAGAAACATGTGGGATTCACTTTACCTTTGCTTTGTTCTCAAATCTTCCATCTGCAATGGTCTATCGGGCATTCGGGCTCTATATCTGGCCCAATTGGACTCCCACCCCATCCAAAATTATAAATATACAATAAAATACCATTTCTGGCTTTAGAAAGAAGCACAGAATCGGGTTAAAGAACACCAATTGCCAATTCCAACTCTCAACTTTGAGCTTTCACAATCTTACAAAAAAGTTTAGCATTATATGTCATTCAAACAGTTAAATTATCTGAATATTTCTACACACATGATTCAAATTTTCATTTATTCTATTTCAAATAAAAAAAAAAAAGGAAATTGGAGGGCCTACACAAGACATAGAACTGTTCATTATATAGCTTTTATAGCGAAGATCAAAGAGTAGGGGTGTTCAAAACCCGACCCTACCCGAACAAGGAATTCGGGTAGGGCTATTAAGGTCAGGTAGGGTTAGAAATTTGGGGGTTGTTCGGGTTAGGTTAAACCCTTATTAACCCGAAAACAAAATATTTTCCTCCAAAATGCACCGTTTCATGAAATGGGTCAAGTTCGAGTTAGGTCATTTTTTAATAAATTAAAATAAAAGAAAATTAATTTTAAAAATAAATTCGGGTTATTCGGGTGGGGCCCGAAATTTTGAGGGTTATTTAGGTATGGATCCGAATTATTTATAGAGTAGGATTGGAATATACAGTATTATTTGGGTTGACCCGAACCCGCCCGATAAACACTCCTATCAAAGAGGGACGAAAAACAATTTTTTAAATTATTTTTTTTTTTTTGGTCATGGTGAAGACTCAAGAGTAGGGCTTTGCTCTCTCTCTAAAGAAAAATTAGAATGTTGCATAATAATTACTAATCAAAGGTTTAGTTGGCTAAATTATAGCACCTAGAGTGACTTTAAAATCTTTTATCAAAAAAAATCCTAAATATATTTTAGCAGTTAATTAAGGTGTATATGAAATTCTACCACCAAACACGTAACTGAAATAATAAGAATATTTGCTAACTTAATCAGTGGTCTCGAAATTGAGTTATGGGAATTTGACTTTGTTAAATACCTTATAGTAGAATTTTGCTGTATTTGTGATTCTTTCTGGCTCGAGTGTAGATTATTCTGAGTTTATTATAGTTTAAAGATGCTTTCTTTCTGTGCGAATTTGTTTTGTACACCTCATGATCTAACAAATAAAAAAGGTGTATATGAGATTCTAGTCAATGGAGAGACGAATAGAAGGTTATCATGTATTTATATGCTTATTCTCTTATTTTTCCTTCCACCAAATATAATAAATAATTGGAAAAAGAAAAAAGAAAATTGTGTAGCACATGGTGTGGTACAAAACATGCTTTAAACGCAAAAACAAGACAGCCTAATACGTGCTTTAATTACACGAAATAATTGTACATAATTAAAAAAAAAATAGAATTTTGTTCTTGGCCAGCTATATCTTCTTAAGGAACGTATGTAATGTAATTGCAATCAAATGTATTATTATTATTAATTATTAATTATGGGAACAGCAATATAATTATTAATATAATATCATAATATAAAAATGAAATGGATTGCATAGTGAAATTCCACCTCGAAAGTTGCCATCTTTATAACCAATTGGGTTGCAAGTTGTTTGCTTTATACATTATTTGGTGCGGTCGATTGATTTATAAGATAGAGATTGTTATTGGTGTTCGTTCCAAAGTCATATCTATAATATAAATTCTTTCTATTATTCATACACTTCTGTTTCATAACAAACCCATACATTACATGCTTATAATTCTGTCGCCCAATTATAAATATTAAAAAAATAATTGAATTTATTTATTTTACTATTGTAATCGTGACTTTATCTTTTGATAGGGTTAATATCATTCATAATCACTGAATTTATGTCTAATAATTAAAAATAATTGAATTATTTTTTGTAATAAAATTATCATTGAACTTTATACTATTTTACGTAAAAATTATTTTAATCGATTTTCGACGAAAATTATCGCTGAAGTGCTAATATGGCATGTCATGTCATTAGCTGACATCAGTTACTTTTAAACATATAACGTGTCACGTCAATTACTTTTGTGCACGTGACATATCATGTCAATATTCCGATAATGATCATTATCGAAAATTAGTCAAAATAATTTTTGCACAAAATAATGCAAAGTTTAGTAACAATTTCGTTATAAAAAATAATTAAATTATTTTTAAATTATTAAACGTAAATTCAGTGATCATGAGTTAAATTAACCCTACTTTTGTGTATAGTGAATTGAACTAATGATCGAATTATTTCAATTAGAAAATTAATTCTTAATTAAATATAAAAAAGGTCTTAAATTATGTAAAATAGTATAAATTTGCTTTTCAATTATTTTTTTTTCCGAAAATTGCCATTACCATTATCTTAATCACTCAAATTTGTGCTTTTCTTTGGAATTAGTCCACATCAGTAAATAGAAGTTGAAATATCGTCCATGGCAGAAAAATAATGGCACATGATGGATACGTGGATGACACATCGGATGAGGGTAAAAATTTAATGTTGAAATATCTAAAGTAAAATTAAAAAAATAAAATATTAAATTTGCTCTTAAGTGATACAAAATAGTGTAAATTTGCTCCTAATTTTTTTTTAATTTAAAAATACCTGAATGATATGGTCACAAATATATACATTCGATAAATTTCATAATCTAATCAATATAATGCATAAACCTGGAAAAAACTTGAAACAATAGTGAAAAAGATAATCTACATTTGTGTCAGGTGTACTGATGTGGATTTTCGATTAAAACAAGGCAAATTTCAGCCATATAAATAACAGTTATAATATTTTTAAGCCAGATTATAATTTAAAGGTAAATTTGTATCATTTCGCATAATTAAAAAATATTTTTTTCTCTCCAACCTTTACAAAAAAAATCCTAACCTCTTTTTTTCTGAATTCAAATGTTTTTTTTTATTTAATTTTAGGGCTGCTATCAGTTCATTTACATATGGCAGTTTCTCTTCTCTTTCATTTTACTCTTTTATTAAATTTTTAATTGTGTTTTTTAATATTTTATATTTTTTTCAAATCTCTCAGTTTGGTTTAGATTCAAAGTTTTAATTTTTTGTAATTTTTTATTTGTATTTGGTCTTTTTGTGTTTTAATTTCAATAAACTTAAATCTAGAATTTTTTAGTTTATATTTAATTTTCATTTTTTTCAGATTTTATTTGTGTTGCTATAGATCCGATTCGTTTAGTTAATGTTAAATCAATTTAGATTTTTTATCATGCAAGTTTATCCTTCATATTTTGAGGTTATTGTCTTTTTTTATGAAAATTTTTGTTTTTTGGAATAAATTTTTTCGTAAACAGCAGATGAACTGAATTTTTCTCTGAAAATCAAATTGTCCGAAACATGTTACCATTATCTACTTCGTCCAAATAGTTCAGAAATATATTCTAGTAATTTCATTAGTTTCGTACATGTTATATATTTTTAAATTTTACAAATTTATTTATACTTTTGAAATATACTTTTTATATTATTAATGAAAATTTAATTTGTATTAAAAAAAGCCATATTTTTATTTTTTTCCTTAAGTACAATATCCTCCCAAATAAACACATTTTGCTTACTTTATTTAGGATTTTTTTTTTCGAGTTAATGATGGTGTCCAATATTTCATTAATTTCCTCCCTCATATCATTAATGAACAAGGTAAAGTTGAAAGAAAACGATTGATTTAATATATATATATATATATATATATATATATATATATATATATATATATATATATATATATATATATATAATAAAGTGAGAATTCAATACGATCATAATTTATAACTGATAGGAGGGAGTATAATGCGTAAGAAATTAATTCAGATATTGTGCATGGACAAAAAAATAAAATAATTGAAAAATTGTTAAATTAAGAATGGTGGAGAGTGGGATCATTTTATAGGAAGAATTCAAGCTATTGTCACATGAAGAAGAATTCCCCCAAGACATGGGATCAAATTAGAAGCAACTGGTGGAAATAAAATTCATGCATGTCGGCCCTGTTTCTGAAGAAATTGGTTACTGGACAGACACATGTACCGGAAAAGAAACAATCGAACCAGTCAAATTTAAAGAACACCAAAATTACACAGAAACGTATTTATTGTCTGTTTTTTAAGAAAGTTGTCAAAAGAATAAAAGCGTCACTATAAAGATTGTTGCATCATCAATTCCAACCACATTCTTCCATTAAAGAGACTATAAACTTAGGAAAGCCACCTTGTTAAAATAATCATTTAATACTATATGACAAAAATAACAGCCCCCTATTTAATTTTTCTCTAAATATTTGAAGACTAAATTTTTGCTAATGACGTTGAAATTTCTATTTTATAATGTTATTCGTGTTGTTTTTTTTTTTTGTTATTAAATTTCGACTATCCAAAGTTTTGGCGTATAACTTTGGGATTCTATTTGGCACTCGTTAAAATTAAGAAACTTGCACTAAATTATTGATTGGAGTTAGAGGAGAATGTTACAATACAGCTGTATTAAATATTTTTTGAAACAATTTTACAGTCTTTATGATTCTTTCTGACTTAAGTGTAAATTAATTTGAGTATAATATAATTTAAAAATATTTTTTATTTATACAGATTCGATTAGAATACCTTATAATTTATGCAAAAAAAAAGTTAATATTTATTTTTTCAAATGAAATTTTAAGTAAAACTTACAGATAATGATAATTTCATAATAAAATGAACAATAGAAAATAATTTAAAACATCTTATCAATTAAATAGCTGGAAACACAGCACTAGTTGCAACCTTTTTATCAATTAAACAGTTGAAAACACTGCACTAGTTGCAACCTATTTATCAGTTAAATTAGTTGAAAGCAAAGAACACAACTGACATTTAAATCAAACTAAAATAGTTGAAAACCAAATAGACAACTAGAGAAAATTCAATTTCCTCTTACATGATTAAGCTTGAAAATTTCACAAAAATAGCTAATCAAAGAATAAAGCAAACCTATTAACATTAATAAAAGCAAAAGACGTGTGCTTTATTAGTAAATATAAAATTAAACACCGGCCAGGTGTCACCGTCACGCGCCTCAAATAGCGTATAATCAAAGTACGTCTCTTTATTTCCTTCTCTTTTCCTCCCTTCCTACCGCCATATAATACACTAAAACTTTCTCTTCCTCTAACTTCAACTAAGAATATTTTTCTTCCTACTCTGTTCTCCTTCCACTTTTGCTCTCTTAACACCTCTACCGTCAAGGGCGGCTGACGGCGGCTTTCAACGCGCTTTTGCTCCTCTTTTTCTTCTCTTCGGATAAAAATCAAATATCTGATAACTCACTATTTCTATAAGATCTGCACTCTGCATCAGATCTGCTTGCTGCTGTTTTCTTTTCTTTTTTTTTTTTTTTTTTTTTGCTTCTTTTTCTCAATTTTCAACTTCATTCTCCACTTTTGAAGACGGAGAATGATGGATTCCGAGCAACGCCGTAAGCGGAAGCGATTATACAAACCGAACGGACACTTGTTTTCAGTAAGGTCTCTAACTGTTTGCTTGTCTTTCTTCATTTTTCTCCTCTTCATTTCCTCAGATCGGTCTCCTATTCGAGCTGGGTCGTTTAGCCCAGTGCTGATTGTTCCTTCTTCCTTTTCGCTTTTGCCTACGCGTCTAGCTCTTACTCGCGATTCTTTTTACGATAAATCCCTGCCTTTGATTGTTGAGGATAGGGTTCTGTTGCCTGACCATTTGCTCCTAATTGTGTCTAATAAGCTTCACAGAGCTGATAATTTGGACTGTGTTTTCCATAGCTCTGCTGAGAATGTTGTTTTTAAGCCAGCCATTTCTGTTGATGACTACCGGGATAAGTCTATTGTCAGATGCCAGCTTCCGCCGTTGAATTATTCTCCCGCTGTTAACTTGCGGCGGTCTTGGGAGGCGTTGTCGCGGGGCAACCAGGCTGCGGTGGTCCCTTCCTGGGATAGAGTGGTTTATGAAGCGATGTTGGATGCGAACACGGCGGTTGTGTTTGTCAAAGGATTGAATCTCCGGCCGCATAAAGAATCGGATCCGACCCAATTCAGGTGCCATTTTGGTATGAGCAAGTCCTTTGATAAGGATGAAGGATTTGTGTTTACTACTAAAGCAACTGCAGCTGCACAAGAGGTGATAAGGTGTTCGTTGCCTCGGAGTATTCGGAACTCTCCGGTGAAGGCTCAAGGAATTCGAGTTACCATTAGCCACGTTGATGGTGATAATGCACATTTGCCTTCTGTGGCCAAGGTATACAGTACCAAGCTCAATCAACGGAAGAGGAAAAGAGGAAAGTATGAGCTTTGTGCTTGTACGATGCTGTGGAACCAAGCCTCATTTCTCCGTGAATGGATCCTTTACCATGCTTGGCTTGGTGTTGAGCGGTGGTTCATTTATGATAACAATAGCGATGATGAGATTCAAGAGGTGATTGATGAGCTGAATTCAGACTACTACAATGTTAGTAGGCATGCTTGGCCATGGATTAAAGCACAGGAGGCTGGTTTTTCGCACTGCGCATTGCGGGCAAGGAGTGAATGCAAGTGGGTGGGATTCTTTGATGTGGATGAATTTTTCTACTTGCCGCGTCACCGGAGGCAAGATATGCTAGGCCAGAATTCACTAAAATTCCTGGTTGCAAATTACACAAATTATCCAACATATGCAGAGATTAGAACAACTTGTCACAGCTTTGGACCATCTGGGTTGACCTCAGCTCCATCGCAAGGAGCAATGGTTGGGTATACTTGCCGGCTTCAAGCTCCTGAACGGCACAAGTCAATTATTCGGCCAGAACTCCTAGATGTCACCCTTCTCAATGTGGTGCATCATTTCAAACTAAGAAGGGGATACCGATACCTCAACTTGCCTGAAAGCACAGCTGTAGTGAACCATTATAAATACCAAGTTTGGGACACTTTTAAAGCCAAGTTCTTTAGACGGGTATCTACCTATGTTACAAATTGGCAAGAGGACCAAAACAAGGGTTCAAAAGACAGAGCACCTGGTCTAGGGACAGCGGCCATAGAACCTCCCGACTGGCGACTTCGGTTCTGTGAAGTTTGGGACACTGGCCTTAAAGATTTTGTCTTGGCCAACTTCGCTGACACTGCAACTGGGTACCTTCCATGGGAGAGGTATCCTTTCTAACATATTTGACAATTGAAGGTGCTCACAGCTAGGCGTTCATGTAAAAGAGTATATTCATACATTCTTTTGCTTTTTTTGCAATTTTGTATCTTAATTTTTGGTTGCCATAGGTTTGCACATTATTACACAGGTCGTACGGAGTTGTAAAGCTTTCTAAAGATATGAAATGATTATTTTTTTTAACCCTCCTGTTAAAAATAAGCGGGGTTTGATAGACTGGCAAAACAGGTACTTTGAAAATTCTAGTTCTAAATTTTAACACAGTGACGAGTTACGACATTAAAGGGCATAATCCTTGAAAAAGGCTTGTCAAACCTAAATCACTTTTGGTTCCGCAAATTTTGTGACATGCAATCTTCATTTCTTCCAAAAAGCTAGTCAATGATACCTGCATTTGATATGCTAACATATTTTCATCCACTAGTCAAAAGTTCATGAGCAAAGAGCAGGAATTAGATGCCAGTTTCTCTCAATTCAAAACTTCCAATCTTCATATATTTGTGCTGAAGTGGAAATGCTATATGAATCTTCATATGATCTATAGCAAGTGCACGACTACATTTAAAAAATGCATAAAGAAACAAATCGGATATGAACCCCATGCATTTAAATGGAAGGAAGACGAAACTGAAAATGAGGAACAGTAGATTTTCATAGCAATTTTATGGGTATATCAATCCTGATGTCTTTGTCCCAGTTGCTGTGTGGGAAAACCTAAAAGATGGAATGATAAAGGTCAGCTTTGAGGTAAACACAACATAATAGTGTCTCCAACGAGTATCCAAATCACAACAGATGAACAGCACTAGATTTATAAAAGAGGAATTAAAAACCCAGGCAATACCTAGCAAGCAAAAATATTCTGGTCATTACCAACAAAGGTACGGGAATAAACTAATCAGAAAGATGACTTTTTCATTTGTTCGGAATTCAAAGTTAGGACAAAACTAATTAGCTGTATGGTGATGTGCCTACTTTGTAGAGTAGGAGGAGATCAAAGGCTCAAACTTTGACAACAGACATCTTGAAGACTTTCCAACGTACCAAAAATAAATCTGATTAATGCCTTCTATGCTCTTTAGAAAAATTATCTTTGTAGCAGTCACATAACTATGCAGACAGCATTGAAGATA
This sequence comes from Excoecaria agallocha, assembly GCA_037975025.1. NCBI lineage: Eukaryota > Viridiplantae > Streptophyta > Magnoliopsida > Malpighiales > Euphorbiaceae > Excoecaria > Excoecaria agallocha. The sequence continues at coordinate 907,593 of JBBPFJ010000023.1, read as the reverse complement.
ATATTTCCAAACTTTGACCCGACTGGGGACAGCTATTAGAATAGTGATCTGCCGCATTGCTTTTACTAGGGATATTCCCAACAAATGAGAATATGGTATTGCCACTTGTTACACCAAAAAACAACACAAGAAAGAAAAAATGGATAAATTTAAGAAAGGCTTTTAATATTGCTTCTAAAGAGATTCAACACCATCGATACTAATTCCCTACAATAACAAAAAAAAAGATTTAACATTTTGCCATGGCCTACACTTACGCTATTTGTTTACTACCTGGGAATATACTTGGCACATTTGCCCAAACTTGGAGGTACCAAGTCCAAAATACTATCAGGGAAAGACATGAAAAAGAGATCATGGCACAGGGGATGATTCCTACCTATTAAATAACTTCATGCACAAAGAACCTTCCACATCCACTACACGTACTAGTATTAAGGATACTTTGCCTGCCCCCACAACACACCATGATTTGTGTCATACAAGTACATTAAAAGGCATACACCATAACTAGGTGTCTGACGTCTTCAAAAATTCTCCTTTCAAATTATGCCAGGCATGCCATAACTACCTACTTCAGAAAATTGTTTGCCGTGGTTATTAAAGTTTCTAGCAAACTTAAAGCTTCAAATGCATAAGAGCAGCGGAGAAAATGATTTCAAGTCAACAGAGTATAGTCCTTGAGACAAAGACAAGAATAGGAAACCATTATTCATAAATGGGAGAAAGTCAGTATGGATACCATGTCAATGCACATGGCATAAAGAAAGCAATGATATAATTTTCCTAAAAAAAAAATTAAAGCCTCCATAACTATAAACTTACCTTGAAAAGGAAACAAGAAATATTTTGCATATGGGAGAGAATTCAGCTTTGCACTCTATCTTGCACTGCCTGTGTGCTGTTGCTTACATGTTTTGCTAGCATCGCATCAAGTTTCTCCCCAATAAATGTGATCCATGCCTGAAAATAGGATAAGATTAAAAAATATGCGACTTACTGAGTTTAATCCACTTTCTTGTGCAATATGACCTATGGTAATGTTCACATGGTCATAATCCATCTGGGAAATGAGAAACATTGGCATCAATAGAAAAAACTGAGTTTAATCCACTTTCTTGTGCAATATGACCTATGGTAATGTTCACATTGTCATAATCAATCTGGGAAATGAGAAACATTGACGTCAATAGCTAAAAATAAATAATTAAAAGAAAAGAAGAATGATAAAAACTCAGCATGGATTTTTGGAGCCTGTGAATTCTGACAGTCAAATATAAGAGAAAGAAGACGCACCTGATCAAAAGTTGTGAATCCCCTAATTGTGTTGCCACCAATTATTGCAATACCTTTATCTCCAATTGGCTGCAAGATCACTGCCTAGCAAATTGTGATATTGTTTCAGCAAGAATGGAGACTAAAATACCAGTGTCATAATTTGGTAAACAAGATGCAGGAGCAAAAGACATAGCAGAATAGCTTTCTCCCATCATCTAGATATTGATGAAGATTTGACACGCCAACACATATATAAGCACAATTGCACATAGATTCTATCAAATTGGTCTATTGGCACCCCAAACATTCTTTCTTGACCCATCACACAGTCAAAATAATGTTTTTGATACATTTGAACGTTCTTTTTGCAATTTTAAGTTGGTTATTTTTAACTTAGAAAGAAGAATAATTTAAAAAAAAAAAGAGTAAGACAGTAAAATATAAAAAATTGGGAAAGTTAAATAAATTTGTAACAAGTTTTAATACTAATAAAGTAAATAACTTGATATGTGCAATGGGTTCAATAAATGTTTAATTATCATGAAAATTTTGAGCATGTAATGAGACAGAAAATCTTCAGGGTGGCAACATGACATTTACATTCAGTTGCATATTCATGTATAGGACCAAGATTTCATCAATGCTTCGAACAAATTTACACATCAAAGATACATTTGACTTTCTGTAAGAATAAAATGATTCACTTTCTATACCATAGCATTACACTAGTTAAACAATAAAAGAAAGTTTAAGTATGGCTAAAACAATGGAAGTTCACTAATTACTGAAAGTGATCTTTCATACAACCCTACAATCAAGGATCTGGAAGCAAGATTAGCTTCTAATTAAATTCACACTCCATGTCTGCCTAGTACAGAAGTGCAATAGCAAACTGATTTTAGACTTGAATAAAAAATCTTCCAGGCATCAAGAAGAAGCAAATAGATCTAAATGCTTATGAAAGGATTTGGTGAAGTCAGGCTTGGTATTCTCTCTCATGACACCTTTTGTTTCTCTGCGTTGATAGTGAGAATAAAATGTGGCGTTCAATTTAGAAAAATGAAACAAAAGGCGTCTTTGCCACAAGCATCCAGTTCAGATAGAATAAGAGAAAGACAAAAATCTATTAAACAAAATAATCGGTGATATGATTTGTTTGTGAAATGCAAGGTAAGAATGTATAAGACCTCAAGTAGTGAGGAAAAGAATGTCATCTTATAATTATTTTGAGTATTTTGATAAAACTAAGAACCATTACCTGCGTATTTGAAGGAAAAAATGGAAGCTCGGACCTTCCAGGATAGAAAGGTTAGCCAAATAGCTCTCTGTAAGAAGATCAATAAGCAATCATCTTTTCTACAAGATATTTTTTGGCAAGTAATATCTTTAACATCGTGAAATGGCACTGGAGAAGAGTTAACATTGTTAAATCCTGCTACTTACGAGCTCCGGATTTCTTAACAATTTGACATAGCGATCCTTGCATCAATTTGGAAGCATCCACAGCCAATGCCTCACCTTTATTGGGAGATTCAGCAGCCACACCAACTTGTAGAATACAAATATTATCATAAACAACATCTAGAGACTTGCAGCACGTAACAGCTGAAAGAGATTCCCATACCCTAAGATGAGAGCAAAAGCAATGATTAATAGCAAATAGTGTATCCGTCTCTCCTCAAAGAAAGGAATTAAAAAATAAATATAGTGCCTTAGAATTACTAGATCCGTGTGGCCAATTCCATCGAATGTAGATACAGGGTTTCAGAAAACAAGTCACTCTCCTCCAAGAGTTGCAAAAGCTTAGTCAAATGTCAAAATATAAAGAAAGGCCATCAATGCAAAGCAATGACGGTATTCCATTGAATCTTTACAGGGTGCTTTAACCTATCTATTTCATTTATTTTCATGGCAAGCTAGTTGAGGTATATCATCTTGAAAAAAGAATTAGCCTATATATGTACGTTACAACAAAGCAAGCAGAAAAGACTATAATAAGCAGTACCATAATAATTCAGAAACCACGTAGTCAGGGAGGTGAGAAGATATAATCCAACACTTTACACCTTGAGGGTTCACCTAGAAAGAAGAATTACATTGAAGAATCAATAAGCACTCAGCGGAAACTGATATTCATATAAGGAAGACGAAGAAATCCTTACCGGATATATAGTCTTTGGCCTTATAGTGACCCACACAAGACCAGCTAATATATTGGTCACAGCCAATCCAAGTGTCAATAAATCAGCTCTGGACTGTGAACTGCCAAAAAAAGAAGACTGCATCAATAGCTTGAGCATCTTATGTTACTAGAATCATAATTGCTGAGAAATGGTATATGGCGATTGTACAAAATTAATAAAGTAAAAATGAATGCTAAACCGGATATGAATAATTCCAGCAGCAGATAGATTTAAACATATAATGGGTCGAGCTGAAGCCATAGCGCAAGTACACAAGCAAAAGAAACAAAAAGAAACAAAAAAAAAAAGCATTGGATAGCAAATTACCTACTGGCATCGGCAACCGGAGCTATACCGGAAACGGCACGATTGAAGAGAACAGCCAACAGAGAAGCACCTCCAACGTATATCGGCAAGCTTCGAACGGTGTCGTCGTTGTTCGAAACCCAGTCTGCCACCAAATTTCTCCTGGGCTTGGGTCCTCGGTACCGTACCTTAAATTCGGTAATAGGAAAAACGTAAAAATTTAAAAATAAAAATCAAAATACGAAGCAGAATTTGATAGAAAGAAATGTGTAAGGTACCTGTGAATTTGAAGAAGCCCTAACGACGCAACGGAAATTGGAGAGAGGGGTTTTGCGTTTGGGATTCCAGAGAATGGATCCGCGGAGGATAGTTCCCGCTTCCATCGATATAAAATTGTTCTTTTATCGTTGGCGTTTTCTAGCTTTTCAATAAAACTATATAATAAGTGGATCACAAGAGCGCCTGTGCCACCGTTAAAATTCATATATAAAATAGGAAGCATTATGCCATTATTTTATACGTGATCAACTAGACTAGTTAATGTTAGCTTTTTTTATCATTATGGGTGAATTAATTATTTTATAAGTAGTTTTTTATTTTAAAAAATATTTTTAAAATTAATATCGTTCGATTTAAGTAGTTTGACACTTATTTCGCTTAATTAAAATTTCAAGTTCGACTCTTATAAATGATAAAAATCAATATTACAAGAGTTTTCAGTTCGAACTGTACAATACCGGTAATTATAAAAAAATATATATTTTTAAAGTAATGTACGCATTTAGGTAGCGTTTATTAAATCGATCCAGATAAGAAGTTTTCAGATAAAATTGAAATATTTTTCGAACCAAGATATAGAATAGTCAAGATAATACTGAAAAGCATTTAGAAAATTTTTTTCAATTATTTGTTAAATTTTTTGTGATGAATTAAAAATAAAATTTTTTCAATTTTTTATCTTGAAAGATCAAGATATGCATATCTTGACCCAATATCAATATGTATATCTTGAAATATTAAGATATAGGTAGTTAAAAAAAAAAATTTGTGGGATCCATTTTTTTTAATAAACGCTTGGAAAGGTCAAAAAAATTGAAATGATTTTATTTTCTTTCCATTTCAACTTTTCCAAGGTTAACAAACACTAACTTAATATAATACAAAATTTGGATTGCCCTGTTCGGAACTTCCCTGTCATGCAGTGGATTGGGCTTTGGGTAGCAATCAAAGCTACGGATTGAGGCTGGTCCATATGAAATGGTTACATTTCACAGTTTGCGAGCTAATCTGGGCTCAGGTTGGCCCATACGAATATCCAATCATTGGGCTCATCCAGTTCTGATTGGAAGCAGGTAGTGAAGGGAGGTGAGATGCTAAGAAGATTGAGGGAGAAAAGTTGTCATATAAATATGTAATGTATAATATGCGCCAATAATGACATGTTATTCAATTTTAATTGGTTAAGAGCCTATATGGCTTAATTATAATTGTTTAACGGTGAACATAAAAAAATTTATAAAATTTTTTATCTAAATTTAGTTTACGAGTTTTTTTTATTGATCAAACAAATAGTGTATTGGCACATAAAATTAGTAACTATTAATCCATTTTTTTTAAATTATTTCGATTTCTTATTTTGTATATATTTTTTGGCTCGATTTATAAATTTGAGATAGTTAAAAAAATTTTAATTAAGCATTAGCCATTAATTTGTTGTTTGAGTTTAAGAGCACAACAGCATAGAATAATAAACCAGCTAATCAAATAATAACAATGATAATAAATAAATAAAACTATCGAGAGATAAGGAAATATAATCGCCACAGATTTTCTGCCGATCATGGATTAACATGGACGTAACCATAGCATGTTAAGTGGTTCATTGACACCCATTAAAATCTTTTGAATTGACTCCACTAGATGAAAATAATAAAATATTTTTAAAATTCATTAAATATGTTTATAAAAAAGAAAAAAGAAAATATACAATTTTTATATTACAAAATAGAGCAAGTATTTTGAAAAAATAAAACGTGTGGAAAGGTCAACGTCAAATAATTAGTAGGCAAGTTGGTAAGGGAAGAGATGGTCCATGCCAAATTCCCCACCATCTACCCAGAAATTGAAATGGCGATAGGACAGACACTGTTTTTAACTCTTTGTATTTAATTACGTTTATCTCTTCCTTTCTGGTTTCTAGCTCGATTACAACCTTATCTGTTTCTCTTTCTCCTCTCTCAACCGCACAATTATGGCTGTCTCCCTCTATCTGCTAACTTACAAAATTTACTTCAGGAACAATAACTTCTGCTACTGTTAACCTAGATTACGTCCCTTCCCCAAAAGATTCTATGTTCTTTTATTATAATGTTATTAAAATCGGACCGAATAAAGAATCGAATAGCTAAAAAATTTATATTTTTACTGATTCATTAGGGTTCAACCGAAATTTTTTTAAAATATATTATTTTTTAAATTTTATATAAATATTATAAAAATATCACTATATAAAAAATTAAAAATAATTTATAAAAATATATTTATCATCAAATATTAATAATAAAATTATATTTTCAAGTCATTCAACATTTATAATAAAAATTTAAGATAAATATAATAAAAAATTGTAAATTTAAAAAAAAAATTCTTCAAATATAAATTATAAAATTTTTATTTATTCATAAAAAATTCATTAAATTGTTTAAATTTTAATTATTTTGTATTTATAATTTTATTTTTTTTAGCAAAAAATAATATTGTATGAATATTTTGGATAAAATTTTGATTTTTCTAAAATCAAACCGGTTTATTATCATTTAACCAGGTTTAACCGGTTTTCTGGCAATTTAAAACAGTTTTTCGGTTTTTATTCAATTCAGTTTTCACCATCTAACCAACCGGATCAGCTGACGGTTGTGGTTAAACCGATTGGACCGTCCGGTCCGGCTTTAATAACACTGTTTATTACCAAACACCGATTAAAAATTTCTACATATAAATATATTATGCGAGAAGCAGCAGCACCATAATACCAGGCTTGTAGTAATAATTTTGAATTAGGAAAGCCCTTACGATACGATAATGTCGGAATCTTAATTCCCAGCAAAGAAGTTGGCTCAACAACTTGATGGTAAGTAAAGGGAAGGTGCAGGTTAACGAGGAAGGATGGGCCAAGCTTTTTACTGATGGCCGAGTGTCCACTTGGATTCTTGGAAGCCATGATTCAGATATTTGTTTAGCAGTATCCCCAGACAATATCCCAATTTGATGTTCGATTTTCAACGGCCGAGGACTTTTGTATGCCCCATTTTGTAAATCGCAATTGCCAGCCACATCTTCATATCTTTTCAGATTCCCTCGGGCCCTAATTTACGTACCATTTTTATAATTTCCCTTCTTTTTTTTTTTAAACGTTTTGTCAAATTTGCTAAGTAATTAATTGTAGGGTCACAATTTGGATATTTATACTATCAATACAGAATTGCGATTACATTTCCACAACAACAAAATATTTTAAATAGCAAATATGAGGCCATTCGCATAATTATCGTCTTATTATTTTACTTTAATTTTTTAATTTTCAAGTATGGATCATTTTCATTTATTGATTTAAAATTAATTTACACTAAGGATTTTCTGCTATATCAAAATTTGCAAAAAAATTCACACGCAGGCGCACGAATATATATATATATATTCACCATAAATTTACAACCTCTTCATGTAGAATTTAAACTCAAAATATTGTAATATAAATTGAAAAACTGATCTTTATCAATTACAGTGGCAGTTTTAGCACAAATTTCAAGTAACATATTCTATTTTTTTCATGAACTTAAAAAATAAAAAATAAATTTTTAAGGTTCTACAGGACCTGTTAACTCTTCTTGTAAATTAAACACAATTTATAAATGTTGTAAATAATTATATTTAATTATCTTTAAAAAGAGTCCAATACGTAAAGAACCACCTCTAAGTATTTCATAACTTTATTAAAAATATAATTATCTTTAAAAAATATCTAAATACATAAATAATAAATCTTTAAAAAGGTTAAAATTTTATCAAGGGTATTTTTGAAAAATATTCTTACACACTATTTGTACAAGTTTTGTACAAATTTATTTGTAAGCAAATAATTTTTTTTTTAACTCAGTCAAGTATTTATTAACTCAGAAGTACTATTGGAAATAAATAATCAAAATTACTTTTTTCTTTAAAAAAAAGAATATTTATTGAAACAAAATCATCCTTCTAAAAGGACACTTATTATATATGAACTTCATTATATATGAAATGAAATGAACGTGTATCATTTCACTACTTAATTAATAAGCAATGGATATATTATTGTTGCTGCACTTAATGTTATGTTTTGAAAATAGCTCTATAAGGAGGCAGCCAAAGCTCGTAAAGAATTAAAGTATGATAGTGACTTGATATTTTAGGTGCATGCATGGCCAATTGATGGTGTGTTTCCACCGTGTTAATTTTAATAATTTATCATTAATTTCTTTTATCTGATAAAAATATATTGTTTAATGATAATGGACGAAAGCCAAGTAATCTAAATATAATCATAAGATATGCGTAGGCTAATTGTAAGATTATTTTATCTTGCACTTTGGATCAGTGGGCAACTCCACGAATTTTATGGTGGAAAATTTAGAATTACGATAGTTAAATAATCACTAGAATTCAATTCTATGGCCACCATTAAATATTGGAAATATCGGCTTTATTATGAAAATATTAATGATAGTTAATTTTGTTAGACAACAATTTTTCTCTTCCCTTGTATTCAACTTTGATTTAATTAGGTCCACAACCTTGGACTTGTTTTTTTATGGCACAGTTATACAAAAATAAGTTATTTTATCATCTTACAATTAACATTCCTTTTCCGGGGAAAAAAAAAGGTGTAAAGTTAATTGAATGATTTTCACTGAAATATCGGAGCAGTAAAAATTTATTTTTAATGTATTGAAAATTTTTGAGTTCGAATGTTATCTTTTTATTTTTTTATATAAAATGAAAATTGAGAAGATAATTTTTTTTTTTGTTTCTTTAGAAGGTGGTTGGCATTTGGCAATGAATCAGTAGGAGTGATTTTCTCAATTAATAGCTCTAATGGTAAGGTGATAATCAATTGAATTGATGGAGAGAGAGACTCAAATCCAACTGTTTCCTACATTTCTTACGAAAAAAAAAATCAAACTTTACGTGAATTCATATGTTTCTAAGGCCATGCATCAATTCAGAAGAAATTTTATTGTTTTTTCCTCCATTTGGCAACCAAACAAATACAGAAGACGAAAACCCTCATAGCCGAAGAAAACCAACGAACCTTAAAAAATAAAAAATAAAAAAAGTAAAACGAAAAATAATGAAAATTTGAAAAGTGAATCCATAATTTCATCAGCAACATCGGCATCCACAAGTTCGTGCTTAGCAAAGTAAGCAAACATTGATGGACTTTTGACGAGACATGCACGCCACGCCAAACCAAGCAAGGCGAGGAAACAAATTCAATCATTCATTAAAAGATAAAATATTACACATTAATTTTTTTTATTTTTAAAATTATATGTTAAATTCTTTAAATTTTACATATTTACATATTATATTTTTATACTTTTAAAATTATATAATAAATTTTCAAACTTATTTATTAGAAAGTATTAAATTTAAACGAAAGTTAAAAATAACAATATTTAGTTAAAATACATATAATTTTAACGAAACATATATTAAATTATTATTTATGCTATTCATTTTGAATTTAATGTATTTTTCTTGAAAAATTCAAAAATTTAATGTGTAATTTTAAAAATATAAAAATTCAATCTGTAAAATCGTTAAAGTATAAAGAATAAAATATATTTCTTTCGTTTTTTTACTAGTTACTTTTGTTATTTTTATTAAAATTAAAAAATAATAAATAAATTTAAATTTAGTATTAAATTAAGTGATTAAGATTAAATTATTAAATTTGATTGATTATAATTTTATTAAAAAAAATTAAATTATGTTAAAAATTTAAAAGTGATAAATTAATAAAATTTATATTTTATTTAAAAGTAATAAATAAAAAAAATGGAGGAAGTAATCTTTTCCATGTCATCGGAAGTGATTATATTCAATAATTGGCCATTTAGTTGTCCTTGTTTTCATATTGAATGATCTTTTACAATTAAAATATTCATGTCCCTTTAACTCGTGGATGCTAATATAAAGATGACATGGAGTGCTATACCTAATATGAATTGTTTGTTAATCTGATTATTACGTGATGTTGACATACAGTAACTTGTAAGAGCTAAAGCAAGCGACACATAACCCAAAAATGTTTAAAACTAAGAATATTAATAATTAAACGAAGCGTTTATCCAATGTTTTGGAGCAGAAATGTGTGCATGACCGACATGTTAAGCATAATGCTTTTGCTACAAACATAAAAAAGAGCACTATGCGTGAACATTAAACTCCACAAATGAGGTTCAAAAGCAAGTGAATGACACGTGCTCATTAAAGAATTACTATTGTAAAGGACAAAAAAAGCATCCTCCACCACAGCCACAAATAAAGGTCGGAGGGTAAGTAAAGGCAGCGGAGAGAAGTTTTGGTGACGTGTGAGGTGGAGGGTGGGGCCTACCTTCTCTTATCCACCACCATTGGCTGATTAAAATTACAATCAAATCTTTCTCCCTCAGGAACCGAATATGCCAACTTGACGGTGGAGACACACTCCCCTCCCCCACCATCCTTTTTTATTTATTTATTTATTTTTTTCACTATTCTCTATAATCATCATCATTATTATTATTATTATTATTATTATTATTATTATTATTGTTATTATTATTATACTTATTTATCCCAAACCTCTTTTTAATTAGCTTCCATTAATGTGCAGACATTGCCTATTAATTATATTTACTCTTATCATTGATTAAAAAGGTGCACCCGATTACAATAGTTATATTTCAATTTGTAATGATAAATACAAATACTAATTTAAAAAAAAGGGTAAAGTGGGCAATTTATTTGGTAATTAGGTCTCTAAACATTGTATAACATATCAGTATAACATATCAATAATCAAAATTATTAATTTAGAAATGTCTAGCTTCATATGATTTATTCACAAGCAAAAGATAACCACACAATGACCAGATCAATATCGGTGAAAACATTATAGAATATACCCGCATCTACATATTTTAAGTATTTCCCAGTTTTGCATTTTAAAAGAGAAGGCAAACCATTGGACGTTGCCTTTTAGTTGGCTTCGTTTACATCAATGTTAGAAAGTCAACACCGAACACAATGGCTGTTCGAGACTTGCGGTCCAAATTTACTTTCTGAAATGAAGTAAATTCCGCAGTGATCATTTTCAACTGCGACGAAAACATATATTTTTCTTTTTTGGTATTAATTATTATTATTTTTTCATTTACTGAGCTCCAATACAATACTTTACTTAAAAAATAAAATTACGCAAAACCCATATTCTAATTTTTGAATTTTAATATTTTTATACATTAAATTTATATATTTTTAAAATTAGACATTAAATATTTTAATTTTTATATATTTATACATTTAATTTTTATACTTTTAAAATTATATACTGAATCAATAAATTTATCTATTAGAATATATTAAATTCAAACAGACGGTAAAAACAATAACATTTCATTAAAATACTCGCTATTTTAACACAACGTATCTTATATTATTGTTTATGCTGTCCATTTTAAATTTAATGTGTCATTCTCGAAAAATTTAGAAATTTAATTTGTAGTTTTAAAAATATAAAAATTGAATATATAAATTCTTTAAAATATAGTGATTAACGTATGGATATTTTCAATATATATATATATATATATATATATATATTTTATTCTTTGTCTGCAAGTAAACTGAATTAACAAAGAACTGTGGGATTTTTAAACAATTTTAATAAGTGTCAATTGAAGTATTTTCTTTCTAAAATTTAAATGACAATACGTGATGACCTGTCACCACTCTCACTTCAAGAAAAAGTATTGCTACCATTTACTTTCATGAACAATTTAAAATTATGCACGACTGTCAAAGTCAAAAATAAGAATTTACCTCCTAGATCCCTACAAAATATGCAAATTTACCCCATCTAAAAATATTACTAATCTAAATTCTCCTCCAATAAAGCCACAGACAAAAACAAAAGAAATTCTTAATTACATATTTGCTTAGGCACAAAAAATCTCCGGCCCCTAAAAACTACTATATCAATCTAAGCAAGGCCCTCACTCTTATCTTTTCCATTATACTATTTTCTGTTTTCTTCTATTGCATGGGCTGGCGCTAACTCTGTAATTTCTGTCTCTCCTAACCTCCGATCCTCGAGAAAATTGTTAAGCGCAAAGATGTCTCGCAGTTGCTCACAGTGCGGAAACAACGGCCACAACTCCCGTAGATGCGCTGAGAATCCCGGTGGGTGTGTCACTGGCGTCGCCGCCGCCCCTTCCTCCGCCGGAGAGAACGGTATAATGCTTTTTGGTGTCAGAGTCACCGCTGAAGGCTCTTCTTTTAGAAAGAGCTTTAGCATGAATAATCTTTCACAGTATGAGCATCAGCCACAGGAAAGCACAGCTGATGTCGCCGCCGGTTACGAATCCGACGACGTCGTTCACGCCTCCGGGAGGAGCCGCGAGCGCAAGAGAGGTACTTACCAGTAATTTTAAACATTAAAGATTCATCTTTTTTTTTTAATTATTATCTCTAGTGCGGGATTAATTTTTTGTTGGATTTTATCATTTCATGTTAGGGGTCCCGTGGACAGAGGAAGAACACAGGCTTTTCCTGTTGGGGTTACAGAAAGTAGGGAAAGGAGATTGGAGAGGAATTTCTAGAAATTTTGTGAAGACACGTACACCTACCCAGGTGGCCAGTCATGCTCAAAAGTACTTCCTACGCCGGAGCAACCACAATCGCCGCCGCCGCCGATCTAGTCTCTTTGATATCACCACTGATACGGTATAACAATACCTCAATTTCTTACCCTACATGACCTTTTTTTTCTTTAGCCGAATTTGTAGATTTAGTTGTTGGGATTTGCAGTTCTTGGGTTCGTCAATGGAAGAAGAACACCAACTACTGCTGCATCAAGAAACCCCAACTCTGCCTCTGCCACCGCAGGCACACACAAGTGGATTTCCTATGTCAACTTTCCATGTCAAGCTCAGTCCGACAGCATTACCGGTGACCGGCGGCGGTGAGAACTCCATAGAGAATCTTTCTTTAGGACCAATGAGAATCTCTAAAGTCAAAACATCGCCTCCTAAACTTATACGTCCAGTACCAATAATTCCAGCTCCTCCATCTTCGAAAATGGCTGATCTTAACTTGAATCAGACAAGTCCTACAAAAGAAGCTTCGCCGCTTTCGCTGAAACTCTCTACTCCTTCCTCCGATGAGCAATCAACAACACACTCCTCAGCTTTTCAGGCCATGTCTGGTGGTGACAGTATCATTAGTGTCGCGTGAAGAATATATGCTATAGAAAAAGAGCGTAGTTAACTAGATGAGGAGATTAGTTTAGGTGATTAAATTTCTTGTTGTACAGATTAGGAGATGAATGAAGACAAATGCGATGTCGTTTTCATTTTGTGGAGATTTGTTTTCATTTTTCTTTGGATGTGAAATGATAGAGCACCCAGTACTCTGTTCCATTGAACTTGACGGGGAAATGTTGGTTTAGGAATTAAGACTTTCAGGTGGGAAACAAAATATCTGAGGTTGAATATTCTGTATATGTGAATTTCCACTTTGATGCTTTGCCTTTCTGTTTGTGTGGTGGCTAATTATTCTGGATAGTTTTTTCTTCTGAAAACTAACATATTACACTACAACCATAAAGCTAGCTTATCTTGCGACTTGGGAGTATCCTCAGCCACGTACAATACAACCTTTCTAAAGCCATAGTTGCATGTATCGGATTTGAATCCTTTCTTATATTTTTATGAAAAAAAAAAAATTCATGGTCCAACTTATTTGATTTGTAAGATAATATGATTCAATATATGATCTGTATGACTGGCTTATATTATTTATACTTTTATGATTTACTAAATAATATAATATATGTATTTTTTTTATTGAAAAGTTTAAAGATGTTAAATAATAATGTTATAAAGTTTGGTTAGTTTATTATGTCACATTTCAATTCAGTGGCGCAGCCACAGAGATCGGAAATGAGGCAATTGCCCCCTTCAGTTTTGAAATTATTTTTTATTATATATATATATATAATCTTAACATATTATACTGCAATTGCAATTGCTCTCCTTAGTTTATTTAACAATTTATTTTTAGCATTTATATTATATTTTTGTCTCTTTTAATTGTAAATTGTTAAATTTATATACAAATTAATTCCTCTTGAGCTAATCCAATATGCTTGCCACGTGCATGTGCTTATTTTCTTTTTCTTTTACTTTCTCAAATTAATTAAAATAACTTATATAAACAAATTGTCAAATCTGAATGCATGACAATTTTAATTTCTGTCCTAGAGAGTTAATACATTAGGAACAAACATATAATTGAGAATTTTGCTCCAAACAAGCTTTATCATGGCCTTTTATTGTTTGGATTTAGTGGCTGGACTTCTACTTCGTTCTTTTCAAGTGACTTTTTTTTATTTTACACGTGTCGTTTTTATTTTGTAAATTTAAAAAAAAAAAAAAGAGAAAAGTAATGGAGGTGGCATCGCATATATGTCCTTTTCATTTATTTATTTATTTCTTAATTATTATTATTATTATTATTATTATTATTATTATTATTATTATTATTATTATTATTATTATAAATAACAAATTACAATTTTGTTATGATAAATATAAGTAGGTGAATGGCTATTAAATTCTATCACTTAAATAGTTGGATGACAGTTAAATTCTATCAATTCAACTAAAAGTCTAACTATTTGATTTTGTATTTATAAATATCTTATTATGATTATTAAGTTGATATAGAAATGTATAGAAAATTCTCCATTCATATTATCTGTCTTAATTATATATTTTTTTATTTATTCTTTTATTTTTTTATTTATATACAAAAAACTTTTATTTTTATTTTTTTTTGAAGTTCTCCTTTACTAGAGTAATATAAGATATTATTATTATTGCAAAACGGTTGCTATTTGGAATTGAAAAATTAAATTTTTACGCATTAAAATTGTATGTGTAAATATTTTAATTGAATTTTATATTTTAGTCTCGGAATCCAAATATTTTAATGATGTCATTTAAATGTTCTGGTGGAATTGATTTAAAGAAATAAAATTGTAAGGCTGCCTTTAATTTTTTTATTTAGTTGAATGGGTCAATCCCGACTCAGTATACATATGCTAGCTATGGCCCCAGCTTACCATAATATGAAGTAATTTGGACGCAACAAGCTGAATAAATACTCAAATTTCAAAAACTATATATGTATTTATTCATTATTGTAGTCAATGCATGCATATGAAAGCGCATGAGATAATTTTATGCATGCTCGCAAGTATGCGATTAAATGGCTTCTGAAATTCGTGTACAAGTGCTTTAATTAATGTACCAAAAAATGTAAATACAAAAAAATTACGTTAGGCAAAGACGAGTAAAGAAATTTAATTGCAAAACATAATCAAATCAAATACGAGAATCCGTATATATATATATATATATATAAAGCCTTCATTATTACTAACAAAATTCAATTTAAGCAGTATGAAGTCCATGCTGATTATAATTGAATCAACTATATCCTAATTTTCTTTGATTCGGGTGTTCTTATTAGGGATGAGTATGGATCGGTTAACCGATCCATTAGTTAAAAAATTAACCAGTCTATATACATCGTTTTTTTCAAAACACTAACCATTAATCAGTCCATTGCAATCGGTTAACCAGTTCATCGGTTTCGATTTTTCGAACTAGTTAACCAATTTTTTTCGGTTAACCACTACAATTATGAAATACAATTAAAAATTTAAATTATCAAAATATTTAAAAAAAAAATTGAATAACATACTTAATTCAACATTTTGTTCAAACTACGAATATAAAGTTAAATCATTTCGATTTTTTTCTTTTCCAATCGTCAAGTTGCCTGAAGATCAGAAACAAAAACTTGAAATAAAATTAGTAAAAATGTACTAATTAAACTTACTTGGCTCGCTCAAGAGCCAATTCTGCTTCAAATCTTTCCCTCCATGCAAGAAATGTATCAATGGTAACGGGCTCTCGATGTGGTACAATTATCTGCAAAGTCGAGTAAAAAATAATCCCTAAAAATCTTTTAAAAGGACATAAAACAACAACAATGCGAAATTATAAATGCACAATACTTGGGAAAGATTTGGAATCTAGGGGATATGTTGCTTATGAATTCTGGGAAAACATGAAGTATGTGGCACCTAGTTATAACCGTCCAACTCATGCAAAAGCAAAATGCTAAGAAAACATCCATACCTCATCTTTTACTGCCTCTTCATCTTCAAATTCCTCATTGCTCACATCTTGACCATATTTTTCAGATAGCCACTCTTTAGCTGATGTAACCAATGTGTAGACCATGGCCACACCCAAATTTTCAGATGCCTATGCAACATCATTATTAAATAAACAATCTAAATGATAATAGGACAATTGCTTACTATTCTCTAGGATGCATATCCCCTTTAAGTCTAAGCATGTTCTACCAACTACAATAAGTTCCATCTTAGCATCCTATAATCTGTTGCAACAAACAATCCAGCTAATATGTCCCGGAATATTAAGGATATAAAATTTACTACCTGCACAATACTTCCTAGGGATATTGAATTTACTACTCTGAATACTGCTTGTCAAACTCACAATGTTCACAGCAAGTCACAATAATCTCAATTCTATAAATGAGAGAGGGGGGGGGGGAGGGAGAGAGAGTAATTTCCCACTAGACATATTAAATATCTAAGATAGAACAGAAAGATTAATTATCTTTCTAAGGATTCTCAAATATAGTGAATCATCCGCAAGATTTGTTGCAAGTGTAATAGCTTTGGAAATTTCGAAGAAGAGTGAATGAAAATAACGGTGTAAAGGATCTAGTTACCTCCTGTTCAAGCTTTTCTTTCAAAGCTTTGAGATCTGCTACCTATATGCCTCGTATGCTGTGAAGATGAGGAAGCCAGGGAGAAGTTTCAAATTTTGCAATAAAATGTTCAGTAGTAATTTTTGACAAATTTTGCATAACGGCCACAATAATAGAAGCTCTTACAACAAATAGTACATGACAAATTGAATAGAGTACATGATTTAAATCATTCTTCAACTCCATCTTTTATAGAACGGCAAAAGCCCAGATAGAAGACATAGCTGAGCTAAGCCTATGTGCATTTACATGAACGACGAAATGGGCAAAATCATATGGGATAAAGCAGAACTTGAATCATGTATATTAATTGAAAAATTAAGAGCAGCAGCCAAACTACTGTTCCAGGATTCTATAATTGTCAGCAGCTAATACCTAAGGAATAAAAGAGAGGAACTTGATCGATCCAACAATCTACAATAGAAAAAAATCAAAGATTAACCCCAAAAAAAGCAGAAAAAATCAAATATTTTCCACAGATAGTACTTTTCCAGCTCTTTCTCGAGAAAAGAAAGAGAGAACAAGAATGAAGAAGAGAGCCAGAAAGAAAGAAAGAAATCAAAATACAAAAGAAGGATCACAAAAATGGACTCAAAAAATATTCCAAAGGAAACAAAAATATTGAGAAGTAATACAATAACAGCTGAAAACTCTCTCTACATCGTACATGTAACACCCTTATCACTCCGATCAAACTGAACAGTGCGCGCAAATCGATAATTTTTTTTTGCTAAGTTTTAAGCAACACCAAAACTTAATATTACCAATTTATTTAGGTGATCGATGACCTATAACTGTCCCGGATTACTATTCACATAATAAAATTTTGGCAATATAATGGCTGTAAATCTAACTAACCTCCTGAAAAATAAACAAATCACAGCCTCTCAGAGGCACAACACTTCTAAAACCATCCCATTCTTCAAAACTCCCATCAATCACCCAATAACTCAAAACAGATCATAACCACATGCACACACATATATGTTTACATATCTTTACATAATCATGTATTCATACATAATAGTCTATTTATATACATGCCAAAACCTACATAAGCTACTCAACCAAATAACTTCTTTCAGTTGTGCATCACTGCTCCTCCAGCTCGGTACCTGCATGCAGCAGAAACTACATGCTGAGCATAAATTATGCCTAGCGGTGACTAACGATCCTAATACTTTCTTTTAATAATATTTATTCCTCTATTATGTTACGATCATATAAATTAAATTTTAAAAGTAAATACAGTTAAACACATTTTAATCAAATTCAAGTGGAAACAGTTGTTTTCCATATTATTTATACTTTTTATCATTTATTACATAATTTTTGGCAAATTTGCAATTTAGTCTTCAAAATCTTACTAAATTCCAAAAATGTCTTTTTTGTCTCAATATTTACAATTTTGCCATTATAGTCATTTCTTTTCATTTTTATTACATAATTTCTTTCCATTATTCATCATTTATGCTTTATTATACTGTTTTCGGGTAAAATTATATTTTAGTCCATATACTATGGAAACTTTACCTTTTAACACTGTTAGGACTCCAAAATTATCATTTTGCCATTATTAATTATTTCTTACTTATTTTTACTTATTAATTACCCACTTTGATAAAATTATCATTTTGCCCTTAAGCTTTTATTTTCTTTCATTTAAGCCTTTTTTTTCACTTAAAACTTTATTTTTATCATTTTTTTCATTTCTTTTAACTTATTATCACTTTCATGCCCCTAGTACAGTACCGACATAAATTCTCAGACTGGATACTCGGGACGTGGACCCCATGGCCCACATACAGACTGAAAAATGATCTTAAAAATCACTTTTTTACAGAACATATATCAGATACAAACAAAAGCCATGGAGATCAGTGATCCTATCATAGCAAAGCAAGTCATCATGACTTGTACTGCGGTACAGATATCCCTATGGCTAGCCAATTATATCCCGAGCTAGGCTTTTACTGTCAGACTATTTCTAAGGGCATAATTTCACATAAATTTCAATAAAATCATTACTTTCTTATTATTTCATTACTTAATTATACTTGCTTTACTTACTAATTACTCTTTTCAATTCCTTCACATAATTTGTGAATTATTCTACCATAATTCACCAAAATTATTCACTTTCTCGTCAAATTGCACATTATTTCACATTTATTCAATAATTCCATTACTTACATAATTGAGAATTTATCTCTAAAATATTCATTTAATTTTTATAAATTCTATAAAAATTCTTAGGTATGTTATTTCATTTCTACTATGACTTTAAAGCATAATTTCATCAAAATTCACAAAATAAACCTTAGTTTCTTTAATGTTCCATTCGGCCAATAAAGGACCCACACCATATATTCATGCAACAATTCATTTAAGCATTTAAACACACTTGTTTAAGGTTTCATAACACTAATCTACCATTATTTTCAATTAAATATCATTTTATAACTTTTTTTCCTAAGTTACATAAAGGTTACTTAATTAAAATCAAAGGAAATATTAAAATTTATTAGTCACTAACCTTTCCTTCTTGCTCTAGGTTGCCTAAGGTTCCTTTTCCTTGCCTTTAGCCTTGGAAGCTTGCACTTCTCTTTGATTTCCTATGGAGGCCGAAACATTAACACATCAAAACCCTACTTTATTGACCTCAAATGCTAAATTTGACATCAAAAATGAAATCTAGACACCCAAAAATATAAGTAGGCACCTTAGAAAGAATTTTAACTCATTGATTTCACTTACCTCAAATAAAACCCTAAATTATCTCTCTTGATTTTCCTTGATTTTCTTCCTTCTTTTGAAGAGAGGAGGACACTAAACTCAACTAGAGAGGTAGAAATTACTATCCTAAGGTTGAATTTAGTGTGAGATGGAGAGAGGAGAAGAGAAAGTTCAAGCAAAAATGGTGGAGTTTATTTCGGCCAAAGGGAAAAGGTGGAGAAGAAGAACAAAATGCTGGAATTTTTCATAGTTTTCTCTCTATTTATACCTCTTCTTTTGGGTGAAATGGGCTTGGGTTATGTTAGTGGACTTAGTTAATTAATTAAAGCCCATTAACAACCTAATTTAAAGCCTAAAAAGATTTCTATCATTTTCTCACTCCAAATCACTCAAAATTTGATTTCATAATTATTATCACATTAAAAATAGGTATTACGCAAAATTTTGGCTCAATCGGAGTCCGTTTTGACATCAAAAATGAAATCTAGACACCCAAAAATATAAGTAGGCACCTTAGAAAGAATTTTAACTCATTGATTTCACTTACCTCAAATAAAACCCTAAATTATCTCTCTTGATTTTCCTTGATTTTCTTCCTTCTTTTGAAGAGAGGAGGACACTAAACTCAACTAGAGAGGTAGAAATTACTATCCTAAGGTTGAATTTAATGTGAGATGGAGAGAGGAGAAGAGAAAGTTCAAGCAAAAATGGTGGAGTTTATTTCGGCCAAAGGGAAAAGGTGGAGAAGAAGAACAAAATGCTGGAATTTTTCATAGTTTTCTCTCTATTTATACCTCTTCTTTTGGGTGAAATGGGCTTGGGTTATGTTAGTGGACTTAGTTAATTAATTAAAGCCCATTAACAACCTAATTTAAAGCCTAAAAAGATTTCTCTCATTTTCTCACTCCAAATCACTCAAAATTTGATTTCATAATTATTATCACATTAAAAATAGGTATTACGCAAAATTTTGGCTCAATCGGAGTCCGTTACTGGTCTGATTCAATCGAACTGGTCCGATTCGACAACTGTCGACATCATCGAAAAATTTATTTTTTTATACCAAAATATTCTATATGAAATTTCATCGAGGACTGAAAAATCTGACAATTTTTGGAGTTCATTTTCTATTTTTAAAAATTTATACAAAATTAAGTCACATTCCTTATCGGAAAAATTGACTTACTATCTTTTTCGTATTTTTGACTTTCGGAGGCCTATTTGACCTCGGTTTCACTTCAAATTTAAACTCTTGACTCATCATGATCAATACTTTTCGATGGTCAAATAAAATATTTTTTACTTTCGGGTCTGATTTACTGCCCAGGTGCACTATTCATCATCGGAATCTACTGTCCACGGTCAGGCCGGTATTGAGGTCATTACAACTCTCCCCTACTAAAAGAAAATTTCGTCCTCAAAATTTACCTGTAGTCAAGAGGTGGGGATACTGATATCTTATAGTTGTTTCTGGTTCCCAAGTAGCTTCTTCAACATTATGGTGGTGCCACAGTACCTTCACTAGTGGAACCTGCTTGTTTCTGAGTTGACAGACTTCTTTTGCTAAGATCTTCACTGGTTCCTCCTCATAGGTCATATCATCAGCCACTTGAATTTCCTCCGGTGTAATCACGTGATTAGGATCCAACATGTATCTACGGAGCATAGACACGTGAAACATATCATGTATCTTTTCTAATTCCGAAGGTAACTTCAATCGATAAGCTACGGAACCCACTTGCTGAAGTATCTCATAAGAGCCAATAAATCTAGGACTCAACTATCCCTTCTTTTCAATCTCAAGATTTTCCTCCACGGAGATACTTTCAGGAATGCTCGATCTCTAACCTGAAACTCTATGTCCTTCCTCTTCAAATCAGCATAGGACTTCTGACAATCCATAGCTTCTTTCAATCTACCTTTAATGACCCGAAATTTCTCTTCAGAATCACGGATCAAATCAGAACCCACTAACTTTCTTTCACTCAGTTCGGTCCAACAGAGAGGAGTTCTGCGCTTCGTACCATAAAATGCTTCAAAAGGAGCTATTTTTAAACTGGATTGGTGACTATTATTGTATGCAAACTCTGCTAAAGGTAAATGCTTTTTCCAACTACTGCCAAACTCTAGGATACAGCATCTGAGCATATCTTCCAAAACCTGGATCACTCTCTCGGACTGGCCGTTTGTCTGGTGGTGAAAGGTTGTACTAAAGTGAAGCCTCGTACCCAAAACATCTTGAAAATTATGCCAAAAATGAGAAGTAAATCTCGAATATCGTGCCCCCCCCCCCCCCCCCCCCCCCCCCCCCCCCCCCCCCCCCCCCCACCCCCCCCCCCACCCCCCCCCCCCCCCAGGATAGTGCATTCGTACTGGCAAAAAGTGAGCAGACTTAGTGAGTCAATCTATAATCACCCAGATGGCGTCATGTTTCTTCTGAGTCAGAGGCAAGCCTGTCACAAAATCCATGGTTACTCGGTCCCATTTCCACTCTGGTACTAACAAGGGATGCAACAACCCTGAAGGAACCCGATGCTCAGCTTTTACTTGCTGACAGATCAGACATTTACTTACAAACTCTGTCACATCTCGTTTCATACTTGGCCACCAATAGAAAGCTTTCAAATCTTGATACATTTTATTGCCTCCAGGATGCATAACATAGCTGCTTGATGTGCTTCAGTTAAGATACTTTTCTTTAACTCTTCTTAGTTTGGAACACAAAGCAAGCTTGAAATAGAGGCTCCCATCATCACTTAAGGAGTAATTCTCTACACTGCCATTCTGAAGTCTATCCTTAAAACTAATCAATCGATCATCTTCTTTCTGAGCAGTCTTAACTTGATGCACAAAGTCGGGCTTTACTTGCAATTCAGCTACCAGGGCTCCATCTGAAGCTAAACTTAAATGGAAATTCATAGCTCGGAGAGCTGACATAAATTTTCTGCTAAGTGCATCAGCTAACTACATTAGCTTTTCCTGGGTGATAGTTGATGTAGCAATCATAATCTTTGATCAATGCCAACCGGTGCCTTTGTCTAAGGTTGAGTTCTTTCTGGGTAAGTAGATATTTTAAACTCTTATGATCTAAGTAGATATAGCATTTCCCGCCATACAAGTAATGTATCCAAACTTTCAGTGCAAAAACAATGGCTGCTAATTCCAGATCATAGGTAGGGTAGTTTTTCTCATGTGTCTTCAACTGTCGGGAGGCATATGCAATCACCTTACCTTCTTACATCAAAATGCAACCTAACCCATTCTTGTATGCATCGCTATAGATCATAAAATCCTTCCCGACTCAGGTTAAGTAAGAATTAGAGCTTCAGTCAACATACTTTTAAGTCTTTCAAAGCATTCTTGACAAGCATCGGTCCACACAAATCTAGTATTCTTCTGTAGTAATCGGGTTAAAGGTATTACAATAGTAAAAAAACCTTTGATAAATCTCCTGTAGTACCCGGCTAAACCCAGAAAATTCCTCACTTCAGTAACATTTTTGGGTGATTTCCATTGGAGAATCGCATCAATCTTCGAAGGATCCACTTTAATACCTTATGCCGAGATCACATGTCCCAGAAAAGACACCTCACTTAACCAGAAGTCACACTTGCTGAACTTAGAATATAATTACTTTTCTCTCAGGACCTGCAGAACAATCTTCAAATGCTTATCATGTTATTCTAGCTTCTTGGAGTAAACCAGAATGTCATCAATAAAAACTACTACAAACTGATCAAAATAGGGATGAAAAACCCTATTCATTAAATCCATAAAGGCGGCCGGAGCATTTGTAAGTCCTAAAGGCATGACTAGGAACTCATAGTGGTCGCACCTAGTGCGAAAAGTAGTTTTCGGTACATCTACTTATTTTACTCCCATCACGTACTAGCCTGATCTCAGGTCAATCTTTGAGAAAATACCTGCTCCCTTACGCTGATCAAACAAGTTTTCAATGCGAGGGAGATGATACTTGTTCTTAATAGTAACTTTGTTCAGTTGCCTATAATCAAAGCACAACCTGAGCGTGCCATCTTTCTTATTTACAAATAGAACTGGCGCTCCACGGGGAGAAACACTGGGCCTAATAAACCCCTTATCTAATAATTCTTGTAACTGAATTTTCAATTCTTTTAACTCTGCAGGCGCCATCCTATAGGGAGCAATAGAAATAGGTGCAGTACCTGGAGCAACATCAATGAAAAATTCTACCTTCCTGTCAGGTGGTAAGCCTAGAAACTCATCAGGAAAGACATCCTGAAACTCTCTAACAGTAGGCACTTCTGACATCTTTGGACTGACTTTCTTTACTTCCACCGCATAACACAAGTAAGCTATACATCCTTTTCTAATTAACCTTCTAGCAGTAGTGGCAGATATCATATCAGATAAGAAATCAATTCTCACACCTACCATTGTAATCTCTCGATCACCACTGAGCTTTAAGGTAACTCTCTTCTTCCTACAATCAACAGTCGCTTGATGGGCGGATAACCAATCCATCCCTAAAATCACGTCAAACTTATGAAAAGGTAAAGCAATCAAGTTTGCCAGGAAAATATGTCATTGGATACTAATAGGACACTGTCTGAATACCCTATTTACCACCACACTATGCCCCAGAGGATTACTCACCAAGATGTTCTGGTCCAAGCATGCCTCTATCATCCCTTTATTCCATGCTAAAGCAGTGCTAATGTAGGAGTGTGTGGAAGCAGGATCAATCAATGCATGTATTGAATCAAACAACAAGAAAAATTTACCTACTATCACATATGGAGCATTCTCATCTTCACGTGCTCTGACAGCATAAGTCTGACCCGATGCTCTCCTCTGACCCTATGATGTCTATCCAATCGGTCTAGAGTCCGATGTATGAGGGGCAGCTCCCCTGCCCCGACCCCTAGGAGCTGAAGATCCTATACCAGGTACCGGTGAATTAACTGAGGCGGTCTGCATGACAGGATAGTCTCTGATCTGATGATCTCTGGACCCACATCTGAAACAGGCTCCTGTCAAAAGTTTGCACTCTCCGGGATGAATCTTACTACAGTGCTCACAAGCCACTGCGGAACCACTATCTCAGTCCCGAGGGGTACTAACAGTCGGAGCTCTGCCTCGAGATGCACCTCCCTGACCTCGGCCCACTACTGCCTGTGACTGTCCCTGAGATGCCTGAGATCCCTTTGCCTTCTTTCCTTTACCACTGAACTGCCCTTGTTTTCTCTTTTGCTGGAATCGAGACTGCTTTTCAGCCTGCGTAGTCTTTAACTTATGGTTGCTTCAACCATAGCACGCAAGGTAGGATACTTCTGAGCTCCAATGATATGTCTAAGCTCGGTATGCAGGCCTCTCTCAAATCTGTAACACAATTTCTCCTTTGTAGCTTGGCCTTTATCCAGGTAGGCACTCAACCACTCGAACTCCCGTTCATACTCTGCCACTGTCTTATTCTCCTATTTTAATCTCCAGAAAGCCTCTTGCATAGTAGCTTTGTACTCGAACCCAATATACTTTTTCTCAAACTGGTCCACAAAGAACTCCCAACTCAACTGATCTGCAGGAGTATGTCTTCTAATTGAATCCCACCAGATGAATGCAAGACTCTGAAGTAATGCTACAACACCTTCAATTTTTTCTTCCAGTGGACTATGAGTTATCTCAAACAACCTTTTTATCTTATATAGCCATTCCTCAGCTACTGAAGATGTCAATGGTTCTCTTCTAGCAAAGTCTTCCGCCCCCAATCTCTTCAATTGTTCCATAATAGGTCTCTGCCTAGGTGGGGCTGGCTGAACCTGCACTACTATCGACTGAGGCTGCGCTGAACCTGGAGCTGCCTGCAGTCGCTGCTGAATGTTGTCAGCCATCAAATTAAGGAAATCTGGCTGAGAAAAAGGAGGAGGTACCACAGGAGCAGAATTCTGTTATGGGGCCTCTTGTCGCCTAATATTACTTGATGCCTCACTCCTACTGTCAACTGACTGTTGTCCTTGGTCAGTAGACATCCTTTCACTATAAAACAAAAGGAGCAGATAAATCAATTAATACCCACTCCGATCTTAGAACCGCCTAACCGTTTGCTCTGATACAAATAAAATTGTAACACTCTTATCACTCCGATTAAATTGAACAGTGCGCGCAAATCGATAATTTTTTTTTGCTAACTTTTAAGCAACACCAAAACTTAATATTACCAATTTATTTAGGTGATCGATGACCTATAACTGTCCCGGATTACTATTCACATAATAAAATTTCGACAATATAACGGCTGTAAATCTAACTAGCCTTCTGAAAAATAAACAAATCACAGCCTCTCAGAGGCACAACACTTCTAAAATCATCCCATTCTTCAAAACTCCCATCAATCACCCAATAACTCAAAACAGATCATAACCACACACACACATATATGTTTACATATCTTTACATAATCATGTATTCATACATAACAGTCTATTTATATACATGCCAAAACCTACATAAGCTACTCAACCAAATAACTTCTTTCAATTGTGCATCACTGCTCCTCCAGCTCTGTACCTGCATGCAGCAGAAACTACATGCTGAGCATAAATTATGCCCAACAGTGACTAATGATCATAATACTTTCTTTTAATAATATTTATTCCTGTATTACGTTACGATCATATAAATTAAATTCTAAAAGTAAATACAGTTAAACACATTTTAATCAAATTCAAGTGAAAACAGTTGTTTTTCATATTATTTATACCTTTTATCATTTATTACATAATTTTTGGCAAATTTACAATTTAGTCTTCAAAATCTTACTAAATTTCAAAAATATCCTTTTTATCTCAATATTTACAATTTTGCCATTATAGTCATTTCTTTTCATTTTCATTACATAATTTCTTTTCATTATTCATCATTTATGCTTTATTATATTGTTTTCGGATAAAATTATATTTTAGTCCATATACCATGAAAACTTTACCTTTTAATACTGTTAGGACTCCAAAATTATCATTTTGCTCTTATTATTTATTTTTTTTACTTATTTTTACTTATTAATTACCCACTTTGGCAAAATTATCATTTTGCCCCTAAACTTTCATTTTCTTTCATTTAAGCTCTTTTTTCACTTAAAACTTCATTTTTATCATTCTTTTCATTTCTTTTAACTTATTATCACTTTCATGCCCCTAGTACAATACCGATAGAAATTCTCAGACTGAATACTCGGGACGTGGACCCTATGACCCACATACAGACTGAAAAATGATCTCAAAGTTCACTTTTTCACAGAACAGATATCAGATATAGACAAAAGCCATGGAGATCAGTGATCCTACCATAGCAAAGTAAGTTGTCATGACTTGCACCGCAGTACAGATGTCCCTATGGCTAGTCAATTATATCCTGAACTAGGCTTTTACTGTCAGACTATTTCTAAGGGCATGATTTCACAGAAATTTCAATCAAATCATTACTTTCTTATTATTTCATTACTTAATTATACTTGCTTTACTTATTAATTACTCTTTTCAATTTCTTCACATAATTTGTGAATTATTCTACCATAATTCACCAAAATTATTCACTTTCTCATCAAATTGCACATTATTTCACATTTATTCAATAATTCCATTACTTACATAATTGAGAATTTATCTCTAAAATATTCATTTAATTTCTATAAATTTCATAAAAAGTCTTAGGTATGCTATTTCATTTCTACTATGACTTTGAAGCATAATTTTATCAAAATTCACAAAATAAACCTTAGTTTCTTTAATGTTCCATTCGGCCAATAAAGGACCCACACCATATATTCATGCAACAATTCATTTAAGCATTTAAACATACTTGTTTAAGGTTTCATAACACTAATCTACCATTATTTTCAATTAAATATCATTTTATCACTTTTTTTTTCCTAAGTTACATAAAGGTTACTTAATTAAAATCAAAGGAAATATTAAGATTTATTAGTCACTAACCTTTCCTTCTTGCTCTAGGTTGCCTAAGCTTCATTTTCCTTGCCTTTAGCCTTGAAAGCTTGCACTTCTCCTTGATTTTCTGTGGATGCCGAAACATTAACACATCAAAACCCTACTTTCTTGACCTCAAATGCTAAATTTGACATCAAAAATAAAATATAGGCACCCAAAAATATAAGTAGGCATCTTAGAAATAATTTTAACTTATTGGTTTCACTATCTCAAATGAAACCCTAAATTCTCTCTTTTGATTTTCCTTGATTTTCTTCCTTCTTTTGAAGAGAGGAGGACACTAAACTCAACTAGAGAGGTAGAAATTACTATCATAAGGTTGAATTTAGTGTGAGATGGAGAGAGGGGAAGAGAAAGTTCAAGCAAAAATGGTAGAGTTTATTTCGGCCAAAGGGAAGAGGTGGAGAAGAAGAAGAAAATACTGGAATTTTCCAGAGTTTCTCTCTATTTATACCTCTTATTTTGGGTGAAATGGGCTTGGGTTATGTTAGTGGGCTTAGTTAATTAATTAAAGCCCATTAACAACCTAATTTAAATCCCAAAATGATTTCTCTCATTTTCTCACTCAAAATCACTCCAAATTTGATTTCATAATTCTTATCACATAAAAAATAGGTAGTACACAAAATTTTGACTCAATTGGAGTCCGTTACTGGTTCGATTCAATCGAACTGGTCCAATTCGACAACTGTCGACATCGCCGAAAAATTTATTTTTTTATACCAAAATATTCTATATGAAATTTCATTGAGGAATGCAAAATTTGGAAATTTTTGGAGTCTATTTGCTATTTTTAAAAATTTATACAAAATTAAGTCACATTTCCTATCGAAAAAATTGACTCGCTATCTTTTTCGTATTTTTGACTTTCGGAGGCCTATTTGACCTCGATTTTACTTCAAATTTCAACTCCGGACTCACCATGACCAATATTTTCCGATGGTCAAATAAAATATTTTTTACTTTCGGATTCGATTTACGATTCAGGTGTACTATTCACCATCGAAATCTACTGTCCACGGCTAGGTAGGTGTTGAGGCCATTACAGTACACTAACTACCACACAGAGCAATGGATAGATCTAAATTAATACTACGTTTTCCAAATTAGTACTACTTTTTCCTGAAGAAGAATACATTACCACAAAGATTGAAGAACCAAGAGCGACGGGGGTAGGAGATCGGAGTAGAACGGCCACTGGCGTGAATGAGAGGGGCGGTGGCTGCCGTGAGTATTGTGAAGAGGCAGATGGTGTGAAAAATAGGGTTAGCTTATATATATATATATATATATATATATATATATATATATATATATATATATATATATATATATATATTAAATAAAATAAATTAAACCGATTGGTTAACCGAAATCGATGTTTTTTAAAATCGTGGACGGAAATCGAACCAAAAATCGAAAATTTATATTTTTAAAAATCTTAACCATTTTTTGGTTCAATTAACCTTAAAAATTGATTCGATTTTGGATTAATTTTTCGGTTTTTCGATTTTTTTTTCTCATCCCTAGTTCTTTAATTAGGAAATTAGCAAATTGCTTGTGGTTTATGGGCTTTTGGCCTTCAGTAAAGCCCAGCGTGCCTTTTCGCCCTTTGAACCAGTTTTTTGGTCTTTTGCAAGTAAATCATCATTTTTCTTATTTATATCATGTTAATTTAATGCACTTATATCTATGAAATTATAGCATTTTAAATTTAAATTTGTATTTAATATTAAATTAGCATTATAAAATTTTGAAAAATTGCAGTTTGATTAGTTTGGTGCATATATATGAAAATGTAAACTTACCGTGTGTGTATATATATATATATATATATATATTTGGTTCCAAATCCCAGTAAATAAACAATATATTCTATCAATTACATGAACAATGTACAGAAAATATTTAAGAACTATTAGATGAATAGGTGCTCTTAACTTCATTTCCATGCAAACCAAAGACTAAGTTCACCTCTGTAGAGACAATCACAATCAATAATTAAGATCAGTCACACTCGTTTAAAGGAATAATATGTATAAATGGTAGCAATTCATACATTCCTGAGCTAACTAATTAATAGATATAAACACAAATCACTTGACATCTTTGAGGTTCTTCTCTCTAATCCTTGTGATATAATTTGAAGCTCTTG
Organism: Excoecaria agallocha; assembly: GCA_037975025.1. Lineage (NCBI taxonomy): Eukaryota > Viridiplantae > Streptophyta > Magnoliopsida > Malpighiales > Euphorbiaceae > Excoecaria > Excoecaria agallocha. The sequence continues at coordinate 877,777 of JBBPFJ010000023.1, read as the reverse complement.
CATCAATATTATCATCGCCAATCACATTGATCTTATGCGATGGGGTACCCTTCTCCGCCACTTGTGGAGGCTTAAGGTGACCGGCAGAAGCTGGAGGGAGTCTAAGGGTTTGTCTTAGACTCATGGTTGCTAGAGACATTGATGAAAGTTTGAGAATGTTAACCACCAACTCCATCGTCTTCTCACACAGCCAGTTCTCTTTATTTCTGGTTTTTCTGGGCATAACTATACTTCCCGAGAAACATCACAAGTAAAGAATTTAAGCTGCTTAGGGTCATCAACTATGAAAAAAGATAATGAACTAATTAAGCATCAAAATGTGTAACAAATAAAGTTGTACCTTTGCCCCACTTCCAGTGTATGATGATGAGAAAATTCTATTCCTGCACCACTCAAAAAATAGCTAACAGCTTTTGATTGTGTGATTTATGCGTGCAGCTGAGAAGTAGCTATCAGATTCAGAATCATAAACAGGACCTCCTTGACCTTTTTTCATTTTGTGAAGGCTGTGATGACAATATGCACTGATAAAGAGAGATACCCAGCTGATGAAGTTCTATACGTTACTGTTTTCTTGTGATTTACAGAGTTGAAAGAAATCATAATAGTTGAAAAGGGAGAGAACTAGCTTTTGTGGTATGAAAAACATTCTAAATTCTAATAATCTAATGCATCTTGTGGAAGTTCCTAACCAGTAACCACTCCTTTTACCAAACTTTAACTATCCCATTCAAACACAAAAGTGGTGGCATGGTCCCAGTTGCTTCTGATGGAGACTTGCAAATGCTGCAAATTTCTTGGTCCTTGTTCTCCAAGGATCTGAATGAGAGAATCAGAAAAGGTTATACAATTTCAGGTTTGCACAAGTTTAATGACCCTATCTTTTTGTTTCAACCGAGAATTTTCACTTTAATACTCCAAAAACTTGTTCTTTCTTTTATTATTTCTGCAATTGGATCTCGGCTTGAGTTCTTCCATGTGTATCATGCACTTCATTTTCTAACCCTTTCATCACGCATTGATAAAAACCGTGTAAAAAATTGGCATTCCAAATAACCAATATTTTGACAAGTCTCCCTTCACATGCCAAATCTGTTAGGATATTGTAAACGTTGCAAATTGAAAAAGAGTTCCGTGTGTATGTGGTGTGTGCGCATTTACATATTTCAATCGGATGCACGTGCACGATTGAATAATGATAGATACACGTGCCGAATTTTCGCTCTATTTTAAAAGAAAATTGTGATTATCTAAATTATCTTATCTATTAGCTTATCAAAAAAAAAAGGAACAAAATAGAAGAGTAACTCGCTCTTGCTCTTAAATTGCAGCATTAAAGAAGTTTGGCGTGCTCGAAGGGGAGGGCTACTCGGGTTTACGCTGCGTGAGCCATGCTTTCTCCATCTAAATGTAAATTGCACTATTCATGTCCATGTTGCATGGACGCTAACAAAGGCCTGGAACTGAAAATTAGCCCACATTTCGCATATCTCCAATAATTGGGCCTTTTACAGATCACGTAGCCACGAGTAGACAGTTTACTAACAAAGAAAATAAAGGCCAGGCCAGATATGATTAACTTTACAAAGCAAGTACCCACGTAGCAGTAAATTCGTTAGGTTATAAGCGCAAATGGAGATTCCAAAATAAACTGATTATTAAAGCAACAATTAATCAAATTACAGTACTTTTTTTCAGCTTAAACTTCACCTTCCATACTCGCTTTTTTACATCTGCCCACTTTCTTAAATTCTTTGTTACTTGATTAGTTTATCATTTATAGTTCCCAGAACAGACAAGATACCATAACCTGGCCACCTTGTCTTGCTCATTAACGACGTCGTATAAAGCAAGTGTCCAGAAACTAATAATGGACAAAGCAAACAAAGATAAACGAAACTGGCAGTCAAAAATAGGTTTCCAATCTAACACGGCCCCCAGTCTTTCTCTTTGCTTTCTTTCTAGCTCAGTCAATGGCCGCCTATTTTGCTCCTCCATTACCACACCTCTGTTCTTTCTTCTTCTCCTCTACCTAACTAATAGCTCTTTACCCACAAAAAATATGACAAAGATCTTAGCTTTTCTTGTGTTCTCCCTCCTTTCTTTGCCTCTCTTCTGTTTTGCGATTGAAGATGATTTGGCTTGCCTTGAAGGCTTGAAGAAATCGTTTACCGATCCGCTGCGACGACTCGCTTCATGGGACTTAACCAACAACTCGGTTGCCTCTGTTTGCAAGCTAAGTGGCGTTAGTTGCTGGAACGAGAAGGAGAATCGCATCATCAGCCTTACGCTATCGGCTTCTCAGCTCTCCGGTCGGCTTCCCGATTCTCTCAAGTACTGTCGAAGTCTTCAAACCTTAGATCTCTCCAACAATGCTCTCTCCGGTTCGATCCCTCCCCAAATCTGTACCTGGTTGCCCTATATTGTCACTTTAGATCTCTCTCGTAATAGCTTCTCCGGTTCAATCCCGCCTGAGATCCTCCGGTGCAAGTACTTGAATAACCTCATTTTAAGTGATAACAAGTTGTCCGGTTCGATCCCGTACGGGCTGGGAACTCTTGACCGGTTGAAACGGTTCTCAGTTGCCGGTAACGATCTTTCCGGAACTCTTCCGGCGGATTTGGCGACGTTTCCGGAGGAGGACTTTGATGGGAACGATGGGCTTTGTGGTAAGCCTCTTGGTAAGTGTGGTGGATTGAGTGCTAAGAGCCTTGCGATTATAATTGCTGCTGGTGTTATTGGTGCTGCTGGTTCTTTGATTTTAGGCTTTGTGATTTGGTGGTGGTTACATGTTAGGGCTAGTAAGAAGAAGGGAGCTTATGGGGCTGGTACTGGAAAGGATGATTCTAGTTGGGTGGATTTGTTAAGGTCACATAAACTTGTTCAGGTTTCTTTGTTTCAAAAACCCATTAATAAGATAAAGTTGTCTGATTTATTGATAGCTACTAACAATTTTGATTTGGAAAATATTGTGATCTCAACTAGAACTGGGATTTCATATAAAGCTGATCTGCCTGATGGGTCTGCTCTTGCTATTAAAAGGCTTAGTGCTTGTAAGCTCACTGAGAAGCAGTTTAGGTCTGAGATGAATAGATTAGGTCAGCTTAGGCATCCCAATTTGGTGCCTTTATTGGGTTTTTGTGTTGTTGAAGAAGAGAGGCTGTTGGTCTATAAGCATATGCCTAATGGGACTTTGTATTCTCAATTGCACGGGATTGGATTTAGTGTCTCTCCATCTGGTGTTTTAGATTGGCCCACAAGGGTTAGGATTGGTGTTGGTGCTGCTAGAGGGCTTGCTTGGCTCCACCACGGTTGTCAGCCACCGTATATGCATCAGTACATTAGCTCCAATGTGATACTTCTTGATGATGATTTTGATGCCAGGATTACGGATTTTGGATTGGCAAGGTTGGTTGGTTCTCGTGACTCGGATGATAGTTCTTTTGTTAATGGTGATTTGGGGGAGTTTGGTTATGTTGCTCCTGAGTATTCAAGCACTTTGGTCGCCTCACTGAAAGGCGATGTTTATGGCTTCGGAGTTGTGCTGTTGGAGTTGGTTACAGGGCAAAAGCCTCTGGAAATTAGCAATGCAGAGGAAGGATTCAAAGGGAATTTGGTGGATTGGATCAATCATTTATCGAGCATTGGGAGAAGCAAGGATTCCATCGATCAAGCTCTTTGCGGAAAAGGTCATGATGATGAAATTATGCAATTCCTGAAGGTTGCTTGGAGCTGTGTTGCTTCTAGGCCCAAGGATAGGCCTCCCATGTACCAAGTTTATGAGTCTTTGAATATCATAGCAGAGAATCATGGTTTTGCTGATCAGTATGATGAATTCCCATTGCTCTTCGGTAAACAGGATACTGAACATAAAGATTAATGTTCACAAGAGTGAGATAAGAATGAACAAAAATCATTGTTACTTATGTTGAGATTTCGAGCATTTCTGCATTCTCTGCAATTTCGCGGTGGACCTCAAAAACAAGTTATATGCGGTCAGGTCTACACTTCCACTTGAAGATGATCCCTGTTCTTATGCTCATTTGTTGGATAAATTCTGTATATTGCATCAAGCATCACTTACTGTACTTTTAATGTAGCTTATGTGGAGTTATGGAAATTTCTGTTATCATTAATCATATGGTTATATAATATCTGAATCTTTGTGGTTTGTAATACGGAAAGCTTCTTCCAAATCATTCAATAATGCCTAACTTTTCATGCTTGAAACAAGGGGAGCCCGGTTTCCTAATTTCGTTGCTATGTGTATTTTGGCTCATTTTCATCTTTGTAAGCTAAATCATTTGCTGATATCTGGAATTAATATCTTGTTAAATTTCCAAAATTACTAATCTAACACCCAATTAGGGACCCTAAGTTAGGTAATTAAGGTGGGGAGCAGTGAAGAAGCTGATACAGGGAATTGATTTAATACCTAACAAAGTACTTTGAAAAGTATGTGTGTGCATGAGAGTGGATTCGTTCAGTTTTTTTTCTTAAGATGAATTAGGTCACTTACCTTACGATTCTCTATCATCAAACACAAACTCTCACTTGGTACCAAACCAAATGATTTTAAAAGACATCATTGTACTTCTTACACATAAAGCTGGTGAAAAGCATATATTGCAAGCTAAACAAAAAGCGACACTCCAATTAGTTGAGTTCATGATCTTACATCCTACATGTTTATAAACAATTCTCAATTCAACCGAGAAAGATTTAATGAATTTTGTGGTCGGTCACCTCATGGGAATATCTCCAATAATTGGGCAGTTTGGTAAGCAAGTAAAATGTGTACACAAGTGTTGTAATAATAAATCATGTGAATGAGTAAGCTTGTAGCGTATAAGAAGGTGAGCGTTAAAGGTACTGGAACAGTTGAGAAAACGATCTCAAGGTTCTCGTGATAACAATCAACACTTGTAGTAAAGAGGTGAATATTAGTTGATGGTCAACATTGTGCTGTCCCTATCATATTTGATAAGGGTTGGGACCATTAATGGTTCCCCTTTTCAGCTCTGCCTGCATGTGTGGGGGATCGCCATTTCTTTCTAAGCACATACCTCTAGATTCTAATCATAATAATTTACATATAACTTCAAATGCTAAACTTTTATTGGTTTTATCCAGAGAGCATAGCGAGTGTGTCTTGGGTGCATAAGCACATGTTCATGACCCCACTCTTTCTTCTATCATACACCTCTGTTTTCATTGATGGATGTTACCAAAAATAGTTTACTTTTTCTTTTCGATGACTGTGCACCAACTGTAATTACCAGTGAAGTTAAGAGATTTTGCATAATGTCCGATTAGACTTATTCAATTAATTGAAATATTAACATTAAAAAAATCTGTAACAATTTACGTCTATCTTTATGGTTTAAACGTGTCTTCTGTCAGTACAGGTCTGCTTAAAATACTAGGCTAAAAACACAAAATAAAACATAGTAACATTCAAGCAATCGAACATGAATTTAAGAGTATATCGATACCATTCCAAAAAAGCTGAGCTTCCTATGGTTCAGACGGGCCCATGGGCCTTAAGAAAAGAGATCAATGGGCTTTAAGCCCACAACAAATAAACTTAGACGAATTGCTTAATACTACACCGGTAATTAGGACATGCAAAGAAAAGCATAGGGAAATGGGTCTGTGGAATTTATTGCTTTTTCTGCCTTTATTTCTTCTCTACACACTGCTTTCGTCTGCATCTTCTTTCCAGCTTTCTGATCATGAGATGTAAGTAAATTAGCGTGTGATCTTACGAAATTGATCAAATTTTGGATGGATTTTGTGTTTTATATATTTTTTCATCAAGGACAGACATAGAGGATTTGGCCGTCGAGTTTTACTCGGTTTCAGAGAACAACCCCGAGGCAGTAACCTTACCTTCGATTGCTCTCCTTCTGGTGCCTGTGTTGCCTGCCTCTACTCTGAGAAGGTTTGTTCCTCTTGATTGATATTTTATTTTTCTATTACTCACATTCTGTCATCTACTTGCTGATAAATTTTAGCATGTTGAATGATTTCGATTGATTTCCTTCCGTAGGCTTGGGCATTATAATTGTTGAACTAATTTTTCTGATTCGGCGTCCCTTTCTAAATTTTGTGCTTTATAAATTGCTTGTTTGTCTGCAGTATAATATGTGAACAACGAGATTAGGAAATTAACATGTGCATGGTGAGTTTGTTTGACTAGAATTATGAAGATAGCAAAATTTCAATTTTAAATGATTGCACTGTCCACTAGAAATTTGAAGTGTTTTATTTAACTTTACCTGAAACTAATGATGCCGCAAGGTTAATTTATGTTCACGATGGGATTTGTTCAATTTCACAGGATATAAGTGTGAATACATTATCTCCCTTATTTTAATCCCTTTTTTTTTTAAGTCTTATCCCAACTCTCCAAATTCTGTGTTGTTGCAAGGAGTTCATTAATTTCAAATACAGATATCCAGAAGAACGGAAGCACCTTAATCAATGCCTAGCATTAAGCATCACCTGTGTTTTGCATATGAAAATTTGAAGTGTAATGCGGAATCAACCTTGTTCTTGTTAAGAACCAAAATCTTGCTTCTGATTAAGTAGTCTGGACCATCATATCTCAGTATTCACTTTTGGCAGCTGTTGAATAACCACACAAGTGTGTTTCTGTTTCATACTTCTCTAATGCATAATGGACATAGGAAACTCATATTATTGCTAGTTATAACCAGCAATATGCTGTTTTGCCTTCTAGTAATTATGCTTTTCTTTGATCTTAACTGTCCTTTTCATTTCCCTTTCTTTTTGCAGAATGATGAAAAGTATCGCTGTAGCGAGACTGGTTATCGCATCCCTCTAAAATGTGTTGAAGTTAAAGCAGGTGCGAAGAATGGAATTGAGAAGAAATCTCAAACTACTAGATCTGCTGAGGAGATTTTTCATGAAAATTCCAAACCACATGCAATGCTGCACGACAGTTCTTCAATCAAGTATAGAAGGTTGCTGGATGGTTCATATACATTAGAGAATGGATCGCAGGCGTATATTACGTATAGAAGCTGTATACCACCAGTTAATGAAGAGAAATTGTCAGTGCTGGGTTTTGAGGTATGTTTGTCATTTTGCACACCCCTTCTGTTTTTGCTATCTAATTGCCTTCTTTCAGAGGCAAAGCCAAAATCTTAAGCTAAGATGCAAAATGTTAATGTTTTATGCATAACTGGAATTGTTTGTATACTACAAAATCATGTTAAATAGTCATGCATTTTTTTTAATAAGAAGGTGTTGATTACTAACGCGTTCCATTAGTTCATTTACTTCTAATATCGAATAATGAAATTTCCAAATTTTTTCTATTTACTATAAGCATTTATATGTGAGTGTATTTTATTCTCTACTGGTAAAAATTAAATTTTAGGAATGGGATAGCTGAGCTTAAAGGATCAAGTAGCACTTACAAGCAAACCTTAGGGTAGGAGAATGTAGTGGTTAATTAATTTTACTGGGGTAACTTAGTCATGATAAGTAATGGTTTAATTATAAATTTTCTAGGAGGACTAAGCAATGAACAAAATTGAAATTCAGAGACCCCTCCTCATAATTCAGTTTGAAAAATAAAGGTGCTCATTTGTATTTATGGTCAACTCTCAAGATTATATAGCAGTTGACTCAAAAATAAAATTAGATTTTCTCCCTCTATCTTTGTATCCTAGTAGCGGATGCATAATCATTTTATTGTCAATGAAATTAAACATATAATTCAGAATAAATGTAATAAGCGATTAACCATCCATACATTCATCTCATATTTTATTATATTAACAAATATTCATGATTTTAGTAGCAAAAAGAAATGCTTTGCAACTGATAAGACTAATAAAGTTATTGGCCTAGCGATGATTGTGTTTCTACGCCACAAAGAATTATATAATCATGAATAAATTATTTATCTAGTTTTTAGTTTTTACACTGTATTACTTTTTGTATTATATGAAAGTACAGATTGTTTGAGCGGGCAAAAAAAATGTGTGTTTTCCTTCTTATGTATTCATGAAAAGGATACAGTTACTTGTGTTTCTTCTTAAAAGTTTATTGTGTAGGGAATGTTTGTTGTTACAATTTTTTCAAATTAACCTTATTTCCTATTTGGTTTCTATATTAAGACAAGAGGTCCCACTTATTTTTTAATTAAACTGTTTTTGTGACCTTATAATTCCACCTGACCTAAATTATTCCAATTAAGGAAAGAGAGAACTCAATTTGTAGGGCATCATGTGTTGCATGTACACAAATTATGAAATATTTACCTCAAAATTTTTTATTTTCTTTGTGCGCGCGCGCGTGTGTGTGAGAGAGAGGGGATATGAATCTTAGAACAGAGTAAACAAGTCCTCTCTAATCTATTATACTTCCATGTTGTTCCGAGGGCAGAAATTGGTAAGAATAATTTGAAAACCTTAAATAAATCTTCTTTGTTTATACCTTATATCTTAAATAACTAAATATCCATTGTGTACAGGGGATTGTCTTGTTTTTGTTTCTCATAAGTGGCTCAGCTGTATATTTCCGAAGAAAAAAGACAGTTGCCATGTCTGGAGTTGGAGGAGGGAGGATTCAGATGACTTCTAGGTTTTAGCTAAGGTTTCAAGTATTAAAGCTCTCTTTGATAAGAACTTTGAATGCTATTTTGGCATATACCTGAGGTTTGTCCAATATTTACAGCCTGCAATTCGTGTTTCCTTTTTCTCTTCCCTCTCACTTTTTTTTTTATAATTTTTTCAAAATATTTCTTTGTGCAGTTGGTATTTCTCACTTACGATAATTTTTCTTTTTTAAGTTGTGGCCTCTGTAAAATAAAGCCGGCCTTATTATGTTTGAGGTGCAAGAAATAGATAAAGTTACAATATTTTATGCTCGCTTGGAAGGACAATTTTTGGTACGCTCTTCAACTTTGTACATTGTCTAGCATTCATGCCATGCCACTAAATCAACCAAACGCATATGGTTTTATTTTTTGGAACTAGTTTGCATCATCAATCATCTACCATAAGTTTATCCTGTGAGTATATATGTGGAAGAAGAATCTGGCGATATTTGAGATTTGGATTTGGTGTCAAGAAGGTAGCGCTTGTACAATAGCAATGCAACAAAACAAATTTGTCATGAAATGTGTGAAGTGCTATATAGTGAGACCAAAGGTAAACAAACCATGAGGAATGTTCATCCAAAATTCTGGCAAGTTTGGGATTGATTCATGATATACTTGATCTTAATACCATACAGGTTTAATTATGAGACAGCCCAGTTTCGGTAGAGGATCAAACAACATTAGCATGGGCTTATAGAAGAGGGAGCGATGGAAAATTCTTAGCTATTCCACCAGTAAGCTTATTATGCCATATGTAATCACCACCTTTTATTGCAGGATATGAATTGCACAAAAATGAAAAACAAGCGTATGCGACTGTGGTGTGGCTTATTAAAAAAAAAACTCACTTTCTACCTTAAATTTTTAGAATTACAGAACAGGATATACCATGCTATTGCTGCTTTCCCTCTGAAAATATACAAAGAAATGGGGCGGTCCCTTCTGTCAATTTTCCCATGAATTACTTGAGCGCATCAAAGCAGCAGCAAATGGGGGTAAACTCCAAAGAATGACTTTGTCGATCAACCTCACCTTGAATAACAAAAATCCTTTTTTTTAAAGCACATCTACAGTGGTACAGCACCAAACAAGGATTACAAAGAGCCGGCATAAATATTTAAATTATAAAAAATAATCAGGGGTCTTCCGTGTAGTGTCTGGTTCAATTTGTCGAGGTGCAGGATCGAATTGAAGGAAATTTTGGTCCATGTTCTCCCCAATCTCTAGAATTGCAGCCATATTCCCACAACGGTAGCAATAATTTGGGGCACTGAACACAGTAACCACATTCTTTTCCTGAAGTAGAAACGAAAACAGGAATCAATAATTATATGTTGAAGAACAAAAATGAAGAGATTTCTTATATTGGGTTCACTCACTTGACACCAATTATACCCTTCCATGACAAGCTGGTGAGCTCGTGATATCAGAGTAAGGCCATTGGTACGGTTAAACTGACCAGCTATATCTTGTCCAAATGTATACCCAGCACCCCGAGGAGAAATTCCCCAACCACATCGATCGTCTGGATCGGACCACAATAGATCACACATGGGTCCTTCATGTGGAACCTAATTGTACAGAGAAAATGACAAAAGGACGATTATTTTTAGAGTAACAAATTGAGAAATTTCAATGGTAAACACAACCTCAGAGAAATGCGTTACAATAACTTCCTCTTTTGTAGATATTTTAAATATAGCATTGCACTAGGAAAAAAAGCTATATTGGAACATTAGTTTATTCCATGGATCAGAAAAATGAACAGTGCCGATAAGATTTTATGCTAACTATAATTTATGCCCTCCTAAACTCATTTCAAAACAAACAGTACCATCTAAAACTTTTCAGATGCAATTTTGGACCAAAGAATTCTTAATAATCTCAACCATCAAAACAGGGACTTCTCTTTTCCTCTCTCTCCTTTCTTCTTCTTTCGTTCTTTTTTTGTTTCTCTGAAAATAACCAAGGGCCAGAGTGCATTTGGTATTTAATTTCAAAGATTCCTTTTTTTTTTTAATTATTTTTGGTTCATGAATACTCATCAAATCATTATACACATTATTTCCAAATGCTCCAAATTTTGAGCCGTTGCAGCATGTACCAATTAAGATGTAATACTTTCGACACGGCTTGTAACATTTAGTTCAAGACTTGACATGAGAGAGGCAACAGCTGTCAGCATGTTCTCATCAGTTGTTTGCTAACTCTACCACAACAATGGCTGAAAAAAACTTGAATGTATGATATTGTCCATCTAAGAAATAAAATATAACAAGCAGTTGATCATACCTCTTGTATGCGGTCCAAAGCTCGGATATTATCTAATGTGTCCAGAGATGGTGAAAGTCCACCATGCAAGCAAAAGATCTACAAGACAATTATGGCATTTAAATCCGGCGTCCAGTTAAAACAAAGTACAGAACTAGTCCACAGTTAACTCTACCTGGCTCTCAATGAGGGCTGTGAGTGGTAGATAATCAAAAAGATCGGTGAAATACTTCCACACGTTGGCATTTCCATACTTCCGTAAGCACTCATCATAGAAACCATAACTGAAAGTGGAATTAAAGCCCAAATCTATATTAATTTATAATTGATATGAGCAGCAATTTACACAGCCACGTGCACAAGTTAGAGAGATAGAGGCTCATGGGAAAAAAAATATACGATCACCTAAATTTGTTCATTTCCAGGATTATAACTTTAAGCTACCTTGGGTGATTAAGCATTCTAACTATCTTAACTTGCAAAAGTTAAACACTAAAAAGGTCCAAAATTTTTTTTCCAATGCTAGGATGCCACTGTAAATTTCTATGATTTATATCACAATGAGACACACACACAGACTTAATGTTACCAACGGCTGAAAGAGAACCACCAAACTGAAATTGCAACCATCACTTGGTTGACTCTTTATACCAGGGTAGTGGGTCCTACAATATCATCAAATGATAAAAAATAGCAATGCAACAAATGAATCCTACCCCATAGCTGTTGCGATTAATTAATACCACATGCCGTCTAGTTAATGCGCAAAATTTCTTTCAATTGGGAACCGAGTATTGCTTCACACTGGTTTAAGCTTCTCCTCATTTGATCTCTATTCCATCCAATATTATTACTCCGGTGACCAAATCACAAACATGAGCAAACCCCTCTCAACTCACGAACAGGGAGCTTTCTAAAACAGTGAACTCATGAGGTGAGAAATACGACCAATCCACCCAGGTTCATTATGTTTTAGTGGCCATGTTACCAAATAAGGAGTGTTACAGTGTGGCATTGCGGAAAATATCAGAAAACATATTGCACGATCTTCTATCATTTAAAAAATTGTAGCATATATAAACTTGTGAATGGATAAAAGCTAGTAAGGAAGAAAACTAATGCTCCTCAAGAACAGATAACATCACATTTCAAAAGAAACAAAAGTAATAATCACTTAATTCCACCAATGAAAACATAATCTTACACTTGAGTGATCTGCCTGCTCTCATGGTTTCCTCTAAGAATTGTAATTCTATCTCTATAACGCACTTTCAAGGCCACTAAGAGTGTGACAGTCTCCACTGAATAATACCCACGATCTGCATCAATGTAAACGAGGAGATTACAAATGCTTACAATCTATGTAATTTTCCATAAAAGGCAGCAAATTATTTATTTCAAGCATGACTTAATAACTGAATCGCAGTACAACCATCAAGATCTCATATTCAAACAAATAAAACCAAAAGAGATTATTAAAGGCAACTTTTGAAGCATAATAATGCAATTGAAGCCTGGTGTGGTACCAACATTGTCACCAAATCATCCCCATCACATGCACGCCAAATCTTAATCTACAGAACTCCTGCCTAATCCAAATAAATCTCCAGCGCAAGAATTAAATCATTTAGCCTAATCCAAAACAGAATTGGACTTGGAGCATCCCTCACTCCAGCAGCTCCAAGAACTCCATAACCAGAAACCGAGACATAAATTATCAGGGAAATATAACAGTTCAATAATAACAAAAACATATACATAAACCTATAAATGCTATTCGCCATAACTCCATCAGATTCTGATTCCAGGTCAAGGTCTTAAATAGTTCTCTTTATTGAGTCAACTAACACAGACAAAAAGACAAGTTCATTTACGTAGCAGTAGTACAAAATCCACAGAATAAAAGGATCCACTAATATGGAATCAACTCTTTAATTTATTGACCATATAAAAGATCTCAAAACAGCAATCCACGCAATTTATCTTACTAAGAAATATGCAAGTGCAAATCCAGAATCAGAAAGAATTTCAAAGTTCTCGTTCATTACCAAAAACAACCAAACTAGCAAATTCAGAGAGAGTCTGAAATTCTGAGTAAATCTAAATCTAAAAATGAATCGAAAACAGACCTACATAGTCGCCCATGAAGAGATAATTGGTATCAGGTGCATTCCCTCCTATCCTAAAGAGTTCGACGAGATCGTAAAACTGGCCATGGATATCGCCACAGACGGTGACTGGACATTTCACCGGCTGAACGTTCCACTCCTCGACGAGAATCGCTCTAGCCTGATCGCAAAGCGTCTTCACCTCCGCTTCCGGCAAAGGCTTGCACTCCATAAGATGCTCGATCTGTCTGTCAAGATCCCCGTGAGACGGCATCCTCTCCGGTTTATAAAGATCGTACGGTCAACAAAAATTCTTCAATCCAAATCAAATCAGATACTCTTCCAAAAAAAAGATTCCACGATTAACTAAAGATCTTTATGGCGCCGGTTTGGTAACAGAAAAAAAAACGAATCGCTTTGGAGATCTCTCTATCATTCCTCGACTTCTCTCTCTTTTCTGCTTTTTGTGTTTTTCTTCCCTGCGGAGTGAAAAACTTTTTTCCTGTGTTTTTGTTGCTTTGTATCAATTATTGGAAAAAGCAAAAAATTATTTCGAAAATAAAATAAAATAAAAGTAAAATTAGAAAAAGAAAAAAGAAAAATGAAGGGAAAGCGAGAGAAATCTGAAATGAAACTCAAATGCAAATGAAATGAATGATTTTTTTTGTTTGTTTTATTAATTAATTGTTTATTTATTTATTTTAGTATACATTTATTTATTTCTTTGATTTTTGTTATTTTCCGTCAATATTGTATGGAACGAAAAACTGATTTTCTTTTTTTTTTTTCCTTTTCCTTTTTCTTTTTCTCCGGTGCCTCCGCCGAGTCAAAATGATAAAGCCAATGACACGTGTCGATACGGCTGCTCAATATTGAATAATAATTCCTTGGATTTAATACTTCACAACATAATGGTGAACATGTAGGTTCTAAAATAAAATTAAATTTTAAACAAAATTAAATATTAAAACATAGGTTCTAAAATAAAAAAATATATCATTAAAAGCTATCAGTAAGATAAAAACACCTATATGTATAATAAAAAATAATATATAGATCAACCGATTTCTTTATATAAGTATTACTCTGTATAATTTTAAAGAGAATTATATATAATTTAAATATATTACTCTATATAATTAGAAAAAATGACGTATAATTGAAGTATACTTTAAAATATTGTTGCATGTAAATTTTAGAGAGAAATTAAAAAAATTATGATATAAAAATAAAAATATAATATGAATATAATCCAATTAATCATAAACTAACAATTAAATAATACTAAAAAATTAAAATTAATAATAAAAAATGCTAAAAATAAAAGTCAATCGAACCGATTAATAGAAATATCAAATTTGATTTCAAATCGATTTCACACTTAACTAAATTTTCCGCAAAACTCTTGCACATGTTAGTACAACACATCTTTTGTTTTTCTTATTATTTAATCGGTTCACAAATGAGTGTATATTTTTATTTTTTAGAAAGATTAAGATACTCATTTGTTAATTTATATTTTTTCTAATTTGTTAAAGAGAAAATTAATTATGATAGTACATTTTTTCTTTTAAATTTTAATGAATACTTAAAAAGAAATTTGTTACATTTTCTTATCTAGATGTTCAATAGCAAAAAAAAAAAAAAGATGACCTCAGCCCATTAGTTTTCTTCTCAGTTCTAAGTTTCAGCAATTCCCAAATTGGTAAACCGACGTTGGGCGCTAGACAAATCGGACTTGTTCAGTTGTTATTTTGTTCTACGAGTTGGACTTTTTCTTTTAGTTATTCAAATTAACCCCCTTAACTTGCATTCTCAGTTCAATAACACCCTTCAAAAGACTAATTTACTATATAAGAGCTTCTTCCCTCCTATAGTATATAATGGAAAAATCTTTACCGAATCGGACTTACGACATTATTCATATCAAGCTAATGGTCTGCTTACACGTAAAGAAAATTACAAAACTTCTGTTATAACTACTTGCCTCAAATTACATAATTTAAATGATAGGCTTTGAAAAAAAAAAGAAAAAAGAAAAAGAATGGATTCAAGGTTGGAATGAAAATGATGTAGAATCAATCACGAAAATATTACTAGTATCTAGAAGTAGATATTTAACTAATAGGCCAAAAATACAAATCGCCTCCTAAACTTTAACAAAATATGTAGTTTAAAGCTTAAAGTTTAATTTGATGCAATATCACTTTTGAAATTTAAAAATTGAAGTAATTTGATTTTTAAAATGATATGCGTTTAATTTTTGAATAACATATATTAAAATTTTGAGCATCAATTATTATTTAAAAAGTTGAATTTTTCTAATTTCAAATATTAAAATTAATATTATATTAAATAAAATTTTATGATTTAAATTATAATTTTTATAAAATTTTAGAGATTGATTTACACCTTTAACCGAATAAATAGTGACATAATCTTCTGAATTGCAAATGTTTAAAGTCAACCTTAAAAATTGTCCTATATAGAGAATAATATTCTCTGGTGATAAGTATCTAACTTTTACTATGAACCTCAGTAAAAATGCTGTATTAAATTAGTCCCTGCTAGTCGGCCAATAAAGTGCTTGCGGTAAACCACAAGTTTAGGAATATAATTCCTATATGAATATATAGTCATTTCTGTGAATAATTAATAGAGGTTTAAATTTTCTTTGAAAATTATCTTCATTATTTCTCAAAATTCTCTTAAAAGTCCATATTAGAAGTTCGAAATGAATTTTTGATGTTCGTTGAAAATGGATTTCTGAATTTTATTGTATCACGAGGGTATAATCGAGCAACAAATAATATATAAAAAAAAATTTCTTTTCCATTTGACGATTGCCTTTATTATTCATACTGTAGGTTTCGAAAGACACTCAAGAGGAAGATGAATTTAATGTCTCAAATTTTTCTGACCGAATTTTTAATGTAACAGAATTGAATGTAAGTATAAATTCTAATAGATTTTCTAATTGAAAATCTAAGTATGCAAGGCAATATGAATAATAAAATTTTTGCAAGTCTTTTTTTCAAAAAGAAATCTCTTTAATTACTAGAAGATTTGTGTAGACAATTTTATGAAAGTATTTTTGAATTGTTCTTTACAGAATTTTGAAAATGTAATTTTTCAGAATATATGTTAGAGAAGTGAATGACAAGAGAATAAACAAAAAATTAAAGCACGCATAGAATTTACCGTTGTTTACCTTCTTTGCTTACATCCACTCCCCAATAATTACTTTTGACATTTTTTCTCCATTCTTAACTCTTTTAAGGGTAAGAGTCAAATTTAATATCCAATCATAGTATATTCTACCCACGATTTTTTTTCCAAAGTAAAAGATTTAAAAACACTTACTAGAATTCTTTCTTAGATTCTAGCCAATCCAACTCACAATCTTTCGCAATATAAATTCCTCACTAGAGATTACAATAGAAACTATAATCAATTGATGATGATATGTAAAGATGAAATACAAAGATAAAAAGTGAGATTTAAAAGATATAAGCTTTCTCTTAAGAGTTAGAATTCTTTCCAAAATGATATCTAACATTTAAATGAGGTCTGGTACTTGTATTTATATTAAAAATTTTGCTTTTAAGTGTAAAATCTCAAATATAGCCGTTTATAACTGTTAGGGAACAAAACTGACAATTCTACGCTCAATAGCCGTTACTAGCTGTTATTTTGTCTTATAGTGTGAAACAGATTTTCATTCAAAAATCTATCTAGATTTCTAATTTAATTTTTAATGACACAAATTTCTAACGAACCAAATTCTAAATTATTTTCTAACATAACCCAGTTTTGACTTGAAAACTTATTTTATGATATCAAAACATTTTTATGCAATTTTTAAGACTAAGAATATGTATGCATAAGTGATAATTTGATCTTCAATTTGATCTTACATTTTAATATCCTAATTTCCTATATACTAAGACAATCTTTAACTATGATTTCTTGTATAACCATATCTTGAAATATTATGATCTTCATTTCTTGATATTTGTATCAGAATGATATGTAAAATTTTCTGTAGAAAGAAGTTTAGAATAAAATTCACACTAGTTTATTTAAGGTTTGATAATCATCAAAATTAGGATGTAGCCTTAAACCAACACATACTTTATAACCATGTTATAATTAACCAGTTTATTAATAATTTTTTAATAAGTAGTTTAAAATTTTAAAATTATTAACATTAGTTAGTCTAATAATTTTAGTTAATCAATCTATTTTTGAATCAGTTAATCATTAAAAAAAATTATAATATACAAATATTCTAAATTACTATATAAATTGTAAAAAGTATGTCAATCGTTCAAGGTAACGAGAAATATACATTATAAAATCAAATATAATACTAAACGAATTCCAAAATAAAATCAAAACATAAAATCCTTTTCCACCTAATAATCTTCTTCATCTAATATAGCCATATTGGCATTTAAAAATTATATCAACTTATTTTTTTTTCTTTTTTATTTCACTCAACCATTCAACTAATCCATTAGATATACTTTGAAAAACAATGTAGAATCAAAAAGAAAATGTTCCGTTATAGTAATTAAATCAAAGAAAGAGAAAAATGATCGAGGAATAAGTTAATTATTTCATGCTCTTTTAAACAATTATATTGCATTTTTTGCTGTATAGTATTCTTCATCTTCTGCTTCTCATGGTGGGCCGGGCGTGGGCTCTGGTTTCGGGTGGACTGGATTGGGGGCTTGCACTCTCGTCTTTATAATATAACCGGTCAAAATTGGAATCTTTCTCAAAGAGAAAGTACCCACTTCCCAACAAAAACGAAAATGCCAAATCATGACATAATGGAATATACTTGCATGAAATTCAAAGTTATTGGTCCGATTAATTGAAATTTATAGTGAACAAATTTATGAAGCAGATCCAGGAGTGGTCTACATGTTGAAGATTTGAACCGAAAATTATAATTAAAGTCCAAGAGAGATATACAAGCCATCCCATCTTACTTTTGAAGTATTTTTTATTATCATAAAAAAAAAATTATTCTTTCGAGTTGATTTTGTTGCAATTGTCTCGTGGAAGGTAGGAACCAAGTGACAGTCAAATGCTGTAAATGTTCGAGCATTGCTGGTTGCTGGATACAGTATAAAGACAATGGCAAATAATCTGACATTAACAACAATGGAATGGAGGAAAAAAAAACATTAATAACAATGGAATTTTAGTAGCATGATAGCATTACTGATATGGTTGCAAGACACATGCATCTATAATTATTTTTATATGTTATATTAAGCTGTTCATCAATCAAAAACAAAATTCAGAAAGAAAAAGAAAAGAGTTTGGATGTTTTGTTGTTTTTATTTTTTTTGCCCTTTTTGGTAATTGGCCTGAATTTGAATCTGATAAATCTTTGCTCCGCAATAAATAAACTAAAGAAAAAGAGAAAAAGATAAAGGGTATAAAAAGCTTTGGAGTAGAGAGCCATCTTTGAAAAGAAAGCAAAGCATATGTTATTGTTCTCCTCTTTTGTGAAAATTTGATTGCTACGAGACTACAAGAATCTCATGCAATGTTTGAATGGACCAAAGACCAAAACCGAACTAAAGAATCCATTGATAAAGACTAACACACTCTGCTTTCTTCTTTCTCATCAACTCTACCTTTAACTACTGCTGCCTGCCTTCACTTTAATTATATCTTCCTTTTTAATTAATTAATTAATAATATCTCAATAAATTAATTACAACCCAATTCAAAAAGAATAAAAAGATGCATAAACACAAACCCAAAGGTAATTGATACGTGTATAGATATTGGTACATGTCCTTTCCCTATATGTTTGGCTGCTGGAATATTAACATATATTTTGAGTTCTAAATGCTTTTATATTTTTGTCTTTATTTCCTCATGGGTGTAATTTCTTCTTTGGTCACTATCATCATCAAGAAAGCAAAACTTGATTTATGCATAATATATGATTTATCTCATTATATATATATAGTTATATACCTCTCTTTTGATTACTTCTTTCTCACACTTCACAAAATAAAGAAAAATAAAAACATTATGTCAAATACTAAAGTATATGGATTTTGCAAAGGCTGTCCAATCTTTCCCTAGTTTCTTTTGATGCTGAGGGTATAGTGTTGTGTATGATAAGCTTCCTCCCCCCCTTTTTTTGTGCTTTTACTACCCAACATATATAACAATTCTGTGTAAGTAATTAAGAAAGATTTTTGCATGGTGCCAGGGATTCTCAAATAATTCACAAGGATTTTTTTTTCTTGTTCTTAAGTTCCTTTTTCTAAAGAATACATACAAGATGGCAGTCATCTTGTTTTCAGCTTTTGAACTTTCTGCTTATCAACCTTGTTAAGTTAATTCTTCAGTTGCTGCTAAACTCTGCCAGGTGGTCGCTTGGAGTTCCCAGCTCTCCTGAAAAGACGTAGGGAAATAAATTTAATATCAAATTGTTTGTTAATTATTCACTGTTTTATGTTTAAAGAAAATAAAATCTTTAATTTTGCTGTAGCATATCTATCTTTCTTTTTCTCTGATTTTATTTTTTTGGTCAAGGGGATAACTTGACCATGCGTGATTGTTTCTTTTAAAGCTTTGGAAAATAATTTGTTGTTTTTAGATCTTTTATAGTAATTTAAGTTCTGCATGAAATAATAAAATCAATTGCTACACTCTCTCTCTTGCCTCTCACTTGAAAAATAGAAGGTTGAGTTACTTAATTTCCTTACAATTTACGATTTAATTTATAAATAATTAACGTCAATAATAAAATGTAGAAAAAATAATTTCCTCAACATTTATTGTATATTTATATATAGCTAGATACTGGAAATAGTTAAAAGGGGGAATTAAACCTAAAGTTATCACAAGGCTAAATCTAGGAGCATTTAAGAGTAATATGGAATAAAGTATTTAATCTATAAGTACTCATAATCGAATATGTGAAGAAAAAAACTGGCAAATCAAGAAAGAGTTGTTTCTAATGGTACTAGCCAAATAAGGCTGCATCAATCCTGTTAGCTAATGGCTAATAATTAAAGAAGAAAAAAGAAAAAGGCACCATGAAAAGGTTATAAAGGTCTCGTAAATGTAGAGCACAAAATAAAAATGTTACTTAACTTTGAATAAACATGTTTAAGGGTGACGGATGGAATAAAGTGAAAGGGACAGGCTTTATTTTTCCCTCCCCCCAACTGGTGACTAACACATCTTTATCTTATTAAACAGAGAGGCTTCTAACAAGGATTCAATGTAACAGTTAATTAAAGCTTGAAAATGTGTTGATGTGCGCACTTATTTGTACTGTCCAATCGGATAAATACACACGATTCGATAGTTCGGATGCACACAAACTAGATTACCACTCTTAAAAACCTGATCTTTTTTTATTTTTCCCTCAAAGATATTGAATATATTTCTAGCTCTTAGAATAAAACTTTTATTTATTCTTGGTTTAATTGGCTATCTAACACTGCTAATCTGGTCACACACACACACACACACATATATACACACTATCAGTGTATTATATATGCTCATCAATATCAACCTATATATGGTACCTTTGGATTAAATTTAGTAGTCGTAAGATTCTTTTTTTAATGTCTATTACAGCAAATTAATTAGAAAAGGCCAATTTCCAGATAAAACATCGATCCAGTTTATACAGGCATCTAATTACTCTACATGACATGGAGAATATTTTTATCATGTAAACGTGTAGCAAATACTATAATCTCATTTATGTGGATATTTGGATGGACCTTAAATGCTAAAACTCATTAAACAGGGTACTGCTCAATAAACGAGCTGAATTCCCTGGCATTGCATTAAAATTTCATCGTTCACTTGATTAAATATAAATACATTAAAAAAAAATTTTCCTTTTGTCAATCAAGTTAGTGATAAAATACTGTAAAAAAGGCCGTTTCATGATTCATATATAACATTTTACAATTAGTTTGGTGCGACAGAAATTGATGCACTGAAAGTTAAACGAATCAAGCTCCGGGTATATAGCTAGTTAAACTACAAATTAAAAAGTTAATTAAGTCAAGCTTTTCTATTTTTGAGAAAAAACAAAAGAATGACAGGAAAGCTAATAGGATTAATTTATGTACCTGTTATGAATAGGATCTGGACCATTAGGAACTTTTCTCTTGCTCATCATGTAATTGAAGTCCAATTGAGGATCATAAACAAGCTTTTCTCTTCCCAAATCCACCTCATGATGTTTGTTAATTCCACTGAACTGAGCACTAAGCTTTGTCCTTTTAGCACCTTCATTTTCCAGCTGAAGAGAAGTTCCAACTAACAGAAACCACGCAAAAACGAACATTGCAGTTCCCCCCAGTACCACCTTAACCCACCAACAACCTCTACTACTTACCATATTTTATATCTTCTAACAGAGCAAGAAGATGCCCTTTGTACTCAAAAATCAAACCTTTGACGATTTAGTTGATGAATATAAGAGAAGAAAAAAAGAGAGAGTTGTCTAAGAGAAGAAGTTTCCTTTTTATTTTTTTCGGGTTGAAGGGTTAGGGGAGGTTGGTATTCTTTATAGGTTAGAGTGATTCTGTTGCACTTTCTCGAACTCAGAGAGAGAGAGAGAGAGAGAGAGAGAGAGCTTAGGTGGTTTCGAACATATGGAGGTGGGAACCTCTTTGCTTTATACTGATAATATAAGGTCCCAAAATACACTCTCTGATTCTTTTTTCTTTTTTATGTGTATTTTCATGCAGCCATAAGTAAGTAAAGAGTCCCTTACGTACAAAATGGGGCAGAGGGAAAATGATCGGGAATTTTACGAGCAAATTCAACAGTGAATTGCTATCTAAGCAGATGCAGTTAAAAAAGTGGTTATTATATCCTCAAATGTGTGAATTACTATCTAAGCAAATGCAGTTTAAAAAAAATAGTTATTATGTCCTCAAAAGGTGAGTTGGGAAGCACCTTTTTTTCGATATAGTGTTTGAAGCGTCCAGAAATCCCATTAAAAACTTAAAAGAAAAACTATTATTAATCAAACCAATAAAATCTAAATACCGAATAATTTCTGCAAAAAAATATTATTGTTATACAGCTGCAATTGAAGTTTTACTCATATTGTAATTCAGAATGGGATTAGTATATGATCAAATTTCTCATGCATTAGCGTAAGTATATAGTTAAACGAATTAAACTCCCATAAGCAAGGGATTAATACAATATTCCTTGTTTAACAAGAGAGATATACATTCCTTGAATTTGTTAATTATTTTTTATGTATTTGGAAATATGAAGTATATATTCTCTCTTTCTTCTGTACATCTATTTTTCTTTTTTGATCTAAAAGCAAGGGCTCTTCTCCTTACAAGAACTTCTTTGTCTTTTGCGGAGATATGGAATTCCAATTCACCCACATTAGCCATTAGCACATTTCAAACGTACCAGTATCAGTATGCTTTTCATAATTTGTACTTCAAAAACAATTTCTGTGACTTTATTTAAAAGAAATAAAAATTTATGTAAATAGCTTTTAGAAACTTTAATTAAGCATATCAAATACAAGTTTTTTTTAATTACTTTTCCTTTTTTTGGTCACAAATTACTTTTCCTTTGGCTAATTAAGAAGTGTGCACATCATAAGGGCATATTTATATATTGATATATTTTTAAAAGTATCATTTTGATATTCAAAATTATTGTAAGTTTTCGAGTTTAAATTTCAATTCTTAAATATTAGAGATACAAAAAAGTTATATAGCATTCATTTACAATTTTATATAGAGAGGATATGTATTATGGTTGAAAGAGGCAAGAAATGAAAGAATGATAGATGGATGCTGATTGGGGGTAGTTGACCTTTTGGCCATGCTCTGGTCTATCGTTGGGATCTTCCTTGAAAGTCCAACAAAAAAAAAAAAAATTCATCCTTGGAATTAGAATAGTCTCCCCTCCAATGATTAAGAGAGCAGGCGTTTTCCTTTTAGAATCATATGACTTGAATTGTTTTCCTTGAAAATGTGCATATATATATATATATATATATAGCCACCAAATCAGTTCTAATTTCTAAAGGTGGCACCTTCTTCCTTCACGTGCGCGTATATTTAAGGATTATTTTTCATGCTTCGGGGATGAGATACTTGTAAGGAGAACAAATTTCAAATAAACTTTACATTGATATATTTTGGAGAAGATGTTATTATTCTCTCACCAATTCAACATGGAAGCACGGTCTTGATACTCGTTGCTCTATCATTTTTTTTCCCTTCTTTAAGAATCAATTGGTGTTAGAAAATGCATTATCATCTTCCTTACATTATACTCATCTTTGAGTTAATATCACTTACGATAACTGAAATTACGCCTAATAATTCAAAAGTAACTAAATTATTTTTCGTAACAAAATTATCACTAAATTTTGTATTATTTTTCACAAAAATTATGAAACAGGTTTCTGGCGAAAACTATCATTGAAATGCTGACATAGCACGTCTCGTTATCTACTTGTACACAGGTGGCGTGTCACGTCATTATTTGACGTCAGCTACTTTTGCACATGTGGTGTGCCACTTCAACTTACTTGTACATACTTGGTGTGCCACATCAGTACTCTGATAAGAGTTATCATCGAAAATCGATCAAAATAACTTTTGCGCAAAATAATATAAAGTTCAGTAACAATTTTATTATAAAAAAATATTTTAGTTACTTTTGGATTATTATGCGTAAGTTCAGTAAGTATGGGTGAAATTAAGTTATTCATCCTTACATTATATTTATTAGGGGTGTTCAAAAATAAATTGGGTGAATTATGATAGAACTTGAATTTAATTTATATAGCGTATTTTGAGAGATAATATATAGTTTAACTTTATTTTTTCTTTAGATAAAATTTAATCATAACCCGTCTAATCTATTTAACCCATTTTTAAAAATTTCTAATACTCATTATCACTCGATTGTCCATTATATTTAATTTTGACTCAAACTCTTACCTGAAACGTGGGATGACATGATACAATTACCACAACACCTTAATCAACATAAACTAGGCTTTAATTAATTTATATGTTTTTATTGCAGAAAGGCAGCACTACAGCTGGTTGTCCTTCTACAAATAATCAAGTGTATAATATTCTTAATTAAAGGGAATTCATACTAGGTCATCGAATACTTATGTTAAATAACTAAAAGGGACTAAAATCATAACTAAAATATCTTATACATCTTTATTTGTTTTTTGCTTGATTTGTAGGAAAATACCTATATATGGACTGAGTTTATGAGAAAAATAGGTTGTTCCGTAAATTTTTTTCATGATCTTAGGTGAAAAATTTCTACACTTATTTGGTCCAAACCTGACTTAATTTGCTTGAATTTATGGATCTAATTTTCTTCCTTGGAGGGTCTATGAATCGCCACATATACCCAGCATGACTGAAAATTATGAAGTGGAAGGTATATAAACCAAATATTTAATTTGAAAATTTCAAATACATAAAAAAGGTTATCGATCAAATTATTGATGAAGAGCCATATTCCAATTGTAATTATTCTCTAATCTGTACTTTAAAAAAAAAAAACTTTATTTAAACAAACTTTTTTAAGAAGGTCTAAGTAAGTTTTCAACACTTAAAAAATAGCATTGCTCAAATACAAGCTATATGTCTATAGAGGAATCGGATGACATACAAAAAGTGTATATATATATATATATATATATATATGCATGTGTAGTGTACATATATGGAATGTCAACATCTTTGATAACTTTACAATTCCGGCCGGCATGGTCCACGTATATATGCTCTAGTGACATGAACCACTCTTAGTTGGCATTACTGCTAGCTTAATTTAATACCTTCCAAAATCTCTACTCTCTTTGAAAGAAAAGAAAAAGAAAGAAAGAAAGAAGGAATTGGCATATATGATCTAAGGAGAATCTATGTATTAAATCTGGTAAGAAAATTTATATATTTAGATGTACATGAATATATATATTTCTTTTGGGATTGAGGAGGTTTGATTATTAATAGAGAATATCATTAGCAATGTTAGTCCCAATAGCGAAAGCATATGGCACATTTTGTCTTATCCATACCATTATATTTATATGAATCTTACTGTACAGACATTTAAAAGTTTTATGTTGGGAAGAATCCAATGCTGCCTCTCTTCTTCTTGTTTTAGCTTATCATTCAAGGTATAAATCTTCTATTTCTTTTTTAAAATTAGGATAGAGATGCTGTTGGTGTTAGTGCATTGTTAGTTTTTAACACTATTATCGCACCACTGATCTTGCAATAGGGATGGATACTCAAGAATGCGCCGCCTTTCCTGTATTATTAATTACCCATTTTCTTTAATGTAAACGTGTGAAATATATTCATTTATTATTATTTAGATCCCTCCTATGAATTTTATCATGTAGTAATAAAATGACAAGCATGCATTAATAAACCTTTTTTTAATCTAAAATTATATTATCAACTTAATTAATAAAAGATTTATAAGCTAGGTCTGAATAAGTCTCTGAATGAATAAATAGTTAAATTATATAACTATTTTGTGGTATAGTATATATAACTAGTTGTATTTATATTATGAATTCTTGATTTTGTATCGGTTTAATTTTAGAAGGTTTTATTTTAATTTTGGTTACTAAAATTTTATATTTATCGACTAAGTTTGACTTTATTCAAACATGAGACTTTATAGTTTCTAATGCACGATCAATAAAATTTATCGATTTTTTTATATTCGGTCTTATTATTTGATTTGAAAGAAAAAGAAAAATAATAGCTGGTCTTCATTGAGTTGATGAGACTTTACCTTTATAGTATAACTTCAAATTGATGGTTTGATATGCATCTTTAACCCAAGCATTCCGAGCTACAGTCCCTTCCGCCAAAGTAAAGCTATATAGGTTCCGAAAGCATGATTTTATGCTCATAATGTGTCTTCATCCTTCACATCTTCGTTTAGTTTGAGTTACTTGAAAGGGCTTCTTTAATTGCTTCTAGAAATTGGCCTCACTGCTGTAGAAGTTGCATGCATGGTAATGTTGCATCTAACGGTCAATATTCCTCGTGAAGTGTATGGCAGGATAATAGGCTAACCCTGAACATTGTATTCAACATGTACCTACATACTATTCACGGAGTGAAAACAATACTTATTGCTAGATGGGTCGAAAGAGGTGAGATGAGATGGTACAAGTCTCTTCTCTCTTAATCAAAATTCTCGATTTTGAACTCTAAATATGAAACATTCTTAAATATTTGAAATGCCAAATGTGAAAAAATATCTTTAATATTAATCAAAAAGAGCAATTTTGCTCATAATATTTAGTTACGTACTATGTTATTTTTAAAATTATCAAAATAATGTAATTTTACCCCTGAAATAACGGAATCGTTAATTTGACGTCATTCCATCAAAATTGTGCAACGTGCCCACATTAGCAGTTAAAAGACGAAATACGGTCAAACTAATTATTTCATTATTTCGAAGATAAAATTGTATCATTTTGATAATTTTAAGAGTAATCTTGCGCGTAACTAAATATCAGAGGCAAAATTGCTTTTTTTTGGTAAATATTAACGATATTTTTGTACATTAAGTCTATTTGAAAATTGCTTTTTTTTTTCTTTTTGTGAATATATTTATGTCGAATTCAAATTAGTTGAAGCAATAAATTTTAAATATGGAATGAATTTACACCAAAAACTGTATGCTGATTCTAAAATTTAATGCACCGTTTTTAATTTATAATATGATCTCTGTAGAGAACTAGGATGTGCTATAAAATCAGACTGGGTTACCACCTCGATCATGAAAATGATACCCCTTTGTTCTGAAGCTTCAATAGAAAGTTTTGGCTGGAATCAATCCCATTTAATTCAATTCGATCATGGCTTCTAAAGCACTAAAACAATCTAGTTGGCAACCATCATAGGCAGTGCAATTAGCATGGCCTCATCCATATGTTTTTTTAAGATTTTGCATATCTTTTAGGATTTTTGTTCTTGAAAAGTTTACATCCTAATGTAGCAACGAGAATCACATTGTGAGATAAGATTAAGAACTTTAATTGCTTTTATAAGCTCAGAGATGATCACCGCAACATGAAAAAAAAATGTTCAAATTAAACTTTGCGGCATGATTTTTTTTTAATATTATTATTTTTCAAGTCAAAATAGAATGCCAGCTATGGAATATAAATTAAAAATATTTATGTATGTGGTATTTTATACTATTGGTTTTGTATATAAGATATTAGGAATATTTCTACATTTAGAATATCTTTGTTTAATACTTGTGAAGCTGTAAACACTACGCTACATAATAATTGTTTGCGTAAAGGTATCGTTCATCTTCTGAAATTTGAAAAAAAAAAAAACAATTAATTTTTTAATATTTATTTTGATGTAATATTTTTATTAAAGTTTACAAATTCGGATAATGTCACTTCAAAACTGACGAATTCATTATTTTGACTATTTTTCATCAATTTACTGTTGACGTGATATCAAAATTGACACGTGACAAGCCACCTCATGACACTTCAGACTTCATATGCCAAAAATAGTATCACGTAATAAGATTGAAAGTTCAAAAAAACCCATAAAATATTTCAAAAAAAGCAATTTATCCATTAAAATTTGTAAATTAGAATAATTTAACTTCTGTTAACGTGTTATACTTATGCCACGTCAGCATTAATTAACGAAAAATAATTAAAATAACGGATTTATCAATTTTAGAGTTTATTATCTCAATTTGTAAACCTTAAGCTGCTATTGCATCAAAACGAATATTAAAACGTTAATTCCTGTTTTTGTTAAATTTGAGAAAGTGAATTGCACTTTCAGCCTAGCTATTTTATTTTCAGAAAATGAATATGATGTAATAAGGTTTTTGAAAAATGTACTAGAAGAGAGAATAATGAACTGTGTTTTTAAAACCTAACACTCATCCTCTCTGTAATAGTCCTATACGAGGTTGACATATAGCCACTGGAAAAGACTGATATTAATTGTTAATTAATACAATCTTAAATTAATGAAACATTAACATGCGTTGGTTCTATACTATTTTTTTTTCTTTATTCTATCCTACTAATTGCCCCACGATTCCACTCTCCACAGTTGAGATTCTGACATACACCCACTTAACAAATGACAAATTAACAATATTCTAATTTTGGTTAATATTAGAAATGATTAGCATTCAACGAAATTTATTATCGGGAAATTAGAAGATAATTTGACTTTTTTCTTTTTTGGCAGCACCAAAGCACAAACTAAGTTATTTATTTTTGTGGATTCGTACAAGACAGGTTATGAAATGTTCCCACAAATTGGATATGATTAGAGACAAAAGGGACTATTGAGTGAAATTTATTCTATGCCATGAAGTCCAATAGCGAAGCAAAAGCAATTGGTTGAGATGGATTCAATTGGAGGCACGTACAACAACTTTCTTGCACAAGTTTCTTCCCATTTATATAATTCATTTCAAAGATTCTCACAAATAGCAATATATAATTAGACTTAATGTACTTAATATTTACCGAAAAAAAATATTTTTTTCTCTAAAATAATACGATCGTTAATTTTACCGTATTTCGTCTTTTAATCGTTGATGTAGATACGTTGCACCTTTTTGATAAAATTATGTTATTTTATAAGTAAAATTATATCATTTTGAGCAAAATTGCTTTTTTTTTTGTAACATTAAAAATATTTTTACATGTTTATCCATATAATTATGTCATGTTTATATTTATGGCTACCCAAACATGTTCGTCCATATCGATAAAGGATTCCAAGCTATCACCTATGTAGGTTAGAACATTTGGCCCAATAATGGGTCCATGTGGTTAAATAATCAAATAGTTTTAATAATGTTTTGAAATTCAATTCACTTTGTTAAAGAAGAGGCTTTAAAGCAATGAGATAGTATGATGGAGAGCCACATAGAAAATGATATGTTTGGGTATAATTGCTGCAAATCTCACTTTGTGGAGTGTGGATTTTGTTAAATTCAGGAGTCCCAGTTGCTGCAAGTATGAACTATTTTTCTTAAAAGTGAGTTCTTTGCATCTCAATCACAAATGTTTTTTTTTACCTTATCTTAATTTCTATCTTGCTGTCCAATGGTCTTAGTTTCATGATTAATCTAATATATGATTGGTGAATTATCATTGGGTTAAGTAATAAACTTAATTAGCACATTAAATACTTTTATCAATATTTTACTTTAGCAAAATAAATATTTTTATGATATTTGAATTAGAGGTAAACCTATCAAAATTTTAATCCGAAAACGATATTCATAGAAATATAGAAATTTTCAATGGTAAAAACATAAAAAATGTTAGTTAAGTTGTGGATAAAAGCAAACATTTTGATAGAGAAAAAAATAAACTAATTAAATTAAAAAAAATTTTTTGGCCCAATTTTCTATTAGAAAATTTAGCTTGTATGAATTGCTATTGGTTCGATACTAATAATGCCGGTCGGTTCAGTATGGTAAGGATATATATATATATATATATATCCACGGTTGAAATTTTAGTAAGAGTGAATTTTTCATATATATCCTATAACATGTCTGATCTAATCATAGAATTAAGAAGTTTCTATTACATATATCTATTTCAACTAGTATTTGGGTGATTCTGGTTGAGCCGAAATTTTTTTTCTTAACTAACTCAATGACTCCAAGCTTGTTCAAAAAAAATACTTATAACTTAAGTAAGCCGATAAAACTATAATTGTCCAAATGACTAATTTTCAAATAAAAATCCGGCAATATAACGACTAAAAACTTATTTAATCCACCTGAAAATCAGATAATTTTTCTTAGCCCTTCAGGGGCACAACAATACAAAATAATCTGTACAAGCATCTCATACATCTATTCTCATTATATATTATATTTCTTCAAATAATTCAGTTTTACAAATAACACGCTTAAACCGCTATAAAAATCCAACATGAAAAAGCAATTTACATTAAAAAATCGCCTCATTACATCTGTGAACCTCAAAAGTGAAATTGTCTGAAACTAGATCCCTTCTTTAATGGTTGAGCATAACAGCTGCCTAACCCGAAACAAGCCTAACCTGTTACCATACACGAATAACAAAACCCGTGCTAAGCTATAAAGCTCAGTGGAGAACAATGTAATTTTACAGATAATCTTTTGAACACGAAAAATCAATTATACAAGTATAAAGTTAATAATACTCCTGATTGATAACTTCAATTACCTTAGATTCCAGTTCTACATTCAGCAATAAATCAAAAGCATAAGCGACAGAACATCTTATTCAAATAGGCAACAAAACTTAATAACTCAGTAAACAATACATCCTTAATCGTTACCACAAACGACATTTGGCATAATTCTTTCATACATATACATCATTGTAAACATAGTATGCATTCTAAGATCACTTTCATGTAATCATTAAAATAATCTTAACAAGGTGAACAATATATTACTTAACACCATAGTGTGGCCATATACTATGTATTTGATCGATAACTGAGTGGTATTCATACCTATATATTATATAATATATATATATATATATATATAATATAGTTACATATTGCTTATATAGATTTAAAGAATCACATGCTCATCATATTATAATTTTCAATTTATTATCCAGTTACTGTACATATATAAAAGATAATTCTTATACAAATTAGGTTCTAAACTATAACATTTCTTATCTTTTACACTTTTGACTTATTTTCATGTTAATGCCCCTAGTACAGTGTCGACAGAAATACTCAGACCAGTTACACAGGATGTGGATCCTATAGGGCCACAACAAACTGAGAAATGACCCCAAGAGACCATTTCTCCATAGAACATATAACAGATACAGATAAGTACTATAGAGATCAATGATCCTATCATAGCAAAGCAAGTTGTCATGACTCATACCGCGGTACAGATATATTTTCCTATGGCCAGTCAATTATATCCTGGGCTAGTTTTTACTACCAGACTATTTTCTAAGGGCACAAAATCTCACTTACTTTCAAAACATTTATCAAGTTTCTCATCATTTCAATTCTTTTTTTAATCCAGAAAATACAGTTAGAATCTCAATATTTTTGTACAGTTTGTAAACCATCTTCCACTTATGTCATGAATTATGTCACAATAATTCAGCAGCTTATCTTTAATCTACTCTTCAGTCATCAAAGGAATCTACTATATATAGATTCTTTCAAATTATGTTAAACAGTCTAATAGTCATGAATTAACGATACTTGTACTAATCATGATAGTTTATATTTGACTCTTTTATGTTCATAGGAATTTATACATGAGTCAACATATAACCACATAATCACTACAGAATGACATACCTGTATAGTTTATTATAACCATCTCCCATGCTCCACTGTACTGAAATTTATCATCAGACATGCTATCTTCGATACATATATTCCATGTATTACCCATAATAGAGATGTCTATATATGTATATAAATTTAATATCATACTTATATATGTAACTATATCATTTTAAATAATCATATACAAAGGCAACCATGTGTAAAGCATAACATTTTTCATCATCAGGTTCTTATACTATCTTAAAAGTATAACCATGACATTATATCCACTCCATTTAGTATAATAATGCACATAATGATTATTCAAGTATCAGACAAGAATATATCAAGAGAGGTCAATGTGTCACGTTTATACCAATATCTAGTTACTATACTAATCACATTCTCACTTGCTTTATATTATAACATTATAGTTTTCACCTATAGTCTAGTGAATCCCAAATAACCGTCCTATCCTAGTCACCTTTCTTTTACTAAATTAGAAGTATGAAATGATAGCAACTACGACTATGTGATATAAATTCTTATTATTATAACAGAGACATATTACTATACTATAATTTTATCAAACCATATAATTTTAGAGTAAATCCATATATCATTATGCCATTTCATATTGTCTTAATAGCTATACATGCATATAAGTTCAATATCATAATCACCTATCTAGATGCATAATCTTAAACACATATAGATTTAAACCAACATGTGGAAATGCATAGCATTTAGCTGCCATTTTTCTTATGATACCATAATTTTCTTTTATCGTATATTAATATAGATATATCAAACCTAAGTAATTAAGGAGACTATATTACTTATAATGTACGAAAACCTGTATCAAAATAAATTCATAGGAATATACGTTAAGGTTGGGGTCTACAGTACAATAGGAAAAAGGCTAAGCAAACTATAATCATTCACTCAAGAAGTAAACCTCTATCCGCAAAACATTATATTATCTTTAAGCATCCTTAAATAAATCTCAAATTATATCATGACTTTTAATTGAAATTCTACTCAAATCACATCTTAAGCTCACTATCAATTAATATCTTCAAGATCTGTCAATAACTTTTACATGCCATTAGCATTTACTTATAATTCCCGTGACACCTGTACAATAAGTTCAATCATACATAATAACAAGAAATAAATCAATTACTCGACAAATTTGCAATTTCTTCCATTAAGTTGTCTATTCATTTTTTCATCTCAAGCATATTTTAATTTTACAAATCCTTAAGCCTTGAAATCAACCCATTTAAACCATTAAAACTCAAATCAAATCAAGCTCAAACTCTATCTCGTCTAGTTCAGCCTAACTACATGCACTTTAACTATTACACTTTCAAAAACTATTTTCTCACTAACACCATTTTTATTTACCTTTACAGATTATCAGTTTCTTATATAAATCCAATATATGCAAAGCTAATATCAATAATAAAAATTAACCAAACTTACTTCAAAATTACACGTGAAATCAAATTCTTAATCTAGTTCCCATACTCTGTTAAGATAAACACATAAGACAAACATTTACAAATACAATCAATTTCCAAGTTGACTTAACTAAATTTCAAAGAGGAATTTTTAATATCCCATACCGTAGTTGAAGCCCAGAATGCCTTCTCCATTCTGCCTCGTCGGAGCCTCGTCGAAAAAATACCGAAGCCGTCTACTGGTAGATCAAGCCACCGGTAACTTTCAGGCGATGATCACGTGCCCAAAAACTGCCATCATTTATCAGGATCAGAGCTTAAAGATCCCGCCCTTACCATCGTCGATCTCCCTGCTACCGGCGAGTGGGGAGGAGCAGCAGCAACCGGAGGAGTCGCCTTAGCCTCGGGATCCCATTGGTGTCGTCATCCCCTTCCACTGCCGTCGGGAATCGCCGAAAAGAAGAGAGAAATCGATCCGGTCAAAGAGAAGAAGAAGAAAAAAAACATGCAGACGCCGCCGGAGGGAAGGGACGACGATGAGGTGGTGGCAGCCGCACCGATCGCCGACGCAGGCGCCATTGATCGGAGGCAGCGCCTCCCCCTGCGCTCTCCTTCTCTTCCCCGATCCACACTCCCCTCTCCTCTTTCTCTTTATTTTTTTAATTTATTTCTTTTTATTTCTACACACACACAACTTTTGTTTTTATCCCACTATTTCTCTTTAAATTTGAACCACACATTTCTTTTTGAATCACACCTTTTAACATTATTATCATCATCTTATATTAATTTTCATAATATGCTTTATTTAAAAATTAGTAAATTAAAACCCAGAAACAATACTAACTTATATTGAAAACTTCATAACTAATCCTTGCAAATTGGTACCAAAATGTACTATTTACCAACTATAATCAATCCAAATTTTTGGGGCGTTACAACAGTTCTGTCCCCAACATCACAAAAAGAATACTTGACAATTATCCCAAGTAAAATGTTATTAAAGAAAAAAATTACACCACATAAGTATCATAATCCATGGTTAATTACGTCCATAATCGTTAAATTTTTTGGTTTATAACCAAATAATAACAATAAAATAATTTATAATGTAAAAATTATCAAAATTGTATTTTGGTTCAATTAAAGTAAAAATAACTTAAAAATTAAAATTTTATATTATCGAGATAATAATTAAGCACGTCACGTATAATTAACATGTTATTTTGAAATCAATTAACTTTATAAGTTGGACTACCAAATAAAAAAAGCGTCACATCATTGATGTGAATGCAAAATGTTATCTTGTTATCCTTAATAATCAGTCTTTTGTGTTGATTTAATGAATAAATACACTCATTAGTTGTTGTTTTGATTTAGGAACTGATTGGAAACGGAAATAGCAA
Source organism: Excoecaria agallocha (assembly GCA_037975025.1). Taxonomy (NCBI): domain Eukaryota; kingdom Viridiplantae; phylum Streptophyta; class Magnoliopsida; order Malpighiales; family Euphorbiaceae; genus Excoecaria; species Excoecaria agallocha. The sequence continues at coordinate 843,511 of JBBPFJ010000023.1, read as the reverse complement.
AGTAAAAGAAATTATTTAGCAGTTTGGACATAACAAGATAATTTGGGCATAACTCTCTCATACGGACTTCAAATGAGGGAATTCAAGATGCTGTGGAACGAGGAGAAAGAGCTCTAAAACTTTTATATTTTGAGTTTTGAGAGATACTGATTGCATCAAGGTCAAAATCGGGCTTGAACTTGCTTTGCATGATTGTCTAAAAAAATTCCAGGTTTGCAAAAGCAGAGCAAGTTGGGGACACGTGCAGCCTATTTTGGAAACCAAATTATAAATCTGGCATGCATAATTACAGCTGGATTATCAGTCTTCTAGTTGCATTAGAGGTCATTTTATTTTATTTTAAAAAGTCAGATTTTTATTGGTTGTTGGGTGGTTGACATCTTTTAGGAGTTTTGTTTAGGCTTCTTTGTTGGAAACCAGGGGAGGAGTTTAAAGGGAGCAGGGACTGTTCTGTTTTGGGGACAGAGGATTTTGGGGATTCGAAATTTTTTTCTTTTCTTTGTTATTTTTGTGATGGCTTGTAGCTAAACTTTCTATATATCGGTTGAAGGCTACATAAACCATTAATTATCGATTTGTGAGACTTTTGTTCATTAAATTGCAGTTGTTCTATTCAAGTATTGATTTCTTCTTCTATATTAATTTTCTGATTATCTATTTGAATGGCTAAGTGCGCAATTAGTCTATTGAATCGAATAATCTATTGCTAGTCTAAAAACCTATATCCATAATTGTATAGAAATTTTGGTCATTGGTAGCACCTGAATCGTATTGTTTACTACGTTAGATTCAATAAATTCAGAAAGAGAAATCATCTAGATTAAATAAATCACCGTGTGTTTTATTGTCTTGCTCGTTAGTTCTTCTAAATTATATAGCTGTTATTTAATTAAATGTTAGATTGTATCTAATGTTATTGGATAGCAAGAATAGAGTAGAATACATGTTTCTATTCTATTAACCATAAGGAAGGATAGATATTAATATTTTGACGAATATTTGAATTGCATTTGATTATTGTTGGTATCGATGGACAAATCAAATTAATGGTAGATGTACTGGATTTCGAGATTTTTTTATTCTGATTTTATTTTTAGTATTTTATTTCTTATAGATTTGATTCAATTGTTACTACACACAAAACCCTCCCTCTTTTAATTTGTTTGTAAATTATGATGTAAACATGAAAAAATAATGTGCGTAAAAGATAAAAAAAAACTCAAATAACTAATCATAACGTATTTATAGAGTTTATTAGTGTTAAAGTGATATGACAATTATATGTATCTTGTTACTCTAGTGATTAAAAAAATAATTTCAGATAATTTTTATTTTAATTAAAATAAAATAAAATTTTGATAATTTTTGCATTAGAAATAATTTTATTGTGATTGTTTTATTGTAAGTTTCAAAATTGGATGGTCACGCACATCATTAATTCCCATAATCCGCTTCAATATAGATCTAAGTAAGCTGATAAACTTTGCCAAACAAAGCAACTGGCTTGATCATAGATTCAGTTGGCGAGTAAATCAACAGCAGTATTAATCTCTCCGTAATTGTGACAAATAATAACTTGTCAATCCCGATTAAGACTGCATTTCGGAACAGGTGGAAAGTAGGGTACTTTCCCTTCCATTACACTCAATTCCATCAAACCAAACAGAGACTTATAGGGTAAGTTATTCTACACCTGTAGGGTGAGTTATGCTTGCTTTCCCTTCGATTACTCTCAATTCCAGAAATCCAAACAAAGACAATTTCCGACGAGCAATAAACGCAGCCAACTTCTAAGTTCTAACAAACAAACAGTGGCTAAATAATGTCCGACAACCTCGTTTCCACGCCTCCGGCGGCGCTTAGGGTCAAGTGGGACGTGTTTTTGAGTTTTCGCGGCGAGGACACGCGCGAAAACATCGTAAAGAATCTCTGTGATTCACTAGCAAAGCATGAAGTCCGAGTTTTCCAGGATGATGTGGGTATGAGTCAAGGAAACCGCATAGCTCCCAGTTTGTTGGAAGCCATTGAAGACTCGGCCGCATCAATCATCATGGTTTCTATTCGGTATGCCGATTCGCATTGGTGCCTCGAGGAACTTTCTAGAATATGCCAACTGAAGAGGCTCATAATTCCCATTTTCTACCAAGTTAACCCATCTGATTTTAGGGGACAGAAGGGTCCTTTCGAAAAGGATTTCAGGGTTCATATGGAGAGATTTGGGGAGGAGAAGGTGGCCAAATGGAGAGAAGCTACGAAGATAGTTGGTGGGATTTCTGGTTTTGTTTTTGAGAACAGGTTTGTGCTTTCTTACATTCGTAGGTTGCCTTCTAATAGGACCAAAAATAGACTGTATAGTGTTGTTTGTCTTTAGTTCTTTGTCTTACCTATGAATTGTAGAAGAAGATGCAGCTAAATTGTGGGTCGATTTCATTTAATGTTTATGTTAAGATTGTGAAAGATTGATCCTTTCCACTTTGAAGTTAAGAGGACACGGGTAGATAGTTTTTTTTTTATCAAAAATAAACTCAAGTTTGTTCCTTTTCTCATTATTTAAATATAATTGGTGTATTGCAGGGAGGAAACATGTTAAACATAGAATACTTTAAAAGGTTTGAATTAAATTAGTCTGTCAGAATCTTGAAAAATGTCGTTTTGGGTTTTCTTAATCGCATGGTGGTTGTTTAGTGGGGCAGCTGGGAGGATTTGAAAAATTGAAGTTCAAATTACCCATCTGGCCGGCCTCTATTTTTGCCATGCCATCTGATTCTTATAATAAACTACGCAAATTTGTCTCTAAGCTTTTTTGTTTCCCCACTAATATCTTCTGCCCTAATTTCTCAATGAACATTCACTTGGGATTATCTCTTCTTTACTCTAGCTACTTAAATGATCCTGGCTGTTGAAAGTCCTTGCATTTTAAGGAATTGATTTTTTTAATCACCAGACTCTGTCTTTTTCCGCCATTAAGTGCTAAATTCTCAACTATTGTGTGTCCTATATGATCCTAAAATGTTCATTATTCTGTTCACTGACAGCAGTAGCAATGAACAGCAGTTAATTCAGCTATTAGTCAAAAGGGTATTGACGGAGATGAGGAGGACAGTGGGTCTAGCTACGTATACAGTTGGACTTGATTATCAGACGGAAAAACTGATAAAAATGTTAAATGTGAAATCCAATCAAATTCATGTTCTCGGGCTTCATGGAATGGGTGGGATTGGTAAACCAACTCTTGTGAAGGCCCTCTACAATAAACTTATCAAACACTTTGAATACCGCTCCTTCGTATCAAATGTTAGAGAACTTGCAGAAGAAGGTGGTGGCTTGATCTCACTTCAAAATAAACTTCTAGCTGATCTCTCCCAAAACAAGATGCCACCTGTACATGAGTTTGGGGCTGGTATTACTGCGATCAAAGGATTGCTTCATGAGAAGCGTGTGCTAGTAGTTTTAGATGATGTAAATGATATAAGACAGCTCAATGCTTTAGCAGGAAACAGAAATTGGTTTGGTGAAGGAAGTAGATTTATAATTACCACAAGAAATAAAGATGTTTTGGTTGAACATCTTGTGAATGAACCATACGAGGTCAGAGAATTGGATAAATCTGAAGCTTTACGTCTTTTCAGTTATCATGCACTGAGAAGAGAGAAACCCGCAAATGACTTTGTGGATCTGTCTAATCAAATTGTGTCTCTTACTGGAGGACTACCTTTATCGCTAGAAGTGTTTGGTTCTTTTATGTTCCATAAGAGGACGACAAAGGAATGGGAAGATGCCTTGAAGAAGTTACAGCAGATTCGGCCTCGGGAGCTTCAGGATGTTCTAAGAATAAGTTTTGATGGATTAGATGAAGAAGAGAAATGCATATTTCTTGACATTGCATGTTTGTTCATTAAATTATACATGACAAGGGAGGAGGCAATTGATATATTGAAGGGTTGTGGCTTAAGGGCTGAGACAGCAATTAATGTCCTTGTAGCAAAATGTCTCCTTAAGATTGAAGCTGATAATACTTTGCGGATGCATGATCAACTTAGAGACATGGGAAGAGAAATTGTTCTTCATGAAAACATTGAAGAGCCAAGTTTGCGTAGTAGATTGTGGAATTATGATGAAATCACAAGGGTTTTGAAGCTTAAGAAGGTGCAAATCTTAACTGAAACAATATCGCCATTTTTTTTCTTCCTACATCATTAGCATCTTGTAAACGTACTAAGTTTGTTAATATGTTCTTTTTAATTATTATATTCATTTGAGTCGAGGAAGCTGCTCGTGCTGTAAGATCCACTGTTCATGAATTATATGTAAAAATAAATATCTACTTTTAATATTTATTATCTTCTAAGGTATGACTGAAAACAGGAAGCGAGAAATGTACGAGGAATCGTCCTTGACAGAAAGAAGAAACTTGTAAAGGATACAAGTGCTGATGAAAGTGTTTGTAACACCTTCCTAACTTCACTAAATCTGACATCTGCACTTGCAAACCTGAAAGAGAAATGCATACATCTTCTTTTCCCTCTACAAGGAGTAGAGAAGAAGGGTGAGGTGATGCTTGATACCAGTTCTTTTGCGTCGATGATAAATCTAAGATTGCTAGAAATCAATCATGTGAAATTAGGAGGGAGGTTTAAGTTCTTTCCTGCGGACCTCAGGTGGCTTCAGTGGAAGCGCTGTCCTTTGAAAAATCTTCCTTCTGATTTTTATCCTTCCCAACTTGCTGTCCTTGACCTATCAGAGAGTGGAATTGAACAAGTATGGGGTTGGAGAAGGAACAAGGTATGCATTCTATGGACAAAGGATATAGTGCTTTCTAAGAGTGCAGCTTATTTCATGGATATAAATCTCCTTTTTTTTTTTCCTTGTTCCTGTGTTGCAGGTGGCTAGTAACTTGATGGTTTTGAATCTTCGTTATTGCTATAATCTGGCAGCTATTCCTGATTTATCTGGGTATAAAGCCTTAGAAAAGTTGGACCTTGAGCATTGCACTCGACTGACGAAAATTCATAAATCTTTGGGGAATTTGAGGACTTTACTTCACTTGAACTTGAGAGAATGCTTTAATCTTGTTGAATTTCCAAGTGAACTGTCAGGGCTAAAGTGTCTTCAAAGCCTTACTCCCTGCAGCTGTTCAAACTTGAAGGACTTGCCACAGGATATAGGCAGCATGAATTCTCTGAAAGAACTTCTTCTTGATAAAACTGCCATATCCGACCTACCTCAATCCATCTACCGCCTCACTAAACTTGAGAAGCTTAGTCTGAATGGTTGCCAATCCTTAAAACAACTTCCAAACTGCCTAGGTAACCTGATTTCTCTGGTAGAACTCTCTTTGAATGGAACTGCACTGAAACAACTGCCTGATTCTATTGGATCCTTGTCAAACCTTGAGAAACTAAGTGTGATGTGGTGTAAATTACTTGCCACAATTCCTGAATCTGTTGGCAATCTCCAGTTCTTGAATGAAATTTCTGTTGATAGCTCTGCAATCGAAGAATTACCCAATTCAATCGGTTCATTGTCTAACCTGAAGCTCTTATCTGCTAGTCGTTGCCAGTGTCTAAGCAAATTGCCACATTCGATTGGAGGATTATCTTCTGTTGGTGAACTTTCCGTAGATGGTACATCAATTACTTCGCTTCCAGATGAGATTGGTGCATTGAAATTGATGGAGAAGCTTGATATGAATAACTGTGCAAAGATTACAGAATTACCAGAAGCAATTGGAAGCTTGTTGTTTCTAACTACAATAAACTTGTTTCGCGCAAGCATTACTGAGCTCCCTGAGTCAATTGGGAAGTTGGAAAATCTTGTACGGTTGAAACTGCGCGAATGCAAAAAACTGCAGAAACTTCCAGCATCACTGGGAAATTTGAAGAGCTTGCACCAACTGCTGATGGAGAAAACTGATGTAACAGAGCTGCCTGAGAGTTTTGGTATGCTTTCTAGTTTAATAATATTGAAAATGGGAAAGAAACCATCTGAATCTCTTAGCAATCAGGACAAGTTCATCACACTTCCTACTTCCTTTCCAAATCTCTGCTTGCTAGAAGAACTGGATGCTCGCGCTTGGAGAATATCAGGTAAAATTCCTGATGATTTTGAGAAGTTGTCAATGTTAGGGATGTTGGATCTAGGCTACAACAATTTTTGCAGACTTCCTTCTAGCTTGAGGGGTCTCGCTCTTCTCAAAAAGCTGTTATTGCCTCACTGTGAGGAGCTCAAGTCTCTCCCTCCTCTGCCCTCAAGTTAAGAAGAAGTGGATATTTCCAATTGTTTTGCATTGGGAACTCTACCTGATATATCTAACTTGGAGAGCTTAAATCTGCTGAACCTTACAAATTGTGAGAAAGTCCCCGCTATTCCAGGCCTCAAATGCTTAAAATCATTGGCCAGATTATACATGAGCGGTTGTAGAGCATGCTCCTTGTCGGTCAAGCAAAGATTATCCAAGGTTCCACTCTGTCTCTCTCTCTCTCGACTCTGCATTTCTTTGAACATGCACGCTCATTAGTTTTCTGTACAGAATAAGAATGTTAAGTTGTTTTATCATTTTTATTGCAGGTTTGTTTGAGGAATATGCGAGACTTAAGCATACCTGGAAGCGAAATTCCAGAATGGTTTTCTCAACAAATTGTAAACTATTCGGAGCAGAAAAACCGTGAAATTAAGGCAGTTATTATCTGTGCCGTTTTTGCTGTTGACCATCAGATACCGGATGAGTTGAGAGATGCACTCCCAGTACTACCAGCCATGGAAGCAAAGCTTTTTAAACTAAACAAAGCGCTATGCAACAGCACATTGAACATACTGGGGGTGCCAAGGACTGACGAAGATCAAATGTACTTTTGTAGGTACCCTGATTGCCATCCCTTGGTTGCTGGAGTGAGAGATGGTTACAAGTTAGAGGTGAGAGCAAAAAACCCACCAATTGTTGAAGGGGTTCAAGTGAAGAAGTGTGGCATCCATGTGGTTTTGGAAAATGATGATGACTATGAGGGAAATGAAGAATCATTGGATGAAAGCCAACTATCCTTATCTGCAAAGTTAGCTAATTTCTTCAATTCAATGAATTAGCTGAGTTCTTCAATTCAATGAAAGAATATGATGAAGCCTATTGATGTTGAAATCACAGGTTCAAGGTTATGGTGGAGTTAACTACATCATTGTATCAATCAAATGACCGGTTTTAAAAGGTTTAAGCTGTAAAAGGAAAGCTTGTCGCTATTTATATACCCTTTAAGCTATCATGCTCCTGCAAAGAGCGAGTTATTTTATTATTATTTATTATTTATTTTTTTTCAAAGAAAATCGAACTACATATAGGGGTATGGTACAATGTGTGCATATATAGTGTATACGTATCTGTACCTCGGTTGAATAATAAAGATGGGCTTACATCATACCACTACCTACTACGTGCAATATGGAATATTTATAGACTATTTTTTTTGGATAGGTTTTCCTGAGTACTTATCCTAGTTAAGCAATGAGTTTTGCAAGTTAATCACCTATTTTTTGATTGCACTAGCTTGGTTCCGGACGTACTTCACAGGTTATAAAATGTGGGCACATACACTTTTAGGTGATAATAGTGAATTATTTTTGTGTTTAATATTGATAGTAAATAGCTATTAATGGAAAATATTTTAAATTTATATCTAATTTAATTGACATTCTAAAATTTTTATATTCAGCAAAATACAATCATAGAACCAAAGTTTTATATATATATATATACACACACACACACACACACAATACAATGTGCATTGTTCATATAATTTTTTTATGAATAAATTTAATAATTTCAATTATTTTTTATAAATAAATATAATTACTGTGATTATTCTTTTAAATGTAAACCGATGATACTAAAAGACAATTTTTGTTATAAAATTTTATTTGCCAGAATTTAAATGTAATTAGTATATTTATTTATGTCAAATTAATATATATAACTATTATACAAATGAATATGAGCATGATTGATTTCAAGCCAAAAAAATCATTCTAACTAAAAATATTAATTATAAAACATTTAATTAAGAAGCTGAATGTGTTATATTTTGGACGAAAATATCTATAGAAACAATATCTTTTTTTGCAAGTCATTCACCAAAATGATAATTTTTTCAATAATTATTTATATTAATATATAAATATATGAATATAATATATATCTTGGGATCTTTCATTGATAAATCATCCAACATCAAGGTTGATTAATTTGATTCATAGAATGATTTATTTATATAGTTTTTGAAATCAGAACCTAAATGCTTAAACTATCTAATATATATATATATATATATATATAAGTTGAAAGATGAGAACGCATCGCCTTCTTTTACCTAATTGGCCTCAGATGAGTGCCTGCTGCCTCATTTTGCCTAACTTATTGGCCTCATCATGATCCGTATATGTTTTTTTATTAGACCTGATAAAATTGATTCAAACTCATGGATCGATCAAAATTTATTAAAAAAATTGATCAAAATCCCACTCAATCCATATAAATATCCATTGAATCAATCCAAAATTAATTAATTTTATTTTTTAACTCAATCCAATCCAATATCCAATTGATCAATCTAAAATTAATTCATTTTACTTTTCAACCCATTGCGTATTAACTCAATGGGTATTTTCAAGATTCAAAATTTTGATTCATTGGATATTAATCCAATGAATGTTTTATGTAAATTGTCAAAATTTTGATCTTGACTTATTGGGTATTAACCCAATGACTGATAGCAACCTTTCAACAAAAAAACATAATTATTCTTAAGCAAACGTCCAACAATTTTCATTTTATTAAAAAATAAATAAATAAATAAATATAAAAAAAGTCCGACAATGTTCATTTACTTGAAAAATTTAAAAGATAAAACAAAAGGCAAAAAGTCTAAATCCCCAACACTGGAAGTTTGTAAGTAACATTCCTTCGTTTATCTAATTAAGAAATAAATCAACTAACTTCTTTATTACATCTATATATAATCTGTAATATAATTATAATCAAGATACTTATAATAATAATTATGCACTGGTGGAGGTGGTGGTGGAGGTGGCGGCGGTGGACGTGAGCAACCAAATGCATAACAGCTAACAGAATGAGCGTAGAATGCTTTACATTTTTCAGGAGATTGTTGTTGTAAAGGCCTATATGTGAAATTCTCCAACTTTGGCAATAAACAAATACTTTCCGGAACTTTTCCTAAAAATTTGTTATGTACAACATTTAGTTGCTAATTTATGAATCCAATTCAATTTGAAATATGACATTTCAACATTATTTAAAATTCTCAAATTATTGCATTTTATTCCCATTTGATAAAAAAAATATTAATAATAATGTGAAGTACGATGGACAAATTCCAATTTCATGATGAACATTTGTACATTTAGAGAAAAGCAAGCACGTACAAATCCAACAAATATGTTTCATATTTCATGTTGAAGCAACGAGAATAGTAGGTCATTTGTGAAGAATCCATCATCAATAGGTCAACCCAAATCAATCCAATCCATTAATGACCTAACCCATTAATAACCTATATTTTTTGACCCATTAATAACCCAACTCATTAATGTCTTATCTATTAATAATCCAATCCAAATTCGTTCAATCCGTCCATTTGACACCTATACTTTTTACCATCATAACTTATTTAGCAACTACAGTTCGAAGCAAAAATCAACACACACCACTAAAATTCGCATTTTTAGCTTAAATTATTGCAATTAGCTGTACATGATTGTATCCGTAACAACCTAAAGATTAGCAAAATTCCTTCTGAAGAGAACGTAGAAGGTATACCAAAATTGAATGAAGACTATCACAAAACTAATGTAACTGGGCACACCTAAATTTACAAATTTTTCTAAGATTGTCCCCTCCTACTGGGACCAAAAAATTACTTTGTATATAGTGATATATGTCGAAAACCGACGAATTCGTTATTTTAACTATTTTTCGTCAGTTTACTGCTGATGCAACATTAAAATTGACACATGACAAACCAGCTCATGACACTTCAGACTTCATATGCAACAAATAGTATAAAGTGACAAGAATAAAAATGCAAAAAAGTCCGTAAAATATTTCAAAAAGAGTAATTTACCCCCTTAAAGTTTGCAAATCAGGATAATTCAGCCTCTATTAACATGTTACACTTATAGTACGTCAATAATTAACTAACGAAAAATAGTTAAAATAACGGATATGTCAGTTTTGAATGATATTATTTTAATTTGTAAATTTTAGGTAGATATTATACCAAAACAAATATTAGAGAGTTAATTATTATTATTTTTTTTTGTAAAATTTGAGAAAGTAAATTACATTTTCAGCCTAACTCTTGTATTTTCAGAACATGAACATGGTGTAATAAGGTTTTTGAAAAATGTACTAGAAGAGAGAAAAATAAACCATGTTTTAAAACCTAATACTCATCCTCTCTGTAATAGTCTTATACGAGGTTGACATATAGCTACTGGAAAAAGACTGCCATGGTTAATTAATACAATCTTAAATTAATGAAACATTAACATCCGTTGGTTCTATACTATTTTTTTTTTCTTTATTCTATCCTACTAATTGACCCACGATTCCACTCTCCACAGTTGAGATTCTGACATACACCCACTTAACAAATGACAAATTAACTATAAGTAAAATTGTACAATTTTGAGCAAAATTGTTTTTTTTTTAACATTAAAAATATTTTTGCACGTTTATCCATATAATTATGTCATGTTTATATTTATTGCTACCCAAACATGTTCGTCCATATCGATAAAGGATTCCAAGCTATCACCTATATAGGTTAGAACATTTGGCCCAAAAATGGGCCGGTGTGGTTAAATAATCAAATAGTTTTAATAATATTTTGAAATTCAATTCAATTTGTTAAAGAAGAGGCTTTAAAGCAATGAGATAGTATGATGGAGAGCCACATATAAAATGATATGTTTGGGTATAATTGCTGCAAATCTCACTTTATGGAGTTGTGGATTTTGTTAAATTCAGGAGTCCCAGTTGCTGCAAGTATGAACTATTTTTCTTAAAAGTGAGTTCTTTGCATCTCAATCACAAATGTTTTTTTTTTTTTTTACCTTATCTTAATTTCTATCTTGCTGTCCAATGGTCTTAGTTTCATGATTAATCTAATATATGATTGGTGAATTATCATTGGGTTAAGTAATAAACTTAATTATCACATTAAATACTTTTATTAATATTTTACTTTAGCAAAATAAATATTTTTATGATATTTGAATTAGAGGTAAACCTATCAAAATTTTAATCCGAAAACGATATTCATAGAAATATAGAAATTTTCAATGGTAAAAACATAAAAAAATGTTAGTTAAGTTGTGGATAAAAGCAAACATTTTGATAGAGAAAAAAAATAAACTAATTAAATTAAAAAAATTTCTTTGGCCCAATTTTCTATTAGAAAATTTAGCTTGTATGAATTGCTATTGGTTCGATACTAATAATGTCGGTCGGTTCAGTATGGTAAGGATATATATATATATATATATGGTTGAAATTTTAGTAAGAGTGAATTTTTCATATATATCTTATAACATGTCTAATCTAATTATAGAATTAAGAATTTTCTATTACACATATCTATTTCAACTAGTATTTGGGTGATTCTGGTTGAGCCGTATGAGAGAAAATTCTCATATACGGTTCTCCGAGGGGGAGTCCTTTTCTTTTGGTTTGTCTATTTCAATAAAGTCTATGATTGGCTCGAAGAACGTCACAATATTCAGGAGATTGCAGATAATATAACTAGTAAATATGTTTTTCCCCATATCAACATATTTTATTGTTTAAGAGTTGTAAATTCGATCCATATGACCTATATTTTTAGCTGAATTCAATTTGTTTGGATCAGTTCAGGATCATGATTCAACTACTTTATTTATGTTTTTATAATTTTATAAAATTTTTTATATATTGTAAATATATAAATAATTTTTTATAATTTATACATGCATAATTTTTTTTATTTTTAAAAAAAAAATCTTAAAAAGACAAAAAAAAATATCATAAATTATATTTTAATCTTGACTTTTCATAGTGAAAGTAGAGTAAGAAGATGTTTTTAGAGAAAAAAATGTCAATTACAACAATATTTCAATCTTCCACTCAAATTTTAATTATACCCTAACCTAAAAATCAAAACAAAATGAATCCTAAATCTTAATATATCAATCCCACCTCCCCGGTATTTAATATTTTTTCATAATTACATGATTGAAAATAAAAAGAAATTAGAATATATTTAGGCTCAACGATAAATAACCGAGGATGACATTGTGCATCTCTACATGAACGTAATTAATTTCAAGATTCTTGATATTGGGATTGTTTTGTTGTAAGTTTCAAAAATCGATGGACGTAATTAATTCCCATAATCCGCTTCAATATAGATCTAAGTAAGCTGATTAACTTTGCCAAACAAAGCAACTGGCTTGATCATAGATTCAGTTGGCGAGTAAATCAACAGCAGTATTAATCTCTCTGTAATTGTGACAAATAATAACTTGTCAATCCCGATTAAGACTGCATTTCGGAACAGGTGGAAAGTAGGGTACTTTCCCTTCCATTCCACTCAATTTTATTCTACACCTGTAGGGTGAGTTATGCTTGCTTTCCCTTCGATTACTCTCAATTCCAGCAATCCAAACAAAGACAATTTCCGACGAGCAATAAACGCAGCCAACTTCTAAGTTCTAACAAACAAACAGTCGCTAAATAATGTCCGACAACCTCATTTCCACGCCTCCGGCGGCGCTTAGGGTCAACTGGGACGTGTTCTTGAGTTTTCGCGGCGAGGACACGCGCGAAAATATCGTAAAGAATCTCTATGATTCACTAGCAAAGCATGAAGTCCGAGTTTTCAAGGATGATGAGGGTATGAGTCAAGGAGACCACATAGCTCCCGCTTTGTTGGAAGCCATTGAAGACTCGGCCGCATCAATCATCGTGGTTTCTATTCGGTATGCCGATTCGCATTGGTGCCTCGAGGAACTTTCTAGAATATGCCAACTGAAGAGGCTCATAATTCCCATTTTCTACCAAGTTAACCCATCTGATTTTAGGGGACAGAAGGGTCCTTTCGAAAAGGATTTCAGGGTTCATATGGAGAGATTTGGGGAGGAGAAGGTGGCCAAATGGAGAGAAGCTACGAAGATAGTTGGTGGGATTTCTGGTTTTGTTTTTGAGAACAGGTTTGTGCTTTCTTACATTCGTAGGTTGCCTTCTAATAGGACCAAAAATAGACTGTATAGTGTTGTTTGTCTTTAGTTCTTTGTCTTACCTATGAATTGTAGAAGAAGATGCAGCTAAATTGTGGGTCGATTTCATTTAATGTTTATGTTAAGATTGTGAAAGATTGATCCTTTCCCCTTTGAAGTTAAGAGGACACGGGTAGATGGTTTTTTTTTATCAAAAATAAACTCAAGTTTGTTCCTTTTCTCATTGTTTAAATATAATTGGTGTATTGCAGGGAGGAAACATGTTAAACATAGAATATTTTAAAAGGTTTGAATTAAATTAGTCTGTCAGAATCTTGAAAAATGTCGTTTTGGGTTTTCTTAATCGCATGGTGGTTGTTTAGTGGGGCAGCTGGGAGGATTTGAAAAATTGAAGTTCAAATTACCCATCTGGCCGGCCTCTATTTTTGCCATGCCATCTGATTCTTATAATAAACTATGCAAATTTGTCTCTAAGCTTTTTTGTTTCCCCACTAATATCTTCTGCCCTAATTTCTCAATGAACATTCACTTGGGATTATCTCTTCTTTACTCTAGCTACTTAAATGATCCTGGCTGTTGAAAGTCCTTGCATTTTAAGGAATTGATTTTTTTAATCACCAGACTCTGTCTTTTTCCGCCATTAAGTGCTAAATTTTTAACTATTGTGTGTCCTATATGATCCTAAAATGTTCATTATTCTGTTCACTGACAGCAGTAGCAATGAACAGCAGTTAATTCAGCTATTAGTCAAAAGGGTATTGACGGAGCTGAGGAGGACAGTGGGTCTAGCTACGTATACGGTTGGACTTAATTATCAGACGGAAAAACTGATAAAAATGTTAAATGTGAAATCCAATCGTATTCATGTTCTGGGGCTTCATGGAATGGGTGGGATTGGTAAAACAACTCTTGCGAAGGCCCTCTACAATAAACTTATCAAACACTTTGAATACCGATCCTTCGTATCAAATGTTAGAGAACTTGCAGAAGAAGGTGGTGGCTTGATCTCACTTCAAAATAAACTTCTAGCTGATCTCTCCCAAAACAAGATGCCACCTGTACATGAGTTTGGGGCTGGTATTACTGCGATCAAAGGATGCTTCATGAGAAGCGTGTGCTAGTAGTTTTAGATGATGTAAATGATATAAGACAGCTCAATGCTTTAGCAGGAAACAGAAATTGTTTGGTGAAGGAAGTAGAGTTATAATTACCACAAGAAATAAAGATGTTTTGGTTGAACATCTTGTGAATGAACCATACGAGGTCAGAGAATTGGTTAAATCTGAAGCTTTACGTCTTTTCAGTTATCATGCACTGAGAAGAGAGAAACCCACAAATGACTTTGTGGATCTGTCTAATCAAATTGTGTCTCTTACTGGAGGGCTACCTTTATCGCTAGAAGTGTTTGGTTCTTTTATGTTCCATAAGAGGACGACAAAGGAATGGGAAGATGCCTTGAAGAAGTTACAGCAGATTCGGCCTCACGAGCTTCAGGATGTTCTAAGAATAAGTTTTGATGGATTAGATGAAGAAGAGAAATGTATATTTCTTGACATTGCATGTTTGTTCATTAAATTATATATGACAAGGGAGGAGGCAATTGATATATTGAAGGGTTGTGGCTTAAGGGCTGAGACAGCTATTAATGTCCTTGTAGCAAAATCTCTCCTTAAGATCGAAGCAGATAATACTTTGCGGATGCATGATCAACTTAGAGACATGGGAAGAGAAATTGTTCTGCATGAAAACATTGAAGAGCCAAGTTTGCGTAGTAGATTGTGGAATTATGATGAAATCACAAGAGTTTTGAAGCTTAAGAAGGTGCAAATTTTAACCGAAACAATATCACCATTTTTTTTCTTCCTACATCATTAGCATCTTGTAAACGTCCTAAGTTTGTTAATATGTTTTTTTTAATTATTATATGCATTTGAGCTGAGGAAGCTGCTCGTGCTGTAAGATCCACTGTTCATGAATTATATGCAAAAATAAATATCTACTTTTAATATTTATTATCTTCTAAGGTATGACTGAAAACAGGAAGCGAGAAATGTACGAGGAATTGTCCTTGACAGAAAGAAGAAACCTGTAAAGGATACAAGTGCTGATGAAAGTGTTTGTAACACCTTCCTAACTTCACTAAATCTGACATCTGCACTTGCAAACCTGAAAGAGAAATGCATACATCTTCTTTTCCCTCTACAAGGAATAGAGAAGAAGGGTGAGGTGATGCTTGATACCTGTTCTTTTGCGTCGATGATAAATCTAAGATTGCTGGAAATCAATCATGTGAAATTAGGAGGGAGGTTTAAGTTCTTTCCTGCGGACCTCAGGTGGCTTCAGTGGAAGCACTGTCCTTTGAAAAATCTTCCTTCTGATTTTTATCCTTCCCAACTTGCTGTCCTTGACCTATCAGAGAGTGGAATTGAACAAGTATGGGGTTGGAGAAGGAATAAGGTATGCATTCTACGGACAAAGGATACAGTGCTTTCTAAGAGTGCAGCTTATTTCATGGATATAAATCTCCTTTTTTTTTTCTTGTTCTTGTGTTGCAGGTGGCTAGTAAGTTGATGGTTTTGAATCTTCGTTATTGCTATAATCTAGCAGCTATTCCTGATTTATCTGGTTATAAAGCCTTAGAAAAGTTGGACCTTGAGCATTGCACTCGACTGACGAAAATTCATAAATCTTTGTGGAATTTGAGGACTTTACTTCACTTGAACTTGAGAGAATGCTTTAATCTTGTTGAATTTCCAAGTGAACTGTCAGGGCTAAAGTGTCTTCAAAGCCTTACTCTCTGCGGCTGTTCAAACTTGAAGGACTTGCCACAGGATATAGGCAGCATGAATTCTCTGAAAGAACTTCTTCTTGATAAAACTGCCATATCCGACCTACCTCAATCCATCTACCGCCTCACTAAACTTGAGAAGCTTAGTCTGAATGGTTGCCAATCCTTAAAACAACTTCCAAACTGCCTAGGTAACCTGATTTCTCTGGTAGAACTCTCTTTGAATGGAACTGCACTGAAACAACTGCCTGATTCTATTGGATCCTTGTCAAACCTTGAGAAACTAAGTGTGATGTTGTGTAAATTACTTGCCACAATTCCTGAATCTGTTGGCAATCTCCAGTTCTTGAATGAAATTTCTGTTGATAGCTCTGCAATCAAAGAATTACCCAATTCAATCGGTTCGTTGTCTAACCTGAAGCTCTTATCAGCTAGTCGTTGCCAGTGTCTAAGCAAATTGCCCCATTCGATTGGAGGATTATCTTCTGTTAGTGAACTTTCCGTAGCTGGTACATCAATTACTTCACTTCCAGATGAGATTGGTGCATTGAAATTGATGGAGAAACTTGATATGAGTAACTGTGCAAAGATTACAGAATTACCAGAAGCAATTGGAAGCTTGTTGTTTCTAACTACAATAAACTTGTTTCGCGCAAACATTACTGAGCTCCCTGAGTCAATTGGGAAGTTGGAAAATCTTGTATGGTTGAAACTGAGCGAATGCAAAAAACTGCAGAAACTTCCAGCATCACTGGGAAATTTGAGGAGCTTGCACCAATTGCTGATGGAGAAAACTGATGTAACAGAGCTGCCTGAGAGTTTTGGGATGCTTTCTAGTTTAATAATATTGAAAATGGGAAAGAAACCATCTGAATCTCTTAGCAATCAGGACAAGTTCATCACACTTCCTACTTCCTTTCCAAATCTCTGCTTGCTAGAAGAACTGGATGCTCGCGCTTGGAGAATATCAGGTAAAATTCCTGATGATTTTGAGAAGTTGTCAATGTTAGAGATGTTGGATCTAGGCTACAACAATTTTTGCAGACTTCCTTCTAGCTTGAGGGGTCTCGCTCTTCTCAAAAAGCTGTCATTGCCTCACTGTGAGGAGCTCAAGTCACTCCCTCCTCTGCCCTCAAGTTTAGAAGAAGTGGATATTTCCAACTGTTTTTCATTGGGAACTCTACCTGATATATCTAACTTGGAGAGCTTAAATCTGCTGAACCTTACAAATTGTGAGAAAGTCCCCGCTATTCCAGGCTTCGAATGCTTAAAATCATTGGCCAGATTATACATGAGCGGTTGTAGAGCATGCTCCTTGTCTGTCAAGCAAAGATTATCCAAGGTTCCACTCTGTCTCTCTCTCTCTCTCTCTCTAGACTCTGCATTTCTTTGCCCATGCACGCTCATTAGTTTTCTGTACAGAATAAGAATGTTAAGTTGTTATATCATTCTTATTGCAGGTTTGTTTGAGGAATATGCGACACTTATGCATCCCTGGAAGCGAAATTCCAGAATGGTTTTCTCAACAAATTGTAAACTATTCGGAGCAGAAAAACCGTGAAATTAAGGCAGTTATTATCTGTGTCGTTTTTGCTGTTGACCATCAGATACCGGATGAGTTGAGAGATGCACTCCCAGTACTACCTGCCATGGAAGCAAAGCTTTTTAAACTAAACAAAATGCTATGCAAAAGCACATTGAAGATACTGGGGGTGCCAAGGACTGACGAATATCAAATGTACTTTTGTAGGTGCCCTGATTGCCATCCCTTGGTTGCTGGAGTGAGAGATGGTTACAATTTAGAGGTGAGAGCAAAAAACCCACCAATTGTTGAAGGGGTTCAAGTGAAGAAGTGTGGCATCCATGTGGTTTTGGAAAATGATGATGACTATGAGGGAAATGAAGAATCATTGGATGAAAGCCAACTATCCTTATCCGCAAAATTAGCTAATTTCTTCAATTCAATGAATTAGCTGAGTTCTTCATTTCAATGAAAGAGTATGATGAAGCCTATTGATGTTGAAATCACAGGTTCAAGATTATGGTGGAGTTAACTACATCATTTTATCAATCAAATGACCGTTTTAAAAAGGTTTAAGCTGTAAAAGGAACGCTTGTCGCAATTTATATACCCTTTAAGCTATCATGCTCCTTAGGACTGTTCACTATTTGGGTTGAACCGACCAACCCGACCAGACCAATCCGATCAAACCATTAAAATTCGGTTTAGATGGTTTTCAGGTCGGGTTGGGTTACATTTTGAGTTTTAAGCCGAAGTAAGGTCAGGTTACAGATGTTACATCGGGTTATTTGCTAAATCGACCATCTTCATCCTTCTCTTAATCGGTCCATGTCTCTGCCCCGTTTTCTTAAGCAACCACGCCCTCCTCTACCATCCAGTGTCTCATATGTTCCAAGCCACACCCTAGCTCCATTCTTCTTTGGATCTCAAATCTCCGCCGCATACTTCCCCCACGACCTCCTCCTCACAGCTATCTCCGCACTCGCAACTTTGTCGTGGATCTCCAATTTGCTCTGCATCATCGGTGTTGAATTTGGAAATAAAGAACTGCAAATGGTCATTTCGTGATCCGAATTGTTTAGTTCAAAACTGCTCAATTGACTCTAAGAAGGTCAAATCATCATCTAAGGTATTTTTTCCCCACATTCTCTCTATTTGACTTGAGAATGTTGAGTTTTGAATTGAATTGGCTGCTCAATTTGAGTCTTATATAGATAGATTAGGAAAAGCTTTCAATTAGTTTTCACTTTTCATTCAATTATGTTCCCTTGTGCTTCCCTATTTCACTTTTCATTCAATTACGATTTTTAATTTGGAAGGCATATACTTAGCCGTGATTACATTAATCTTAAGGTTCTAGTTCTTAAGTTTTTCCATCATGTTTTCAATTTCAAATACTCCATGCACTATTTGCTCTGATATTGGCTCATACAAAATATGGAACGATGAAATGCTGGGTATTTTGAAAAAGATCTCATCATTTCTTCTGAATTCTTAATGGCTTAGAAGCAGAATATTATTTTTGAACTAGACTCCTCAAATGTGGTGGGTTGGTTCCAAAATAATCAAGCAGACAGGCCTTGGAAATTGTCTAATATTTTCAATAATATTGATAGACTAATTTTTATTTTTAAGGAGATCTCTTTCACCCATAGACCTAGAGAATGTAATTATTTTGCAAATGCTCTAGCCAAGCAGGGAGTTCTCAGACAATTTGATTTGGTGGCTTGGCTGGTTTAATTGATTTGTTCTTGGATTAGGAGTTTGATTTTGCATATGCATTTTTATGTTCTTATTTTCCCTGCTAGTAGATTACCTATTTCCTGCCTTGTGGTGGAGCTGTTCTACTTTGTTCTGATGTTTCATCCTCTAATAAACCATCTCAGGACTACCTTTTAATCTTGTATTTTTTTCTTACTTCTGGTTGATAATCTCCTTGCTGTCAATTTATAGAGCCTATGTTGACTTATTTTAGCTTCTTGTCATTTTGAATGATCGTGTTCTGCTATGGCATCTATAGAACTGGTCTACTTTGCTTTGGCTGGATTAGAATTTAATTTTCCCTGGCTTGGATATGATTATGACTAGGGGCTGTGGGTTTCCCTCTTTGTTTCATCTTCTTTGGATTGGCAGCCAAAACTGAGTCCAAGAATGAGTAGTAATTGCTTCGGATATTATAGATATTACCAAATTTTAATTCTTGTCTTTGTTTAATTCATTAAAAAAACACACATTAGTTTTAGTTGATTCTTTTTATACATTCGATGTCAGTTAAATCACACGAGTAAAATGGGTTTTAAAATCCAAAAATAATATTGATTCGTTGATTTTTGGGGCATATGATCGAGCTGCAATCAAGTTCTGTGGGATGGATGCAGATATTAACTTCAATGTGAGCGACTATGCAGAGGATATGAAGCAAGTGAGGATTGATTTAGATGTCACTGTTTGGATTTGATTTAATTTGTTTGTTTTTTTGTTTTCCAATCTACCAGTGATTTGGATGTTCTGCAGATGAGTAATTTTAGCAAAGAGGAATTTGTGCATATACTTCGTCGCCAGAGCACTGGATTCTCAAGAGGGAGCTCCAAGTATAGGGGAGTTACTCTGCATAAATGCGGGCGATGGGAAGCTCGCATGGGCCAATTTCTTGGCAAGCAGTGAGAATTCCTTGCCTGTTTTTCACATTTGTCTTAGCTATTGCAAGGATTACTGTTACTCGGTGGTGAAGATATTGCTGTAATCATCAGATGATATTCTATCTATAATTTCAATTTCTGATGCATTGTATTATTTGACCACTTCAAATACGCAGGATTGTAGTAAGCCTTTGGAACCTTGGTTTTTAATGGGGTTGTATTTATTGCTTGGCTGCAGGCACATCTATCTTGGCCTGTTCGACAGTGAGATAGAAGTTGCAAGGTCTCAGTAATTATGAGTCTTCTTTATTTTGATTTTATTATGAATTGAGTCCTATTTTTCATTAACTTGATTTTTGATAGGTTGGATTATTGTATTTTCTGGTTATTACTAGTTTCTGCTGGGTCTGATAATATTATATTTCAGTACAATGCTTGTATATAAATTTTAATATTTATTAGTTTTAAATATAATATATAATATTTTAAATTTAATATAATTTATAATTTAATGTAATTATTATTTTGTTTATTATTTTATTTTATAAGTTAAATTTTGAAAAAAAAAAATTGATGAATACAGTAGTTAATTTACTTCAAATTATATTCAAATCGTTTTAAAGTCATCCCAAATTATTATAAACTATAATAAAAAAATCGTTTCAAATCATCTCAAATCGTCTATATTGGTTGGGGTTGAATTTTTTTTATTTTTAATTTAATTCAATCCATGAACAGCTCTAATGCTCCTGCAAAGAGCGACTTATTTTATTATTATTTATTATTTATTATTTTTTTCAAAGAAAATCGAACTACATATAGGGGTATGGTACAATGTGTGCATATATAGTGTATACGTATCTATACCGTTTGATGGCATTTGTATATTCGGTTGAATAATAAAGATGGGCTTACATCATATCACTACCTACTACGTGCAGTATGGAATATTTATTGACTATTTTTTTTGGATAGGTTTTCCTGAGTACTTATCCTAGTTAAGCAATGAGTTTTGCAAGTTAATCACCTATTTTTTGATTGCACTAGCTTGGTTCTGGACGTACTTCACAGGTTATAAAATGTGGGCACATACACTTTTAGGTGATAATAGTGAATTATTTGTGTGTTTAATATTGATAGTAAATAGCTATTAATGGAAAATATTTTAAATTTATATCTAATTTAATTGACCTTCTAAAATTTTTATATTTAGCAAAATACAATCATAGAACCAAAGTTATATATATACACACACACACACAATACAATGTGCATTGTTCATATAATTTTTTTATGAATAAATTTAATATTTTCAATTATTTTTTATAAATAAATATAATTACTGTGATTATTCTTTTAAACGTAAAAAGATGATACTAATAGACAATTTTTGTTATAAAATTTTATTTGCCATAATTTAAATGTAATTAGTATATTTATTTATGTCAAATTAATATATATAACTATTATACAAATGAATATGAGCATGATTGATTTCAAGCCAAAAAAATCATTCTAACTAAAAACATTAATTATAAAACATTTAATTAAGAAGCTGAATGTGTTATATTTTGGACGAAAATATCTATAGAAACAATATCTTTTTTTGCAAGTCATTCACCAAAATGATAATTTTTCAATAATTATTTATATTAATATAATATTATATGAATATAATATATATCTTGGGATCTTTCGTTGATCCGATTTGCTTTTTTTTTTTTTTTAAATCATCCAATATCCCGGTTCACAATAATCTCTATCAACAGAATCAAAGTTGATTAATTTGATACATAGAATAATTTATTTATATATTTTTTGAAATCAGAACCTAAATGCTTAAACTATCTAACATCTACATATATATATATATATATATATATATATATATATATATATATATATATATATATATATATATATATATATATATATATATATATATATATAAGTTGAAAGATGACAACCTATTGCCTTATTTTACCTGATTGGCCCAGATGAGTGCCTGTTGCTTTATTTTGCCCAACTTATTGGCCTCATCATGATCCTCTGTCTTGTTACCAACAAGCAAGCAAAGGCTGGAATCTTTCTTTTTTTGTTCATTGTCTTGCCCTCCTAGTTACAGCATAAAATAACAAATATTCAAAAATATCCTTCCAGATATCTCTACAGAGTGGTCCAATAAAACTTGGGTATACATTAATCCAATAAAATGGCAAAAATAGTAGTTATTATCAAAGCAACTCCTGTTTAGTAATTCAAGTTCGAAGAAAAATCAACACACCCCCCTAAAATTCGCATTTTTAGCTTAAATTATCGCAATTAGCTGTACATGATTGTATCCGTAACCACCTAAAGATTAGCAAAATTCCTTCTGAAGAGAACATAGAAGGTATAAAAAAATTGAATGAAGACTAGATCACAAAACTGATGTAACTAGGCAAACCTAAATTTACAAATTTTTCTAAGATTGTCCCCTCCTATTGGGACCAAAAAATTTCTTTGTACAGTGATATCTGTCGAACTTAATGTTTTCTAGGAGGCTTCGGGCGTGACCTCATGCTGGCTCTCCGTGCAACATCCCATGCCTTCTGTGGGGCATATACGCCTAACTGTGCTGCAAAAAATGACTCGTAGCCAGGTGAATCAAAAGCAAAACCAGTGTGTCTAGATATCTCTCGAGGTAGTCGAGCAATGGCATAGCTCCTTTCCTCTTGCGGAGTAAGCCGGTTCTCTATATGCAAATAACCTGCCCTACTGTTGTCATCGGGTTCGTGCCTGTGAATTTCCTGAACAATTTGATAATCATAGGGGAAGAACCATCTTTGAACCCTGTGGCCAGTTCAAACACATGTTAAGCGTCAGAAAACCTCAGCAAATAGATTCTATTGCAAAGATATTCTCGTAATGTTACACAGAATCT
Organism: Excoecaria agallocha; assembly: GCA_037975025.1. Classification (NCBI taxonomy): domain Eukaryota; kingdom Viridiplantae; phylum Streptophyta; class Magnoliopsida; order Malpighiales; family Euphorbiaceae; genus Excoecaria; species Excoecaria agallocha. Next base: position 820,355 of record JBBPFJ010000023.1, on the reverse strand, counting down.
ATATAATCTACTAACTAATGGATATTCAGTATGATAGCTGGTGCCTGTAATCAGATGTCTAGCGCCCCTTATATTGGACAATATTAGTTCTCAGATCTGCTTTCAAGACTAAGAGAAGACACCAGCAACCAAAGGTCACCCTTAATTCAACATGGTGATTTGCATTTGGTGATAATGAACCCAGGTCCCCAGCAAAGTGGTTTGCTCATGTAATTTGAATCATATGCCCTCACAATCCATGCAAGCCTAGCAACTCTAATTATTATACAAAATGGGCAAGCATGGCTCCAGAAGGAGAATTTTTTTTTTTCTTCTCTGTGAACCTTACCCTTGGTAAATGAAGTCTCCAAGAAGTGCAACGATGGGAACCAGAATAACAGCAAGGTAGAAATAAAACGTACTCATCAACACGTATATGACAAAAAAAACATTCTCCTGCAGTTAATGCAATGAAAAAGCAAGTTAGCAGGCACATAACTCATCAGGAAACTGGCAGTCAGTTTTGGCCCATACAATTAAAAAAATATATATAATATTAAAAAATAAAGCAGAAAGAGATAAGCAAATGGCCTACCCTGAAAATTGAATATATAAAAATGAAAATAAACCATGCTCCAATGCTTCCTCCAACACTAATGTAATGCCATCTTGTGATTGAGTTACAGATCATAAGAAGACGCAAGTTGACGGTGATAACAACACAAGTGAAGGCCATTGTGCTGACATCCCATAGTCCAAATATCTTGCCAGATGAATTTTTACCATCAGCACATGAAACAGTTACGAAGTGATAGAAAATCAGAGACTGGTAAACAGAAAAGCAAGCCCATGTCACAACAACCCTCCACTTGAAAAAGGCATTTCTTATTCCCTCTTTGTACAGTTCAGGGTACTTCTTTGAAAGGGATGCACTGACATCCTAGCAAAAAATAGCACAACGTTCTGCTTAGCACAATGTTCCCAAAAGCCTGATCAGCTAATATTGGAAGGGATGAAGTACCTTATCAAAAAGCCCGACAATGATAACTGGCAGTGCTGTAAATATAACATTATAAAGTGACTGGAACCAATCATCATAGAATCTTTGACCCGAAAAGCCAGTATGAAAGGTGAACCAAAATTGAGTCAGTGTGAAAGTAAGGTTCTTGTAAAAGAAATATGTGATGACCTGCAATAAAGAGTTGTCAAGAATACTCTCACACAACTAATGCTCATAAAGTCAAAATATTTGAAACTTGCTCAAAATTCAAACCTTGCATATCCTGAGATATGACCACCGCCCGTGCACAAGAAGTAAATCAGCAAGAAAGCGAAACTGGGCAATTGCAAAATCACTAGCCATGACTGCTTGCATACCTTCTAACCCACTTATTCCAACACCAATATGTGCAGCTTGAATCATGCTCACATCATTGGCACCATCCCCAATGCTAAGAGTTATTTTACGTGCACCTTTCTTTACCAAACTAGTAACCTGCAATAAGTTAATATTTCTCAAGTCAAATAAGTGGTGAGAAATAAATTTTGATAAGTGAAACAACAATATATCAAGCAATGTAGCCTATATCTGAATAATACAGAATCTTAACACGATTGAGAAGCTATTCTCAATGCAGATCTCACGCAAGAAATGCGAATTTGATGTTATCCTAAATTTGGATACAAGGATGTCACAGATTTACTAATACCCGGTCAAAGAAAGGTGCAGAAAAGTAGAAGAGAGAGCATAACCCAGCAGAAGCAAGCATCTATTTCATACTTATAATTTCATAATAATAAAGTTTTTAGCCAGTCTTGACTTTACAATCCTTTTTTCTCCATAAAGAAATTTTTCAACAAGAGAAAATAAGTCATTAGGAGATACATAAAGAGTTAAAACCATAAAAAAGTTATAGAAAGATCAATGAAAGAATTTTATTCTTATCTCTTCAAAATATACAGATAGAACTTTTCTTCCACCTAATGAGCATCGAAATTAGACATGATCTGCACATAATCCTCTTTCTATGTTTTCATCTATGCTTAATGGTCAAATAAATGGATCTTCTAAGAAAAAAATCACCTGTGCTTTCTGTAATGGAGAAACCCGGCAGCAAACAACTGAACTACAATTCAAGCTCAAATTCAGCAACATTACTCGTAAACTTGGGTCCAACGCGTACATCAAACACTTTCCATCTATAACAAGTGCTAGTTTTGGTCCAGATACAGTAATCAAAAAGTGCTGTGCTTCCTCCAGGCACTTTTCCAGCTCTTTTTCACTTCATTCTTTATAAAGCGTGCAATTTCTACTTGGTCACCCTGCAAAGAGATTTTCAATTGATTTTGTAGATAGTAGAATATAAATGTTGTAGATACTGAATTACATGCATCTAGCAACACGGAGCCCAGGACTGCCATTTACCCTGTTCTCAACTTCTCTGATCGCATCCGTCTCTGAACTGATAATAAACTGTTTCATTTCATTGTTAATTAAGTTGCAAGCTGCATAAAAAGAAGTGGCCAAAAAGAAAATTCAAGGCATTGAAGTCAATAAATAAGAAAATAACTCAGCTAATATCCGAAGACAAAAAAGCAAGGTTATACTAAACAATGATTCACCATATGCTATGTTAATTGCAGTTTCCATCTTGTCCCCTGTTAGCACCCATATCTTGATCCCTGCTTTCGAAAGAGTCTCAATACAACCAGGAACACCTTCTTGAAGTTTGTCTTCTATAGCAGTGCACCCAATCAAAATAAGTTCCTTTTCAATAAGTTCTGCCACCTGCAAGGATTCAGAATTTGTATGAGATGATGACTTTAACTGTATCCAAATAGATGATGAATTTAACTGTATCCAAATAACAGCAGAACCAATATTAGGCATTCAATAACAATAACAACTAAGCCTCAATCCTATAATAGATGGGGTCAGTTATATGGTTCTCTATCTCCAGTTCTCTCTGTCCAAAGCCATATCTGCCTCAATATTAAGTAATTGTAAATCCTTGGACACAGTTTCTTTCCATATTATCTTAGACCTGCCTCTACCCAATATTAGCCATTCAATAGATTCAAAAAAAATTGATTGGTTCAGGGTTCAAGCATTAAGCAATCCTCTTACACCAGCTTGTGATGACAATATCTATGAACTTCCCATTTCTGAGCTCCTATTAACACCCAGGGATAACTATTTTAATTACAAGTAGTTATTTTACAAGAATACAGAATTAAATCAATTGCACTAGTAACTGATGATAGCCTATAGAATGTAAGCAATAAGGGGGGAAAAAACAAAAATCTACATAAAAGAATGGCCCAATTGTAAAAAAAAGCAAAAAATTTTAGCGAATTTGCAATTTAATCCAATTATTTTAGTTTGGGAACCCAAATCCTTCCAGTTATTTACCATTCTATCCAAAATTAATATTTTGTTGCTAATTAAAGATAAACCCTCATTTTTGACAGAAATTCACTTGTAAACCCCTCTAGAAAGGTGAAAAGGTCCCTCTTTAGACTCCAAGGTTATCGAGCCAAAATGGTTTGCCTTGACTTCTAATTGAAGAAGATCAAAGGGCAAAGAGAAAGAAAGAGATGGAAAAGGGGAAGAGGAAAAGAGGAGGAAGGAGGAGAGGTAGAAAACTGATGAAGAAGGGCAACATCAGGCCCATAAGTGTGAAGACCCCTTATCCACCAAAAAGAATTCCTAGTAGTGGAGGAAGTCCAACACCCTTATAAGCCACTAACTACCCATATAGCTAGCCGATGTGGGATCGTAACATGGCCCCCTCCCTCAACAGCCGACGTCCCGGCGGCTTGTCACCCACTGGCGGCTTCTCCCAAAGGGTTCCTCTCCTGGGTCACACCCACTTGGCGGCTTCTCCCTTCTGGGTTCCTCTCCTGGGCCACACCCACTTGACGGCTTCTCCCCTGAGGTTCCTCTCCTGGGCCGCGGATCCAACAGGTCAGACCACTGATAGAAAAGGGCAACATCAGGCCCATAAGTGTGAAGGTCCCTTATCCACCAAAAAGAATTTCTATCAGTGGAGGGAGCCCAACACCCTTATAAGCCACTAACTGCCTGATCAGTTAACTGATGTGGGATCGTAACATTGCCCCCTCCCTCAACAGCCGACATCCCAGCGGCTTGTCACCCACTGGCGGCTTCTCCCCAAGGGTTCCTCTCCTGAGTCACACCCACTTGGCGGATTCTTCCTTTTGGGTTCCTCTCCTGGGCCACACCCACTTGGCGGCTTCTCCCCTGAGGTTCCTCTCCTGGGCCGCGGATCCGCCAGGTCGGACCACTGATAGGACTTGGAACAAAAGAGAGACACTACAACTATGATTCACAAACTCAAGCCACAAGAAACAATCAAAGAGAGGAAAACAATTTGTATTGATGACTAACTTCTCAAATACAACAGTATATTCTCAGCAATAAGACTGAGAGTTCATTACAATCAAGCTTAATCAACACAAGGGAAAGAAAAAAACAACAATGGCAAGGGCACAAGACCCGTTACCCCCAAGGCAGAAGAGATCACTCTCTATTCTGCTCCCTTTTCAAAATAACAGCTAAAAGCTTGGCCTCCTCTACCCCTTACAATTATTTATACTTATTATTCTAACGCCCCTCCACACGCCTAACAACCTTCATCCAGCTCAGCAGCCATGCTCCTTATATTTCTTCTCGCATATACTCTCCAGACCATGGGCTTTTGGGCCTGAGCCTTTGTCCTGAATCCCAATCTGTATCATTGCCAGCGGGTGAGCAAGCAATCTTGTCCTCAAGACTGAAATGGATCGGATGGAATAAATCTGCTTCAAGATTCCTCTCATCCTATTAAGGTCCATCTCCTCAATTTCATCTCCATTACCTGTGCCTGATTTGTGATTCCTTCCGTCGTTAGTTAATTGAATGGAGCCTCTGGTTTCATCTCTAGGTTCATTACTTTGAGAGTCTTGAGATATAACAGCCTGAGACTTCTCAAAAGGATTGAGAAAAGCGAGAGCTAGAGCATAACAAACATTGAATACTAGCATGAAACCTATCAATGCACCTAATCCAATCCAATACCAATATACATCTGTGAAGAAACCACGGCTTTTCAATAGTTGCATTCCTAATGATTATGTGGAGTTTGTGGGAACCTGATGACTCCAGCTATGTCCAAGAAACTCATTAACTACTTTTGCATCCTGCGCATATAATAATGGTGACAGCCAATATCCCCATATCCACCATTTCTTTATTTGCTCTCTTGATAGGACAGAGCCACTCAGTGCGAAAAGAGCAAGAAGTGCAAATGATCCAATTGTGTTAGCAACGATCATGTTCCTTCCAGTTGCCATAATGCATCGAAATAGACCAAACGCCATCTGGCTAACAAATACCAGCAGAAGGTACGGTTTGAGGAACCTTCCATCATTAGGATCAAATCCAATGACATAATAAGTCATGCACACCCAAAGAGCAACTTCCACTAATGCAATGGAAGTTTTAGGAATCCATGAAGGAAGAGAATATGCCCATGCAGGATAGAATAAGAGGTCCCTCTGCTTGTAAAACACCGGAAGCTTGGCAATTGTGAGGGGAAGCTCTGCCCTACCATTAAACATGATCCTGATTACGGTGAAGAACAAAGCACCCAAATAAATTCCTCCATCCTCAACAGTTTCCCGTTGCATCTCAATCCTAATGAAAAGGGTCACTGAAATGAAGATGTAGAAAATTGAGTTCCTCTTCATGAGTAAGTACTCTCTTGAGATACAAGCTTTAAGCAGCTCCATCTTTCTAACTCCATGCTTTTTGGTTGCCAAAGCAGCTGAGTGGCTCATGGTCTTATCAACTGGGATTGAAAGCACGTCTCCAATTCTTCTCCCCATCTCATGTGATTGAAAAACCTCAGAAAATTCTTGTTATGTGACAAAACTATAAGGCCGATCTCTACGTGTCCAATACTGCTGTTGATCCTTCTTTGAAGTTTCCTCCTGTAAGAAGTCAGCCACTCCTTTTCTTTCTGGACATTCGAAGCCCATGTATTCAAAAAAACCAAGTACTGGTTCACGAGGACTCTGGTATACAACTTGGCCATCTGATAAAAAAATGATATCATCGAAAAGGTCATAAGTCTCTGAAGCTGGCTGGAGGGGAGAGATAACAGCAGTTCCCTTAAGGATGTGAATTGACTGCTTTAGTGAGTTCACAATTTGATAAGTCATTGAGCTATCCAAGCCAGTAGAGATCTCATCCATAAAAATAATACTTGCACGACGCATAATTACCATTATACTCGGAAATTCTTTTTTTTTCTACGAGAAATGAGATCACCATCCACCAACCCTTTACTTTTCTTAGGCCTATCACCATCAAAAAGTTCTTCATCCTCCACAGCTTTACTCTTTGAGCTTCTCCAATCTTCAACTTCTCCCACACCTGCAATTTCAACACCGACAACAGCTGTACCTGAAACTCACCGTTGATCTGTGGATCTAGATTGTCCCCTTCGGCCTCGGAGAGCTCCTCCTCAGTCACTGCTTTTTTCTCCCTCACTGAGCAACACCGCCTCCAGTTGTCTCTTGTAACATTGATGTTGGGGGAAATAAGCTAGCGCACCTGAAAACACGGCATCTCGCAACGTCTTTCCCTCCATTCGGTCTTAGAGAGTTGTCGGATTGGGGATCGCTAGTTTCCCATCCGATTGGCTTCGATCGGCGTGTGGTGGTTGGAGGTCTGAGGAGTAAAGAAATGTCGGTAGGATCAACTTGGGTGGTTGGTTGTAGGAGGAGCTAGATGCTGGATTGGGCTTGACTCAAAAGCAGGCTTGGGCTGCAACTGGAATGGCCCAATTCTCTTTGATCCACTCCTAAGTCCAGCTTGAGAAACCAGCGTGAAGATCAGTTTCTTCTCCATCACCGAACACTGCCCCAACTTCGACGACACCATCACCTGCTGGCCGGTTTGCAGATGGGCTTCGACAGCGCAAGAAGGTTTCATGGCTTCCACCATGGTCGCCGATTTAAGAAAACTCAAATCTACTCGGATCTGAACATTCGGTTCTTCTTCTTGCAACCCATTAGTTGATCTTCCTAAGTTCTACGGTTCTGGAAAATCTGGAGAAGGAGCATCCCCCGTCTCAACCAGTTTAGTGCCTCCTCTTGAGCTATACTCCTCTCCCATGGAGAGTTGCTTCTCCATCCGCTTCATCCACCCCAAAACCAGTGTCTGGAACTCATCGGTTTTTTGCTCCATCACGCGAGCACTCTGTTGCATCTTTGTTACAGTGTTGGTTAATTCTTGTATACGAACTGATAGTTCCCCTATCTGATTCTCATTGTTATCTACTCAAGAAGAGAGAGCTTGGTATCTCGTCTCCATTGGCATCCGGCAAGTCGGACCAATGATGAAGAAGGGCAACATCAGGCCTATAAGTGTGAAGGCCCCTTATCCACCAAATGGAATTCCTAGTAGTGGAGGAAGCCCAACACCCTTATAAGCCACTAACTACCCATATAGCTAGCCGATGTAGGATCGTAACAAAAACAAAAAAATAAAATGAATATAAGTCGTTTATTCTAACAAGATTTTAATCGCTATGTTAAATTTTTAACTGTGAGATAAATGAAAGTAATTGGAGCAATTTGAATAAAATTGCCATAATTAAATTAAATTAAAATGAGAATTCACAAAAGATATGGCTCTTGCTCTCTAATAAACCTATACAATAAGTAACTATGAGATCAAAAGAATTCACAAGGAAGACTACCAATAACCTATTCGCATTGAAAATATTATGTGACAAAACTTTTGAAAAAAAAAATTTGTATCAAAGCAAGAGCAATGATATGAATTTTTGTAATGAGGTAGATTTCTTCCACAAATTTTTTTTTTGAATTTTCAAATAAACCATAGCTTTAATTTCTCAAATTATATGACCATTCTATTATTGGTCCAAATTAGCCATTCTTTTACAATGTCAATCATGTAAACATTACAAATTTTGCATGAAAAAGATATTATAGCTGTGATATTATATTTTTCTGCAGATAAGGTTATTGGTGAATCCAAACCATCAAATCTATCAAAACGGAGTTTATTGAACCAAATTATTAGTTAAAGCAAATTTTGGACAAGTTAGAATTTTAAGAATTGATTTTCAAAAAATTTAGTGGCAAATTTGTATCTTATTCTATTAATGTTTAGTCTAAAATTCTCTATAAGCATTCAACATTTTTCCGATCAGTCCAGTTTCAGAAAGAAAATAGTGCATAACATCTCTAACAAAAAAAGGAAAAGACCAACAATTTATAAAATCTCACAAGTTAATGCATACCTCATCTAACTTCTTTTCACGGTCTCTAAGAGAAGATTTAGCTTGGATAAACTTCTCATTCCAGCTTTCATATATTCCAGGACTCAAATCTCTATAGGCCAGGCAAAGGGTGCGCAACCCAGCAGATCCAAATTGTTCCAAGTGTTCTCTGGTTACATTCTTCAGGCTATCATTGCCATCAGCCAATCTCTCATAAATTACAGTATCAGCACCCTGTAAAAACAAGTATCTGACTATGTATCACCCCTGATGCCAAGTTCCAGAATATCAGCTTAAACAAGGAGCCTCAAGAAGATAGTACCTTGCAGTACAACACAAGTCTGCCATCAGGATATCGACAAACAACAGACTGGCGTTTCCGTGTGCTATAGAAGCAGTAATATAACAATCTTTGTTAGTGCTATCAACCATGAACTCATAAATGAAATATGGATTAAGAAGAACGAGTGCCTACCTGTTGAACTCAAGAACATTCAGAATTTCATAAGATACGTCCTGTATTTTACCCATCTTTTCAACATGAGATTCACGAACATATATCATTGTAGGCGTGCGCCTTCACACAAAAATTTGTATCAGATAAACCACATTGTGTGCCTCCATATAACTATTTTCCAAACAGCTATCCAAGCAACAAAAGGTTAACAATTAACTATAATACACAATGACACCTAAACAGCAACATAGCTCTAACCTGTAGAAGAAAAAACCGAAGTTCTTTGCTGCAGTAACCAAGGCAGCTTCATCTGGAGATGCAGCCTGATATGTGATTTTATCTGGGGATTCATCACCTTCAGGAAGTACCGTATGACAAATAGCGAGGCATCTGAAGAATTCCTACACAAGAAAAATGATGCATCTTGAAATATCATAACTGATTAATCAGGTTCATATACAAAATTCAAGACAAATGAAGTATAAAAATTGCACTTTTTCAAAAAAAAAAAAAAAATTCAGAGGAAGCAAAACAATTTTAAAGTGGCAGGCCAATCTTAATAATTCTCAAGAAATTCCAAAATATTAAAAAAGAGCTGTCTTCAAGACAGGGCCAATGGCACTTAAGCAATTTCTTTTCCCAAGTATAACCCATTATGCCAATGAAACAATAGGCAACACATGAATACTGAATAAGAACCTCTATTTATCATTTATGACAGATTTAAGAATCAAAAGTTATATCCAGTCAACACTTTGGTCCTCAGCCCAACCAACCCAAATGGAGCAATCTTCGGAACTTGCATTCTTCAAGATCATGGAAGCTAGCCAGTCACATTTATCTGAATTAATGCAGAGTAGCCAGTATCCCAGAATATTGTCAAAACAACAACTTCAAGAAGACCAAAATATGTCACCAATAACACTGAATTAGAAGCAACAGTCCCAGAAAAGAGTTATAAGAAATACTATAGCCTTGCAAGGATAATGATTCCTTGTCCCCAAAAGACCCAGATAGATAATGATTCCTTGTTCTAGCATAGCTTCAAATCTTGTATCTCGGTATGGCAGTGACAATGACATCATGCAACATAAATAAAATAGATAGGCAAAAAGTTGATGAAGACTATATAGAATGAAAACTAGTTGATTGATTTGACACAAAAACAAACATGTCCACCATCCACAAAAGATTCCTACCATGCTTTTAATTAATAGAGTAATTTTCATTCCAACAAAAAATCACACCTTGCATGCATCTGGATTAGGCTCATTCCTCCAAGCTCCTCGCATAATCCTATGATCATCAAAATTAAAACCTTTCTCATGTACTTCACTGGCTGGTTTCTGCACCTGTAAGAGAAAGTTGCTTAAATAGGCTAAATTTTCCAAACTTATTAAAAAAGGAAAAGAAAGAGAAGAATAGGAAAACCACTAGTAATAAAAAATTTTCATTTAAGATTCCAATAAAATGAAAGCAACATATACTTCTTGAACTTTTATCCCAGTACGTTGTGCACCACCCCGCTCTATTTCAGTGATACCAGAACCATAAACCTCTCCTCCAATTGAACACTTAAAGAACTCCATTAGATTTCTTGTCAAAGTTCCAGTTTTATCAGAAAAGATGTATTCCACCTGACCAAAAAAAAAAGAACAGTAAATGGAATAAAGTTAAGACCAGCAAATTTAAAAGGAGATCAATAGAGGCATTAGTTTACTATGATATGATGGACATAGCCAAAAGCAGACCAAGGCATGACTAGTAAAAAATTTAAAAAAAAAAAATTGAAGGGTCAAAATGTTAAAAATTGCTCAAGTATACCATCTAAAGTAGAATGTACCTAGCATAAATTATAACAAATGAGGTTATGGAAGTAAATATTTGCATTTGTTGCTACTGCACTGTTCATTCTAGTTCCTACTGACAACTGCCTATGCCATCAATTTACCTGTCCAAGTTCCTCATTCAAATTGGAAGTCCTGGCCAATGCAGCAGTATTGGATTCAGCATGGTACATATGAAGGTCCTTGTTGATAAATTGAGTGCATTGAATAAATTTGATCATCTAAAAGAAATTTAAAATAGAAATAAAAAAAATTAGCATATTCACCAAGAATACATTTCTACGTCACAATTGGTAAATAATGGCCAAAGGAGCTACCTCAATGGAAACATATAAAGAGATTGGGATTATTGTTGAGTATAAGGTGATAAGTGTAAATAAAGTCAGAGCAGCAACCTAGAAACCCAGTAGAAAGAGTAAAAACCAAGAAATGAGTAGGAAAGATCAGAATGAAATTATTTAACTGTGGTAGAACCGTATTACCGCAAATCGGTTGCCAGGGTTAAACTCTGCTGGCGCTTCTTTATCAAGACCTAAGTAGTAGTACTTGCGGTTTATGAATATACCACTACAGAATTCCAATCAAGCAGGAAACATAATTACACAGGAAAATCCAAAAGGCAAGAAAAAGCAACTTAAAGAACAAAAAAGATGGAAAATAACAATTGCAAAGCATATGGAAATAATAGTTGCAAAGCATGATGAGTTTTCAAATTAATCAACATCCCACCTAGCTATGGCTCCAATCAAGCACATAAAGAAAAGAGATCCAAAGAGAGTGAGTATAAGTTTATCGAGCTTCCTCTCCAACGTACTTCTCTTTGAAGGGACATTCATTGAGTTCATCATAACCTGCAATGGAAATACAAATTATTCATAAAGCAACTTCTTCTCGCAAAAGTAGAACCGAAAGTAAATATCAAAATGTCAACGAGTAAATCACAAGTTTACTGGTAAAAATTTTGGAAAGAAAAAAATAAAAGACTCAGAAATTAAAATCGGAAAAAAAAAAAAAAGAGAGAGAGATTAATAGTTGTTCCTCAAGGACACATTTGGTGCAAGAAATGAAATTCATGATACATTATAGGGGAAATTAAGAATTTACAAAATTATAAATTATACTAAAATTAAGCATAACAAACCTTTGTTTCATGGCCAGTAAAAATAACAGCTGCAACAATATATTCAGTGTTTCTGAGACTGCATCCCTGGGAATGCACAATGGCAATGTAAATTAACAACTCAAAGATCACATCAAAAACGAAGAACTCTCAGGCAGACATCCTACAATGGATATATTAAACCACAATTTTTCCTTTCCCTTCTTTTCCTTCTTTTGGGATTGAGGGTTGAAAGTTGCAAAAAACAAGCATTCAGTTCCCTCAATCTGATAAAAATTCCTAGTATAAGAGAAGATGAACATAGATAGATAAAATCAACTGATGAATTTATAGGAGTGCAATCAGAGCATACTCTTAAAAGAAGTTGATTTGGAGAGAGTGGTATTGTTTGCTTTTGAATTATAAGATTTCCAGTGAAAGTGTACAGGGAATTGTTTGGTTGCTCACACTGCACTTCACCTGCACCAACAAAAATGAATAATCTTAAGTGAACACAATGATTATTTTTCATATTAAAAAAATATTTTAATAAATATCGACATCACATAGATGTTTAGTCAACATTAAAGAAGAATGGTACTGAACAGAAAATCACATTATAATATATTGCCTTTTGAAGATGTGAAGCATGAAAATATTCCAGTTACATGGTGACAAATCCAACAGAGAGTAGTGCAGAATCAAGGAACATGAATCAGTAAGGTTTAACAAATTTAGGGCCTTTTTATTATCAATTACAACTAAAAGTTTTTGGTCTTTTTCTTCTTGTAATTAAAAAAATGGATAAAAGCAAAAGAAATAGATGAAAACTGCCCTTTTTAGTTTCTGCTATTTTTGCAACCAAAAAAAAAAAAAAAAGAACATTATAATTGAAGTAAGTTTAAATAAAGGAAATAAAACCAAGAACTAAAAGTATAACCCATACCAAGCATGCCCTTGTCAATCAAGCTTACTGAGGGGCAAAAAGAATGGAGAAAATTTACATATTATTTAATAATCACTGTATCTTAAACTAAGATACACATTAAATTCACTTAAAAAAGAAGAAAAGAAAAAGATAACCTTTAAATTCAGCAGCTTTTTCCGGGGTCAAGTAATCCCAAGTCCTTTCTAAGGCTTTTCTGATCTTCAAATTTGTCTCTCCGTCCAAGTTTGCAGTCTACAAGAACCAGACAAGAAACAAATAAACAATACAAGACATCAGTAGATCACTCTTGTTTTCCGAAGACACCGATGAAAATAAGGCCATAACAGTAACAACAAATACGTTAATCATTTGTACAGGGTAATCAGATAAGTCAAACCTCAATATAGCAGACACCATCAGCATTTGTAGAAGCAAGGAAAAGAAGATCTGCAGGAAAGAATCCATCCTGCTTTATCTGCAGCCAGACAAATATTAATTTTAGTATATTTAAGGAACAAGGAATTCTGGCACAAATAATGACAATCATGACATGACAATTATAATTATAAGAAAACCATTGAAAATAATAATGATGGTAATAAGCGTTCCATTACACTTGGAGTCCAAGAAGACAAATTTCCTTTTCTCTAATCAGATTTGCTAACTATAGGTAGCCTATAGTTAGCTTAATGGAAGGGCTGTAACTCATCTCATGGCTAGCTCCTCCTAATCGTGTTCCAACCTCGAGTACAAGAAGACAAATTTCCTTTTCTCTAATCACATCATCTTTTATCACTAGCCCTTTTAACATACAGAGATTATCTCTCTCTCTCTCTCTCTCTCTTATCACTAGCCCTTTTGACATACAGAGATTCTCTCTCTCTCTCTCTCTCGTACATATGCACATACATACATGAATACAAGTGTGTGCGCTTGTGTGCACAGATCTCATCTTCCCAAATGCAGTCTGCAGATAGCAACAACACAACTGTTGTCCATACCAATGGCTCTGAAAATTCAACAAGCTAACAATAAATGGCACAACCACCAATGAGAAGAGACTTGCATCTGTATTCATTGTCACCCACCTCTCCAACATCGCCAAAAAGTAGAAAATGGAAAAGATCCAGAAAGCAAGGCAGCAAAACTAATTACAAAAGAAGCTTTACAGCAGTGTTGGATCACCTATTTACTTCCCCTTAGTCTCCCGTTAAAGCAAACAATACATTCCTCATCAGAACCAAAATAGAATCCCCATACATCACCAATTCCAATCATAATGAACAAGTAGGAGAAATGCCACTTTATCTACAAGGAAATTAATAACTAAATTATGCTTACCTTAACGATATCTCCAACTTGCAACCTCTTCCAAGGGACAGTCACCCACTTTTGATTTTGCAACACTTCTACAGGAGTATTGTTAATTACCATATCATTCTGAAGACGCTTCTGTATTGCATATTAAAAAACAAAAAAGAGTAAGCATCTATAGAATTTGGCCTCAAGCTACCCTCATCCCATCTTGTTGATTGCAAACATAGGGAAACAATTTAAGTCAATGATGATTATTCTTGAGAAATTCAACTACAAAATAGAAAAAAAAAATGCTAAGATTAATATGAATCAAAGTACTCACCCAATCCTCAAATGCCTCCTTAATAAGGGAGACCAGAAGTACCAGGGTTAGAGGGGCCACATTGGTCACAGGATTGACAGGACTGCATAATCAGAGACTCGAAGATGTCAACATTAACTATGGAGTCAAAGCATACATACAGATAATGCATACATCATGACAAGAAAAAGAAAAATGAGAAGGTCAAGGAGGAAACAATGGAAAACGCTAAAATATTTCCTCCATTTAGAAAATACTCCCTCCATCCCATAATAATAAGGACACTTCTATTTTCACATAGTTTAAGAAAAGTGAGTTTTATGGGTTATAAGACATAATTCTCCACATGGTTTACCAATTATGCCCTTCATGTATATCATACATAATTATTGTTCTAAGAATAAAAATAATGACTATTATTAATGTACTAGGGTTGGAAATATAAACTTTCATAAATGAATTGACAAGTGTGACTTTAAAATGGAGAGCTAAAGTTAAGTGCATTAAATAACACATTATTTTAAGTTTTACTTGGAAATGATATAAGAAATTGAATGCAAATTTGTCAATTATTGAGAAATTAAACAAGGATATTATAGGTAATTTACAAGCCAACAATAGGTTAAAATAGAAGTTTCCTATACTTTGAAACGGACTAAAAAGGAAAGTGCTCCTATGGGACGGAGGGAGCATGTCTTTGCAATCCATGATCACCATGCAACAAAAGCTAAGGAGAGACAATACCAAAAGAAAGATTGGCTAAGATTGCCTCATGCCAAGGCTTAAAAATTCTCATTTTTTAAAAGGGAAAAAAGAAGCACCACATGCTAATTCCAAAAATATCCTCCCTTAAACACCTTCATCCAGCTCTAACCCTAGCAATCACCACTTCCTATTATGTGCATCATAGTCCTTTACAATTTTCCTATGGCTACTATTGACTAAATCTCAACGTTCCATTTACGAGTCGTAGAAGGAAAGGCAAGCATAACAATTAGTCCAACTATGTTAAAACTAAGGCATATGTTATAGGCTTTAGAAAGTAAAAAAAAAAAAAATGTCAAAACCACACTTAACCATGTCAAGCATTATAGATTACTGCCCAACTAAACAAATTAATCATGTGTCTGTAGCAAATAGCAAGTATAACATTGAAGGATACTGATGATTACAAAGCAATGAGCTAACACAAGTTTGAATCGATATACCTGATTGGTGTCATTGATAAAATTGATATGAAGAGGAAGTAGCAATTGGCCACCCGCCTGAACTGTTCAGCATAAACATGGAATTTCTCAGGAAAAGAAATCACCAAAGAACCAAAAATATCACGAGGCATAACACTGGACTTGCTTTAATGTCTCTACTCTATACACTCGAGAGCCTAACCCATTAAATTAATTTCCAATACAATCATCAAAATAGACCAGCTTCCAGTACTTCCACACAAGAAAAGTCATCAGCCTATGGTCTGATTAGGCCATGCCGTCATTAATTTATGGAAAAAGTGATATTCCTGATGTCAGCATATTCCTGACTTTTGCAAACCAGCATATTCTACTTTATTATATCAGCAGCATCAAAGATACTGAGCATTTCTGCATCAACCCAACTTTGACGTAAAGAGATGGGAGCAAACATGCACAGCACTGAAGCAAGTATAAGTGAATTGGACTGGCTGTTAGGGATTTTAGCACCTTAGGCTGCTATCTTTATCCTTATTAGGTAACGTTGTTTCCAGACCACATGCACAATTTATTAGGTAAAGTTGTGTCCAAACCAAATGGACAGTCATTGCACTTGTCATTTGTGACCTAGGAGACTAACCTTTAGGTGGACAAGAACCAAATATCAGATAAATAAACAAAAGCAATTACACCAACTAGAATATGAGACTTCTACGCAGAAACAAAATCAATAATCCTATCAGGAGCCAAATTGTATCTCAGTCTTAGAACTCCAAAGCATGTTAAGCTTGCCTCCAGTT
This sequence comes from Excoecaria agallocha, assembly GCA_037975025.1. Lineage (NCBI taxonomy): Eukaryota > Viridiplantae > Streptophyta > Magnoliopsida > Malpighiales > Euphorbiaceae > Excoecaria > Excoecaria agallocha. The sequence goes on along the minus strand of JBBPFJ010000023.1, from coordinate 804,125 downwards.
TAACATTAAGGTTGAGTAATAAAATCACACCTTTAACATTTGTTAAGTTCCAAGTAAAATGCTTTTAAAAATAAAACCAATGTGTTGCTACAATTAACTTACCTGTTCAAACAATCCCTTTGGTAGAAAGGTGAGGAAATTGTACTTTGTGGTTGATATAGCATTCCCCTGAAACAATCAATCCCATTATAACAAAGGCCAAAGCATATTCAACAGAAATTAAGACAAGAAGAAAAAAGAAGGAGGAGGAGGAGGAAAAAAAACTAGCCAAAGCATCATTAAAGATCAATTAGCATTTGAACATCCAAATTCGGAAAATTCTTAGAGAATGAAGCACAAAGCTTCTAGTAGGAACAAATTTGTAGTGGAAAATCTAGCATTTTGGATAACTTTTACTCTTCATTTTAGGCATCCAGAAAAAACTCTGCTCCGCAGTTTACTGTAAATTCAAGTACTAGCATGTTTATAATTTTTTTACTCTGCCTGCTTAATATTTTGAGGACAGAACACAGTTTTGACAAAGAGCATGTATATATTTCCCAGTCCTAGCTTATATAAAAATGAAAAGTATGAGTACCCAGAAGCGTGATAAGGACATACCTTTCCTAACATGTTGGAGACCAATGATTTAGCCAATCTAGCAATAATCTTATCCCACCAGAACATGTAAATCTACATATGTGCTTTTGGTAACCATAGACAGAAACAGACATCATCAATTTTAAGTTGATATTCCTTCCACCAATGCTAGACTTCAACACAGAAAAGTTGCACAGACTAAGCCTCAACTACTAAGCACACCATAAGCAAAACATAGATAAACTGAACAGCCTCTGAAGCATAAGCATATGTTGTGCGATAATAACATATCAAGGAAAAATTTTCAGGGCCACAAAGGTTTCCTAGGATATCATCTAGTATGGAAAGCTAACTTGCACTTTTTATGCTGTGTTTGAAAGACAAAGCTACGCTAAAGTCTAATGATCTTTACACTTCCTTCTAGATATTAAGGTTTTCCTTTCTAAAATCACAAATAATAACTTCTACAGCACAAAAAATGAAATTAGAGCTAATCAAAATTTCTAAGTTTGTTTTGAGTGGCAACAGCAAGCCGTTGTCTGTTTTCTTCTTTTTTCTGTTTCCCTTTTTTCCGACAGTGATCTTTTTCAAGTCTGGGACACATTGAGAAGAAACCATACAAAAAAAAATTCCATCTAAGGTCAACATTAAAGAACTGGCTACAATTTGACTTTCCCTAGGCAAAAACTTCTGATTTCTGTCTCCAGTTTCATCGCACCACTACAACTAAGTTATTGTAACCATGGAAACAATGGGTATTCATACAATCATCCTTACTCCTTACATCTTCTACATTATTATAAAGTAATTAAGCCCTCATTGTTTGCAGATTGATAAGGGTTGGAATCAAAATGGCTTAAAATTCCACTATCACAATAAAGGAAAATCTTCAAACAAAGCGCACATCAGCCCAACTATTCCCTAAATTTTGTTCCATCCCCTCAAGTGCCTGTAGACTTCCGCATTTTCCTACATGCAAAATGAACTTTACACAATAATTATATGTGGAAGCCCAAAACTGTTTTGAGGGAAGCATCTGACAATGCTGACTGCAAGAACAATGTTTTATAATCAAGTTTAGACACTATGATATTCTTCCAGTTACATCCGATGGATAAGAAGCTGTTTCCAATGCACAAACGTCACTAGTAGTAACAATTCATGTTATAATTTGGATGTTCCACAGTATACCACACATGAACTCTCCGAGTACAGAGTAGAAATAGCCATTTTCCTGCCCATTTGCTCCATTATCTCTGACTATTTCTTGTTGTTCCTTTATTTAGGGGATTATCCGTAAACTTTTTAGAGAATGAAACACAATACAAACTGTTACCTAGCTAGCACTCATCCTGATGAACTTCCCATGACCAAATAAAAGAAGTAGATCATTAAAATTTACTCCAGCATTCCATTCTCCCAAAAATTTCTAATAACCAAATCATGAAGAAGCAAAACAAAAAAAAAAAAAAAAAAGGAAAAAGAAGAAGAAGAAGAAGAAGAAAGTTCCAACCATTTGCTACTTCACTTCTTTTGATTACGCTAAAGCCTTGAATAAAAGACGAAGCAAGTGCAGATTATTCTTGGATTTAAGAAATTGTATATATAATTAACAATAAACCAAGTAAGGCTCCCATTTTATAGGACAACATAATGAAATCGAGAACTCTATTTCTGATCCCAATTTAAACATTTAAATGGATAAAAAGAAGCATGCGGAGATATAAGAAGGAACCTTAAATCTGACGAAATTAGCCTCACGATCATTGCAGAAGATGGTGCGGTGACCGGGAGCCTGAGGCTGGACGCGGCCGAGTCGAACCGTGTGAGTATTACGACTGGTCAAGCTCGCATCCCGAGCTAATCTCGATCTATTTATCCTAATTCGCTCCATTCCACCACTAATCGTTCTCCTCGAAGAACAATTGAAAAATCACTAACCGATCCAAACTGAAAAACCAACTCGAGAATTTTCTCCCAAACAGAATATTCCGAATGAAATCCTTCTTTTTCTCTCTCTCTCTCTCTCCGTACTGGTTTGTCTTGGCGTGAGCTGTGCGTGCGTGCCTTCCTCACAAAGCTTCGTTCTCCAATGGACGATGGAACAGAGAGAGAGGAGAAAAAAAATTGAAAATTTACTGCATCTTCAATTTCTTATCTTTTTCTTCTTTTTTCCCTTTTTTTCCTGTTCTTTCCGCGAAAAATTCATTTAATTAATTTCCTTTTCTTTGTTTGCAGTTATTGCGACAATATGCGCTTATTGTTTTTCACAAAAATCAAATCAAACCGCGTCTGCAGTCTTCCACAATAGCTTAACGGATGCATCCAAAAACCTCGCCACGCGCATTGGAGCGTGGTTTATGTTAGTGGTGGGACCCGGTTAGTATAAATGGATATTTGAGCGACACGCGCCTATTCAGGGAACCGAGCGTATAAATGTCAGCACAAGCGCTGTGGACGGCGTCGTTTGGGGGCAAAGAGCCCACGTTCGGTTATTTGCTAGTTGAAAGCATACAAGAGAAGGTTAGTTGTATTATTGAAAATGCAGAAATCAAGACATTCCAATTACTTTAATTCAACTTCATATTTGAATGCCATTTTCACTAATAAACGTATCTAAATATATTATGGAATTAATAATCAAATTTATAATAAATTATTATTGTTTAACATATTATTTTTAAACTAATAGAATGTTAGATTATTTTTTGGGTTGATTAAAAATATTAAATTGCCTCCTACCGACACATGATGCTTCAAGATAGTCAAATAAAAAAGAAATAACTTAGATATTTTTGTTTACAAGTTAAAGGGAATGACATAATATTTTTAATATTCTAAGGATATTGCTGACATTTTGAACAATTCATGAATTAATATGATAGTAATATGTGATATTTAGGAGGGCAAAATATGTATTAATCCTTTTAAAATTTTATGGTCAATTTATCACATGAAGCACACAAAATATAAAAACCTCAACAACATATAAAATTATTTCAAAATGTCCATCTTAAAAAAAAAAAAAGAAAGTCAATGTAGAGTTAGTTAAAAAGATTATTTTGAATTTTGAAATATTGTTTCACATTTTATTTTTTTATTTTAGAAAAACCAAACTAAAACGGATAAAAAATCCATTTTACAGAGACAGAGGATATGGCAGTGGCAAGATGCGCCATTCTCAATTTCACACCCACCATAACCAACCCCCTTCTCCACTCCTCTCCAAAACTTCCTCTCAATCGCCAAACCTTCATTTACCATCATCTCATTTCTCCCAATAAATGCCCGAAATTCACCATTTGCCGGGGCAAGGTCTGTCCTTTTGCCAAATTCTATCTTTTGTTCATCTCTTGAGTTCATCTTCTTTACAATCAAGATTTGTGTTCTCAGTTGGATGGCTCAGCTGATGAGTTTGGCGAAGAGATTGGCGGTGAAGTTTTCTTTGATGACAATGACTTGGTCGATGAGGATGAGACTGAGAGCAGTATTGATTTGCTTATCAGATTCTTGCAGAGCTTGTGCAAGAAGATCTCTAGGCGTGCCAAGAAAGCTTCTCGCTTAATCTTGCCCTCTATAATTTCGCCCCAGTTGGTAAATTCACTCTCCCCCTTTCTGACAGCTCGTAATGGTTATCATTGACGGTTCAGTTTTGCTCTCTTCCACTTGCTGGTAGTTTGTAATGGGAATTGGTAAAAATTTGTAAACTTCCCTTAAAATGGGAAAGGATAAGTCAATGTTTTTATAAATTTACAAGCAGTTTATTGTTTGTGAATAGAAAGCAAAAGAAGATTCCATTATACTGCTAACATGGGCTTCAATTCTTAACTATGTTGAATTTTGCCAACATACCGGACAAGCAAACCTTTTGCTACTAGTATTTATAATCACTAATCAGGTTTATCTTAAAGGTGTAAGAACCTCACAAGTTACAGATCTTATTGATAACGTGAGTATTTATACGAGTGTATCTGGGGTGTAGAGACATGTAATACAAGCAGAACTGTACTCTTAAAAGATAAAATATATCTTTCCCAGTCTATTTCGTTATTCCCTTTACAAAAGGATCTGATCTGACTGAAACAGTTTTAATTTCAGGATGGAAAAAAAAAAAAGAAAAAGAAAAAGAAAAAGTAGTTCTTTAATCTTTTATGATGAAAGAGGAGTAAAGGACATTGATGAGAGTTTCTCATGGAACTGCATGTCTTTGAGGAAAGTGTACCAAGGCCTCAATTTGGAGTTGCAGCGGATTAGTGATTTAATTACGAGGAAAACATTTTATCATTCACCTCAAAATCAACTACAAATATGAATACAGTTGTGATAATTTCTATGTAGTTGAGAGCTCCAGTACTGAGTTTATGATTATATAAGATCAGTTCAAAAATAATAAGTTGAGTTAACTAGGAAAATACCATTGACACCAGTCTTGCCGTCTTGCATAGAATAGACTATGGTTTCTTGAATGTCTATATGTTGATGGGTTATCTTCTCTTGTTGTAAATAGGGTAAAGGAAATTCCAGGCTGCAGAAACTTGTAACAGTCCGTGTGTTAAATAATGAATGTGATCTAAGTCCTTTGTCAATTTGAGGCTTTTGAGCAATTTGTTGTATCCCCTATCTGTCCCTCATTTATCCTTTTCTCTTCTTTTTTTTGGGAATTCAGGTGTCTTTTGCTGTTGACGGGATTCTGTTATTGGCTGCACTTTCAATTGTTAAAGCACTTCTTGAGGTATCAGTAATTTAGACACATGCCTCATTCAGAGTCATTGAGTTCATGATGTCAATGTAGATAGGACAATAGCAGTATCTTAAGATTATCGTATCTGGTTGTTATCATGTAACATTCTGATAATGCAAGAGAAGAAGAGAAATGAACTTGCTTAATTTGAATCCCTTCCCATTAAGAGAAATTGAAATCAAAGTGAAGAAGCTGAATATTAGTAAAGTGAATGCTTCCTGGGAGAGAATCGATTTACTTAAAAGAGAGCATGGGATTATTCCTTCTGGAAAAGCAAAAATCCTAAAAGTATTGATGACTAGCCATTAGTTACTAGTTAGCCAGAATCGTTTTGGAAATTGATTTCATGGGTACGCATACATGACAAAGTAATGACTGACAAATTTTATGATTGCTATTGATAATTACATTTACAGGTGGTTTGCACCCTTGGAAGCACCGTCTTTGCAGTGATCCTGCATTTACGAGTGATATGGGCTGCCATTTCCTACTTTCAATCTAGTGGGAGCACTTACAACCGGGGTGGAAGTTCCTTTGGTGGCACACAGCCAGTGGCATAACATCTCAGTTGTTAGAGAACTTTTCATTTGGACTTTCTCACCAAACGCCTCTTTATTATTCAAAAGCAGAAACATTTTGCTGCAAAATTCTGGTATAGTTGTGAATAGATATTGTAAGTTTGAGGGAGTTCTTTATAATTCGTGTTAGTTAGCCTTGCTTTTTTGTCCATTATACATATCCAATCGGCTTTAAGTTCAAATAACTTCACAGTAGTGCTTTGGCCGGCTTCTCTAAATGTACTGCAGATTGCAGACATACAATGTTTGATTAGACGTGGAAATACCCTGAAAGCTTAACTGTCTTGGCGCCACATTATTGTAAATGCATAATTTATGTTCAGGATATTGAATTGTCTATCAATGGTATCATGCATAGCTTCATCTTTAGCTGCAGAAAAGGATGGTCTGCCATACTTGGCCTAGCATGAAGATCGAGGAAAAATCATTAATCCTTCTACTTTTATTTGAAGCTCGAAACTTGAAAAGTTTTAAAATACATATTTTATTAGTGCAATTGATATGCATTATTATTAAAGATTTGGAAGATTGAGAGCTCTTAAAAGGCCTTTATATTGAGCAGGCTTCAGCTTCTGAAGTAAACCAAGGTTTATACAAGATTTAGCATTAGAAATTTTGAACAAACAACTTTCTATTACAAGAATAATACTCTCACTCTGGGAGGCACTATTAGCGTATTTTAGTACAAAGAACAACTCAAAGCCTTCAAACGAGAGGATATATGGAGTAAAGAATGACTTTCAACACATAAATGAATGGAGATGTTTAGACAGTTACTTAAGCAGTCTTTTAACAACAGCTCCAAGTCTGATGTTGAAATGGAAATATGTTATATCTTTGATCTAAAATAATGAGGGTATATATTCTGGCAGCAAGTGAAGGAGAAGCATTTGCCACATGATGCTCTTATTACTAACTGATGGTGTACTTTCGTATCATGATGTTCTTTCAAAGCCACCACCGACCTGCATATGCAACCACTCTGGTGATGTACCGCGGCTGTAGGCCCTTGTGGCTTGTGGACCAAATGCCATGCCCGTAGCATCAAAAGTTTGCTGGCCAAACTGAAATGGAAAGTTGAGTCACAGTAAGAATTATGCAAAAACATCTTAGTCTCTATATAGATGCCCCAAAAAGAAACAAAGAATTAACAGATCTGACATTATTTTCTAATAGACAATGACCATCAGAAGTTAAATCAAGTACAAGAAAGTTCACTTGACATGTCAATTTAAGCACATCTGCGTTGTTGATGGTTCATAAGATTGAATTCACGCCACAACAATTTGTAAGCAGAAATTCTAAATGAAGAATTAAAAAACAATAAAATTCGGGATTAATTCAATGAGAAAATAGTCCCATTGAACCAAATGAGGCCAGTAAATAGCTTGAGGCTATAAACGGCTTCTGTGAATCTAAACAGGGTCTTAATTTGCTATCTACAAATAACCTATCAACTAAAAAAACCATCTCTGTTTTTCCCTTAATGCATTAAGCAATCTACAAATGATCTTTGCCAGTAATAATTAATTTTGGAAGCTTTCAGTAACATTTATTTGTTTACTCTGGATACAAATTTTCAGTGGAGACTTGTCATCCCTCAATTAGAGGAGGTGATCACCGATTAACAGCTGGAGACTGTAACTACAGCTTGCACCTCACACAAAACATGTGTGTGTGCGGATCTGTACAGCTTGTGCATCAGACAAAACATACACGTGTGTATGTTTTGTAAGCTGCTGCCTAAGCTAGCAATCCAAGAATGGTAAATTTAATGGAAGAGCACATATAAGTTAATGGCAGCAAAACATATTAGGACTTACATCTTTAGAAGGAAATGCTTCGATTCCAGGGCTCATTCTTGTATTTACTGCTTCAAGCTTCATAGACAGGAACTGCAAATCAAGCAATTTAAGATATATATTAAAAAATAAAAAAATAAAAAAAAAGACAGCATGTATATATGAAAGGAAAAACCTAGAACCACTCAGAGCACTCAATCTGTTGGAGGAAAAATTAGGCATGCATACCTCAACCTGCCGTTGTAATGATTGGATGTAATTAATAATCTCATCGAGTACCAGTGCTTTGCCAATAACCTTAACCAAAATAAACAAATAGATAAGTAAATCTACCTTAGGAAATTGTATTTTTGAATATCCCCTACATATACTGATTATAAATTCTATTGTAGCATATATATTAAAAAGCAGCAAGCTCGACCATCATCATTAAATAAATCTCCATTTGACTATACTATGAATTTATCTATCAGTATTTACACCTCTACAAAATATTGTTATCAGACTAAGCATAATAGACCTACAAGTGTTTTCAGACTAAACTCTAATATGAACTTTTACAAAATTTCAATGTCATACCTTATTACAACCAGGGACTAGATCCTGAAGAATTTTCATTCGTTCACTTATCTTTTCTCTTCTAGCCTGTTCACACGAAAGTTATCTTTAGGAAAGCTTATGTGACACATTTATGTGCAACAAAAATATCTTCACAACCCAAAATAACCATGACAAGAAAGAGGATTAAAGAAAATTACTCTTTCGGCTAGACTGTGGCTATCAGTAGCTTGGCCCCTTCTTGCTCTAACATGGATGTAATCTTGTTTAGGTGGTTCTGGTGGTGGAGTATTCTGTTCCACATGCTTGCCTGAACTGTGTTCTGCTTCGGTTTTAGAGTCATGATTCTCTTCTTTATTTCCTGATGCTTTGAGCCGCTTTGCATCGGAATCATTCTGCCCAATTTAGATTACAAAATAGAAAGATAAATTATCTCGCAAAAAAAGAGCAATCCCAATTCCTTCTTAATCATCAAGACCTATACCAAATAATGATACCAAACATCCTAGATAACCAATTCTACATAAGTAGAGATAAAAATTACAACTTCAATAAGGAAAAAAAGGTTACTAATTTAGATCAATTATTGAATTAGTTCACTAAGACAGATAGGTGGCTGAAAAGGCAACCTCAAAAGGACCTAAGTAGACAACTCACATCATAAAGAAAATAACAAGGAGACAACAATTTCTTTATCAAACATTATTAACTCTTTATCATTACAAAACAACACAATAACAACCAAATTGAAGAAAACTGTAGCAAAGCTAAAATTAACGAATCAAATAAAACTAGTACCAATCCATTGCCATTGCCACTGCCACTGCCATTGCTTGGAGAGACGACTTTTGCAGAATCATCCTCCGCTGCGTCACGCCGTTTTCTAGCGCCGCCGCGAATTCCTCGACGCTCTAAATTCATCGGATCATTATCCCCAAACTGACCACTCAAACTCTGCCCAAAAGGTCCTCGCCCGTTCCCATTCGCTGGAAACTGCCAGATCGCCAAATTGTAGGACCCATCATTGAGCATCGCATGTGGATCCATAACTAAAAAGCCCCAAAAATGTATTCGTATGCCCAACTAAATTGAATAAGAAAAATCCAGTCTTTTGACGTTCGTTAAAACAACATTGCCTGTATAAATTAATTGGGTTCGTTAAAAAAACAGAACTTTGTACTGGACGCGCTTTTTAAGTAGCTTCAAAATCCCAAAAGGAACAGAACCCAGAAAATGAAAGCGAAAGCTATGTAAGCAAATCCAGAGAAAGAGAGAGGTCTGCGTGTTCGTATGCGTGATCTCCTTGGATAGTGGAGGTTGGTGCGCACTCTGCCACCTCTCACTTACTATTACAAAAAAAAAAGAGAGAGAGAGAGAGACCTCGGGAGTTGCAAACTAAGTCACTTCCAGTGAGGTTTTCTGGGAGGATCCAGCTCCTCTCTTTTTATTCTCCTCTATCATGAACTCCTTAACATCACTTCTTCACCGTCCGATCAGATTACTTTCTGTCTTCATCCCCTTATTCTTAAACGATCAACGCTGATGTTGACTCAATTAGTCATAGAGGGGTAATTTTGGGTTTTAGAATATAAGATGGGGTCCCCTAGCTTAGCTTGCATAAAGCACAAATCCAGTGTACAAAACGAAATGAGAGGCTTTTTATTTATTTAAAAAAAATAAAAATATGCTTGTTTTGAGAATTTTCTTATTAGAGTTTGATTTGGATTAACACATGATTTTCATTCACTAAAAAAAGGGTTTTAATAATAGCTAATGATTGTTTTATGTTTATGAAAATGGTGTGAGTGTAAGATATATATATATATATATTTGTTATTTTAATGTAAAGTCAGGGATGATTGTGGGTTTGAGTTCTAGATTTAGGATCTAATCCTAAGTTTAATTAAGAGGCCCACCACTCAATGGCCCACTATTAAAATGCTGTTGCCCAACTTGGGTATGCTTATCTCTACGTTTTCATTGACGGATGACACATGAAAGTTCTAAAAATACCAATGAGAAATAGTTTACACACTTTAATTAATTAATTAATAGGATAATACATAAATTTCCTCCAAAACAATCATTATTTATCAAATTTTTATTCTAAACTAATTATATATTAGATTACCCTACTAAACTTGTTAAAAATATTAGATTAGCCACTCAAACTTTTTTAAAATATAAAAAATACACTTTATACTATTGAAAATATTAAATTACTAGCTAATACTTGTTTAAAATGTTAAATTATTCTCCTGTTTTTATTTCTCTTTGTGAACTGACATGTGTCTTAAGAGGGATAATATGATATTTTTAACAAGTTCAAGGGAATAATCTAACATACAATTAATATAGAGAAAAAATCTAATAAATGGTGATAGTTTAGGAAAAAATTTATATATTAACCTATTAATTAATAGGGTATTATATTATTTTATTAAAATTGTTTAAAAAAAGTTAAATTTTTTCCATACAAATACATGTAGAACGATATAAAACAAAGGTGAGAAAATAATGCATATATAATACATGAATGGTTAAATTTTATTTTTTTGTATTTTTAAGAATTTTCTATAGAGTTTGTTACTATATATAATATTTTAAATAATCTTTATTAGTATAGGAGTACAATACAACTAGTGTAAATTATAATACCATCTCCATTCATTTTTAAGTGTTATTTTTCAAAAATTTTCCATTTCATTCATAGTTTTTTAAAATAAAAAAAAATTAATACACTTTCCAGAATTAAAAAAAAAGGTTAATACTTTTTTTTATTTTATCTTTGTCTTAATATTTTAAATATATTTATATGTTTTTGGTTTTTCTATGCTAATTAATGAAAATATAAATATAGTCAACTATTGAAATTTTTATAATATTAAAAATAAATTAATCATTTTCTTAATTTGTATATCAAAAATTAAAAATGAGTTTTAAAAAGGAATGAAAATAGTAGTAAGTATTATAATTAAATAAAGGAAAAACAATGAAAGTAGAATAGAAGGCAACACCAAATGTAATGCAAGTATCAGATGCCAAGCATGAAATCATAGAGGCGGTGACGATGCTTCTTTTGACCATTATCCATGAACAGCATTTTTCTTTTCAATTATTGCTCGATTTTCACTTTTGAATAAATTTCATGTGCATATATTCTCTGTTACTTATATGATTGAAATGAAGAATATAAATACAACAATTCAAGCATATAATTTTGGCTTTTTTTTTTTTTTTTATCTCGGGTTAGCCTAAAATTCTAAGTTTGGTCTTGGCAACGGCGGAGCCACGTTATCTTGAGAGTGTACATATCACGTTTTAAGAAATTTTCAAATATATATATATAAATTAAATAGAGACTAACAATAATTTATGCATTAATATTTCCCACGTTGTTGAAAATGACATGAAAAGCATCTCCCTAACTTCGTACTTACGTAAGCTGCGTTGAAAGCACCTCCAGGATGGAGTCACTTTCAACTTTCACCTCTTGAAGTTGCTGAGTTGGATGTTCACCCCATAATTCGGTCCTCAAATTAAATACAACGAGTTTGCCAAGTAGCCAGTTTGCGAAAGAGTTGTCTTAAGCCGAATACTTCGCCATTCGGTTGTCTAATTTGGATAGGCATACATAATCACTACTAGAAAGGCTAATCTGCTTCTTTCTCTATATGCCGCCTCAAGAATTAAATCACTAGTACACTTTTTTTCTTTTTCTTTCCTTCTTTTCACACCGGCTAAAAGGGATATAATTTAATGTTTGGATAATTTTCAATCCAACAATCCATGTCCCGCGTAAAACTAAATGGTCACGTGTATTATTTTTTAATCCATATTTATTAATGTACGGTATATCTTATGTATGGTTAAATTATTTCGTGTATAATGTACTTACTGTTACATCAAATTTATATATCTTTTAGAATTTCGCTAATATTTAAGTTATACATTTTGTTAAAAAATATAATTTCATCCCTTTTTATGTTAAAGATATCTTCATAATCTATTACGATAACTCCAAGTAGCAGAATTTATTTATTAAAATTATATTCATAATATACATCAATGGGATGAGATGCATAGTAGATATTGCAAATTTGATTAGTGAGAATGTTAATTTAAATATCTTAGAAATAGCACTTCGACACATTTGGGAGCTTACAGATTAATCGAATCAATATAGTTTCAAATACCAAATGATTTATTTGTTAAAAAAATTATACTTACAATCTATCAATAAATTTTAACTCAGACTTGATAGTCTCGTGTTAGAATTGTAACGTCGCATATTTGAATCCGATACATGTATTAACCATAGTTAGCTTTAAACTTCTAATATCATATACACTTGATGATAGGGTAAAATAAACTGCTAGCAAATCTATAGTTACCAATTTGATGGAGTTTGCTCTGGATACAGTCCAGATTTAGACTTTAGTGCGTTCATAGGAATGCCCACCAGCAAAGGAATGGAAGTGAATTTGAGCATGTGGAAAAATTTCGCAGTTGCCAATGGGACTAATCCTCTTCTCCAGATTTGCATATAGTTATTATTTAAGGAAATAACAGGTGCAAAATACAAGACTAGCTTAGGGATTTAGGTAGCTAGAGCCATGTGCTGAATTACCTAAAAGGGTACCCTATACACCCTGTAAATTTAGGCATGCTGCTGGGTTTGCTTTTAATACAGGCGTTCTTATCCATGAAATGCTTTTTCGATTTTACAGTTAATTTCCTTTATTAAAATTATTAAGAGTAAACCAAAATTAAAATGTAGCTACATAGATGATCATGATTTCAGCAAAAGTCGTTTTAATTTTTTTTGTGCAAAAATATCCTTAATATTTACCATAACGAATAATTTTATATTTAATATTTAATTATATGTAATATTATCATAAAATTATTAAAATAATATAATTTTATTTTTAAAATAATAAAACTACTAATTTGATCGTATTTTATTTTTTGATTATTGATGTGGGTACATTATATTATTTTGATATAATGACATCAGATTAATGAAATTTTTTTAAATTTAGGATTGTTTGAATTTTTATTTGAAAAAATTGAACTGTTTTTTTACTATTTGAACAAATAAAGTCTGTCAACTCATTTTCATAATTATCCATTACAAAAATGGGATGGTGGAGCTGGTAAGATAATAGGAACTGATGAAAGTGGGGCCCATTTCAATTCCCGCAACACAGTATTGCGGGAATCAACAAATTAATTATATTGGCCATTTCTTCTTGTTAGGCTCCTCTCAGTATTATGATTAATCTCCGCTGCTATCCCTAAAATAAATAATTTACTAATGAATTGGTTTAATAAAGATATTGCTTTAGAGGGAATTTTTGTTTAACAATAATTTTATTGGGGTTAGGGTCTGTTGCATACAAGATTACGTACACGAAAATGGACATTGGCATTGGGTCCTCTTCAGAAAAATGGAAAATCATAAAAATATAAAATTTTTATGTTAAATCATCAAAATGTAATATTTTTTATAATGAGATTGTCAATTCATCTAGGATTACTTTAAAGTAGGCATATATTTATTTTCTTCTATAATAAAAATCATTTTCTGAAGAGGACCCAATGCCAATGCCCATTTTCGTGTACGTAATCTTGTCTGCAACAGACCCTAACCCCAATAAAATTACTGTTAAACAAAAATTTCCTCAAAAGCAATATCTTTATTAAACCAATTCATTAGTGAATTATTTATTTTAGGGATGACAGTGAAGATAAATCATAATAATGCGGGAAGCCTAACAAGAAGAAATGACCAATATAATTAATTTGTTGATTCCCACAACACAGTGTTGCGGTAATTGAAATTGGCCCCACCTTCATCAGCTCTCATTATTTTATCGGTCCCATCATCTTATTTTCGTAATGAATGATTGCAGAAATTGATTGACAGATCCTTATTCAAATAGTAAAAAAACAGCCCAATTTTTTTAAATAAAAATTCAAATAACCCTAAATTTAAAAAAAATCCCCAAATTAATGATTTCGTTATCCGAAGAGCAAAATTACACTATTTTAATAACTTTAAAAGCAATATTACATGTAATTAAACATTAAAAATAAAATTACTATTTTTAATAAATATTAAGGATATTTTTTTCACATTTGACCTTTTATCAACAATTAAAAGATGTTAGGCCCTTCAAATTAACTATGCAACACAACACCAAATCTTAGTCAAGAAAATATAATTATGAAATTGAAGATCAAAAACGTAAAATTGGTTTGGCAAACCTGATGAATGAACGGCCATCTTGAAAAGCAATAATTAATGAGAATTGCGACAGGGTGCCAACTGTGATAGGGCATAGGTACCTAATTTTAGGGGCAATATTGGGCCACATGAGTATAGATCTAATTAAAAACCTGCTGGAAATTTCTTTGTCCCCAGCAGCAGAAGGGACTGACCTGACCTCCAACGCTAACACTATCTGAAATTTTTGTGTTATCATCCATAACTTTTTAAAGATCAGATTCCTCCATTATTGTTCTTTTGAAGCTTAAGCTTTTCTGTTACCTTTCAAATTAATTAGTGGATGATGCAGATATATTTTCCTCAAATTCTATAATTGGCTGCCTTAAGGACATGATAAGATGTTGGAATATAACTTCAAAATCATTGTCAACTTATTCCATTATAAATATAAATATCAGGAATTAATTACGTTTATACTCATCAAATTTTTTAATTTATAATCGAATAATTACAATAAAATAATTTATAATATAAAAATTATTAAAATTTTATTTTATTTCAAGTAAATTAAAAATAACTTAAAAATTAATTATTTTTATATTATCTGGGTGACAGTTAAATCCGTCGTGTATAATTACACGTCATTATGTGACCAATAAATTTTATAAATTGAATCATTTTATAAAAAATATCATATTATTACGTAAACACGGAAAAATAAAGTGTATAAAAGACAAAAACAGCTCAAATAATTAATCAAAATCTATTTGTAGAGTTGATTAATGCTAAAATGATATGACAATCATATATAACATGTTTAACTGTTATTTTAGTGACATAAAAAATTAATTTTTGGTTAACTATCATTCCGGTGACATAAAAAATTAATTTTCAGAATATTTTTATTTCAATTAAAATAAAATAAAATTTTGATAATTTTTGCGAGACTTTTTTAAATATAGTGTTTTTTTAATTTTTATTTTAAAAAATGGTGTTTGGGTAAAAGTATTTGGGAAAGTGGGGTGTTTTTTTATTCCCGCAACCAGTTGTTGCGGGAATGAATCTCTCTCTCTCTCTCTCTCTCTTTGACCCAGCCCCCCCTCCCTCTCTCTTTATCCAGCCCCTCCCTCTCTCTCTCTCTCTCTCTTTGACCCAGCCCCCCCTCCCTCTCTCTTTATCCAGCCCCTCCCTCTCTCTCTCTCTCTCTCTCTCTCATATATATATATATATATATATATATATATATATATATATATATATATATATATATATATATATATATATTATAATTAAAAATAATACACACGCATGCATTATATGGTCTGATCGTTGTTGTGCGTACAATCGGACACTAAAAATATGATGCTCATGATCTAATATTTATACAGTTTTTTTTTCTTTTAGATAGAAATTCAAAGAGAAAAAAATACTTGTAATTAATTAAAAGGTACAGCCAATAATAGATTGATCCTGAAGAGTAAAAGATAGGCTTAATAGTAAAATAGTTCCCTTAATTTGAAATAATAACTAATAACCTTATCTTATTTTAATTTGTTAATACCTTTAAAATATTCGACACAATTTCAGTTATTGATTATTTTGCTCATAAAAATTTATTTCACTCCATTTTAATTCTCCCTTTGTTTCTTGTTGGAAACCTGTGATTTACAGGATTGACCCTAAAATTTAATTGGAGGTTGTACAAAGAACTTTTACGTAATGACTTATTTAATTTTATGAGCAAAATAGTCAATAACTGAAATTATGTCGAATTAAAATTTCTAATTAAAAAAATATCATGATATTAGCATATTATTGTATAACAAATAAATAAAATATTTTGTCTAATTTAATTTTTCTTTTTTTTTTAAATATGTTCACCATATTTTAAATTTTCAAAGATGAAATTAACAAATTAAAATAAGATAGGGTTATTAGTTATTATGACAAATTAAGTGAACTATTTTACTATTAAGCCTATCTTTTTCTTCCCAAGACCAATCTATTATTGGCAGTACCTTTTAATTAATTGCAAGTATTTTTTTTCTTTAAATTTCTATTTAAAAGAAAAAAAAACTGTATAAATATTAGATCATGAGCATCATATTTTTAGTGTCCGATTGTACGCACAACAATGATCGGACCATATAGTGCATGCGTGTGTATTATTTTTAATTATAATATATATATATATATATATTATAATATATATATATATATGAGAGAGAGAGAGAGAGAGAGAGAGAGAGGGAGGGGCTGGATAAAGAGAGAGAGAGAGAGAGAGAGAGGGAGGGGCTGGATAAAGAGAGAGAGAGAGAGAGGGAGGGGGGGGCTGGGTCAACGAGAGAGAGAGAGAGAGAGAGAGAGAGAGAGAGAGAGAGAGAGAGAGAGATTCATTCCCGCAATAACTGGTTGCGGGAATGAAAAAACACCCCACTTTCCCAAATACTTTTACCCAAACACCATTTTTCAAATAAAAATTAAAAAAACACTATATTTAAAAAAGTCCCAATTTTTGCATTACATATTATTTTATTATAACCACGTGATTATAAATTTCAAAATTCGACAGCGCCGAATATAATTAACCCTAAATCTCAGTATTCACCAATAATCTTCCCAATACTTACTTCAACTATATATATATATATATATATATATATATATATATATATATATATAAGTCTAACTGTTGGGCTCAGGCCCAAATCTTTAATATGCTGGTTGGGCCTGTCCAAACAAATTTCATGGCCCAGTAAAATGTCTTCTTCATTTTTTGAATCCTTGAAATTAATTGATACGACCAAGTTACTCAGAATTTTGTTTTGGAGGGAAAATGGAGTTGCTTAAATTGTCCAAATTCAAGCTCCAGCTTCAAGCTCTACTCACTGAACTTCGACATCTAAGAGTACGAGTTTCGTCTCTCTCTATTTCTCCTTCACACTCTCCCCTATCTAATCATTCTCTTATTCTTGTATTTTTTGAATAATACAGGAAAGAGAACACTCCGCCACTCAACAATGCCATTTTCTAATTCAGGTTTTGTTTTCACATTTCATCCATAAATGAGCTAGACAGTTGAAATTTTTTGCATTCCTTTTGAATATTTTCTCGTTTGCGGTGTTTGGATACAGAAACAGAAGCAAATTGAGGAGGAATACGGGAGGAAGTTGCAGGAATTGCAATCGGAGTTGGCTTCCTCCAATGAATTTCGCCTGAAGCTCGAGCGGAAGGTTAGTCTATATTATGCTTGTCGAAAATGACTCCTTAGAAATTCGCATTGCATGTTAGTTGATCATTACTTGTCGATGATGATTGTTGGTTTGTTTTGGTTTTTGAGGTGAATTACCTTCAAAACGACAACGCCTTGCTTGAAAGCAGGCAAAAAGAGTTGCAGAAGACAATACAAAACCTGCTCCAGTCCAGGGAAAGTTTCATTAATGCTTATGAGGTTCGATAGTTGCTTTGTTATTCTTGTTAAAGTTGGAAAGCGGATTTGGTAGATTGTGCTGTTGGCTGATGTAACATTAATAATCAGGAATCAACTTATGAAATGAAACGTTCAATTGAAGCCAGAGATGGAAAGCTAAATGTCCTATCAGAAAAGCTGATTTCTCATCTGTCATTGATTGATTCTATAGAAAAGGAATCTTCCTCAATCAAACAACTTATGGATCATGTGCAATGCCTTGTGAGTGATAAAGAGGAAGTAGGCATGTAGTTTTCTGAACTTTTTCATCTTCAGTGTTCATTGGAATATGTAAATTTCCATTATACACGTCTTCATAAACTGATGGAAATTGTAATATTGGGTTTTTGCTGTCTTCATTTTCTTTGATCAGTGGCTGGCTTAAAAAGCAAGATGGATAAGGTTTCTTCCTTTGAAAAAGTTTTCCTTGGTAAACCTCTTTTTTCTATTTCACCTGCCTTGAAGAATTCGCATTAGACCGTAAAAGGTGCAGTTTGCTTGTTTCCATCCAAATTAACAAACACCATATCATTGTACTACAGTACCTGATCCATCTGTTGGAGAGAAATCAATTGAGTTTGTTCAGCAGCTTTCCTCTATATCAATTCTGAATGTTTTCATTCACTGTGACTCCCCTTATAATTTATCAGCATAAAACTATCATCGTAAATCAATAGTCCTACTTTTTAATCCAATAACATGGCTTTTCAAGATCTGACTGCTTCTCACTTTACCATGGTTTTCGCAGAAAATGTCTTTGACTTGGAAAACAAACTGAAAAACAAGGAGGATGAGCTCCAACAAAAGGATAAAATTATTTTCAAGCTAGAGGCACAGCTGGAAGCAGCAAACCTTAAGAACAACTGTCAAACTGAAATGGAAGAGATATCCACTCAAGTATTAAATTCTCGCGTTAGGTTCCAACCTCCAACAAATAAATTTGCAATTTAGCTAAAGATAACATAAGTTGTCTTGACTTTTCCTCACCTTCAGAAAACTCTATCAGCGAAGAATGCAGTAGTACAGAATCTGATTTCTGAGAAAGAGGTCAGAATTTCAGACTGTTGGCTTCTTATTTAAGTATGGCTTAATCTATTTTCTCCACTTATTCGCTTGTACACTCTATTGTAATTGGTTTAAAATCAGGCTTTACACTGTGAAGTGAGAAACTTAGCAATAATATTGCAGAAAGTTAAGGAGACCATTGCAAATATGGATGAAGAGGTCAGCAAGGGTTTCATTTCTATTTTGATGTTCACTTTCTCAAATTAAAGATCATATATTCTCATACCTAATGACCATTTGAACTTTGTTTGGTGTATTTATCACTGCACTGTGGCATGTAACATACAAATACAAGGCCATCTAGCCAGGATGACGTAACAAATACATCATGCATGAGGAAAGCTTTAACCCAAACTCTGGTTTTTTTCCTGTTTTGATCATTCTCTAAATAGAAGTATTTGACAGTGCACTAAAATTTCTTTAACATGCTATACTTAACATATTTGTCTATGCTATGCACATCGTTCTTATGTAATAAAAAATTTATCTCATTTATGTCATGCCTCTATGAACCTTTCATAGATAATTATAACCTGCTTCATTTGCTTCCATGGTTGAAATATCCTGGACTTTATTTACAGGACACAAGAGTATTCTCTGCCGCACTGAAATGTGAAGAAGACAATGATGTGGTTGGGAAAAATGAAGATAATATGTAAGTGATAGACTTACCAGAGACTTACCAGAAATTTCAATTTTTAGCCAACACCTATCGGTCATAAAGAAGCTGAAAAGGCTACAGTAAAAGAAACAAAATAAAAAAGACATAAAATATATGTTTCTTTTAGTCGAGTAATCTGGCAGAGAGCATTCGTCTAACAAAATAGGCATTTCTGGCAGTGCCTTTGAAACGAATTATAGCCTCAAAAAGTTCCAAGCATATCTCATGCTTTATTGAAGACAGATTTTGAAAAGACTGGATGACAAATTAAATTTGTGCTGGATGAGAAAATGGGATAGATACTGCATCCTTTATTTTCCTTGGTATCTGGTTCTTATTTGTGACCCTATTTATACTCTTAAGTGGCTAAGCAGGACTAAAGCCATTGTGCAAAAAAGCAGAGAAACATCTCCAAGAGAAGGTCTCAGAATAGATGATGCAGACAATCGAGGTATTCTCTTTGTACTTCATTCTTTTTAAAGTGTTTTGGGAAACAAAGCTGAACACGTCAGTAAACATGCATGTTACTTCTTTATTATAAGGCTTGAAATTTACATATGCCGTATGCTTACAAACATGGACCATGTTGAGTCGCTTATCTTGTTTGGTTTTATCGTGGAAAAAGTTTCTGTGAAGATATAGTAGTTTAGTAGTACAGTTTTCTTTTCCTTTTTCCCTTTTTTTGTTACTCTTTAGGACTTTTTTTTTCGCAGCAATAAATCATGGAGCAATGTGGTACGCCTAAATTCATTTCTTGGCTGTTGTTGTAAGGCCAATCTGATGATTAGACAGGTCAATACTTCCCTATGATCCTTGTTTCCAGGAGGTTGTAGGCAGCTGCAAGATAAAAGCAAATTGAAATATGCCTCCCAAAAAAGGAAATATAGAGCATCTTTAAATACTTGAAAGAAGCATTTTGCCTTCCTTTGAGGGTCTGCCTAGCATGAATTCGGATTAGTCAGGCCAATGGACTGGAGATACCGAATGGTTGTTTTAAAAAAAAAAAAAAATAATAATAATAATTATAATAAAAGAAGGAAATATGGCTCCTAAAATGGTTCTAAACTAGATGTGCAAATAGCCATTGCTATTCAAACAAACAGAAAAAGGATATATATGCAATGTCTAATTATACTAAGCAAATTTATAATGCATGCTGGAAACAAAAACATACGAGACATAGCAAGGATCAGTTACTCTATTTTTTCTGCAGCTTCTTTAAAATGTCAGGAGCAGAATGTAGTTGGCAAGCCCCAGCTTGAAAGCAGTCATTTAGGCTCCTGTGTGTCGGAGGCAAGGATTGCTTGCAACTCAATGTGGTTTTATCATTTTAATATTGTAAAGAAAACATGTTACCCTTTTCTTCATGATGCATTGGCAGTTTGGTTCTTCTCCCCCACAGTCACCGTGCTCTGAACTTCAGTCCTCAATTAAAAGTCCCAGAATTTCAGTAAACAATGAGAAGGTAAGAGATGTTATCTTTATATCGTAATAATTGGCACTTTAGGTGCCTCAGGGATGAAACCATAGTCAATTTCTTCGATATTGGACATGATAGTATTGGCAGTCTGATTCACATAGATTGTTCTTTTAGTTGATAATTGCATAGAAAATAACTGAATGAGATATTCAAGGTCTGAAAGTATTGGATAGTTGACGCATTGAGATATTTCTTTATGTACAGGTTCACTGCCTTGCAGTAATACAACACCTAGATTCTGAGTGCTCAACAACCCAAGTAGAAACCTCAGAAGTTCCAGGTTAACTTATAGTTAGCGTCAGATTTTATTGGATCATGTTTTTGAAGTTTCTGCTGACCAGACATTATATTGTTTTTTATCTTCTTAGGAAGAGGAATATGATGTAATTAACACCATTTAACACTAGTATTGTGGAAGCCAACGCTTGATTATTGTCAACTCAGATGATAAACCTTGACATGAATCATTTATCCTTCTATCCAGATCATAAAGACACAACTGCCCACATTCTGAATCTGCAGATTTTTCTTTTCTTTTAGCTCTTGGTAGTTCTTTTTAACGCGAGCTAATTAATTTGACGTTACCCTTCTATTCTCGATGCAAATCTCATGCAATAAATGTAAATTTGATTG
Source organism: Excoecaria agallocha (assembly GCA_037975025.1). Classification (NCBI taxonomy): domain Eukaryota; kingdom Viridiplantae; phylum Streptophyta; class Magnoliopsida; order Malpighiales; family Euphorbiaceae; genus Excoecaria; species Excoecaria agallocha. Next base: position 782,324 of record JBBPFJ010000023.1, on the reverse strand, counting down.
GGCCGGGTTAATGGAGTCCATAACTTCTGGTTATGTTTTGGGCTTTATGTTGCGGAAAATAGGCATCGGATAGAGCAAGACCGCAGCTAAAATGAATAGAAGAGTAAATTATTGTACTACAAAATCATACGAGTTTAATTCCCAGGACAGACTGGAGGGGTCACAGCGGTCCCACTTAAAACCCAATCTCCTTAGACAGAATTTAACTACAATAATTTATGAGCACAATATATTACTACAACTATAATAAAACACAGCTAAAATAAAGATAATAAGAAACAAAAGAATTTAACGAGGTTCGGCCAATTATGCCTACGTCCTCGGATGCTACTAAATATTATTTAACACAGAAGTTAAATAATACAAGAGAGAAGAAAGCAAATTGAAATTGCTTGGGATTATTAAAACTAAAGCTAAGGGGTTATATTTATAGTTACAAAAACTATTCCCCTTTCTTTGTTAACCGATGTGGGATTCTAAAGTTTTGTTGTTTTTTTTTTTTTTTTTTTTTTTTTCTTTGTGGTGGCTGCCTACCAGCCCACCTACTTTGACTTCAACAATCTCCCACTTGAAGATTTGATTGAGCATTAATCAGATCTTCACATCATTCTTTCTCTCTTCATGTTGCTTACGTCTCCATCGGGCCGCAAGAAGATCGACACCATAAAAACTTGTCAGTATTGATTGCCTTTGTCATGAAATCTGCTAGGTTGTCTTTAGTATGAATTTTCTGCATATCCACTGTTCCTTCTTCCACTTTCTCACGAATGAAGTGGTACTGAACCCTTATGTGTTTGGTCTTCGAATGAAATGCCGGATTCCTTGCAAGATGCAAAGCACTCTGATTGTCACAAAACAAAGAAAGTTTCTCTTGTTTGTTCCCGAGTTCCTCCAATAGCATTTTTAACCATACTGCTTCTTTACTAGCTTGTGTAGCTGCTACATATTCTGCTTCTGTTGTTGACGTGGCCACAACTGATTGCAGTTTTGAAACCCAGCTTACAGTTCCGCCAGCAAGTTTAAACACATAACCTGTAGTAGATTTGCTTTTATCAAGATCACCAGCATAATCTGAATCAACGTATCCACCGACAATAAAGTCTGATCCTCCATAACATAATGCAACATCCAAGGTTCCCTTTATGTATCTGAGAATCCTTTTTACAGCATTCCAATGCTCTCTACCAGGATTCGCCATGTATCGACTAACCACTCCCACTGCATGTGCAATATCTGGTCTTGTACATATCATAGCGAACATTAAACTTCCCACTGCTGATGCATACGGTACTCGAGACATCTCCATCCTCTCTTCTTCATTGCTAGGACTCATCTTTGAGGATAACTTGAAATTCACAGGAAGTGGGGTAGAAATTGGCTTACAATCCTGCATGTTGAAACGTCGCAAGATTTTCTTCAAATAATTCTTTTGAGAAAGCCACATCTTCCTATTATTTCTGTCTCGGTGAATTTGCATCCCTAGAATCTTATTTGCTGATCCCCAAGTCCTTCATATCAAATTCCCTAGCCAATTGAGCCTTTAACTCCTTGATGCGATCTTTGTTGGGGCCTGCTACCAACATGTCATCCACATACAGCAGCAAGATAATGAAATCATCTACACCAAACCGCTTGAAATATGCACAAGGGTCTGCATTTAGTCTGCTGTATCCAAGGCTCATGATAAAGGAATCAAATCTCTTGTACCAACACCTTGGCGCCTGTTTTAAACCGTACAGAGATTTGTTCAATCTGCAAACCAAGTTCTCCTTTCCTTTTTCTTCAAATCCTTCTGGTTGGAGCATATAAATTTCTTCTTCAAGATCTCCATGAAGAAATGCAGTTTTCACATCTAACTGCTCAAGATGCAAGTCATAAGTTGCACTCATTGCAAGGACTACTCGAATAGTAGTGAGACGAACCACAGGTGAAAATATTTCATTAAAGTCAACCCCTTCTTTCTGAGCATACCCTTTGACCACCAATCTAGCACGATATCTCTCAACTTGATTATCACCATTCTGCTTGATTTTGTAAACCCATTTATTGCCTATAGGTTTTCTCCCTTGCGGTAGTGACACCAAATCCCATGTCTTATTCTTATGAAGAGCTTCAACTTCCTCTTGCATTGCTGCCATCCACTGAGATACATCTGAACTAGTCATTGCTTCTTGGAGAGTTGATGGCTCTCCATCCTCAGTTAGAAGACAATATGCAATATTACCCTCCATAATGTAATCTGAGTGCCAATTGGGTAACCTTCTTGTGCGAGTTGATCGCCAATTAGTTGGAACTTCAGATTCGACTGGCTCTTGTTCTGGTATAGCTTCAGAAGAATCATTAGTTTCTGATTCTCCTTCTACATATACTTTTGTAGTCTCTGACTTTTCTTCACTTTCTGCTTGCTCTTGCTCTTGATCTTTATCTTCTATAAAGATAACATCCCTGCTGATAATAACCTTGTGGGTAGTGGGATCCCACAGGCGATACCCCTTGACTCCTTCAGCATATCCCAAGAATATGCATTTTCTGGATTTTGGATCCAGTTTTGTAATTTCTTGGGCATTGTACATCACATAAGCAGGACTTCCAAATACATGGAGGTTTGAATAATCCACCGGTTTTCCAGCCCACATCTCCATTGGTGTCTTACACTCAATTGCAGTTGATGGAGCTCGATTCACCACATAACAGGCAGTGTTGACCGCTTCCGCCCAGAACTTCTTATCTAAGCCTGCAGTTCTCATCATTGCTCTTGTTCTTTCCAACAGAGTTCTATTCATCCGCTCTGCCACTCCATTTTGTTGAGGAGTGTATGCCGTGGTGAATTGTCTTTTGATGCCTTCTTGTTTACAGAATTCATCAAATTCTTTACTGGTGTATTCTCCTCCATTATCTGTCCTCAAACACTTGATCTTTTGGCCAGATTCAAGTTCCACTCGCGCTTTGTAAACTTTAAAGACTGAAAACACATCTGCTTTCTTCTTGATAGTAAACACCCAACATCTCCTGGAGTAATCATCGATAAACGACACAAAGTAATTTGCTCCTCCTAGGGATGATATTGGTGCTTGCCATACATCAGAATGAATCAATTCTAGAATGACTTTGCTTCTAAAATTTGATGTGTTGAACTTCAATCGATGCTGCTTGCTTACAATACAATGCTCACAAAAGGATAGTGAGACTTTTGTGAGACCTGGAAGTAGATTTCTCTCTGCAAGAATCTTCATTCCTTGTTCGGACATATGCCCAAGTTTCTTGTGCCAAGACATTGCACACTTTTCACTTGGACTGCTTGTGGCAACAAATGCATCTCCTTCTTGCAAAGTCTCTCCCTTTATCATGTATAAATTTGCAGCTATCTTTTCTCCCTTCATAAGGACAAGCGCTCCTCTTGATATCTTCAAGATCCCTTTCTCACCACTGAACTTGCACCCCAAGTCATCCAATTGTCCTAAAGACAACAGGTTCTTCTTTAGGCCCTCCACATGCCGTACATCTTAAATAGTACAAATTGTACCATCATACATCTTCAGCTTAATAGTTCCAATACCAACAATCTTCAAGGCATGATCATTACAGCTGTATACAGATCCTCCAGAGATAGGTTCATATTGATGGAACCATTCTCTTCGAGAGGTCATGTGAAATGTTGCTCCTGAATCAAGAAGCCATACTTCTGCAAACCTTTTTCTGCCTTCATAAGTTGTTGCTGCTTCACAACATAGAGCATCTCCACCATCGGAACTACTTGCCATATTTCCTTGAGGATTGGAATCCTTTTTGTTTAGATTCCAACAATCCTTCTTCAAATGACCCTTCTTGCCACAATTGTAGCATTTAATGTTCTTCTTACTCCTTGATTTGGACCTTCCCTGATTGTGGCTCCCACTTGGGCCACGTTCCGTTGATCTTCCTCTCATCACCGTCAAGACTTCTGCATGCTGTGAGCTTGCAAGCCTATCTTCTTTATTTTTGCGCCGACTCTCTTCTTCTAGAATAGATGCTGCAACATCATCGAAGACTAGAGAATCCGTATTATTTGTTAAATTGATGATGAGTTGATCATACGAATCTGGTAAGCTTTGGAGTAGAATCTCAGCACGTTCTTCTAACCCTATTTTGTATCCCAATGATGTGAGTTGGGAAAATAGAGTATTCAAGGTATTTAAGTGCTCCGTCACTGAAGTGGATTCTGCCATACGTAAAGTGTATAGTTTTCTCTTAAGAAAAATCTTGTTGTGGAGTGATTTTGCCTCGTACAATCTGGTGAGATGATCCCATATCTCCTTTGCTGTCTTCTTCTCTTCTATACTGGACAACACTCCATCAGCTAGTGCTAGATGAAGATTAGCAATAGCATTCCGATCCATCTCGATCCATTTATCATCTGTAATTTCTGCGGGCCTTTGACTAATTGCCGCTAGACAATTATCCTTCGTCATAACTGCTTTGATCTTCAATTTCCACAGTGAGAAATTTCTCCCGTTGAATTTTTCGATCTCATATTTTGCCGCCATTGCTTCTATCACGAACTTCTCTGCTCAAAAATCAGCTTCCACTATTTCACGTGAATAGTAACCGTACATGTGAATAGTAACTGTATAGATGAACAGTGATCGTATACGTGAACAGTGACCGTATACGTGAACAACCCAAGGAAAAATCTTTTCTGATGTGGAAGATCAGTCTATACTGCAACCACAGAGCATACTAAGATAGAACCTCGGCTCTGATACCACTTGTTGCGGAAAATAGGCATCGGATAGAGCAAGACCGCAGCTAAAATGAATAGAAGAGTAAATTATTGTACTACAAAATCATACGAGTTTAATTCCCAGGACAGACTGGAGGGATCACAGCGGTCCCACTTAAAACCCAATCTCCTTAGACAGAATTTAACTACAATAATTTATGAGCACAATATATTACTACAACTATAATAAAACACAGCTAAAATAAAGATAATAAGAAACAAAAGAATTTAACGAGGTTCGGCCAATTATGCCTACGTCCTCGGATGCTACTAAATATTATTTAACACAGAAGTTAAATAATACAAGAGAGAAGAAAGCAAATTGAAATTGCTTGGGATTATTAAAACTAAAGCTAAGGGGTTATATTTATAGTTACAAAAACTATTCCCCTTTCTTTGTTAACCGATGTGGGATTCTAAAGTTTTGTTGTTTTTTTTTTTTTTTTTTTTTTTTTTTTTTTTTTTTTTTCTTTGTGGTGGCTGCCTACCAGCCCACCTACTTTGACTTCAACACTTTATCTGCAATGTGTTGTTCGGTGCCTAGAAAACCAAAACTCTAAACCGGGATTCTGAACGGCGAGTGCAGGATGATCTCAGTAAAGCTCAGCAAAAGCTTACTTTATGCCTTTGGTCCCCGCATTTTATACGTGATTCGGAGCCAGACATATTTGAAAGGGAGGGAGCTGAAGAAAGTCAACCAGATGTGAACTGAGACCATTAGGTAAATTGCCCACACTTGCAGTATTTGACTATTTGTCGATATTTGGTATAATCGTCGAGGGCCTGCCAAATCAAATGTGTAACTGTCATCCCCAAGTACCGTAACTCCTACCCCCAAAACAAAAAAGTACACTTGAAACTAAATAGATTTCGTTTCAGATCTTGGTTACTCGATTCTCTGTCTTCTGCAAAATGGAATTATCCCTAGAATTGGATTTTTGCTCCATTTGGAGGTACATAATTTGGCATCAGACAGTCTGAAATCAGAATTAAACTTGATCCTAAAGTCGGCGGATTTTGTCCTGTCTTTAACCAATCTTCACGAGGCAAAATGAACCTGAGCGAATAAGTCAGCCGATAATTCATTCCACTTTGCTTCCACACGTTATTCTCTTTTTCCTTGGATACTCCATTTTGTCAAAATTTACTCCACTAAAAATGTCTAAACCCTTAATTGAAAAAGAAATTTGCTCGATATTTATTGGAAATAGATTCTAACATTATTCGATCACTAACATAACAAAACGAGGGAAATACTTCATTAAGTCCTTTTAGTGAAGCTCATATGGTCATGTATCGAAGAGAACAATAAGGAATTTTATTTTTAATGCATTCACGCATTGTTTTGTTGATAATATAGCTTATAATGATACGCATTTTAATAATGTTGCTTAAGCTGGACGGCATACAGAACCGATCCCCAATGTCTAATAGTTTGTGCAAATTCCATTATTGCCTTGTCTACGCAAATGCTCTCCCTCTGTGCATAGGGAAATACATCAATAGAGTTCAAAGGAAGAGGAAATTACACTCATGGTGAATTTGGTCAGGCACCATAGTTTAATGCGGCGGCTAATAGGCATAGGCAAGGGTGGGCCCATGCGGGAGGATGAGGGCAATTGCAACCTTTAATTTTTTTGTTAAAAAACAAAAATATTTATATGTTATCTTTGTTAAATTACATATAAAGAGGCCAATTTCATTTATAGTTACTGAATTTACGTCTAATTATCCAAAAATAACTTACTTATTTTTTTGTAACTTAAATGTTATCGAACTTATTACCTTTTTGTAAAAAGTTATCTTAACCGATTTTCGACGATAAGCCATACCGAAATGCTGACGTATCGTGTCACATTATATATCTGCACACATGTTGATATGTATTTGTTGCCACATCATTGGCTTTGACACGTTATGAGTCACATCAATGAAGCAGTCCACGTTAGCCACATAAGCATGCTTCATTGATGTGGCTCATGATATAGATTGTTGATGTGCCGTGCTACGTGTGTTTAGGCATATAACGTGACATGTCACGTCAGCATTTTGGTAAGAAATATCATTGAAAACCGATTAAAATGACTTTTTTACAAAAAAGTGATAAGTTCGGTGACATTTAAGTCACGAAAAATAAGTCGGTTATTTTTGGACGATTAGACATAAATTTAGTAACCGTGGGTAAAATTGATCCCTCTATAAAACATTTCTTTAAAATTTTTCCCTTTTAATTTGTTTTTAAGCAAGTATAATGAAATTTACTGGTTATTTTTTACAATAGGATATTTTAGTGAAACGAAAATATATTTTTATAAGATTAAGACAATTTAGTGGTTATTCTAATCTTTTTTCCATAAATTAAAAAAAAAATACTATTATTCTTATAGTATGATAGAGGGAGTAATAATTATGCCGTCCAAAGAGTTTTAGCCCACCAGCATCGTGGCGACCACCAAACCTTGAGAGTTGCAAGAACATAAAAAGGGTAGTGTTAGTATTTAGTAGATGATATCGATGATAGTTGTATAATTTATTTAGAAAAATTAAATAATAACTAACATAAGCCAATTATGTTAGTTTGTTGACATTAATATTTAATTAAAAAATGACAAATGCATTTTTAGGTCTCTACACTTATAGTACATTTTTTCCATTTAATCTTTAAATTTTAATTTACTCGCATCGAATTTATAAGCTTTTGTTTTAATATATATTGGGTAGAAATAAGGATCTAATAAAATAAAAAATAAAATTTAGCGACTCAATGTGTTATTGATACTAAAATTATTTAATCGGTTAATATATTATTTGAAATATAATTTCGAATACAATATATAAAAAATAAAAATTTAAAAATTTGATGTAATTAAATAAAATAAAGCAAACAAAAAATGATACTGCTATGTGAGAAAGTGGGAGACTGCTGGAAGAGCCCCTGGCAGTGGCACCGGTAGGGCATGTGGGGTAGACCAGGCGAGCATCTTCAGTCGTATCAGAACGATCCCAAAATTTCTTTAGAGAGAAAATGTTGAAGAGCACGGAACTCATTTAACGTCTCTGTTTGACTGTTTCTTTGATTAATCAAATTACATTAATTCATTTTTTTTAGTTTATTCTAAAATATTCGCTACTTTTAATTTTTTACATTATAGTTAATTTATAAATTATCTATTATATCATTGTTTAATGTCTTCTCATTAATTGCAATTTCAGTATTCCATGTTATGCTATTGATAATGATATTATAGTTTTAATAATATTTAATTACTCATCATATATTTAAAATGAATATAATAGGCAGCAATATTGATTGATTTAAGTGGTTTATCACTTATTTGACTCAAATAAGATTTTAAGTTAGAGTCTTGTAAACGGCGAATATCAATATTGGGAGAATTTTACCTTTATAGTATTTCAATTCGTTTTGAATTAAATAATACCAGTAATTATACTATATTTAAGAAAAAAAAGAATTTTACCTACCAACAAAAATAATTTTTTGTTGCCATTACAGATACTATTAAGAATATCTGATGACAAATTCTGATAAAGAATGCTATAACATTGTTAATTTTATATTTATATATGTAAAATTCAAACCTTATGCTCTCTTGAAAAATGATAATGAATTAACTGTTGGCAGGAGATGGAGGTCATCAGTTTAAGCATTTGGAAGGTAGTCTAAATAATTGCTGCAATTGTATTTACTAATTTTCTCCAAATAATGAAGTCTTCAATTTTTGAAATTCAACGATGTGGACATAAGATTATCAAGAAATCACAGTCCTTCAAAAGATTTTCTTTTCCTACGCATTTTCATTATATAAAATGGACGTCGATTGCGAATTATATCATTTATAATAAGTGTGTACGAAAACGATTGAGCTATGCCTGCAAAACATTTTGACCGCTATCCTCTGAGTTAGGCTACCAAAATTGAAAATGATGGCTCTGCTTGAACATGTAAAATAGTTATAGATATCTCGCTTTGGGTTGGCTTTCAACGAATGAAGATTATTTACGTCACTTTGCATTTATCGAAATATATAATTACTTATTTATTTCTATTTGAGTGATTCAATTCGAGCTACATATCTTTTTCGATATATATATTTGGTTTAATATGTAATTTTGTTCCTGAAATTTTTTAAAAAATATAATATTATCCTTAAAATTTACTTGCATATAATGTTCACTCGAATATTTTATAAAATATACAATGTAATTTATGCCTTAACGTTTTCGTCAGTTTGACCGAAAATCGTCCGTTGACTACCTACGTGGACGTCAAATGATACGTCCATATAAGCGGTTAACTGACGATTTTCGATTAAACTGATGAAAATATTAGGGCATGAATTATATTGTACATTTTTGAAAATATCCGGATGAACATTGGATGCAAGTAAACTTTAGGCGCAATATTGCTCTTTTTGAAAAATTTTAAGGGTAAAATTGCACATTAGACTACACATATATATAGTTGTTATGGTTCTTGATATTTCTTTAGTACATTTTTATTTTTCGGACATAAATAGTTATAAAAAAAATAATTAGTCTTTCTGAATATATATATATACATATAAAGAAGCATTCAAATGTTTCGAGATTTGAATCACATGTGCATTTCATGGAATTTCTAATTTATTGTAATTTGACTATTTAAAAATTATGATTTGACTTTTAAGATCAACCTAAAAGCAAATGAAAAGGATTTCAAAAAGATATGAAATCCGACAACATGATTTCATCAATTCATGAGTATCTTTTTTTTTTTAAGTTAATAATATCAATTTAATTTCTCTAAAATATTAATATCAATTTAAAAATCGAACGAAATAACTACTTTTTCTATCTTATCAAATTATCACATTTTTAATACAAATTATTGATATTAAAATAATCATCAGTTTTACTAATTTTCTAGGAAAAAAGTTTAGTATTGAATGGATTAAAATGTTACTATTTAATTTAAGTTATTATAGTAAAGCGCATATTAATTAAATTATTAAATATTTTATTAATATAATACGTAGGATAAAGTTAAAAAATACACATTAAATTTATTAAAAATAATAATTTAGTGGGATAATTTTTTTAAATAACAATTTAATTGAATATATCAATATAAACTCAGCTACACATGTGGAATTACTATCAATAATGAAGGGCCATAAATTCAAAAATCATTATGGCTCCAAAACTTTTTTTTTTTTTTAAATTCTACCAATCCACATTTTTTATTTTATTTTAAAATCCTAGCAATCCACATGAAATTTATCAAAGAAGGGACTTGCACAGTTGCACTGCATAATGAAAGAGGGCAATGTTGGCAGAAGCAATTAAGGTATGTTGCATCCTGTGGTCCACCCACCCACTTCTTGCCCTTTATTATATCAATTGAAGGATTTTGCCAGCTGTTTCTTTATCGAAACACTACCGATATTAAATTTATTGATTCGATTAATTTATAAATATATAAAAATATAAAATATTTAATTCTTCAAATTTGAATAAAGGAAATAGATTTCTATTATTTCATCTGTTTTTTTTATAGCTGTTTCCTTCTTTGCATCCTATGCATACATTTCTATTATTGTGCTAATCTAATTTATTTTTTAATGAAAAATAAAATTTCATATCAACTTAAAATTGTTTTATACCGAAAATAATAGTTCCCAAACACTCCAAAATCTACATTTTCAAAACAGAAAAATAAAAATTGCTGTCCTAATTAATAAAAAATAAAAATAAAAATAAAGCAACTTCTACCGTTGTGTATGTATATGTATATACTTTTTTATTTTTCTTTTTGCTCGTGAATTATCTTATCTTTACAGCTTTAATATTTTTCTAGCAGTCGTATACGAGCTTCTTTTTATCCTAATTTTTGTGGATAAGGTCTAACACTTTATTTATTCCTTTGAAATTTAAGATATATGCTTACTTGTATCCCGCTATTTATTATGTATTTTATTAAATATTTTTTTTATTAATTTCTATTTTTAACTAAAATTAAATAAAATTTTTAAAAATATAAAATGATTTTTGTCAATGATTATATTTTTTTATAAAATTAAAATATTTTAATTATTTTTTTAATTTTTATAAAAAATAAAAAAATTATCTTTTAAAATAAGACGGAACAAATAGGATAAAATAGTATTTTCTCCTTCCGGTTAGACTAATAAGATAAAAATCAATGAGATGTCCTCATAGGAAATAAATTAGGAAACAATATCTGCAAGTGACTGTTTTTACAGATAAAATATTTCCATTTTGGTCCATTTTTTTATTTTTATAGATTTTTTCCCCCATTTTTGATAGATTAACAGATATATTTACTATATATACTCACAGACCCTATCTATGCATTCCCAAAATTAATCCATCCTCGGCTAATTTATTCATTACCAGATTGATTACTAAAAAAATATTATTTGATCTATCCATACTGTACATAATCAATTTTGGATTAATTAAACTAAACATATTTTAATGAGTAAACGTCAAGCTTAATTTTTAAAATCACTTAATGAACAAGTTAATTAATTCTGAAAATTAAAGCACATAATTAATAAAATACAAAAAGGATTTAGTGGCGTAAAGTACCAGAGATTTTGACTTCTACGAGATGAAAAATATTTTTGGTGCAGTCAGGTGAAGTAATTTATTTATTTATTTATACTAGTTTATTTATTTATTTATTTTCTGTAAAAATTATATAATAAAAATTACAGGTAAGCATCTCAATGTCATAACCACGTCTTTGTAATTTTCTAACATTGTCAACAGCAAAATTTTTATATGTTAAAAAAAATAATATTAAAAATCCTGCATAATTCTAAAAAAATTAGGCAAAATACGTAACAACCTTGAATTTATTGAGTTTTGTTTACTATTAAATCTCTATATATTTACTTTGTCACGGAACTTCTATATTTCTATTCTTTTTTTTATTGGATTAATATTTTAAATGGTTGCTTGTAAAACTTTATTATGTTCTATTAATATGTGTTTTTCATGTATAATATTGTAAATTCATCTAATGAGAAACAAATTACTTATATCCTTTTATTATTTTCAAGTTAAAAAATTAGATGTAGCTTTATTTTATTTTTATATTTTGTTCCAAATGATTTACTCAATAAAACCTAATAATATTACTATAAATTTGAAAATTTATATTTAATTGCTTTTTTTTAAATAGTGAGCTTTTGGATTTATATTATAAAGTTTATTTTTGTTTATCATATTTATTTTTCATTTATTATTTTAAATTCATACAGCAAGAAGTAGGCATGAAGAAAATAGTATTAGAATTTTATAAGAAGTGATTAAAAAAAAACTATTCTGAAAAAGAAAAATAAGTTTCAGGGTAAAAAGTATAAATTTTGAAAAATAAAAATAAAAAAGGAAAAGAAAAGAAAAATAAAAATAAGTGTAAGGAAAAAAAAAGAATAAAAGAGCAAAGACAACCGCACGCACAAACACGTATAAAACTATTAATCTAGGCTAATAATATCAAGCCACGTGGCAGAATAAGTATGATGAATGGGTCCTACGCGCTATCCTAGACGCCTGATGCAGAGAGCAACAAACAACAAACACAAACTGCCGTCATTGCGTTTCTATTTCCTTTTTTTTTTAAAAAAAAAAATTGCTTTTTCGTTTAATTTCATAAAAAAAAAAGGACTTTGGTTTATTACAGGAAGAAAGGCAAAGATGAAAGAAACCATCTTTAATTATCTTAGCTTAGATTACAAATACAAATGAGTTTCTCTTTTTCTTTCTTTTTTTTTTTTTTTCCTTCCCCCCTTTCTGAAAACCAAGAAAGCAATAAAGTCTAGAAATGGTAGTTGTTGTTGCTTATAGCCTTCCCAATGCATAATTTTTAATGTTATATTCTATCTAGGAGTTGGGTTTTCTCTCACTTTCATTGTTTGTCTCCTTCTTTAAGACTGGCAATAGAATTTGTGTATCGTGTTTAAAGATGGAGACTTTCTGATCTCTTTGAAAGAGAGAGAAATGGGGGGATGTGTATCAACCCCAGAAGGGTGTGTAGGTGGGAGATTAAGGTCCTCAAAGAAGAGGCTACGCAGAAAGAAGAAAGCGATCAAGAGAAGAATATCTTCAACATTATCTGATGGATCAATTGATAAGTTTGATAGGCCTTCTTCTGCTTCTGCTCCTCCACCTGATCGTCGCTCCTCTTTCTCTAACCCCACTTTTCAAGGTCCACATAGAAACCCCTCTCTACTTGCCTTGTTGTTTTGTGCTCAGAGTTCATCTATTTTTACCCCCTTTCTTGGAATCATTTCTGTGTTTGACTTAACATTTTCTTGGGATCTCTATTTGTTTGGATGATTTGTTTGATTTTAGTGTTTGTTGGTTTGGAATTTAACGGTTTATAGTTTAGTTTGGGTAAATGATTTTAATGTGGTTAATCTTTTTGCTTGAAATGTGGGTACTTTGTACTTTTCTTTTACAATGATTAGTGTTCTATTGTTAAATATGACGATAAAAAGTTGGCGTCTCATAAACAATAACTTCTGCTCTGATCCTTATGCGAAGTTCTGTTATCATAATACCTTGGAAGCATTATCATTTCCTTGAAACAATGTGGATACGGACATGGTTCCAACTTAAATGCCAGGCCAAAGCCAACTTTCTGCCTTCTCATGTTTTTGTTGCAATTAGCTGAAGATTTTACCAATTTCAACTTCATCGTTTTAGCAGATTGGTTTCTGATCTTTGATGTATTTTTCGCGAGATAGACTTTCCTAGTATAGTTTTGTTACCCATTCGTGCAGAATTGACTGCACAGCATATAATAATGGGCTTCAATGCCCGTGTCAATGGCGTTTGATTTTTAAGCCAATGTGCTATTTTTTTTTTTGGTTCTTTATGATCTTTTTGAGGTGGCTTTGACAGCTGTGCTTTGTTAAACCCCTCCCAGTTTGGCAATAGGGTGGACTTCCACAAATAGACCATGGATATTTATAGATTTAGTATCTCTTTCTTTTATTTTGACATCAATGTATATCTGACTTATTTAATTTTACACTGCAACGACAGCAGGAAGTATTGAAGAGGCATGGTTTGACTCCATCGCAATATTTGAGTCTGATTGTGATGAAGATTTTGAGAGTGTGGCGGATGGTAAGATTTTTTATACATTCTATGTTCTGTTGCATTTATGTTTTTTTAGAGTTTTTATATATGCTGATGGATAGCTGAGTTTATATTTTTGAGTTGTGAATTTGTTCAATTTCTGCAGACATGTTATCTTTAAATGGGTTTGAAGGTTTACCGCCATCAGCTAATACATTTAATAGAGACACAAATCATGCAGAACGTTTCAATAATCAACAATCCTCAACAAGTGATCAGAGAAAGGTGGCAGATTATACAGGAAACTCTGCTCAGAACTCCATGAGCGAGGCTGCTAGATGTTCTAGTAATCAAGTCTTCAACTCTGGCGATGCAGATACCCTATCAAAATCCGAGGGACCTTCTAATGAAGCGAAGAGACCTGTATATGTGGATGAAATTGCATCCTCTGTAGATGATAATGCTGGTAGGGGGGAAGGGTTATTAGACAATTGCGGAATTCATGCAGGAAACTGTTTGCCTTGTCTTGCTTCGACCGTTCAACCTGTTGAAAAGAGAAGATCATTGAGCTCTAGCCCCCCGAGTGCAAGGAAAAAGGCGGCTTTAAAACTTTCATTCAAATGGAGAGAAGGCCATCCTAATAATGCTCTATGTAAGTACTTTACTGTCAACTCTAAAAGTTTTCATATTGTAAGAATTCCAACTAAAGCATTTAGAATGTAATTTTGTTTTTGTGGAGGAAAAAGAAAAAAGGAACTTAATTGTAATTATATCATTCTTACAATTAATGCACAAAGGCATAAAGAATTTGATTTGTTAGTTTTAACTCCTCTATGTAGCTAAAGTTTGTGGAGCTGTAGTTTCAAGTTGTGAATGATCTTATTATTAGTAATTGTGGTATCTCATTGATAGGGTCACATACATTATACCCATTACTGTCATCTGTTAAATTTACAGTTTGCAGAATATATAAAGTTTATGGTTGGATTGTCTAGTAACATTTGCTCTACAGTTTTCATGTTGAATACTTTCCAACCATGTAATAAACTTTAGAAATAGAATAAGCATTACCATTGCACCACTTGCAAACAATGGCTTTTGTATATGTATTTTTAGTGCCTAATTTATTCTCTCTCTCTCTTTTTTAATGGTTTCAGTTTCTTCGAAGCCAATTCTGCAGAGACCAGTAGCGGGTTCTCAAGTACCTTTTTGTCCATTAGAAAAGAAAATGCTCGATTGTTGGTCCCATATTGAACCGGGCAGTTTCAAAGTACGGGGACAGAATTATTTCAGGTTAGATGGAATTTTACTGTTGCACCTACATACTTAAATGCATATAGTATTTATATATATAAGTTAGCACAGTCTGCCATAAGTTTAGATCTAAATTAGCCGTCTTCTTGCAAGGAGTTGTTTTCTAATTCACGTATTTTCTGAATGCCAGGGACAAGAAGAAGGAATTTGCTTCTAATCATGCTGCATATTACCCATTTGGTGTTGATGTATTTTTAACCCCGCGAAAAATTGACCATATTGCTCGGTTTGTGGAGCTTCCTGCTATTAATTCTTCTGGGAAGCTACCAGCTATTCTTGTTGTAAATGTTCAGGTATCCTGAATTCAGAATGACTAATTTGTTCTCACTCTCAGTATGTGTATGTCTTTGAATTCATGTTTCTCATGTGCAGGACTTGAGTGAGAAATTAAGTTTTTCTTCTTCTTTTTTCCTTTCATAATATCCCTAGTCTGACCTTCTTTTTCTTTTTCCTGTGTGGGTTGCGCAGATACCATTGTATAATGCCACACTTTTTCAGAGTGAAATTGATGGAGAAGGAATGAGTTTTGTTTTGTATTTTAAGCTTTCTGAGAGTTATTTGAAGGAACTTCCAACCCATTTTCAAGAAAGTATCAGAGTAAGATGGGATCCTTTTTTTTTTTTATTTTGATTGCAATATATCACATTTAAAAATCAGAATTTGTCAATTAGTGTTATTATTTCCTGTCGCTGCCTTTATTTACATTATCAATCATGTTCTGAACAGCGGTTAATTGATGATGAAGTTGAAAGAGTTAAAGGATTCACTACAGATACAATTGTACCCTTTCGAGAAAGGTTGAAGATATTGGGTCGAGTTGTAAATGTAGAAGATCTTCATTTAAGTGCTGCAGAGAGGAAGCTTATGCAGGCATACAATGAAAAACCTGTTCTTTCTCGCCCACAGCATGAATTTTACTCGGCAAGTTGATCTTAAATTTTACATATGCTGCTCTCAAGTACGAGTTTCATCTGTGTCCTTGTTGAGCAGTGATTTTTCCTTCATGGTTAGGCAGATATCTCTTGAGAAATATGAATTCTTTAGCACATATTATCATAAATACCTAATATATAAACATTACAAATTTGATTATGTCGGTGCATTAGGATTTGTGATGGCCAATTCTCAAGTTGCTATTCCATTGCTGTGTTTCTTAAAAATAATGTAATGAGATATGAATTTTGCTAAACAGCTTTCGATCAACATATTTTGTGTGGCAAATGTTTTAATGTGCTTTCCTTCTTATGAAAAGCAAATTTTTGTTTCCTTCCAGGGAGAAAACTACTTCGAGATTGTAATAGACATGCACAGATTCAGTTACATTTCTAGGAAAGGTTTTGAAGCATTCCTAGATAGACTTAAAATTTGCGTGCTGGATGTTGGCCTCACGATACAGGTAAAATTGTCCCCTGTTCATGTGAATTTTCTTTTTTGAGAAGAAAGGAAGTTCTCAGCTATTTGGGAGTTCATCTGTTTTTAGTTGTTTTGGATCTTGAAATCTGATATGCCTTGTTTATTATAATAAAACAGGGGAACAAAGCAGAAGAGTTACCAGAGCAGATCTTATGTTGCGTACGATTAAATGGAATTGACTACATGAAATACCATCAACTGGGGTTAAATCAAGACCCCTTTGATGCTGTAAGTGCTTAAATGATGTAAGACTTGTATTTAAGGCTAATTTTCAGAGAATTTTTTTTATCAGTCTTTATTCATCTTTTGTGCAATTCTGTAATTCATCTCAACAGCTACGAAGGAAAAGAATTCATTAGCATAAGAATCTAACAGAATCAGGTGGACATGTATTGTTTAATTGTTTAATTTGCCACAGTGATGCTGACATTTTCTCAGCACATGGAATAAAATCATGATTATTATTTTATGGCATTGTGGAGAGGCAGAGAGGAAGGACAGGAAAAGAAAGAGAGCAACTCGTAAAATAAAAAATGATTTTTGTTTCATTTCGTACCACAATTCCTAAGATTACTACTTTCTTCATATTTTATATTTAGCATCAGGAAACCTCAAGCCTTACAAGGAGTAAGAGGCTTCCCACATAAGCCTCTGTTTCCAGAATAACAGGTCTCTGGGAACTCACTTAAAGGTTTGCCTGTCGGAATTTGACCGACCAGAAGATTATCCGATAAATCCAGTTCCTTCAGCTTTCTCAGCTTCAGAAATCCGAATGGAATTTTGCCAGTGAAACGGTTCTTCTGCAGCTTCAGTCTTTCTAATGTGCTCAAATTTGCTAAAGCTTCTGGCAAGTTGGAACTGAAACTATTGCAGCTCAAATCTAAAGTCTGCAGTAAATTTAATCTCCCTATGGTTGTTGGTACCCAGCTTTCCAGAAAATTATGTGACAAATTGAGATACTGTATCCCAGATTGAGCTCCTGCTCCAATTTGTTGAATGCTGCCAGAAAATTTGTTATTAGAAAGATCAATATATCTAAGTGAGCCATCAGGAAATCCACTTCCCACCTCAAGAACTTTACTTATGGGGCCTGTCAGCTTGTTTGAGTGGAGATCAAGAACTCCCAAATTCTGCAAGCTTGTAATTGAATCAGGAATACCTGAAGCTAGAGAATTTCTCGAGAGATTTAATGAGTAGAGCTGAGTGAGGCTTCCTATCCATGCTGGCAAGCTTCCAGTGAGATAATTAGATGATAAATCCAGTTCTTGTAATGGACTTGTTGTTACTCGCAAAAAGTCTGGAATTTCTCCATGGATTCCACACCCTGCTAAATATATTCTAGAAAGAGATGGCATTTCTGCCAGCCATCTTGGGAAGGCGATGAGATCCAAGTGGTTGAATGACAAATCTATTGTTTGGAGATTTTGGAGCAAGGAAATATCGTGAGGCAACGGACCTTGAATCGAATTATGAGACAAGTTCAAGAGAATTAGGCGAGAGAGTTGGTTGATTGATTTCGGTATTTGGCCTGATAGCAGATTTCCATTGAGATATAGCTCTGTCAAACCTGCTAGATTACCCAAACTGGAAGGAATTGGACCCTCGAGCATGTTGTTTGCTAGGGAAACTCTTTGGAGGGAAGCCAGGGACCTGAAATTTTCCGGTATCCTTCCAGTAAGACTGTTATCATTCAGTCTAAGGAAGGCAAGAGAAGACAATTGATCAGAACTTGATGGAAATGGGATTTCTCCTTCAAGATTATTTGTATCCAAATACAGCTCTGATATGGCATTCAAACTGGTCAATGAAACTGGAATTTCCCCTCTCAAGCAATTGCTCGAAAGATCAAGTTTCCACAACGTCTGCAAATTGCCAATCTTTTCCGGTATATGACCAGTTAGTGCATTGCTGTGAAGATCCAATTGCATTAGATTTTTCAAGTTAGTAATTGGATCAGGTATTACACCAGTGAAGCGATTCGAATACAGCAGCAGTTGATTAAGGTTTTTAAGATTGCCAAGGCTGGAAGGGAGATAACCAGATAACTGATTCTCATGCAGATGAAGTTGTTCAAGTTTTGACAGCTTACCGATACTATCAGGCACTTGTCCACTGAGCTTGTTGCCATACAAGTACAGCTTTCGCAGCTTTGGGAGGCGAAAACCAATTGCTGGTGGGATCGTTCCAGCGAGACCTATTAGGCCACCGAGATCAATGACTTCAAGAGAGCTGATAAATAATATAGAAGAAGACAGCAATCCACGAATTTCGGACTGGAACATGAAGTCACTGGAGGAAATGAACCCTGGAAGATTGATTTCTGTGACTCTACCAGTTGTATTTTCGCAGCGAATGCCTTCCCATATGCAGCAATTATGACCAACCCATTTCGATAATCTGTTAGAAGTGTCGCCATGGATTCCGGCCTTGAAACCAATTAGACCCTTCAGATCATTGGGATTGCATGATCTATCAGCAACTGTTGTGATGGTAAATAAAACAAGAAAGCATAGCAGCTGATAAGCCATTTTAGCAAGACTGGTGATTTGCTGATATATTTGAGGAAATTAATCTAAGTTCAAGATCCCAATCTTAATTTGGAGCAGAACAATAGAGTCAAAGATAAAGTAAAGAGTCTGTTTTGCTTTTGCCCTTTACAGTTAGCAATGCTGAAAAAGCATGAATATGTCTGAATTATGATGTCCTTTGTGATTGCATAAAGAGTGGGTCAAATGGAGAACAAAGATTATATGCAAATAAACATTATTTTAAGAAATGGGCAGGATTTACTAACCCAATAGCTTTAAACTTAGTAAACTACTCCTTTACCCTTTTTGTATTCTTCAAAAAATCCAAAAACCTTTTCTTTTTTTTATTTTTAACTGAGATTTCTATCTATGCTAAACAACACCATTTACCTAATCAAATTAAGATTTTTTTTATATATTTTTTAAAATTATTGTAATTAATAATTGCATGAATTTGGTAAATGGGGCAGTCCAAAATCATGGCACATGTCTGTGAATAGGAAGCAGGTTTTATAACTCCCATGTTCTTAGACCAGTGCTGGTCCTGATGTACTTTTGAAAGCTTCTATGTTTCAGAAATCTGACTTCCTGTCCTTTACTGAAAATTTTTAACTTCAACAAGGATCTTACAATTGTCAGTTTTCTTTAGAACCTCACGAGTCAAGACTGTAAACTTTTTTTCTTTAATTTGTTTTGGGAAACCTCCAGCCATTATTTTATTAATCATGACAAGTAGGATAAAAATAATCTATAAACAAAAATATAAGATGCAAAAATTGTGCAGCTTGCATAGATATTTATTTTTTATTTGTAAAATTTTAAGTTTGAAATTTTCAAAAATAATAATTTTATTTTTAAAATTTACTTGCACGTAATATTTTTTAGATATTTTTTTAAAAAAATAATTTAGCCCATATTTTAATATTATCGTCAGTTTAACAAAAAATCATCAATTGATCGCTTACGTGGACAGATACGTTGATATCAAATGACATGTTCACGTAAGCGATCAACCGATGATTTTCGGTCAAACTGATGAAAATATTAAAATAGGGATATATTATATATTTTTTAAAATATTTGAAAGATTATTACACGCAAATAAATTTTAGAGTTAATATTACTCTTTTTTAAAAATTTCAGGTGAAAAATTTCACATTATAACTTTTTATGGAATCTTGTATAGTTATTTTATTTTTGATAGCAATGCCATATTCCTATTGAATGGTGATTTAAATCTCGGTATTATCCACTCACTTTTAGTGTATGTTCAAAGACATCATAAATTAAGCATCCAAAACTCATATCTACTTTTTTTTTTTATATGTTTGTAGATGTTAAATCAAATTTATAAAATAGTCCCACCATTTCCAATTATCTTTTTTTTTTTAAATTGCCATTTTAAGGGCATAATTTTAGGGGATTTTGAGTGGTCTCTTCGTAATAAAAGGCAAATGATTTTCCTAATATATTATATATGTTTATTCTAAAGGCAAGTTTTGACCAATTCTAGTTGCCTCTCTCCCAGCTTTATGGTGCTTGTCCAAACTAACAACCCCTTTTAGCGCCACAATGTCAGCTCTGCAATTGTGCAAGCTGACCCATAAATCATTCAAAACAAGGAACAATCCCATTCACATCTAGAGGGCGGTTAAGAAAATTCAACACAATACCTCAGAAAGTTTTAAGGTTTTAACCAGACACACCACAATTAATTATAATGTTTCTTTGTGGGGACAATGGCATCTTTTTGTTTGTTTTCTAGGACCCTATTTCCATTACAGAGCCAATACCTTAATCATGGGTTGGCCCATATATTTTAGCAAGCTAGATGTACTCGAGCCTCTTCAATTTGGACTTTGTTTTAGTTTTCATCTTCACGAGTAAATTCATGAACCAATTCAATCACAAACAGCAGCATGTGGCAAACAGAATTGATGAATTAATAAACAAGCAATATTTCAGCTAAAAGAAGCTGCACATTTTGACTATGTACTGTGTCTACCGAAATATATGAGAGAATCAAGAATGTGAACTCAGAGGTCAGAGCAAAGATGCATACTCATCACATATTCCTCCTAACCAATGTAAATCTAATAGCAATCACAAAAAGCTTCCTTAAACTGATGAATGACTAAACTTAATTACTTCCATGAGACATGGATGCAATTGGGGTAGTAGCTTCTTCTTCTTCTTCTTCTTCTACATTCCCAAAGTTTGCTTTCCCAGTCAGCATTTTGATATCAATTTGAGCAACTTCAGCAAACCAGTCATCCTCCGGCAATATACTGACAAAAAAAAAAATTGTTTATTGTCACACAGAGTGTCACATATTGACTTACTAATCATGTTCATGGAGTAACGTTAAAGGATAAATTTTAATGTTAGTTTCTTTTACTTGTTGGGATCTAGTCCAGTAGCAGACACCACATCAATTGCTTTTGCTATGATATTTTTTATCACTTGATGTAAATTCCTAGATAAGTAACGACCTTCAGATGCAAAGAGCAATACAAACTCCATATCCAGATAAAACTGCATTAAACATTAATCAATTACGATAAAATTTGTGAAAACAATAAGTAGCCAACAGAAAGAAGTCAAATAGTTAATTTCTTGTTTATAAATGTACCTGCTGGAGGCCAAAAGGACCTAAAGGCTTTGCTTCCTTCTCTATGTCTTCCCAGAAGGCTTGATCTTCAGAAAGCCAAAGCATCAGTGTCTCTGCGAGTTTCATTACTATAATTGTTGCAACTTTTACGGATATAATTCTCTGAAGAAGCATTTAGAGCGAGCAAAAGGTATCAAAGACCAAACAGATTATTGCAACTCAGGAAAAAACTACCTGAAAAATTGGAGATGGGAACCATTCAGGCTCATCCATTTGATCATCCAGGTTTATGTATATACTTGCATTGAGACGGCTGTCCCCATCTTCATTGAAGATGAACTCAAGAGCATGTAACCTGCAGAAGCTATTTCGTAAGCGATCAACTGAGCGCTGAAGTTTCTTCTTCCATTCCCTTTGGTCTGGAAGACGAGATTACTTATTTGAAGCTTTTGTCGGTCGTTCATCAACTTTATTAGGCGCTGGCAAAAGCTTCATGGCAGCACTTGGCAGCAGCTCATCTGCCAATAATGATGCATTAGCTAGTAAAGCTATCTGTTGGGTTTCAGTTTCTGCCATCCTCACAATCTTACTGCCAGAGCCTTCCAAGTGGTCTTCATGCTCTTCTGAACCTGGTAATGCACGAATTAACAAATTTACATAGGAGTTGAACACTTGCCCAACACCTTCCAGTGCTGGGCCGTCCAGCTGTAAGGTCTCAAGCGGCCCTACATCTTCTAAAAATTCCTGAACTAGGACAACCAAGAATTTATTTAGTAAAAACTTCTACAAATAGAGAAAATGAGGATAAAGCATTTTACATCCTATAATATGGATTAACCGGCCTCAATTGCTTTCAGATAACAAGCAGGTAAGGGCGGTTGCAGGATGATTAAGAAATAAAAAAACATTTTAAGGAAGAGAAAAAAGTCGAATAAAGATGTCATGTTCTGCTAATGCTGTGATCCTACTGAGGAGGCGATTAAATTAGTCACCTGAACCATTGAATTGAATCGATTAGCGCTACTTGAAAGCTTCGATTGTACTGCATTACCAACGGATGAAGTAGAAGATAAAGGACGCCCACCAACAGGTTGATGAACAAGAGACCAGTCATCAGCAGCAGCTTGTGCAGCACTTGTCTGTTCAATTCGTTTCAGGTTGGAACTTAATGCTTGCTCGACGTTGAACCTAAAAGTCCTGAACAAGATCGGAGAAAGGGCCAATCCACGAGCTTCTAACAAAGACCAATAACCCAAGCATATTTGAACACACTCAGAAGCAACCCTTAAATTCCGTGCAGCTGTTGATGAAGCTAGAACATTTCTTTGCATAAGACGAGATAAAACCTCAGTCTGTTTGACAGCCCAAGTTACAAGCTCGGAAGAATATGCAGGCTCCTCTCTAAACACTGCCAAGGAATCACTTGCAGCTTGTGCAATGGTTGAGAAGACAATCTGCGAAAGTGCAGCAGTGTATACTGCTCCATTGGCTGAGGGAAGACTTCGCATGTTAGCCTGCAACTTCTGTTGGTGAGAATTAAGCAGCAAAGTGTGGGCACGAGGACCATGTCCAAGTTTTTTCAGAGCCAAAACAGTTGAACGAAGCTCTACCCCGCGCGTAGAAGGTTGGCTAGTTGTATCTGCAAGCTGATCAGCTAATTTTTGTCTTTGTTCTGTTGGCATTCTGCAACGTAATGAGTGCAGTGGGGCTCAATGTGTGCTTCCTATTGGCTTCTTTGGCTAATCTTTCTCCTTGTTCAAGGGTTTCCATAGCTTCATCCACTCTCTTTTCAGCCAATAGAACTTCAAGGTTTTCCAAGAATTCTATTAGCCAATCTTCCCTTTTCGGAAGCTCCCTATTCTCAAAATCATCTAGATCCTCAGCTAGTGAGTGTCCAGAATCTGCCAACAACGAATCAATTCGAACATGTTCTTCTAAATTATGAACCAGAGCTGCCTGAGTAGATAGGAGATTCTTCATGGAAAGAAGATGCCCCTCAAGAGCTAAAATTTCCTTCGATGTGCTGCAAATGAAAAAGATGAAGAATATCACTGGAAACACAAGGCAGGATCATATTGTAAGGGGCAATCATCTTCATTTAATGGAAGTCACATGCTTGCTTGCTTGAAAACTACCAGTGTCCTTCCAAGAAGTGGAGAAATCAAAATGCTGAACCATAACTACCAAACATCTACAAGCTAAAAGAGAACTCATATCCACTAGAAGTTCATTTGGCACTAAACGAATAAAGGAAGCATACGTTATCCATGCAAAATAACATTTAAACAAGTCAAGAAGATATTTAGAATAATTTTCAACTGGATGTCATCATTTCAACAACATGAAACGTGACATTCATCCATTTCAGCTTTTATCCCAAAATTCAAGAGAAAGATGAAAACTAATTCAGCTAGATCATACCTAACGCACATTGATAACTTTGCAAACCGTTTTAAGGAATTCCATGGCTCACCGTATGAATGATGAATAATTAGCATAAACACTTCTACGCATTTCCTCTGCAGATGCCTTCTTTAGATCAACAAGGTAAGAATACAAGTGCCTTATTTCCTGCAATAGCAAAAGAATTTAACATAAAAAAAATAATAATAATAAACAATTAAATGATTTTCTGAAACGGAGAGAAGAAGTGTTGCAAGATTCACGGGAGAATTCAACATTCATGGGACAAGATCATTTCCTTTCCTAAATAAAGTTAATTGAACAGCTATAAAGTCTAAGTGTACAGCTATT
The DNA here is from genome assembly GCA_037975025.1 of Excoecaria agallocha. Lineage (NCBI taxonomy): Eukaryota > Viridiplantae > Streptophyta > Magnoliopsida > Malpighiales > Euphorbiaceae > Excoecaria > Excoecaria agallocha. The sequence continues at coordinate 757,831 of JBBPFJ010000023.1, read as the reverse complement.
TCTTTCTTCTTTAATTATCCTCTTTGACTGTTTTTTGTTTTGTAATTATTCTTTTTGTTATTTCTTCTTTTGGCTCCATTGTACAACTATAAAATTGTAAAATGCAATAGCTGTAAATGAAAGAATAAAATATTTATTCTATCATTAAAGCTTGCATGGTATCAGAGCTGGAACTTATTTCCTGAGTCTCTAGCTTTCATCGATCCAATCCCTCCACCTACGCAGCATTCTTTGTTTCAGTCCTTGCACACGCTCGCGTCTGCTTGCTCTGTGTTTGCTTTCAATCCTTGCACACGCCCACGTCTGTTTGCTCTTTGTTTCTTGCGTGCCCACGTGTGTTTGTTTCTCTCTTCATTACTCACCCAAGCAACTTCTAGTTTTCTCCTTGCGTGCCCGTGTGTTCTACCCAGTATCATTAGCACGGTCACGTGTTCTTTGATAGAATCTGTTTGTTCTTCTTTCATTTCACTATCATCATGTCTGAAAATTCTGCTCTTGCAATTGGGGTGAATGTTGGCCGAAACACTTACAAACAGTCCAATGATAAACTTCGTATTTGGTGTGATTATTGTAACAAACCACGTCATACACGTGAAACATGTTGGAAACTACTGGAAAAACCAGAAAACTGGAAAGGATCTCGTGAAGGACGGTTTAATAAGATTCCCACTGCACATGAGACAAATTCGTTCCCTCTTAACTAGGAGCAAATTAATCAAATCCTACAAATGCTGAAATCTAACACAGGTTCATCTAGTGCTCCGACTGCTTCTGTGGCTCAAATAGGTAATAACTTTATCATAGATTCAGGAGCTTCTGATCACATGACAAGTCTTTCTAGTTTGTTTCAGTCTTACTCTCCTTGTTCTGGTCATGAAAAAATCCGCATTGTAGATGGTTCTTATTCTTCTATAGCTGGCAAAGGTTTGGTAAATCTTTCAGCAAATATTTCTTTAAAGAACGTCTTACACGTTCCTAAGCTTGCTTGTAATCTTTTATCTGTTAGCAAATTATGTAAAGATGCTAACTGTTGTGTTACTTTTTTTGAAACACATTGTACTTTCCAGGAGCTGAACTCGGGGAAGATAATTGGCAGTGCTAAATTAATCAATGGTCTTTATTATTTTGAAAATGATCAAGATTACAAAATAAATGGGGCTCAAGGTTTGAGTAGCGTTGATTCTAATTCTGTCAAGGAGGAGATTATGCTTTGGCACTATAGACTAGGACATCCTAGTTTTACTTATCTTAAAAAATTATTTCCTGATTTATTTGAAGGTTTGGATTATTCTCAGTTATTTTGTGAAAACTGTGTTTTGTCTAAGAGTCATAAAAATGGTTACTATCCTAGACCTTATCAAACTTCAAAACCGTTTTACTTAATTCATAGTGATATGAGGTCCATCTAGGATTAATACTCTCACTAATAAAAGATGATTTATGACATTTATTGATGACCATACTCGTGTGTGTTGGGTTTATTTGATGAAAACAAAATCTGAAGTTGAGCAAATATTTAAAATGTTTTATTTGATGATTGAAAATCTCTTTTCTACTAAGATTGGGATACTTCATACTGATAATGGAAGTGAATATTTTAAAGGAACTCTTGGAAGTTTCTTTACTGAAAAAGGGATTTATCATCAAACTACATGTGTTAATACCCCTCAGCAAAATGGTATTGCTAAGCGTAAAAATAAACATCTTCTTGAAGTGTCTCGAGCTATCATGTTTACCATGAATGTGCCAAAATATTTATAGGGAGAAGCAATCCTAACTGCATCATATCTAATTAATAGAATGCCTACCCGTGTTTTGAATTATGTGACTACCATTGATTATTTAAAACATTTTTTTTCCTGATTCTAGGTTAGCTTTAAACATACCTCTTAAAATTTTTGGATGCACAGCTTTTGTTCATACACATAACAAAGAGAGATCTAAGCTGGATCCAAGGGCAGAAAAATGTGTTTTCATTGGTTATGCCTCCAACCAAAAGGGATACAAGTGTTTTCATCCTCAAACTAAAAAAATTGTTGTTTCTATGGATGTTACTTTTCTTGAAAATCAACCTTTTTTTTAAAAACTTTCTCTTCAGGGGGAGATAAGAGATAAAGGAAATTTGTTTGAAAGCATTTCATCTACTTCTTTACCAAAGATTATTGATTCCACTGAAGAAACTAGTGAGTTGCTGTAACACCATGATCACTCCGATTCTACGGAACAGTGCACGCAAACCGAAATTTTTTTTTTAAATTAACATTTAAATAACACCAAAATTCGATATTACCAATTACTTAGGTATTCGATGACCTATAACTGTCCCGGATTACTATTCACGTAATAAAATTTCAGCAATATAACGGCTGTATTTGCCTAGCCTCCTGAAAAATCAGACAACACACAGCCTTTCAGAGGCACAACACTTCTATAACAATCATTCCCTTTTCTCCAAAGTCTCCATCAAACACCCAATACTTCAAAACAGATCATAATTATAATCACACATATATCTATTTACATATCTTTACATATCCAAATATTTATACATATTAGTCATTTATATACATGCCAAAGTCTACATAATGTGCTAAATAACAAAATTTCTTTTCCTTCACTCTGTGCATCACTGCTCCTCCAGCTCTGTACCTGCATGCAGTAGAACTACATGCTGAGCATAAATTATGCCTAGTGGTGTCTAACAATCCTAATACTTTCTTTGCAAAATTTATTTCTTTAATATACTTTATTTAATCAATTAATTTCGAAATAAGTACAATTAAACCTTTTCCATCACGTTCCAGTGAAAACAGTATTTTTTCACATTATTTACATTTTTTCTCATTTATTTCATAACGGTTGACTAATTTTCCTTTTTAGTCCTCAAAATTGTGCTAAATTCCAAAAATGTCTTTTTTGTCTTAATATTTACGATTTTGCCATTATAGTCATTTACTTTCATTTTTTTTACACTAGTTTCACCATTATTCATCGTTTAGTCTTTATTTTACTACTTTTTGGGTAAAATTACGGTTTAGTCCCTGTACCATAATATTTTATCTTATTGACTCTGTTAGGTCTCCAAAATTACTATTTCGCCCTTGTTAATCATTTCTCACTTATTTTTACTTATTAATTACCCATTTTGGCAAAATTACCATTTTACCCCTAAACTTTCATTTTCTTTCATTTAAGCCCTTTTTCCATTTTAAACTTTATTTTTATCATTCTTTTCATTTCTTTTAACTTATTATCACTTTCATTTCATTTCATGCCCCTAGTACAGTACCGACAGAAATTCTCAGACTGGATACTCTGGACGTGGACCCCCATGGGCCACATATAGACTGAAAAATGATCTCAACGACCATTTTTTCACGTAGCAGATACCAGGTACAAACAGAAGCTATGGCGATCAGTGATCCTACCATAATTAAGCAAGTCGCCGTGACTTGCACCGCGGTACAGATATCCCTATGGCTAGCCAATTATATCCTGAGCTAGGCTTTTACTGCCAGACTAATTCTAAGGGCACAATTTCATAGAAATTGCAATCAAACTTTAATTTTTTTCATTATTTCATTACTCGAAAATACTCGTATTTATTTCTTTCCATTCTTTCACATAGATTGTGAATTATTCTACCATAATTCACCAAAATCATTCACTTTCTCATCAAATTGCATTTTATTTCATATAAATGCCATATTTCCATTACTTATATAATTGAAATTATTCTCTAAAATATTCATTTAATTTCAATAAATTCCATAAAAATTCCTAAGCATATTATTTCATTTCTAATATCATTTAAAAGCTTAAATTCATCAAAATTCACAAAATACACTTAGGTTTTCTTTAGGGTTCAATTCGGCCATCAAGGTAAGTATGTTATATCAATATTCAATAAATCATTTAGACATTTAAACATGCTCATTCAAGGTCTAGTTACACTATTTCATCATTAATTTCAATTAAATCATCATTTTATCACCTAAACCCTAACTTACATAAAGGGTACTTAATTGGAATCAAAGAAATTACTAAGATTTATTAGTCACTAACCTTCCTTTCTTGCTCTAGGATGCCTAAGCTTCCTTTTCCTTGCCTTTAGCCTTGGAAGCTTGCAAGTCTCCTTGATTCCCTATGGAAGCCGAATTTTCAAGCCATTAGAACTCTAGTTTTTCAACCTCAAATGCTAAAAATAACATCATAAATGAAGTCTAGGCACCCAAAAACATAAGTAGGCACCTTAGAAAAATTTTTAACCCATTGGTTTCACTTACCTCAAATGAAACCCTAAACTCTCTCTCCTTATTTTTCTTGATTTCCTTCCTTGATTTGAAGAGAGGAGGTCATAAAACTTAACTAGAGAGGCAGAAATTCCTATTGGGTGGCTTGATTTGGTATGAAATGGAGAGAGAAATGAAGAAATTTCAAGCAACAATGGTGGAGGGATGTTCGGCCAAGAGGGAGAGAGGAGGAAGAAGATGACTTGCTGGCTGGTTCCAGAATTTTCACCCTTTATATATGATGGGTTATGGGCTTTGTGGGCTTGAATTAGGTTAATGGGCTTAGTTAATTAGTTAAAGCCCATTAACACCTAATTTAAAGCCCAAAATTATTTCTCCCATTTTCTCACTCCAAATCACTCAAATTTCAATTCCATAATTCTTATCACATCAAAATTAGGTAGTACACAAAATTTCGGCTCAATCGGAGTCCGTTACTGGTCCGATTCAATCGAACTGGTTTGATTCGACAACTGTTGACATCGCCAAAAAATTCATTTCTTTATACCAAAATATCCTACATGAAATTTCATGAAGATCTGCAAAATATGGCAAATTTTGGAGTTCATTTGCTATTTTTAAAAATTTATGCAAAATCAAGTCACATTCTCTACCAAAGAAATTGACTCGCTACCTTTTTCGTATTTTCGACTTTCGGAGGTCTATTTGACCTCGATTTCACTTCAAATTTCAACCCCGGACTCACCATGACCAATACTTCCCGATGGTCAAATAAAATATTTTTCACTTTCGGGTCCGTTTTACGGCCCGGGTGCATTATTTACCATCGAAATTTACTGTTTACGGCCAGACCGGTGTTGAGGCCATTACAGTTGCAATCTATTTTTCCAAATCAGTCTGATCAATCCTTGACAGAGGAAGAAATACTGCCCGTTATGTGTAAAGAACATGATAAAGAGCTCCTAACTTATTCAAGAAAAAATAATCATCAGAAAAAGGTCATGGTTCCTTTAACACCCGTTCAACAAAACTATCCGAGGGCAGATTCTGATAGTACTCAAGGTATCCATAATACTTCTTCTCCTACTCTTTATTTACCTAATGTTTCAAATAATGATATTGAGTCTAGTGATCTAGATATTCCTATAGCTATTAGAAAGGCTAAACGTTCCTATCATCCTACATCCCGGTATCTTTCATATGCGAAACTCTCAAAAAATCATAATGCCTTTATTTCTAAGTTATCCAACTCATTTGTGCCAAGAAACATACATGAAGTACTAGATAATCCTGATTGAAAATCAGCAGTAATGGAAGAGATGAATGCTCTAAAGAAAAATGAGACTTGGAAAGTTGTTGATGTACCCAAAGACCAGAAAATAATCAGATGTAAGTGGGTATTTACAGTAAAATGTAAGGCGGATGGGAGTGTTGAAAGATATAAGGTGAGATTAGTTGCTAAAGGCTTTACTCAAACATATGGGATTGATTGCCAAGAAACATTTGCTCCTGTTGCTAAAATCAATTCCATTCAGGTCTTATTATCTTTAGCTGCTAACTATGGCTGGCCATTACAACAGCTAGATGTAAAAAATGCTTTTCTAAATGGAGATCTAGAAGAAGAGGTGTTTATAAACCTATCACCAGGATTTGAGATGATGGGACGAGATAAAGTTTGTAAACTTAAAAAATCATTATACGGTCTCAAGCAATCTCCAAGAGCTTGGTTTGAACGGTTTGAAAAAACAGTAAAAAGTAATGGGTATCATCAAAGTCAAGCTGATCATACAATTTTTTATAAGCATTCGGCGAAAGGTAAAGTCTCTATCTTAATTGTCTATGTGGATGATATAATCTTGACAGGCAATGATTTTGAAGAGATAGCAGATTTGCAAAAGAAGTTGGCACGAGACTTTGAGATTAAAAATTTGGGAGCATTAAAATATTTCCTCAGTATGGAATTTGCTAGATCAAAGAATGGTATATTTGTAAACCAAAGGAAATATGTTATTGATCTTTTCAAAGAAACGGGTTTTCTTGGATGTAGAGCTGCAGCTACACCTCTTGATGTTAATTTGAAGCTTGAGCTAACTAAAGCTGAAGATGTGATTGATAAAGAAAGATTTCAACGCCTTGTAGGAAGGTTAATCTATCTGTCACATACTCGTCCTGATATAGCCTTTGCTGTAAGTATGATTAGTCAATTTATGCACTCACTTGGACGGGAATATTTTGATGCAGCTTATAGAATACTAAGATACCTAAAAGGTACTCCAGGAAAGGGTATTATGTTTCGGAAAAATAATAATATTCAAATAGAAGTTTACACTGATGCAGACTAGGCTGGGTGTATCACTGACAGACGGTCTACTTCCGGTTACTGCACTTTTATTGGAGGAAATCTAGTTACATGGCGGAGTAAAAAACAAAATGTTGTGGCTCGAAGTAGTGCTGAGGCATAATTCAGGTCTCTTGCTCATGGGATTAGTGAGGCAATTTGGTTGAAAAGACTGTTAGAAGAATTGAAGGTCTCAGTGTCCTATCCTATGAAAGTATACCGTGATAACAAGGCAGCCATTTCAATTGCACATAACCCGATTTTGCATGATAGAACAAAATACATTGAGGTGGACAAACATTTCATTAAAGAGAAAATTGAGAGTGGATCAATTTGTCTTTCCTATGTTCCAACTACTGATCAAATAGCTGACATACTCACCAAAGGGCTACACAAAGGACAATTTGAAGTTCTAGTTAGCAAGCTAGCTATGGAAGATATCTTCAAGCCAGCTTGAGGGGGAGTGTTGCAAGATTCACGGGAGAATTCAACATTCATGGGACAAGATCATTTCCTTTCCTAAATAAAGTTAATTGAACAGCTATAAAGTTTAAGTGTACAGCTATTTCTTTCTTCTTTAATTATTCTCTTTGACTGTTTTTTGTTTTGTAATTATTATTTTTGTTCTTTCTTCTTTTGGCTCCATTGTACAACTATAAAATTGTAAAATGCAATAGCTGTAAATGAAAGAATAAAATATTTATTCTATCATTAAAGCTTGCAAGAAGAGTACCTTCTCGTTCATGGTGTGGCATTTAGAGATAACGTAGGTTTTCAAGATCAAACTTGGAGCTTTTAAAGACATTCAAGCGATCAGAGAGGGTTAGATTTCCTTCGAGCTCAGCTGAGTCCCCTATACTCATCTTTCTCTAACTTAATCTTGTGTTACTCAGATGAGGAAATTTGAAAAAGAAAAATCAGAAAGGAGTTTTGAAAGGAAAAAGAAATGAGCTTGATTTGATTTGGATGGGAATTGAAAGTGAAAAGAGGGAATAGCCATAAACTATTAACAGCAAGAGAAAAGGTGGCAAGTTTTTATTATCACCACGTATGACTCGCTCTATTCGTTTTGGGTTTATAATTCATAATATCCATCCGATTGTTAAGCATTATTTTCTTTTTCTAAATTTTATTTTTTTCCTTGGGTGAAGAGATATAGATAGTTTGTTGAAGAACTAACAACTCATATAATAATAATAACAATAAAATCATCTCAAAAGGAAAAAGTTGGATATGCCTAAAGCAGAACACGCAATATATATAAATGTATATGAGCTTAAAGTTTCTGATTGTTCTTCAGATAATATAATTTAATTTTTTGTCCTTTTATTTACCATCCTTAATTTCTATCGAACAATGAAATTGCATTATAATTTGTGATAATTTATCCCAAATTGGAATGGTAACACGGTACCAGAAAGGGGTAATTGAAGGGTAAAGGTACAGGAAATTGGCATAGATAATTAATTAAACAACCCACTCCAAAAAAGAATTTAAAATTAGCAGCCCATAACTTTGTTAGCCTTGAGCTTAGGTTTCTCAACAACAATGCCATCATTTCCTGCGAGTGCCCTGTACTTATCTTTCCTGGTAAAACTTGTACATTCGTAGGACAGTGTAGCCGCAATAACCCTCTGTATATAATTGGCCACTTCATGGCTAGGCTTTCCTGAGCTACAAGTCAGCTCCACAGGCAACTTGCTCAAGAATGTTACTTCATAAGCTGGGCTAGGGTTCATAAAAAAATAAAATGGATCCATCCCTTTCCACCCTCTGGCTGTGGTTCCGTGGAACATGCTCATTCTATTAACCATAGCCACCGGCACGATTTGATCCGTCAATTCTGCGAACAAAGCTGAGAACCTCAGTAGAAACGGTTCCCTGCAAGTAGTTCCTTCTGGGCATATGGCTAAGTCTCCTTCTTCCAGTAATTTTTTTATCATTGATGCATCCGTGGCTCGGTCCCGGCTGAGCCTAACAGTTTTGATGGGTGAGATGATTTCTGATAGACGAGAAACTGAGTAGGTGACGGCGGCTATAGGGCGGCCGAGAGCGGTGGAGAGGAATATTGGGTCAAGTAGGGTTCTGTGGGAGCAAACAAATAGGACACCGGATTGGCCTATTGATTTTTTGGCCGGAGGAGGAGGGTTGCCCTTCACTGTTACACGGACACCGAGGGCTAAGAAGGCATAATATACCATTTTCATAGGTAGAAGTGATCCTGCTGCTATTCTTAAGCATCCTAGAATGAAGCCTATTGGAATCCAGAGGATAATTAGTAGTGCCATTAATGGTGTCGGCTTCCGAACTAGCCTTCCGTCGTGGAAGATGATAGGCTTTGGCAGCTTGTCACTTGTCACTGCCCTTAATTTTGGCTCCGGCGGCACTGTGTAACCCTCCTGTATTATATACATTTAAGCACACAGAGGATTAAATTCATGTATGAAGAACTTAAAATCAGAGATAAGAGTGAATTATATGACTTAAAATGAAATTAGTAAGCTCATGTATATATATTATTCTTTTCTTTTAAAACGTTAAGATGTCTAAATGATTAGATATATTGATTTTATACGTGTGTGTTAATTTTTTTTTTTGAATTATTTGATGCTTGGTTTTTCTTATAATCTTCTATTATAGTTTTTCTGATTTGATATCTTTTGTTACCATTATTTCCAACAAGTTAGAAATGTTTATATTCGGATTTTAATAGGACAATTTTTGCTGGTATCCAATCAGATGCCATCCCTAAGATTGTGACGGGCAAATTGCTAACCTTGCACATAGACATAAAAGCAGCATCAGTATGCCTATCACCAAGGCCAATCTCTGGTTGTGAGTCGCCAAAAGCCTTTTGAAGAGCATTAGCCTTGTTATTCCCTACAAGAACACCAGGCCTCGTCACAAAACCTGTTGCTCTACCTTTACGACTTGATATTTCAGTTCCCAATACCAAATCAGCTCCCAAATAATCCTTCAAAAAGGCTTCAACCATAATCCTGGGATTCGCCGTAAGAACGCACCGTTTCCCGCAAGAAGAGAACACACGCCAAGTTTCAGGATGAACATCATCGGAATAAAACTTTGGCAACACCGCACGTGCCACTGATTCAATATCCGCCACTTTCAACCCAGCAAATGAAACAAAGATTAGAACTTGAATACCGGCAGATTCTGAAATTAAGTAATAGAGAAGTGCAGCTAATGGCGAGGCTAACAGCAAAAAAAGAAGCCTGAAAACCCCACCGGCCTCGAAGGCGATCAGAGCAAAATAAGGGAAAGAGCTCCGGCCAATGAGTAAAGTTCCGTCCATATCGGCGACCACAGTGTGCTTTTCTCGGCCTATGGATGCACATTTGCTCACCCCAGGAAAACTAGTTTCCATGACCATGGTGGGTTTGTAGCTAACTTAACTGTCTAGTTATTAGGTAGTTTTGTTGAGTGAGAAATATCGAATGATCTTGGCTAGATTTATACATGAATATAAGAAGAAAAGAAAAACAAAAGAAGGCGAAGAGGACAGGATCCAACGGGTTATTTTATGAGAATTATTATATGTCAGATTTTGAGGCGCCGGAATTTCCAAAAGAATTGGCTTATATATAAAATATAATTGCATTGTTGTTACCGAGGTTATGTAACACCAAGCTTAACTTTGTTTTGATCGCTGAACCATCGTCGTTTTATGTGTTAATTAAGCTTTGCAATATACTCCCTCCGTTTTTTTATCAGTCATTTTTGTTACTTTCATTAGGATTAAAAAATAATAAATAGACTTAAAATTAGTATTAAATTACGTGATTAAAATTAAATTATCAAATCTAATTGGTTCTAACTTTATTGGAAAAAAAAAATAAATTGAAAAGGCAAATTAAATTACATTCAAAGTCTAAAAGTGACAGAAAAATAGAATTTGAATTTTACTTAAAAGTGACTGATAAAAAAAAACGGAGGAGTATGTCGTAGAAGACATGATTTCAGTTCCATCCTAACTACCAAATATTCTCTTCTTAGGTTGCTGTGTTTGGTTGCTAAGTGAACCCCTACCTGTAAATTTATTCAGTTATTCTTCTTCTTGGCGACTTATTCAGTTATTCTTCTTGTTCTTCTTTTTGTTGTCTTAGAAATATTAGAATTAAAATTCTCTAAAATAATAACTCATTCATTTTCTTTCTTTACTTAAAATAATCGACCATAGGAATTTTGTTGGTTTGAATTGTCACGTCCGGAGCTGTACTACTCGTAGTTTTATTTTCTTGGTCTTTTGAGATCTTCTAGCAAATTTTATTTACTCAAACACACTTATTGCACATACTCTCTTTTATCTAGGGATGATCATGGAGCAGCGAATTCTCATTTACAGTGGAAAACCGCTTCGAATAGAACAGAAAATTTATACCATAAGGGCAAAAATGAGAAAAAAATATATTTTTCGGTTTAGAATTTAGGGCAGAGGCGGAAATTATGGTCCCTGTCTCAAAATTTTTCCATCCTGAAATTTAATAATTGTATTTATATAATTTAGTTTTAAATTGTAGTATTTAATTTTAGTTTTTGTTAATTGTCAAAATTTATATTAATTTAATTTGTAATTGAACTTAAATTTTTTAATTATTAAATAGTGTATTTCAATTATAATTAATTTTCAAATATTATATTTTAATTATAATTAATTTTTTTTTAAAAAAATTATTTTTGACCAGGAACGGAGATACGTTGCAAATCCTCCCGAGATAGGCCCGTAATCCTATTGAGAACCGGGATGGAGAATCTCCACCTCTGAACAAAATAGCAAGTGAGGAGCCATTTCTCGTCTCCGTTCCGTCCCTTGATCATCCCTAATTTTTTCAGTTAAAATCAGGCCTTTAACTTGAAATTTTTCATGCAAAACAATAGGGTATGACCCCTGCACAAAGACCTAACTAAAAGTTATGAAGGCCCATTAAGGATAAATCCATTTTGGGTCAGTGAAGGCTCGAGAATTGAAGACCAATCGGCCCAGTCAGGTCGATGGAGAGGAAGTTTAGCCTTGGACATTGTGTTTATAGAAAGGAGAAATCCAGGAAATGAATTTAGTAATTAAATGTGTGTTTTCAACAATCTAAACTCACTCTCCGTCCTGAATCCGTCTTACTTAAAAAAGATAATATTATACTTTTTATAGAAATTAAAAAATAATTAAAATATCTAAATTTTCCAAAAAAAAAACTATGATTATTGATAACAATATTTTTTATAATTTTAAAAATTTCATTTAATTTTAATTAAAAGTTGACTATGATAAAAAAAAGAAATATTTAATTAATTGTATAATAAATGAGGCCATATATATAAATTTATTTTTTAAATTTCAAAAAATATTTAAAATATGACAAAATAAAATAGAAAAAATAATATTTTAAAATATAATGGAGGGAGTATTATTTTAGATCTTGTTTATTCTTCTTAATTAATCATCGTAATGGAGAAAGTAGGAAATGGAGGATGAACTTGATACCTTGATTGTTGCATAGGAAATTATATTTAAAGAATCTTTGAGACCAAATAAAGATAAATTAAACCAAAATGGTGTCTGCAACACTCTTTTTTTTTTGGGGTTAGCTATTTCAATGTATTACAAGTAGAGTTTTTAAGTGTTTGCTTTAGTTTACACATCGTTATATTAAGCCATATTTATTTCAATTTTGATTTTTTTAATGCAAAATTATTCCAATCGAATTATAAAAAATTTAATTGACTATTGAAATAAATTTGAAAAATCTATTTATCATTCCTCATTTATAGCATGCTAGGAATTTTCTCTAAATTTGGAGATTATAATAGGTAATTAGATGATCCGATCTCCATAAAATTAGAATCAAATTTAATCTCGTTAATTAGACAATCAATGGTTCATATTCATGCCGTTTTCTTATATATATATAATTTCTCCCCAAACTATTATCATTTAATAAATTTTTTTTTTCTAAACTAATTACGTAATGAATTACCTGCTAAACTTGTTAAAAATATTAGATCAATTTTTTTAGGAACACTTGTCACTTAAAAAAATGTATGAAAAATACGTGTCAAATAGTAACAATAAGATAATTTGATATTTTTTAATAAATTTAGTAGATAAATTTAATATTTTTAATAGTATCGAGGTGTTACTTATATTTGAAACAAATTCAAGTGGCCAATCTGATATATTTAAAAGGTTTAGATAGGCAATCTCATACCCAATTAGTTTAAAAAAAATCTATTAAATAATAATAATTTAAGAAAAAAAATACATATTATCTATGTATAAATAATGCACAACTTTTCATGTGTTAAAAATATATGTATAATTTTCCGAAAAAATTTCTTAAATGTTAGTTTTTGAATAGACGCATTTAAATAAATATCCGTTGCTGTTTTTAAAATGTTATCATATATTTAAAAAAATAAAATAAATAAACACCTATTTTGTTCAAAATAGCTGTGAATGCATTTTTCAAAATAATTATAGAGCGAGATGTTAAAAGAAGAGAGCAGCCAATTAATAAAAGCCGTGTCATTAATTATCCACAGCTGATTTTGGCGGTTGTCCGAATCACTCTTAATGTATTTTCTCTTTGAAAAAGACCAAAATTTTCAACTTTTGTAGTAAAATTAATAATTTTGCAATTAATAAATTGTCCACATTGGAATGACAGTGACACCAATTTTCTCTATAAACTTGAAAAATCATTAGTGAAAGGGACAAATCCAGCAATTAAAATCCAAAAAACCCCACCGCCAACCTCTCAACTCAAATGTCCCCACCCTTCAAATTTTGCTCCCAACGGTCTCTTAATGCTTAAATTCAACCTCTTTTTAATTAAACTTTTCCTCTTCTAATTAATTTCTCCGTAATTTTTTATTTATTATTTTTATTATAATTTAAAAATAATAAATAAATTTAAATTTAACATTAAATTACGTAATTAAAATTAAATTATTAAATTTAATTGATTATAATTTTATTAAAAAATAAATTAAAAATTTTAAAATAATAAATAAATATAACAATTATTGAATAAATTGAAAAACCATAAAAAGCCCTTGTGAAAGGGAATGACAACCATGCCGCACCCACCAATGCAATAGAATGTGGTGTGTATCCCACGACCACATGACCTCTCTTCCTCTAATATATATATTATTTTGACTTCAATAACAATAAAAGAGAAGCTGCTATTTTACTCTTAAATTTATAGTGAATTTTATTTTGCTCTTTGAATTATTCTTAAAGTTAATTATTCTATAAGTTTCAAAAAGGGTGTTAGAATTTAGAAATATTATTTTGTACTATTTTGAAGAATTACAAAATAAATTTTTGCTTTTTAAAAAAAGTGCAAAATAGTACATTTCCATAATATAATTGTTAAGTGGATTAGCAATAAATTTTTGAATTTAAAAAAAAAAACAAAACGCTCCGTTTTGTTGCTAGTTAAGTAGAGTCAAAACCGGTCAAGGAATTAAATAACGGGATTTTATATTTTTTATTTTTGTTCAAATTGATCTTGCATGATTTGTGTTTCCTCCCTTTTTGGCAGTTTTCTTTTCTTCCTGGCAAAGAGTGTGCGTTTCCTCTGCGTATTATGTAATTGCAAACTGTAGTTTCCATCACCAAATTTCTTCTGAATTTATGATGATTTAGGGTTTCAACTTCGAAGATTTATAAAAAAGGCCGATACTTGCCTACCCATTGCACAAATTTCGCGTTCCACTTTTATTCAACCGAGGCACCGACAATGAAGCGAGTCAAGTTCGAGTCTTTAGTGTCGACGAGCCGACTGTCATTGATTCAGGCCTTAATGGGTGTTCTTCTTCTTTACTTGCTCTTCATGAGCCTTGAAATTCCTCTTGTTTTTAAAACTGGTTATGGGTATGAATACGGGTCGGTTCCCGGCGATGCTTTGCCCAGACCTTTACTCGCAGGTAAAGATGAACCTCAGTTCACCTTGTTGGACCCTTCTCAAGTTATTTATCGTTCGCCTGAACGGCGAATGCGAGAGACGAGAAAACAGTCAGGTCTGTTCTTTAACGGGTCTATTTTTGATTCAACTGATGATGCCGATGAGTTCTCCGTGCTTCACAGGGCGGCGAAAGAGGCTTGGCTCTCCGGAAAGAAGCTGTGGGAAGAGTTGGATTCGGGTAAAATTCAAGCAAACCCGAGTAACATTAGCAACTCCACCGATAATCGCACCGAACAGTGCCCGCTTTCGATAGCTTTGTCCGGGCCGGAATTTCTTGCCAGGAATCGGATCATGGAGCTGCCCTGCGGATTGACTCTTGGGTCACACATAACGGTGGTGGCGAATCCGAGATGGGGCCACTCGGACAAGGATCCTAAAATAGCGTTGCTCAAGGAGGGGGAGGAGGCAGTTATGGTGTCCCAGTTCATGATGGAGTTGCAGGGATTAAAGACCGTTGATGGAGAAGACCCGCCTAGGATTCTCCATATTAATCCGAGATTGAAGGGTGATTGGAGTGGGAGACCTGTGATTGAGCAGAATACTTGCTACAGAATGCAATGGGGAAATGCGTTGCGGTGTGAAGGATGGAGTTCTCGGTCCGATGAGGAGACTGGTAAGGAAGTTGGTTTCGGTATGCATTTGTGATGGCTGCTATAATTTTATCCTTGCCTGCTGCTGACAATTTTTTAGTTTGATAGCTTGTTGATGAATTGCCAAAGTAGGTTTCTTTATTAGTTTTGCTGTCAATTTTGAATTAAGTGGATAATGGATTCATTATTTCGCCAAGGCGATTGTGACATTATCTGAAAATGACATTCTGTCTCGCTATGCTTATTTTCTGTTTTATATTTTGTGGTCTGATGTATTATCCTTGCTATTGACATGTTTTCAGGATTTTTTTATTATGGGTTTTTAGTATAGGTGCTTCATTAGCTCTTTTCATCCTCCATTTCTCTTTCCCTCCTGAACTTGAGGTTCAACTCTTTAATATTATAAGTGGGACATGATTGTGATTATTACATTTTTCTCTTTTGAAGTTGATGGGCGGGTGAAATGTGAGAAATGGCTTCGTGATGATGATAGCAGTTCTGAAGAATCGAGAGCAGCCTGGTGGTTGAATAGGCTGATAGGACTGAAGAAGACCATCTCACACAATTGGCCATTTCCTTTTGCTGAGGGCAAATTGTTTGTCCTTACCGTGAGTGCAGGGTTGGAAGGATACCACATGAATGCCGATGGGAGACATATTACTTCTTTTCCATATCGTACTGTAAGTAACTTTAGGATCTTGCAGTTTTCTTATTCTATTGACAAATGCATATATACAGAGCATGGTATTGTATTATTATTTTATTTACTTTCATAGGGTTTTGTTCTCGAGGATGCAACGGGATTATATTTGAACGGTGATATTGATGTGCATTCTATTTTTGCTGCTTCTTTACCTTCCTCACATCCAAGCTTTGCACCGCAACAGCACCTTGAGATGTTCAGTAAGTGGCAAGCACCACCTCTTCCTGTTGGCGAAGTGGAGCTCTTTATTGGCATCCTCTCTGCTGGCAACCATTTTGCTGAGAGGATGGCTGTGAGGAAAACCTGGATGCAGCATAGCTTGATAAGGTCTTCACAAGTAGTTGCTCGGTTTTTTGTTGCTCTGGTATGGATGGAAAAAGAAGGCGTGCATAATTTTACAGAACTCTTTGCTATAATATGAGTTCAGCATATTTATATTCACCCATTTTTGTTCAACAGAATGGAAGAAAGGAAATAAATATTGAGCTAAAGAAAGAAGTAGATTATTTCGGTGACCTTTTTATAGTTCCATACATGGATAATTACGACCTTGTTGTGTTGAAGACTGTTGCAATCTGTGAATATGGGGTGAGTGATGGATCAAGATGCGACTACTGATTCATCTTGTTTTTAATAAGCTAAATCTCACATATCTTATTCCTTGCTTGTAATAATTATTTTTTTCATATCTCTATTATTTCTCTAATTGCATTTTAAGTAGAATTTTATATATTTGCCTTGTTTTCTTTTTCTTGTTAATAGGTTCGCAATGTGGCTGCAAAGTATATTATGAAGTGTGATGATGATACTTTTGTCAGGGTGGATGCTGTGATCAAAGAAGCAAAGCAGGTGCCAGAAGATAGAAGTTTATACATTGGAAATATCAACTACTATCACAGGCCTTTGCGTAGTGGTAAATGGGCGGTGACATTTGAGGTATATGCTCTGTAAATTCGTGGAGAATTTGGTAGTTAGTCATACTGAGCTCGTCTTACTTCCAGTGTTTCATATTGCTTATATTTATTTTTCTCTTATTATTATTTGATAGAGTTGATGTCTCAATCCTGGTTATGTGATAATGTTTTTGTTGCACATGATTTATTAATGAGTACAACCATGACTTTTGGAGCCATGCATTTGGACTCTGGTTATAGTTTGAAATTGGTTAGCAGTCCGTGGAAGAGAGGATATGATTTGAACCATTGCACTATACTCTAGTATTTGATAAGCATATCTAGTTTATGTCCTGGAAATGTATTTTAAATTCAGTGTCTGCTACATAGTTCTCTTATTTTGAGGAGTTTATGATATGTTGCCAATTCTAAAAGTAATTGCTGATGATAATTTATCTAACTGGCAATATCACAGGAATGGCCAGAAGAGGAGTACCCACCCTATGCAAATGGTCCAGGTTATGTCGTGTCCTCTGACATTGCTCAGTTTATAGTGGCGGAGTTTCAAAGTCATAAATTGAGGGTATGTTAAATGAATGTAGTACTGATCTTTGTCAAATTGTATGGCACAGGATTAACCTGAATCTAGTTCAATTGGTGCAGTTGTTTAAGATGGAAGATGTGAGCATGGGAATGTGGGTGGAAAATTTCAACAGTTCAAAACCAGTAGAATATGTGCATAGCTTGAAGTTTTGCCAGTTTGGATGCATCGAAGATTATTACACTGCTCATTACCAATCTCCCAGGCAGATGATATGCCTCTGGGACAAATTACGTGCTGGAAAGCCCCAGTGCTGCAATATGAGATGACACGCAATGATATCATCGTGCAGCTCAGTAGGGTAGTTCTGAGACGAGCAAGAAAGAGACACAAGAAACAAGTTTTGCAGTTATAGTACATCTCTGTCCATATTCAGAGTGATTCTAACATATTCTGGGTTTCCGATCCTCCTTGAGTATGTTCATTATAGAAAGTTGTTTTTTGTTTCTGGTTGTCAAAACAAAAACCAATCTCCCTGTTCAATGATGGTAGAGGGATTATACAGATTTTACAAGGGACATTTAGATTTTGCAATCTGTAGAGTGGCTGTGAGCACAGGTTCTCCCTGTTTCAACCTCTACTTGTGGGGAAAGATTAAAGTGGAGGAACAATTATAGACATTGCTACGTTACTAATTTGTAATTATGTTACTGTTTCAATTGAGAATGTGACATTCGAAATACAAAACTCCACCGTCTACCAAAGAAGTATATGCTTGATGTGGATTGAACAATAGTGGAAGAATATTAGGAAATGGTGGAATAGATTATTAATATTCCTCATATGTGCATAGCTTCTCATATGGATTCTCTTGAAAAAAGTTTAATATACTGTCTACTTACCATTACTGAACTCGAGTTTCTGTTTTCAGCCACAGTCTACTTACCATATCTTCTTCTACTGTTTCGGATTTTGTTATTTTTCAATTATTAGGGCCAACCTCTCGTTTTCTTTTGTTTTTGCTGTCTTCTTCTTAAAACCTGAAATCATTTGGAGGAAAATAATTTATTTTTGGGATATATTTTCTTGACAGAACAACAATGAGTTTTTCTTTTTTTGGCCTGCTAAATTATGGATTTTGCCTTTATTAAATTAACTTTTCTCTTTTTTCTTTTTATAGGAATTTGTCTTATTGCGTTAAATTTGTATGTGAAAGCAGACTCAAACTAAGTCAATAAATGAATAACTAATAGGTCAATGTCATACATTGAAGTGTAGCCAAGAAAAAGAAGACATGCGTAACAGCATAGCCAACGAACTGTTTTCACACACCTAACCCGACACAGAACTACCCTCTCCCATTCTCATTATTCCTTTAAATCCCTCTATTTGTTGTAGTCAAAACCCCTTTGACATTGAAGTCAAAACCCATTGTGTCTCCGTCGGCAGAGCTAACAAATAATCAAACCGCTATTTTGTTGAGCCCCTAGCTAAGCCGATCGATCCTACAATCAAAATTGTAGATATAGAGGCTTAACCACTTTCTTTCTTTCTCTTTTTTTTTTTTTTTTGCAATTTGTAAAGAATTTTCATATGTGTATATAAGATTTTGTTTGCCTTCCATCCGTACCTTTGTTTCGCAATTCTTACTTGGAGTGAGATTCGTCATAAAATTTACTAAATGAAGAGCAACTTTTGCGTAAAGTGTGCAAAATCAATTAAGGAGAGTGTGTGAGTACTTTCTGAATTATGTAAACATTGTAGTACATGACTTGTTATGGTTAGTAATCGTCTGATCCGATCAGTGCAAATCGTGATAGTTTGACCATTTCGGCAGCAGTAGGTGACTTTGTAATTTTTGGTATGACCAAAGCGTTAGTCGAATAGATATAAGGATCTGTTATGCGTTGGAGCAGTTTACAATTTTGTACGTTGAGTATGGAGGAGATATACGTTGATGGAGATGACTTATTTAACTGGTGCGTTTTGCATTTGGAGTGCAAAATAGACTAAATGGAGAAACGTTTTCGTATCCGAGATGAGCATTGAGCCACATCTTGCTGTGGGATTCGTACTGGAGAAATCTTTTGCATTTTGGACTTAGGACAAGCCTAGCGAACAATCTTCCTCGAATTAGTGGAGAATAGAGTAAGACCAATGACCTGCAAACAATATCAAGACTAACAAACAGACAAGTAAATAAAAACATACATTTTTTGAGGATGAATAAAAATGGAGAAAATGAAAAAAATGGAGAAAACATACATTTTTTTGAATGTGAATATAATGCATGATTATACATGGTACTTCTTGAGTACCTCGATGTTCTAGCTCCTAGGAATATCCGTCCCTTAAAGGGTTCTCAGTTTATAAGTATCGAAGCTTAAAACCTTGGAGACTTCATATGGACCTTCCCAATTTGGCATCAGCTTCCTAACTCCGGCATTTTTCATGCTTATATCCGCCCTTCTGAGTACCAGATCACCCACATTAAAGGTTCTTGCCCTCACTTTTGTGTTGTGGTACTAGAACCTCTTTGCTTGTAAGCGGTAATTTTGGTATAAGCATCTTCCCTCCTTTCCTCTAACAAGTCCAAATCTTGGCATCTGTCTAGGGCATTCATTGGACTAGAATAAAATGTTGTCCGATCGGAGGGGAGGCCAATTTCTATGGGTATCATTGCCTCGAAACCATAGACAAGAGAGAAGGGGGTTTGATGGGTGACGGCTCGTGGAGAGGTCCTGTAGGACCATAAGACGCTTTGCAGTTCTTCAGTCTAGTTGCCTTTTACCTCGCTGAGTCATTTTTTCAAGCTTTCTAGGAGCGTCCGATTGGAGACCTCGGTCATCCCATTGCTTTGGGGATAGGTGACGAAGGTGAACTTAAGGCTGATATTGAGGCTTTAGCAAAAGTTTTTGAAAATTGAACTGTCAAACTGCTTGCCATTATCTGTAATAAAAATATTAGGTAAGCCATACCTGCAAATAATGTCATTCCAAGCGAAATTTAGAACTTTCTTCACCGTGATTGTAGCCAGAGGTTCGACTTCAATCCATTTGGAGAAGTGATCAACGGCAACGAGGAGAAACTTCATTTACCTTTTTCCTTGGGAAAAAGGCCATAGAATATCCAAGCCTTACTGGTCGAATGGCCAGGTAGATCAAATCGGACTCTGTTCTGCTATCGGCTGCCTGATGACTCTTCCATGTATTTGGCATTGCTGGCATCTTCTCACCTTTTATTGGGCATCTTTAAAGATGTTCGGCCAGTAGTATCCAGTTTGGAGTGCCTTCCGTGCCATGGCCCTACTAGCCTCATGTGCTCCGCAAATACCCTCATGGATTTCCCTCAAGATATAATCTCCTTCCTCCTCCGTTACACATTTGAGCCAGGGGTGACTGAAAGCTTTTTTAAATAATTAACCATTAATAACGGAGTAATTTAAAGATTTATGAGATACCTTCCAGGCTTTCGCCTTATCTCCGGATAATTTCCCTATTTGTAGGTATCGTTTGATGGAGCTCATCCATGTTTCTTGAGCTGGCTCAATTTTTATCATTTTTGGTTCATCTAAGGAGGAGTTTGGTTGGTCAATGATGGTTATATTTTTTTTCACCATTCCTTGCTCAGAAGCAGATATTTTGGCAAGCTCGATCGGATACTACAGGTTTGTTCTCTTGGCACCCTTTGCAGGACCCATTCGGATCAGCCTTCTTCTAGCATCTTGAATGACCTTTTCCAGGTATCGAATCATGTTGGCTTCTCTGGCCTCAAAGGTGCCTAAGACCTGGCTCGTCATGAGTTGAGAATCGCTTTTGATGACGATCGAGTCTGGTTGGATGGCATGAAACAGCCTCAATCTGTGCAAAAGGGCTTTGTACTCTGCCATGTTATTTAAAATTTAAAACCTGAGTCTTATTGCATACCTGATAACAATGTCCAGGGGGCCCATTATTACGATGTCTGCACCCCGTCGACTGTCATTCGCAGCCCCATTTTACGATCATTTTCATTTTTACAAACTGCATATGATCAGGTCACTTCCTCGCCAGCAAATTTAGTAATGAAATCTGCAAAGCTTGAGCCTTGATTGCTTTCCTAGGCTCGTATCTCACGTCCCACGACTAAAGCTTAATTGCCCATCCCACCATTTTTTTCCTCCAAATTCGGGGTCTGGAAAATTTTTTTAATTGGTTGACCCGATCGGACGACTATCGTATGTGCTTTGAAGTATTGTCTCAGCTTCCTTATGCACATCATAAGGGCGATAATGAGTTGTTAGACCGGACCTTTTTTCAATTATGGGCCTCTGAGCACTTGGCTCACATAATAAACAGGCAGTTGCTAGGTTCCTTCTTCCCTGACCAGGACACCTGCAACAGCTTCGCCAGAAGTTGATAAGTATAAGTATAAATTTTCACCTGAAAGCAGCCGGCTGAGTAAAGGAGGATTGGTGAGATACTTTTTTAGCTCATCGAAAGCTTGCTGGCAATCAGCGTCCCAGTTACAGGTTTCATTCTTCCTCAATTTTTTGAAAAAAGGGGTGCATCATTTGGCCAACGAAGAGATGAACCGCCCAAGAGCTATTATTCGGCCATTCAATTTCTGAACCTCCTTCACACTATTTAGTAGCTACATTTCCAAGATTGCCTTGATTTTATCGGGGTTGGCTTCAATGCCCCTTTGGGAGACCATAAAGCCTAAAAATTTGCCCGAGGATACCCCAAAAATGCATTTATCAGGATTGAGATTCATCTGAAACTTATTTAGTGTGTTGAAAATTTTTGCCAAATCGACAGGATGTTCTTCAAGGCTTTTGCTTTTGACAATTATATCATCTACGTAGACCTCCACGTGCTGCCCGATTTGATCTTTGAAAATTTTAATCATTAAGCGCTGATATGTAGCACCTGTATTTTTCAATCTGAATGGCATGGCCTTGTAACAAAAGGTGCTGTCATCCGTGATAAAGCTGGTCTTTTTCTGATCTAGAAATCACATCATAATTTGATGACCCGCAGTGGTGTCCACCACCAACTGGTCTATGCTGGGCAGGGGGTAGCTGTCTTTTGGGCATGCTTTGTTAAGGTCCGTGAAGTCAACACACATTCACAACTTTCTCGATTTCTTTTTGACCAGAACAACGTTGGCTAGCCATTCGGGGTAGTCAACTTCTCGGATTTTTCCCGCTTTTAGCAACCTATCTACCTCCTCGAAAATAAATCTCCTGCGATCAGGAGGCATGCCTTCGTAGTTTCTGCCTGACCGGCGTGTAAGCTGGATCCACATTGAGTTTGTGGGTGGTCACATTAGGGTCGATCCCAGTTATATCTTTCGGCTTCCAAGCAAAAGATGTCTGGTTGATCGTCAATACTTATATGACAGCCTATTCGACCTCCGTGCTCATGCTGGTGTCGATTTGGATAACCTTGCCTTTTGTGAGCGTTCTAGTCTTGACTTCTTCTGCAGGATCCATTATTGGTTCCTCCGCCTGGTCAAGTCATTCCAGACCCGATTCTACCAACATGGCTTCTTTATGGTGTTTGACCATGGCAATATAAGCCTCCTTTGATGCCTTCTGGTCGCCCCTCAGGATGGCAACACCTCTCCTGGTCAGGATTTTTATCACCATGTAATGGATGCTGGTGACCCGCCCCAGTTTGAAATAATAGAGGCCTGCCAAAAATGGCATTATAAGCAAAAATCATATCAATAACCATAAATGTTACCTTGCAGGCGTGGGCAAGAGCTTCCTGGTTGAGCTCGATGAACAAATTGACTGACCCTATCACCGGTACTGTGGCATTGCCCAATTCGATCAGTGGCGTTGCATTCGATTTGAGCTGTTCGACTGGCAGCCCCATCGCTCTATAAGCTTGCAATGTAAGCACATTCACTGCACTCCCATTATCCACCAATATCCTTTTTACGTCGAAATTATTAATCTGTGCCCTGACGACAAGGGCATCCTCATAAGGGAATGTTACATCCCGGGTATCCTCACAGGATATGGTGACTGGGGCTGGCCGTTCGGATGTTTGAGAGATATAGACGCCCTTGCCCTTTCTTTTCCTAGAGAGATCTTCTCCATAGGACGATCCGCCAGTGATCATATTTATAACACTGGCATAAGGTCAGCGTGGGTCTGCATTTTTTGGCTTTCTCTGCTCGTCGTCATCGTCGTCATCATCTTTCTTATGGTTCGATTGTTTACAGGTACTTGCCTCTCGAGTCAGACCTATAAACCTCTTGAGGGATCCTCTTTGCACAATTCTTTTGATTTTTTCCTTCAACTGATGACATTCGTCGGTTGTATGACCAACGTCCATATGACTTGCAGTATTTGTTACAGTTCTGGGTTCTTATTGTCTTCCCGTCCATCATTTTGGGCCAGTTCATCCTTTGATGGTTCTCCTTGATCCACATCAACACTTGTATGGGATTGGCATTGAGCGGAGTAAAGGGTCGGGAATGCTGGCCAGCCCCTCAATCGGACCTTGATCGCTCTACCTCCTTTCTCTTTCCCAGGCTTCTTAAAGTGGAGGCTCGTTGGGGACTTCTTGCGAGCCATTCGGAAATTGGAGCTCAGTTAAATGTCCGTCCGTCTAGGTGTTGTAGCCTATCCAAGACATTGGCTCTTCTGCCTCGGTTGGATCTCAAGGAGTCGTCCAACTGGATATGCTGCCTAGCTCTTTCCATCAGATCGAAAAAGCTAGTTGGTGACCTTATCGTAATTGACTCAAACAATGGCCTATCAGCAGTGCCATTGGCTAGGGCGATGGATGCTATTTTCACGCTTACATTCCTCACCTCCGACATTGTGGCTTGGAATCTGTCGATGTAGTCTCGAAGACTTTCATTGGTCCTCTGATAGAGGTTGCACAGATCACTCACGAAATTTGACGCTCGCGTTTGTACAATGAATCATGTAATGAACAACTCCTTCAGTTGTCGAAAAGAGGGGATCAACCCCTGCGGGAGCTCATGGAATCATGTAAGGGCGTCTCCTCCTAGCGTGGTGGGGAATATCCTGCAGGCGATCCTTTCATCGTAGGTGTATACCTGCACTTTTGTTAGATATTCTGCAAGATGTGTAGAGGGGTCGGTCTTACCTGTATACCTGTCCATTATCACGTCTCGCCACCTGGGAGGTAGCTCTGACTCCGTGATTTTCCTGTAAAACTGTAAGGCTGTATTACCGCATGTGTGATCCTCGAACGTTCCTTTCTTGGAGCTTGTCAAGCCAAATTGTCTGAGCTTTTGCTTAAACCACCTGTCTTCTTTGCTCATGGTAGCTGGAGCAAGTTCATCCCTTCGCCCCCTCGTGCGGCTGCGATTTGGGGTACGCATGAAAGATAAATCGTCCCCTATGGATAAAGTGGATGATCTACTAGGGATATATAAGGAATCCCTGCTTGAGGACCCCGTGCCTTTCCCCTTGTCATATCTACCAGGGGTTCTGGCCCTCATCCTCCTACCATCATGAGCTCTTGGCTCATTGATGGAAATCCCCTTGTTCCTCCTCTTTTCGAAGTCTTCGGTCATGAAATCCGTTTCATGATTTCTTTCATGAGTTCTGGGCATCTTTTTCTTTTTCAAAGTTTGGACTATGCTTTTGGTGAAATCATTGAGGATGGGGCGCATGTCTCTAATGGTAATAAGGGTATCTTCTGGCTGCCGTATGGCTACTTTGTTAAATTCTGGGAGAAGGTCGCCCCTAATAGGGGACCTGAGAGATCCTTATCTTCTTTCTGAGGGCCTAGATCTGCCCTGACTATGGTGATTATACTCCCCCAAAATTTCGTGCTCATTGAATCTTGAACCTGCCATTTTCTCTCAACGAGAGCACCAAATGATAAAGCTTGAAATATCTTTATCTTGTGAGAAGAAGTGATGGCAGTTGAAAGGCCGGTCATGTGATTGGACCTACAAAAGGGAGTGCTCGGTCGGACTCAGGCGTTAGTACTCCGAAGCTTAAGTTAGTGGCTTTAGAGTGAGAATATTTAAAAGGAGCAAGAAAGTCTCAGGATTTTAATACTTGGTGCCATCGTATTTAGGCCATTTATATGAGTCATTTGGAGGGATACTTGAGTACCTTGGGGAGCGGTAACTGGCAGTTAGGATAGGTGAGCAGCGATGTGATAGGGAGTAGATGGAGAGTATGAACGTTGGCATATGTCAGTGAGCCTGAGAGGACAGGCTATCCTATCAGTCCGATCGGACATCATACTTTCCTGTGTTATCTTTCAGTTCACGCTTTATCTTTGGCTAGTAAATTTGAGCCGTTTCAAATATTATTGGGCTATATTAATTGAACATTTAGGAATATATTTTTCATAGATATAAGTAAGTATCTATCTCTTTACCAATTTCATAACTTATTTCTTGTTTATTGGCTCAGATTTCTTTCTTATTATTAAAGAAACAACTTTTTGGCTTGTCTCTTTAACTTCTACTTTAATTGTTTTTTGGGTTTATTTTATTTTTGATTGATGAAAATGTCATGTTCCATGCGCTGCTGGTTGTTTGTAATATCCTAATTTATATTAGTTTTTTGTGGAAAATTCTATATAATTATGTTAAAACAGAGATCCCAACATCTTCATAAATCGATCCATGTGCAACATATTCTGGGTTTTTGTAATTTTACTTGTTTTAGCAATTGCATGTCTTGTTCCATGGACTTTAACTAGTTTTGTTAGAAAGGAGGGAAGCTTCTGTTATATATATATAAGAAAATATTTTTAATTGATTTATTAATTCCTCGCTATACGATCAGTCCAGCTCTTTGACTGTTACCACTGTTAGATATTTCTTCATTAAGATTCAATTATTAAAACATAAATCAATCATAAACATCATATCAATTCGGATCTTGAATATAATAATAATCACATAAAAAATTAGTCGAATAGAACGCCTACCTTGTGCGGAATTCGACATAATACGAGAATTTTGAACGATCACGAACTAATCAAATTAGTTTCTCTCCCATAACTCTCTTTCTGTAGCAATTGTTTCTGACTACTCTTAATTAGGGTAGAGAGATGACTATTTTATATACCTACTAAATTAATTAACGGTCAAGATTTAATATACTATTAAATTAATGAAATCCTAAACCTAATAGGCTTACAAAATATGGGCTATAACATCAGGCCATATTTCTTACAACCACGTGTAATTAATTGGAGAAATTAACTCATAGATTCATTTAGGGGGAAGAAAATAATAGGAGAAAATTATCTTTGGTAGCTTGAGATAAGGTAGAGTGCAGCAAAACGGTGGGAGGGCTTGCGTTTCGTAATTTGCAGATTTTAAACTCAGCTTTTACTCCAAAATTAGCATGGCAAATGGCTACAGATGAAAATTGTTTTTGGGTCAAGCTTTTAAAAGCTAAATACAATTTTATGGATGCTAATTCTAGGCCATTGGTTAATTGTTTTGGTTTTATTGTGTGTGAAAACTGTTTAATAATAATTCCTTAAATTTTGGTTTACTCAGAGGGTGGGTTTCTGTTGAATGCCACTGATTTGTCTTGTTAAATACCATTAACTTCTTGCGTAGTTTGGTGCTGTATAAACAAACAATGAATATATATAACAATGAATATATATATATATATATATATATATATATATATATATATATATATATATATATATATATATATATATATATATATATATATATATATATGTGTGTGTGTGTGTGTGTGTGTGTGTGTTTTACAAAAGTTTTTCACTTGCTTCAGGATTATTATCAAGGCCGGCTACTGTTGTCTGCTTCTTCTTCTTTAGAGTCTTTTTGGGTTTATATGCTTCAGTTATATAATGCAATTCTAAATAAATATATAAACCACTATTTTCTTTGCCAATAATTTTTAAAGATTTGTCTTTGATTCGACTGCTGCTCTTCCTATTAATTTGTTTCATACACTTAAACGAATAAACTATGTGATCTATTCTCATAATTGCTTTTTTCTTCTTCATTTTGAGATTTTTTTTTTCTTTTAGATCATAGTTAAATGGTCATAATTTGAGAAGAATTTCCTTTTCTAATGAACACTGGAGTGTATGTTTTGTTGCAAACCTATTGCATTGCTTTATGGTGCACATTCATGGGCTTAAATGAAAAGGTGAATATATGTCAAATGAAGCTGGATAATACATAGGTGCAATCTTGGGTATGATGTTTTACAGTAAGTGCAATTTCATAATATAATTCCTTCTTGCATTTTTTGCAAAGTAAAAGCTATTTCGATTCTCTACCTTTATCCAGCATTCACTTTTATTCTGAGTGGAGATTGCACGTTTTTTTCTATTAATCTTCATCACATTATTTTTATCTTTTTGATTTTAGGCTTCTGTTCAAGATGAAACTCAAACTCCCATTAGTCAAGGTGAGACGCAACCTCCCAGTAGTGAAGAATGTATCCAAATTATACTGTATCAATTTAAATATATGTCTTTTTTTTTTAATTGTAGAACATTGAATGTATTTTTAATTATGAGTTATATTATATTTATTTTTAATATATGCTTTTTTGTGTAATTTTTAAATTATGTTACATGTATTTTTAATATATATTTACTTATTATGGAAAAAATTTATGTACATTAAATGGTTTTATTTTGTTGGATATATGAGCCAATTTATGTTAAAAATCTAATTTAAAAAAACTCATAGTCGATCCAAAATCGGTTGAACCGAACCGATCAAAATTATTTCGATCCATTTGGTTTTCAGTCTTATAAACTTCGATTTTGATTCTCAATTTTTTCGATTCGATCCAAAACTGAACTGACCATTTGTACATTCCTAGTGAAGTATGGAGCGGACTTGGTAAAGTTATGAAGATTGGAGCATTAAATTATATACAGAGCCAAAAAGAAAAAGGCAGACGAGAGGCAAGTGATGCGATAAACAGGCAAAAACAAACAAACAAACATGCGGGGAAAGAGATTAAAAAAATACATTATCATTTCATAGATAGCTTCGAAAAAGACGATGAATTGATCGATGCCCATATTATTAAATATTAGAAGACAAAGCATCACATTGAGTTGGAACTTTGGAAAGATTCGTCATCGTAACACAACACCAACACTTCCTTCCCTCCTGTAAGCACTGTCCTTATTCTCATTCATCCTTTCCATGTTAAATAAAACCCACACCGAGATTTATCCATATGCTTTTCAAGCCAGAATTACTCCTAATAGAAAGGGAGAGAGAGAAAGAGAGATAAAAAATGGAGGAAGGTGTTAAACTGGACAGATGGGGATACCAAATCAAGACCAATTCTGATGCTTGCATCTCTGCTATCAATTCTTATTACCACCAAGTTTGTATTTTTTTCTTCTCTGTCACTGCCTTTTTGTGTGTCTGACTCTCCAATTTAATTGGGTTCAGGGTTTTTTTAGTTAAATTTGTCATCTCGCTTTGGTTTTTTCTTGCTCAATGAAGGTTCTAATCTATGGTAGAGAGAGACGCGTGATTCTAGAAGCGCCTCTCCGTGATGGTAGAGGGATTATACAGATTTTACAAGGGACATTTAGATTTTGCAATCTGTAGAGTGGCTGTGAGCACAGGTTCTCCCTGTTTCAACCTCTACTTGTGGGGAAAGATTAAAGTGGAGGAACAATTATAGACATTGCTACGTTACTAATTTGTAATTATGTTACTGTTTCAATTGAGAATGTGACATTCGAAATACAAAACTCCACCGTCTACCCAAGAAGTATATGGTTGATGTGGATTGAACAAAAGAAAAAACATGGATAGTGGAGTTAATAGGGGGTGAGTAATTCATGTAAGAATATTAGGAAATGGCTGAATAGATTTTGTTATATTCCGTTTTATATGTCAGGCTTCTACTCCTAATCAGCAGTATTATGATCACTAAATTGTATGATAATGCGGATTATTGGAGCTACTACTATTTATTTTATTTAGAGCAACGGTTACCTAGAGGGGTAGATTCTCTTTTGATGTGCCCATTTTTCAAAAAGAAATTAGCTGTTGATTTTAATTTGTCAAGTTTGATGTGGAACTAGAAGGTGGTAAAAAAAGTTTACTTACCTGTTTTTAGAGATTGAAAAGGACGTAGGGCCAGAAAAACAATCTTCATATTGTGAAAGTGATTATTCTCTCTGGTGTGGATCCCCAAAGAAAGAACCTTATTCCATCTTATTTTCAACTTTTAATATATAATAAGGAGATCCACTTTAATTAGAGACATTTTTAAGAGACACCCAAAAGGAAAAAGAAGTCTGAAACTATTGACTTTGAGACATTTCTTTCGTCCGAAGATACATTAGTTAATACATTTTGTTTTGGACAAAAGCATATTAATACAGACTTGCTGTTTATACAAAAGTAGTGATTTATCTACAACAATGCCCCAATCACAATACACGCCAAAGAATAGATCAACCAAGCAGCTGCAATATGATCATAAAACATAAGAACTTGACTAAATAAATAATCGAAAAAAGAAAAGGAAGAAGAGTAAGTGTACCTGTATGCAATGGGAGAAGACTTGATCCATGGTTGTAACCAAAGAAACAATCAGAAGTAGTGTTCAAGCCATTAGGACAATTACAAACAAAAGAATTATAAGCTCCACCATATCCACAAACACCATTACTCCTTTCACAATTACTACATGAACTTGGATAATCATTATATACATTAAACTTATACTTGATAGCTATCCCATACTTCCAATTCTCAGGATTAGCTTCCTGTCCACTAAAGCTATAAAACCCAGAATAAGAACTGCATTGCAGCTTCTGCAAATCCATCTCGAAAGCCGGTCCGAGATCCACAGGAGTGTAAACACAACAAGTAGAGATTGGAAGATTAAGCATGCTAACAGCTTGACAAGAATACAAGAAACTGCAAATGGGTGCACCGGTTTTATCACATTGAGGAACTATTGTGGCGTTACTATCAGAATTCGCATTAGTTTTGTAAATATGTAAAGAAGTGGTGGAGCAGCAGTCAAGTAAAGCGAAAACAGTGTCATCATGAAAAGAGAAAGGAGCATCCCAATCAAGGCCAAACCCTTTGCTAGGTTGAGTACAATCACAAGTAGACATAGATGGATCTGAGATATATAAAACTTGGTTAGTGTAGTCAATATTGGTGATTGGAAGTCCCTGTGTGGGTGGTGAAAGTGAGCTTTTCTTGATTACAGGTTACATATTTTTGAAATCTTGGATCTCCACAGCCAAGGCCGGTCCCGAATGGATACTTGATGGGTATTTTTTCACAGGAATTCTCGCAAGCTCGGGAGGAGATTAATGATGGGAAAATAGAAATCAAAGACGTGAAGAAAAAAAGACAGATACAAGATTGGTTTAGCTTCATTTTCAAGGGAGAAAGGGAGGTGATGAGATATGAAACATCAAACAAGTGTTGATTTTAATGTAATATATATAGAACTGTGGAAGCATGTCCTTATGGAGATTGGGGAATTAGGTAGGTGACTTTCGGCGTGAGGCTTTTCATCATCTTTTTCACTTTCCTGTATGTTATAAGATGCCTTGTTCTTATGAAGCATAGTCTACATATCTATAAAAATTGCAATGGTAGAGTAAAATAAAATAAAACTTTAAGCCAATTGACTGTTCCTGCACCGAGAAGCAGGGGTGAGTAAAAACTGAACCAAACCGAAAAACCGAACCGAATGATTTTTTAATTTGGATCAGTTTTCGGTTTTCAATTTTAAGAAACTTCTATTTTTTGGTTCGGTTTTTAAAGGAAAAAATCGCATAGAAACCGAACCAAAATTTATATAATTATATAATTTTTTTATTTTTTATTGAATAATTATTTTATACATATACATTATTTTATTTTTAGTTGTAAATTATATGAGTATATTTATTAATTATTAATATCTATTTTTTGGGTGATAATTTAGAATTTTGACGATTAAATTGAAAATCGATTAAATAAAAAAATTTATTTAATGGTTTTATTGTATTATTTATTATATATTTTGGGATTATTTCTTTAATTTAAACTTTTATTTGTACAATTTAGATGCTTTTACTTTAGTATATTATGATTTATAATTTTTAGATACAATATTTTTTAATTTTTTAAAAAATAATTATAAATTTTGATTTTTTGGTTAATCGAATCAAACCGACCGAAAATTTTAATTCGATTTAAACTCGATTATTCTAAAATTTTGATTTGATTCGATTGATAAAAATAATGAAATTTCAATTTTTGATTATTTTAATTTGATTCGATTATTGAACCGAATCGACCGTTGCCTTCCCGGAAGGTTAGCTACGTGCATATTGGAGACAAAACTGAAGCACTGAACATTGGTGACATTCAAAATTACGTGATTTAAGAACTCAGGCCGTTCATCATTACCGATATCAGATCCATCCAGTGCACAAGTTTCGTTCTTAATCAGTTTTAGACCGTTGACGTAGCCAGTTATTCAATTAGAATACGCAAATATTTATGTAATATGCAAAAAGCTAATTAATTTGTCTCCGATCAGGTAACGATTATGTATAATTGGAGTTTTATTTTGTTTGGTGCAATTTTTTAAATTATTAAGGAAATTGATATAATTTTGGAATTAATTAGGAAAATGGTGTGTTGAAAATTAACGGCAACTTAGGTTGCCTTTTTTCATCAAGTGGAGCCCACTTGTAATAGGGCAGTTTTGGCATAAAAAACGGCAAACGGAGGTGCCGTTTTTCACTATTCAAAATGGCTCCGTTTTGATGAGGCTCAGCATGCGAGCGAAACGACACTGATGCTGTCGTTTGATTCACATGAACACGGCATCGTTTTATGGGTGAGGAGGCATGGGGAATGAATTATTTGAGGTGGAGCCCGCTTGTCAGAAAATGGCAACCCCTCACGTCATTTTCCATCAATTATTATTTTTTTTAATTTTCTTTGCATAGGTGCATGAAAATTAGTGTGCACTGCAGAGCACACAGTAATTCACGTGACCTACAGCAGAGGCACGAAAATACTGAAATTTTAATTTTTTTTAACTATAAAAGAGCTTATATATTTTTTTGGTTCCTTTGTCATTTTGCTTATTTCTTTAGTTTAGTGCCTTCCATGTGAGCTTATAAATTTTTTGTGCATTCTGTATTTCTAAGTTTATAGGAGATTTGTTTGAAAATTGAAGAAGGTAATTTATGTGAGTATATTTAATTTAATTTTGTTATTAATCACATCTTAAATATTGATTAAATTAATTAGTAGCATTATTTTTATTGTTAAAATTGTAGGTGTTATACAGCTTGGAATATAATTTTGTCAATATATTTCAAGGTAAGTTATTCTTCTTTTAATTTAGGTTTTTGAGGTAATTAATATAAATAAGATAATTATATTAAGGCAAGAAACGAAGATAATTAATTCGTATATGTAAATTTATGATTTATTGTAATAAAATATATTGGTGATTATTTGTAAAAAAAATTAATAGTTTGAATTTAGTTATATTATTTTTGATTTATATTATCATGCTTTGATATTTACTAAATAATGAAAGTAATTAGGCATGTAAAATTTATTGAATTTTGTCTACATACATAATATTATTATATAAAACCTTAAAAATTTAATGAAAAAATAGATCTCTCTCTCTCTCTCTCTCTATATATATATATATATATATATTGTGCACATATATAATAACACGTTTATCAAAATTAAGTAACATAAATATGAAAAAAAATACAAATTGCAAGATTTGAAAAGTGAAAAAAGAAATTATAATTTGTGCAAGTAGAAAAAAAAGTATTTGTTATGTGAATAAATATTAAAAAATTTATATGCATGAAATAAAAAAAATTTACTAATGAGTTAAAAATTTTTTAGAGACTTCAATTAGGACGAAAATAGTAAAATGATATTTTAATAATTTAAATGTATACATATAATGTAGGAATAAAAAAAATGTCGATTCCAGCTACGTTAATAATTCATACCAAAGGACAACCAATATGGGATATAACTGGTTATCATTATGATACTTCAAGTCCCTTAGCCAAATTGAGGCGACTGAAAGTCAGGAGCAAACCGACATTTGCAGAACTTATTTATAAGATATTAGTTAAATTAGATTTAGCTCCGAACGTGGGGGGTCAGTAGAGTAATATATAGGTGTCCTATTATAAACCAGGAGTCAATATCATGGGTGCCTTTGGATTTAATTGATGACAATGACATTGATTAAATTTATAAAAATTTTATATCATTTCTTGGATATACTATTGCGAAAATAATTGTTGAAATTGAAAAATTTGGCATTGAAAATGAACAAAATGTTGTGAATAATATTAACCAGACGAGTATCGATGTAGACAGGGATGCCATCCGTTCGGTTGAGGGTAGAAATATTGTTATGGATGACTCATATTTAAGAAGAGATAGTCGATCTAATTTTGGTACACAGTTTGATGATCAAACACAATGTGAAGGGGTTGATAATTTGAAAACTGTACAAGCAAGTCCAATCAGAGAGTTTAGGGGGCAAACACAGTTGAATTTTGCATCATGTTCTAGCTTTGAATGTAGGGATGTTTCATGGGACGATGAGAATGTTGCAAATAGCGAGTATATTTCTCCAAATTTTGATTCGGATGAGGATGATTAAGATATAGACTTGAGTGATGAGGGGGAGAAAAATGCTATTGGCAGGCATGATAACTTTGTTCCAAGTAGTTCAATCCATGTAACAGAAGGTATGCAAAATTTGAACATGACTGATGTTAGAGTTGATAGTGGGGTCCAATATAATATTTCACAGTTTCACTTTCCATCGGTGCATCACATATTTGTTAATTTTACTGAAGCTCAGATTAGCATGTATAACGATTTGTCAATGTTAAGATGGGATGGTGTTTCAAAGTTGTGCGAAGGATTAACATTCATTTTTATATGCATGAAATAAAAAAAATTTACTAATGAGTTAAAAATTTTTTAGAGACTTCAATTAGGACGAAAATAGTAAAATGATATTTTAATAATTTAAATGTATACATATAATGTAGGAATAAAAAAAATGTCGATTCCAGCTACGTTAATAATTCATACCAAAGGACAACCAATATGGGATATAACTGGTTATCATTATGATACTTCAAGTCCCTTAGCCAAATTGAGGCGACTGAAAGTCAGGAGCAAACCGACATTTGCAGAACTTATTTATAAGATATTAGTTAAATTAGATTTAGCTCCGAACGTGGGAGGTCAGTAGAGTGATATATAGGTGTCCTATTATAAACCAGGAGTCAATATCATGGGTGCCTTTGGATTTAATTGATGACAATGACATTGATTAAATTTATAAAAATTTTATATCATTTCTTGGATATACTATTGCGAAAATAATTGTTGAAATTGAAAAATTTGGCATTGAAAATGAACAAAATGTTGTGAATAATATTAACCAGACGAGTATCGATGTAGACAGGGATGCCATCCGTTCGGTTGAGGGTAGAAATATTGTTATGGATGACTCATATTTAAGAAGAGATAGTCGATCTAATTTTGGTACACAGTTTGATGATCAAACACAATGTGAAGGGGTTAATAATTTGAAAACTATACAAGCAAGTCCAATCAGAGAGTTTAGGGGGCAAACACAGTTGAATTTTGCATCATGTTCTAGCTTTGAATGTAGGGATGTTTCATGGGACGATGAGAATGTTGCAAATAGCGAGTATATTTCTCCAAATTTTGATTCGGATGAGGATGATTAAGATATAGACTTGAGTGATGAGGGGGAGAAAAATGCTATTGGCAGGCATGATAACTTTGTTCCAAGTAGTTCAATCCATGTAACAGAAGGTATGCAAAATTTGAACATGACTGATGTTAGAGTTGATAGTGGGGTCCAATATAATATTTCACAGTTTCACTTTCCATCGGTGCATCACACATTTGTTAATTTTACTGAAGCTCAGATTAGCATGTATAACGATTTGTCAATGTTAAGATGGGATGGTGTTTCAAAGTTATGCGAAGGATTAACATTCACTACAAAAGAAGAAGTTAAGGCCTGTGTAAAGACATATTCAATTCAGAATAATGTATCATATAAAGTTGTAGAATCTAAGCCTTTATTTTGGGTGGTATGTTGCTTGTGGGCTGAAGATACTGGATGTCAGTGGAGACTTAGAGCAATGAAAAAAAGAACATCTCCTTACTAGATTATCAGTGTGTACAAGGGTTCGCACAGCTGTACTACACCATTGGTATCTCAACAGCATAGACAGCTAGATACACAAATAATTTATGAGTGCATATTAGAGATGATTAGTGCAGCTCTTGACCTCAAAGTTAGTGTAATAATGGCAGACATGAGGAGTTGTTTCAACTATGATGTTTCATACAGTAAGGCTTGGTATGCAAAGACCAAGGCATTGGAGGAGATATTTGGAAACTATGACGATTCATATGGTAAGTTGTCAGGTTATCTTAAGGCTATGAATACGTACAATCCGGGTTTTTGCTACGAATTTGTTGTTGATGACAGTATATAATCAAACAGTAAGCAATTTATGAGGCTCTTTTGGGCATTTAAGCCATGTATTGAAGGAATACCACACTGCAAACCCGTGCTGCTAATTGATGATACGTTTATGACAGTCAAGTTTCATCAGACTCTTTTGATTGCAAATGCTATTGATGGAAATAATTACTTATATCTAGTAGCGTTTGCAGTTATTGAAAGGGAGAATAAATCTAGTTGGGGGTGGTTTATGACTTGTATTAGGAAGTACGTCACTAAACAAGTTGGTATAACAATTATTTTCGATTGGCATGTGGGTATTATGGCATTATTTCGTGATGAAAACAGTGATTGGAAGGAGTCCTTAGCTTTTTATCGTTACTATTTACGACACTTTGTTAGCAATTACAATACTACTTATAGAAAATCCACGCTCACATTTATAGCAGTTGCAAATAACCAGCAACTCTTTTAGCACCAGGGCGAGTGGCCCTACAAAAATCTCTGTACAAACCAAGTAAGACAAGCTGATCTCTAACTATATTGGCCAACAGAATCCAAATCCTCCAGAAGAGGAAGCACCAAATGTGAATTTTGTGATGAAAATAACAATCCACCAAAACATCTCAACATCCATGCCCTCGCATACTGGCGCACCAACTCAGGTGGTGCATCATCAGGCAATTCACTGAATGTTGCATCCAATCATGTCAATTTCACTTTACCTCCACGCAATTCATTTTTTGGAGGAACTGCTCTTAGTAGATTTTGACAAATATTCATCAAATCCAAGTTTGTTCTACCTGTAACCGGTTCACCCTTAACTTATAAACCTGTTAAGATTGCAACATCTTGAAGTGTAATAGTTGTTTCACCACACGTGAGATGAAATATATGTGTTTCAGGTCTTCACCTCTTAATAAGCAATATAATTAAGTTTCAATCTAATTGAATCACACTAATATTCATTATTCCAATAAAACCAGTTGTTGTTATATAGTGCAAAATCTTCGGATCAATATTAGTATAATGTTCATCCACACTGCTCTTTCTTGTTCTCAACAATTCTCTTTCAGCCTTGAATATAAATAAAACAAGTCAATCCATATTATTAAAATTAAAATATATCATTAAAACATCTCGATATGTGTAATATATATAAATAAATAATTTCTTTTACTGAATTATTCCATATTGCATCTGAACGTTGTCTCCCTTTCATTGTTAACAATTCGCCATTAATAGGACCCGGATTTATTCTTGCAGCTCCTAAATGTCGATTCGTGTTTAAACCTGAAATGAATTTAACATCGTCCATGTTGAATTAATTGTTATATTTTATTATTGTTTACACTTTCTTCACGTGTCGCCATATTTATTGCAAATAAATTAATTTTTTATGTCAACAGTTTATTATGGTGAAACAAAAAGTTAAAATTAATAAATTTCAAATTATGAAATAATGACATTAAATAATTTTTCTCTAATATTGATATAAAACACTTAAAATATAAAATGCATTAAAGTTCGTAACATAATACACCGTCATTCTCATTGATAGAATACTAATTTTTCACAATCCCCCTACTTAACATAATATTTAGGCCATAAATTATAATTATATCATTTACAATAAGTTCTTTGATCCACTGAAATTGTATCTTTTATTTTTAAAAATTCTTCATCACTCACTTTAATGACTTCCTTTGCGAAAATGAGAACAAAATCCCTATATTTTTCCACATGAGGCATGTTCCAAATTGATATGATATATTTTAAATACATCAACGACACTATCATCCATAGAGTTTCAGCCATCTCTCTTTTTGTGATGGGATATCCAAACATTATAACATCTTGTAATTTTTTATTTATATTTATAATATGATCGGCAATTGTCATGTCATTTTCAATTTTGCTGTGATACAAATTATTCCATTTTTCCTTAACCATTGTCATTGTAATATCACCTCTCATACATCTCGGAGACAAATCGGTACACACCATCTATAATGTCAAATAAATCAAAATAAAGGTTATCTCTACAAATTTTTCTTAATACTATAAAATTCATTTTTATTCTAATTAATAAAGATCAATTATACTATAATACTTTGTTAAATTAATATATTTCTATTTATTTTATTCCTACAAATTTATATTACATGCATCAATTTTTTGTGCAAAAATATAATTAAAAAAATATAAACGGTAAATTTATATAAACTACTTAAACTATATAATTAAACATATCAAACAAAAATTTTTAATTCATACATTATTGGTAAAAATTTAAAAATTTACCATTCAACAAACTAAAATTCTCGATAAAAGGCTAACATCAATATTTACAAAGGTATATAAATTTCTAACACAAGATAATGGACTAAAAAATTTTTGTCCCAACTAATGATGATTGACAGATTATATAATATCATGCAACAATTTTTTTCATTAATCTACTAATCCTAAAATAACATACCATAATTTTTCTACCAACTTTAAATATATTTCTCATTTTTATGTACAATAATTAAAATAATTAAAAATAAAGATTATAGAAACTTACCTTCACAAATATTAATTGGAATTATAATTGTAACTCAAAAGATACCTACATTATAAAAAATAAAATTTAAATTATTCATATATTAATAATTATAAAATAATAATAATGAAGGAATTATAATTAAAAATAATATATATTACCTTCATTATATTTTGATGATAGAAATTGTAAGGAATGAAAGAAAACTAAATTGTAAGGAATGAAAGAAAGCTAAGGGAAATACACAAAATGAAAGAAAATGAAAGAGGGAGACACGAGAAGAAACTTTTTATCCCTTTTATAGTTAAAAAAAATTAAAAATTTAGTATTCTCGTGCTTCTGCTGCAGGTCACGGGGAATTACTGTGTGCTATGCAGCGCACAGTAATTTTCGTACACCTGTGCAGAGAAAATTTAAAAAAAAAATTGATGGAAAACGGCAGGAGGGGTTGCCGTTTTCTGACAAGCGGGCCCCATCTCAAATAATTCATTCTCCGTGCCTCCTCACCCATAAAACGACGTTGTGTTTGTGTGAACCAAACTACAGCGTTCAGTGCCATTTCGCCCGCGCGCTGAGCCTCATCAAAACGGCACCGTTTTGAACAGTGAAAAATGACACCTCTATTTGCCGTTTTCTATGCCAAAACTATCCTATAACAAGTGGGTCCCACCTGACGAAAAACGGCAACCTAGGTTGCCCTTTTTTAACACACTATTTTCCTAATTAATTCCAAACTTACACCAATTTCCTTAATAATTTCAAAAATTTCACCAAACAAAATAAAACCCCTGTATAATTTAGGTGATTAAGGGAAATTATCACAATTTAAAGATGATGATTAATATACCGCAAAAATAATAAAGTTAACAGAGAATTTTCCCTTTTAATTATTTCTTAAAAATTGCAAAAGAAAGAGTGTGAATATGATAATTGATAAGTTTTGAATCCCGAGAACTTATAAGAAAAGGAAGATGGGGTTGATAATTAGTTGGGCCGATTTACGGATTTAGCAAGCCAATCTACAAAACAAATAAGAACTAATTCCTAGTATGCAGGGGATTAGCACTCCAATACCTAAGTTTGAGGATTTAGAGAAAATAATAATATACGCAATACCATGTTTTTGAAATTTTTCTCTATTTATATATAGTTCTTAGTTGCTAGAACTTATGAATCTAGGATACTTGAGTATCAAATTTATGTATATGTGGTTGGTGGGTTTAGGGTGTTTGATGTGATATTTTGCCGAGTATGGTTTGCTTGATGTGACAAATTGAGAGCTGCGGTCGAATATCAGGGCCAATCAAAGTGTTAGAACTCATGTCAAAATAAGTGGTCAGCAGGTATGTGAGCTAATAGACAACAATTGGATCTGAGTCCAAGTTGGACCTATAATTATTAAATCGGGCCCATATATGATAATATTGGATATTATCAATAATTGAGAATGCTTGTTTGTTTTTGCAATGATAGATGCGCTAGATCGAATTAATTCCTAGCTATTCAACATTTGGTTACCTTCACAGTGCCAATGTATCAGTTTTATTTTATTCTTGATTTTGTGCATCATGTCAAACTGGATCTTTTCACATCTTATATATCCCACTTAATTAGACTAAAATAGATATTCCATTTGTCGGTGCATGAATTGGAACCCTTATTATTATTATTATTATTATTATTATTATTATTATTATTATTATTATTATTATGTGACTACAAGAAACACCGTTTTTATTGCTACCCTAGAAAGAAGGGTCTCCATTCAATTTTACTTAATTTAATATAGGGCATACTTGAATGCAATAAGCACTAGCTGGATTGTATATTATATGAAGCTTCACTTTATTGTATTTAATCAGAATTTCGCAGCATTAGTAATGGAAAAGGCGAACTATTTATAATTCCTACATTTAATATCACAATTATTATACTTCTTTCATTATAAAAGTCCCTTTAATCAAACTCGTGGTTTTTTTATTTAAAATTAGTACGTACATAAAAAAAAATCAAGTGGGAGAAAATATTTTAAGACTAAAAAAATGCAAAAATGAAGAGGAAAAAAAAAGCCAAAATATAATATATATGAAAATCAAAAACATTGAAGGCAAAACTAAAAAAAAATTAAAAGAATTTATATAAAATTAGGATCCAAACTTTTTTCGGTCCATTACTAAACTCGATGCACTTTGCACAATAGTTTTTTCAACTTAGGATTTTTAACATTAAAATCAATTAATAATACATATATTTTTACAAAGCTCATGACACCCAAGTTCCATTCCAGACACAAGCTTCCACAAAAAGAGTTCCAACTTCCGCGTGTAATCTATCACACCAAATCGGTCTAGTAAAGTCATATTATGTTAGCCATATTGACACATTTAATAGGATATGGACAACCAAATTATTGTTACCAACTACTTTCACTCAAGTATTCTTATCTAATAGATCATATTTCTTATTAATAGTTCAATACTTGAGTACTTTAGGTATTGCACTTTTGAAACACTCTCTCTCTCTAAGTCTTTCATTGATTTAAGATTTGATATGCTAACGTCCGGCTCAATGGGCTAACTTTTTTGCAGATTCTAGATCGCTCATAATCCGATCGGCTCACACTCTCATCGACATTC
Source organism: Excoecaria agallocha (assembly GCA_037975025.1). Taxonomy (NCBI): domain Eukaryota; kingdom Viridiplantae; phylum Streptophyta; class Magnoliopsida; order Malpighiales; family Euphorbiaceae; genus Excoecaria; species Excoecaria agallocha. Next base: position 716,830 of record JBBPFJ010000023.1, on the reverse strand, counting down.
TCAAGATTATCATCAATGAATTTCAATTTACAGGCATTTTATTTTAATTAATTGATTTCTATTGGTTTCTTTCAGTTAATTGATAGTAATGATGATTTCATTTGATTTTCTTGGCATAATTAGAGTTTAGTATTTTTTCCATCTCTCATGATGGCAAGAATATCAAACGGCTCCATTGTTTTGTCATTTGAATAAATATGAGAGATATTAAATGTTGAATAGATTTTGATTATGATAAGAAAATTAAAGGAAACCATTTTTATTACTCATTTAACCGGAATGGAATGGATCGATATAGAAATCAATTGATTGGACTTTTAGTTACAGCCATAATAATTAAAGTTAAGTGATTTTAGCATTACAAGTCGCAACGTACTTTAATTTGGAATGACAATTAATTGAAAAACATATATACGATAAGTAAAGAAAAGAGGATGAATTTTTTCCAACATTTTTCAAATTTTCAATTTGACAATCTAAGACACATGAACAATGTTGCACCAAAGTAAATCATAGGAGCAATATTGTAATAATTTTTCTTTTAGTAGGAATAATTTTGCTCCTTCAACCATATAAAAAAAACATAAATTATTGCAAAAGAAATAATTCACGTGGACAATAAACTAAAACTTACTAGAAATAAAAAGGTGGCTGGGGCGAATTTTAATCGATTTCTGAAAACCAGATCGAATGGGAAGGGCGAACCGATTAGACTGCAAACCGGTAACGAAACAGTTTGATCCAACATAAAAATTGGAAGACAAAAAATCGAATTGGACCGGAGAAAATCCGGAATCGGCTCTGAACCCGGTTTCCCTCGAAACAATCCTAAATTATACCCAAAAGATCCCCTTCTGCTCGAAAATCGCAGTCCTCTGTTCTTTTTTCTCACCCAGACACCATCACCGGACCTTTCTTGGACGGCCACCGATCGGAGCCTCCGTTTGATTGATTCCTTGTCCAGTTGATTCATTCTCTCTTCCTTGCTCCCTTTTGGGGGTCTTTATCTCTGCGCTCCTCCACGATCCTTAGGTACCTAATACCTGATAAAAGCAAGTTCTAAGTGATGCATGTTTATGTAATTCAATAGTTAAAATAGAATTACAATTCCTAAATAATAAATTCCTATAACGACATTACTTGTAAAAGAAATCTACTTCTAGAGTTGCTTCTTAGATACATGCTTTTGAATCAGGAGTTGGCTATTTTGGTGATATGTCCTTTGGCTTCAAGGTATGTCCTTTTTAATTTCTCACTCGATGTGCTTCTCTTTTTTTGGCACTTATCATTTTGGGTTTTGCTTTATGTTGATGTTTGGCTCATTAATATAAATTTCGCGTTCACTAAGATCAATATGTCCTGTTAACTTGAGTTTCTATTCGAATTCCAACCATCTAATTCATAAGTGAAATGGGATTCTTAAATTTGCTCAAGAGATGTTTGATGGAATGTGCCTTAGAGGAATAATTTTTCTTACTCGACATGCTTTGCATTGAATGGGAAAATATATAATTTTAGTTTTGAGAATGCTAAACTTTGATTATGTTGCTGGTAAAGTTTCTCAAAATTGTATTGCTTTGCCTTCATTTTGCATGCCTAATTGTGAAATGACTGTTATCATTTTGTAGGTGATGAGATTATAAAGTCTTTTTGCTCGTATTTATCCACATGGAGAGGGATAACTATATTGTTGCACAAATTCTCAAATTTCATTGTTATAGGTTTTTCCCATAGACATGAAGTGGTGCGCCACTCTTTACTTGAGGCATTCTTTTCAACTGTTTTCTCATCATCCCTCCTTCAGTTTTCCTCCTTATTTGCAATCATTTGTTGGAATATTTTTGAGTCGAAAACTTTCTTATTCAAGCTCAGTGAATACCAGACCTTTTCCTGACTACTCCCCAAAGAAACTCACAATTAAAGACTCTGAAATTGTCTATCAAATTTCAAATGCAATAAAGTTACGTCGTGCTGAGCCTCTGTCCCGCATTCTTAAGCCTCATGAATCCAAGTTTAGATCTGACCACCTGATATGGGTTCTTATGAACATTAGAAATGATTATGGATTGGTTTTAGATTTCTTTGAATGGGCTCGCCTACGTAGGGATCCAAACCTTGAAGCTCGTTGCATTGTTGTTCACATTGCTGCAGCATCTAAGGATCTTAAAATGGCTCGTGAACTTATAAGTGATTTTTGGGGCAAACCGAATCTTGATACCAGTCATTCATTCACTCATTTTGTTGAGAGGCTAATATACACATATAAGGACTGGGGTTCAGATCCCCATGTATTTGATGTTTTCTTCCAAGTTCTTGTTGAAGCTGGGATGCTAAATGAAGCAAGAAAGCTTTTTGACAAATTGTTGAATTATGGAGTGATAATTTCTGTCGATTCTTGTAATTTATATCTCAGGTGCTTGTCAAGCAACTCTGATATGCAAGGGATGACTATGGAGGCTTTTGATGAATTTACTGAATTGGGTGTCTGTTGGAACACTGCATCGTATAATATAATTTTGAATTCCCTTTTTCAACTAGGGAAAATAAAAGAAGCCCATAATTTACTCTCGAAAATGGAACTCAAGGGCTGTATGCCTGATGTGGTAAGTTATAGCACTGTAATTAATGCATATAGTCATGTTGGTGAACTACCAAAGGTGCTACAGCTTGTCAAAGAAATGCAAATGAAGGGGTTGAAGCCAAACTCATATACCTACAGCAGCATTATCCTTATTCTATGTAGAAGTGGTAAAGTTCATGAAGGTGAAAATGTTCTGAGGAACATGATAAATCAAGGTGTTTTTCCAGATAATGTAACATATACGACACTAATTGATGGATTCTGTAAGTTGGGGAATATTCATGCTGCGTACAAGTTATTTGATGAAATGAAGGCTCAGAAAATTGTCCCTGATTTTGTAGCATATACTGCTTTAATTTGTGGGCTTTCTCAAGGTGGAAAGTTGACGGAAGCAGATAGACTTTTCAATGACATGCTTAGCGAGGGCTTGGAACCTGATGAGTTTACTTATACAGCTCTCATTGATGGCTATTGCAAGTCAGGTGAGATTAAGAAGGCATTTTTCCTTCACAACCAGATGGTCCAAATTGGGCTCACACCAAATGTTGTCACATACACTGCACTGGCTGATGGTCTCTACAAACATGGGGAGCTAGATACAGCAAACGAGCTTCTTCATGAGATGTGCAGAAAGGGCCTTCAGTTAAATATCTGCACTTACAACTCAATTGTTAATGGCCTTTGTAAAGCAGGAAATATATCAGAAGCTGTAAAACTGATGGAAGAAATGCAGGAGGAAGGAATGCAACCTGATACCATCACTTACACCACACTGATGGATGCTTATTGTAAGACAGGGGAGATGCTCAAGGCTCATGAGCTTCTGCGAGAGATGCTGGATAGAGGGCTTCAACCTACGATTGTTACATTCAATGTACTCATGAATGGTTTTTGTGTGTCAGGAATGCTGGAAGACAGTGAAAGGTTACTGAAATGGATGTTGGTGAAGGGCATAATGCCAAATGCCACCACCTACAATTCTCTTATGAAGCAGTACTGCATCAGAAATAATATGCGAAGCACAACTGATATTTATCGAAGAATGACTGCTCAAGGAGTTATTCCTGATAGTAACACCTATAACATTTTGATAAAAGGGCACTGTAAAGCAAGGAATATGAAAGAGGCAATGTTTTTGCACAAAGAAATGGTTGAAAAGGGATTTAAACTTACGACCGCTTCCTACAATGCTCTCATTAAAGGTTTTTTGAAGAGGAAAAAATTTTTGGAGGCAAGAGAAGTGTTTGAGGAGATGAGAAAAGAGGGGTTGGTTGCTAATGCTGAAATTTACAATCTTTTTGTTGATAAGAACTATGAGGAAGGGAACTTGGAAACCACCCTTGAGCTTTGCGATGAAGTAATAGAAATGTGTCTGGTGGACAAAGCCAGGAACAGAAGCAAATAATTGCTTCTTTGCTTCTTCTTCCTATGATGTTCTTGTTCATTAACTATGGAAAGAGCAAGCAAATTTGGGCTCATCTATGGGCTTCCATGGCAGGACCAGAACGGCATCCTTACCAAACATCTTCAGAATCATGGTAATGTTTCTTTTTTACTTCTTTTTGTTGTCCTGCTATAAAGAAAAGATTGATCACACAATCCTGCCGCATATCTGCAGTACCAATTAACCATTTTATTTTTAGTAGTGATCATGTTGTCATTCTGTCTGATAGCTCTTACAATTCAGCTGAGTGATAATGACAACCTTTAACTAAGTTGGAACGATATATTACCTGCCGTATAGGATATGTGTTGAGATTGAATTATTGTTTTAAATATGTCTAAATTTTTCTCATTTGTGGTTACTTGCCCTTTCTCTATATCCTAACTCAGGTTGTTGACATACATGTCACATGCTATATCATTCCGAGAGGACCAGAGGTGGATGAGGCTGCATAGCCCACATTTATGGTGCAGTTTGTTTTTGTTTGACATCACAATCACATTATAAAGGTATTACAATTTTCGATTCGGCTTCCACATTAAAATTGCTCATAGAATTCAACTGTGTAATTTTTAAGGTAGCTCTTGAACATACAAAATCAGCTTTTCGTAAACCAGCAAATTAATTTGAGTGCATGCAGAATTTCTTTTGCAAAAGTTGAAAGTTTGCTGGGCCCAAATCAGATGATGGTGCTGCTTAAGAGCACCAAAGACAAAGCCAAGGAAGCCAAAAGTTTGTTTTGGGAATTACAGAGTAAAGTAGCTTCATAGCCATTTAAAGATTGATGTTTATAGTGCGATCAAATGTTTGAAACTGGTTGTTGGTTGGTATTTGATTGTTGGGGGTTGATGGGAGTTGCAGCAGTCTTGCGCTGCTGTAACCCCCCAGTTCACAGGTTTGGCATCCGATATTGAATGAGCGTTAAGGGATTAGCTGTAGCTACTTCCTGACCGAAAAGATTTCCAAACTGTTCTCATATGGATTCTCTTGAAAAAAGTTTAATATACGCATTTATTGCAATGGAAAATAGCTCATGAGAGGACCCCCATGTGTATGTAGTAGTTGTGATTCGCATGATTTGTATAATTCGGTATTTCCGAGTATAGTGAAGGAGATGCAATGCAACAATTACCCCCTTCTTTTTGCCTACATTAGATTTTTGTACAGCTTCTAGAAATTCTGTATTGCATTTTTTTTAAGAAAAAAGGTACAAAAATGCTTCTTAAATTGTCACCGTGGAGTTTAAATGACTATAATCTTTTTTCTACGGCAAAAATGACTCAATCCAGAAAATGAGTACAAAATATCACTCCACTTCTATTTTTTCAATTTGTGGGTAATGGTGCTGATATATTTGATGACATCGACAAAGCTCAGGATGACAGGGTGGACATGTAGGATGAAAGGGGCCATGTAAGCTCCATGTCAGATGGGATCCACAATTAAATAATTTTTTACCTTTAATTATTTTTTTCATTTAATAATTTTTTGTCTTTTCCTTTCTTCTCTCTCTTCCATATCCCTCTTCTCTCTCCCCCTCTCACATTCACATCCCTAAAATTAAGCCTAGATCGATCTGCCGCCGACCTCTATTTCTGCTTTTGAACCTATTCCCATTTCGAGCTTACCCGACCTCAATGATTCAAACCTCAAATCAACTCTTGTGGTGGTTTCATTCTACTAGTTTGTTGATTTTCCTGACCATGCTGATTTGCAAAACCCTTTGAAGGAGCTCTGCCAGAAACTGGTACTTTGGATTCAAAGTTTATTTCTTTGATTCTACGAGCTAACTACTGTAAAGCTTGCGACTTTTTAGCTTTTAAGAGTAATTTTGTCCATACTTTGTTGCAAATCTCAGCTGAACTCACGTCTCCCGTTTATAAATGATTATAGAAATTTGTTTTTTTGAACTTTGCTTCTTTGTGCTTTTAGCTGAATGGCCAATATCAATGTTAAAGTGGTCATTTAATTACTTAGGATAAGGACTTTATTTAATTGAAATTTGGGAATCAGGCTAATGCTTAGAGTTGGTACCTGTTTGATAAATGATAAATCGTCAATCTTTTAGTATACTATTACAAAGTATAAATGCTTCCATAGCACTTCTTTGTCTTTCAATGTGATTTTTATGAGTCTGTTGCTCAGTTAAAACCATCTTATTCACACCTCTCTGAGCTGATCTTCTCCAGCGTGTTTTAAGTGGTATCATTCTTGCATCTGAGGGTATCAATGGAAGCATATGTGGCACCAGGAAGTCGATGGAAGGAGTCCTTGAATTTATTCAAAGTGATAACAGACTAAATTGATCTGCCACCGACCTCTGTCTATTGTCGTCGACCTAGCAGCAGCATGACCACAGACGAAGAACAACAACAAAGGGAAAACAATTAAAATCAAGAAATTAATTTATAGCCTTCATCTAAAAACAAATATAGATTTAACTCCTGCCTTTTAAAGGTTTTTCATCTAAAAACAAATCTAGATCTAAATCCAGTTTCACCGGTAGAATTAGCAGACTTTTTACGAGGTCGGTTCTTCCATTTGAAGCCATTTGATTTTGCAGAAGCTGAAGACCCCTGATTCTAATCATAGGAAAAAATAAGGTTAAGTTCTGATACAAATGGAGGAATTGTTGGGATTGGAGGGATTCTAGGCGAGATCGAGGAAGATGGTGAAAGTTAAGAGGGAGTTGACGTTGATAATGCCGTCAAGGGTGGTGATGTGAATGCTGGTGTTTATTGGGAATCGTGATTTGATCGGACAGCGGAGGAGAGGGGAATTGCTATGTCGGAGAGAGGGATAGCGAAGAGAGAGAAGAAAGGAAAAGACAAAAAATTATTAAAGAAAAAAAATAATTAAAGGTAAAAAATTATTTAATTGTGGATCTCCGACATGGCGCTTATGTGATCCCTCTCATCCTATATGATTGCCACGTCATCTTGAACTATGTCCACATCATCAGTCACGTCAGTATCATTATCTATAAATTGAAAAAATATAGATGAAAGGACATTTTTATACTCATTTTGTGAGTTAAAAGGTCATTTTTATTATAGAAAAAAATTACGAATATTTAAATTCTTAAGTGATAAGTTGAAGGATATTTTTTGTACATTTTTCCTTTTTTTAATTTGTGTACTACCATTTATATACATCCGGTTAATGGAAGCATTTAACTCGCCAAGATTGTAGTATTTTTAAGTTTCTCTTGAGGCTTATATACTGTCACCTTGGCCTATATTTAATTTGCATTTTTACTTTATGCTAACGTCAGCACTCGAAATCTAGAACGTTCCGTAGGCGTTGTGATGTTTAAATTATAAAGTAAAGAAATCGAGGCACCAGCGGTCTAGTGGTAGAATAGTACCCTGCCACGGTACAGACCCGGGTTCGATTCCCGGCTGGTGCAGTGCTTAGTGCTTGTATTTTGTAATATAAAATAAACTGAAAGATTTTATTAAGAGGAACAAAAATCCACGACTACCAAACTCCAGTTTCTGTTTTCAGCCACACAGTCTACTTACCATGTCTTCTTCCACTGTTTCGGATTTTGTTATTTTTCAATTATTAGGGCCAGTCTCTCGTTTTCTTTTGTTTTTGCTGTCTTCTTCTTAAAACCTAAAATCATTTGGAGGAAAATAATTTATTTTTGGGATATATTTTCTTGACGGAACAACAATCAGTTTTTCTTTTTTTTTTTTTGGTATGAAAAAGAAGAAAAAAAAAAGAAGAAAACATTTGATCAAACTTAGGATTAGTGCCCCCAAATCTCATCGTCTAAGTGGAAAAACATTCAGCACTGGAAAACTCCGCAATATATATAAGCCAAAATTCACGTTTCCACATGTTAACACCCTCTAACCAAACTTTCAGATAGTTTATTAAAGGGAAATTTATAATTTAGTGATTGGATTTTAATCTTTTTACGTATTAAATTTTTATATTTTTAAAATTATACATTGAATCTTTTAAACTTTATGTATTTACATATTAAATTTTTATATTTTTAAAATTATATATTAAATTTCTAAACTTATCTATAGAATACATTAAATTTAAATAAACGTTAAAAATAATAGTATTATATTAAAATATATGCGATTTTAACAGAACGTGTGTTATACTATTATTTATTTTATTTATTTTGAAATTAATATATTTTTTTCGAAAAATTTAAAAATTTAATATATAATTTTAAAAGTATAAAAATTTAATATATAAAAACATTAAAATTCAAGAGCGATATTGCCTTTATTAAATTAACTTTTCTCTTTTTTCTTTTTATAGGAATTTGTCTTATTACATGAAATTTATATGTGCAAGCAGACTTGAACTAAGTCAATAAATGAATAATTTATTGGTGAATGTCATACATTGAAGTGTAGCCAACGAACTGTTTTCCCACAGCTAACCCAACACACAACTACCCTCTCCCATTCTCATTACTTCCTTTAAATCCCTCTATTTGTTGTAGGCATACCCATCTCTTCTTTGTTTTGGTGAAGAAAGGGATCTTTGTTTTGCCGAGCAATGGGTGAAAGTGATGTGAAACTTCTCGGAGCATGGGCAAGTCCATTTGTTATGAGGCCAAGAATTGCCCTTAACCTCAAATCTATTGATTATGAGTTTCTTCAAGAAACTTTTGGATCAAAAAGTCAGCTTCTTCTGGAATCGAATCCAGTGCACAAGAAAATCCCAGTTCTTATTCATAAGGGTAAACCCATTTGTGAGTCTATGATCATTGTTGAGTACATTGATGAAGTTTGGTCTTCTTCTCCTTCCATTCTTCCTTCTGATCCTTATGAACGTGCTACTGCAAGATTTTGGGCTGCCTTTGTTGACGAGAAGGTATTTATTTTCAATTTTTCTTATTATTATTATTATTATTATTATTATTATTAGGTTAAAAGTGCATTTTTTGCACCTTATATTTATCAAAATAGGCAAATTTGCCCCTAAAGTTTCAAAAGTAAGATTTTTACCCCTCATATTTGCAAAATGAGAGATTTTTACTTCTACCCTTTACATCAATTAAATTTGATCATTTTTACCATTAGTTAACCACTAACGTGAACAGATAATGACACATAATAATCAATTATTGGACACGTTTTATGATATGTGGCAGTGCATGTATCTCACATGTCCAATAATTTATTGTCACATGTCATCGTTTGAGTATTTAACTAACGGTATAATGGTCAAAATTAACTGAAATAGACAGTGAAACAAAAGTTTTCCATTTTGTGAACTTAAAGAGTAAAAAAATCTCACATTTGAAACATTAGGACAAATTTGTCCATTTTGGCAAACATGAAAGGTAAAAATACACTTTAAGCCTTATTATTATTATTATTATTATTATTATTATTATTATTATTATTATTATTATTATGCAATTAATCAAGAAAATTGTGTATAAATTAATAGTTAACTGATAAATAGTCAAATTTAATTAGTATTTTGTGGGCATTAAAATTCAGGTAAAGTAGAGGATATTGATAAATAGAATATTGTGTGCAGTGGTTCCCAAATATGAAAAAATTGAGGGGAGCAGAAGGGGAGGCAAGAGATGAAATTATAAAGGAATTAAGAGAAGGAGCAGTGATGTTAGAGGATGCATTTGTGAAGAGTAGCAAAGGGAAGCCATTCTTTGGAGGAGATGAAATTGGATATGTTGATATTGCATTTGGGAGCAATTTGGGTTGGCTCAGAGCAACAGAGATAATGACCCAAACTCAGCTGCTTCATCAACCCAACACTCCTTCACTTTGCAAATGGGCTGACTCTTTCTCTTCTCATCCTGCTGTTAAGGATGTTTTGCCTGAAACCAACAAGCTTGTTGCTGCTAAGTTTAAAGCTGCAAAATCTTCCTAATTTACTTGTTTTTGCTTCAATAAATATGAATTGCTCACATGAATCAAGGAAGTAAGGTTGTACACCTTAATGTTGCTGTTGTTGTTTAGTTTATTTCCTTAAAGATTGTGTAGGTAGCTACTTGAAATAATGAGGCCAACTTGGGCTTCTTTTCTGTTGTAAGCATTTGCTTAATTTTGATATTTTATTTTAATTCTTTATCTTAATTAAGAAAATAGCATTAAAACAGGCAATTTAATTAAGTAATGATATTCAATTTAATTAGATTTTCGGTTTGTTTGGCACTCTTTGTATTCTACTAGCTTGAATACCATCTCAGGTGAAGATGCTATGGGAACCTCTTTTCCTAAACTGGTTATAATGTAATTTATTCTTTGTTAACTTTCTCTTCTATAAAAAAAAATTAAGTAATGATGTTCTGTTTTATGATTAGTCGATATTATTTTCATAATTTTCTCGATTTTCAGTATAAGTGTTTATAACGTGTTATCTTTTACGTTATTTTTTATGTGTCATTTTTTAGCATAGTTTTTACCTGTTGTTTTTAGATTTTTAATGTAACATTTTCACTTTAAAAAAAATTCAAATCAAAATGAAATTACACTGAGAAATTAAGGGTCTGTTCGGGAACCTTTTTGTAACACCCTACTCTCTTCCATAAATCCGTACCTTATAAATAGTGATACTAGACAGATACATGCATATATCTATTAATCTGAACCCAATTACTAAAGCAATAACAACTCTAATTAAAAAATACCAGGCATTAAAAAATAAAATCGTTCTACCTCAAATTATGCAATTCCATTATCTTTATATACATGCCGGGCGAAAATTCCTTCTTCACATCCCGAAATCTTCTTTTCCTGCGCGCAGTCAACAACCGCACGCTAAGCAATATTGTCGCTTAGTGGTGAATACAACTACTCAAAATTTCATTTGTTATTTGTAAAAATCCATTCAAATTCTCTCTCTTAATTTTAAAGACAGTTTAATAATCAAGTCAACAATTCTATTTATTTTCGTTTAAGTTATTTGACCTTCTTTACTTGTCTTTATTTTTATTATATATTTTTCTTGTTTGATTACATTTCTTTCCTCACTAAATAGAAAATTACAAATCAAATTCTTATAATCTCTTTCTATTACATCAATCTATGATTTATTCTTAATATATTCATAATTTACTTTAGATATCTTTATTATTTATTCTTCCTAATTAATTTCTCAATTTTTTCGAAATTGACAATTCCTTAACTAATTTTGATCACAATGTTAACTGGTTTAACTTCCTTTATCCTTTAATTTAAATTACGTACATAAATTGTAATTTAGATCCTAAATTTCTCTCATGATGACGAACTACATTTTTGATTCTTAAAATTTTTACTATTGACGATTTTACCCTTCTTCATTTGTCTATTGAATTTGATTTCTCTAATTGTTATATTAATATTCCAATTTACTATTTTCTCTAATTAACTTGTATTTTAACTCTTTTGGCTTTATTTGACTTTTATTGAATTTCCTATGTACAACTTACATTCTGATTCTTTGAATTTTTCAAAGATGGTAGATTTACAAATTAGCCCTCTAATTTTTGATTAATTACATTCTTGCCCTTTTCTGTCTTATTTAGCCAATTTAAGTTTCGAAGTGCTCTTTTTGGTCCAACTAACCAATTTACTTTTATTTTATCACGTAATTACAGTTTTACTCTTACTCATCACATTGATCTTATTTTTCACATTATTTATTATTTATTTTTATTTATGACATCCAAATTATCATAATTATTCTTTCATCTCGATGTCAAACAAGATTACCATTTTGCCCCTAGTAAAATCCGGTGGAATTGCAACGAGCTGGATAAACGGGATATAATCGGGGGATTCAGTTCTCGGAACCATCCAATCCCCTTTAACAATTTTTCTTATTACACACACAATTTTTCTACTAACTATATATATTTTCATAAACACACATATATATACATGCAGTTGTGGATTCAGCTCTCGGAGCCATCCAACCCACAACTCAATTAAATTACATACATCGAATTCAGCTCTCGGAGCCATCCAATCCGATGTTACATATCAAGGCGCCACATTACAATTTCCCTAATTGGCATGCCAATCTATCCAATTTCACCAATTCTTATTTAATTTTACTAAGGGCAAACATAATATTATCATTATTTCTTCTTTGTTCCATTAACAATATCATTTACCATTGTAGGCACCGTAGTGCTATACTTTACTACTTTTCAACTCAATTTATGAACTATTCTCCTTATATTAATTCACAATATTATTAATTTATATCAATTTATTTCACCCTTTTGTTCACTTATATGTATAGTTACACAATGTTACATTACTATATATATATATACATGGATCCATAGTGCACCTTATGTTAAGAAGTTTATTTAACTCAAAATTATACTTTTCTAAATTAATATAACATATTATATACGTAAAATACTATTTAATATCAATTACTCACTTTATATACCATTATATACAATTTGACTAACATACAGTTTAGCACTCACAAATCTCTTCATACTTTGTTTTATGCCATTTATGTTGCTAACATCAATGTATATTACTATATATATATCGATTATCACTTAATGTATTTTAATGTCTTTTTATTAACTTCATGAATATCATTATGTTATATATATAATTTCATACCCATATATTATCCTTAACTAAATTCCATTATAACACATATATTTATCATTAAAATATTATATTTATACATAATTCCTAATAATTCACCATATCTCAATTTAGGATTTTCATGGGGATTATTAGACACCAATTAGCTTTTCAACTAATTACTTAATTTATTCTTCTATTCTCATCTATTTCATACTATATCATTAATTTCTATTATTAACTCAAATTATTTCTCATTAATTCCTAAATTCATATACTTACCTAATATAAAATTCACCATAAAATTTTAAAATTAAATGAAATTAAGGGTAGTTTGTATCCACATACCCATTAGCGTCGATCTCCGAATTTTTCTGCATTTTGTCATCCTTGGACTCGCCGGACCGGTCGCCGGAACTTCGTCGGAGACTCGCCGGAAAATGCACCAACAGTGTCCACTTGAAGATCCAGGCCCGAGGATTTCACGGTGGGTGATCACGCGCCCAACAGCCACCGGAGTTGACCGGGATCTAACAAAAACCGTCGATCAAACCTTTTCTCCGATCTACCTTTCACCGGCGAGAGAGGAGGAGTGAAGGACGTCGGAGAAGCGCCTGGCTCTCGGGATCCCACCGGTGCCATCAGCTCCCTCAACCGCCGTCGGGATCACCGGAAAATAAGAGAAAGAAGAAGAAGGAGGAGGACCACGGTGGTGAGGAAGAAGGAACGGAGGAGATGAAGCCACGGGAGGAGGAGGACGCTTGCAGGGATGACTGGAGGTGGCGTGGCAGCTGTGCGATGGTCCGAGCCTCGCCGGCGTCGTGAGCAGCGACGACTAGCACTACCTCCCCTCCTTCCCGCTTCCCTTTCCCCTTCCCTGCTCTCCCTTTCTTTTTTTTTCCACTTCTTTCTTTTCTTTCTTCTTTCCATTTGTCCCGATTCTTCTTCTTTTTTTTTTAATTTCTTTCTTCTTTTTTTTATTGTGGGGCGTTACAGTTTTATTTTTAACGCTTTCGTTTTTTTTTTAAAGAAAACAAAATTTTGTTTGGTTGAATCTCTTTGTTTTGGTTTCTGTAAAACTCTACAAGAATTGTTTTCTTAAACTAAAACAAAAAATAACAATACATAAAAGATGGATTTTAGATTTACTTTTTAGTTTGTCAAAAATAAAAGGAGAGTATTTTTTCTGTGGAGAGTCGACCACCACTCAATCCATCGCCGCCGACCACTTCTTGAGTGTCGTAGTCGTCCGTCGCTGCCTGCTGCTGTCGTCCACCGCTGCCTATTGCCGTTGTCCGCTTCTAATTTCTCACAGTTGAAGGTTAGCATCTACTTTCTTTGTATTTTTCTTTGATTTTTTTTTCCAAATTGATAGTATTTAATTATGTATAGGGGGTCTCTGTTTCTTGTGGGTTTTTCTGTTGTACATGCGTGGTTAGATTTTTGTGTGTGTGTGTGTGAGCTCGCATGAAACTAAGAAATGGCTGACTAAATTGATGGTATTAGTAGTGGAAAAGCACTGTTGGGTTTGCAATTAAAGGGTTGTGTTATGATGCAATATTGTCGTGAACAATTGCTTTGACTTTACGATTGGGCCATAAAATCATCTCTTATCTACTGGCTGCTATCTGCTTTTTCTGACTTTTGGAAAGACTAATTGCTAAGGATCCGATATGCAATTTCCTAGTTTAAGCTTTTAAGCGTTTCTTTTTAATCATTCTCACCTATCAAGTTTGGACATCATGTCCTCAATGAAGTAAAATCAGGGGTATCTATTGTTTTGGTATTTCTTTACTATCAAGAACAGATTAATAATATATAAGCATTTCCTAGCTTAATAATATATAAGCATTTCCTAGCTTAATTATATGTAATTTTGTAGGTTGTGATTGGATTTTAACCTTTGTTGATCCATGCTTAATTACATCTGTGTAAATACTAGTCTGCTATTTCTGGTGCAGTTTTCTCACCATTCCTTTGATATAATAGGTTCTTTTATAAGTAGGATGTTTGATTAGTCATGGTTGAAGTTTATCTTGTATGAAATTTTAGATGAAGAAAAGAAAACCTAGCTGAGAAGGTAATCAGTTGGTGATTAGAAGATTTGGTGTTTTCTATGAGATGAGCTGACATTGTTTTGTTATTTTGTCACTAGATTGTCGTTTTGATCATAGCAACTGTGACTGTGATGTCTTGATGCTTTCCTAGGTGGTTGAGAAGAGAGTAAGAAAGTAGAGATGTTTTGCTGGAGTGAAACTTTAATTCATTAAATCTTTACGAACTTGTCAATGTAGTGTGGCTTACCTCCAACTGGTCTGAATTTCTGAATACAAAAGCTTTAACGCTCAATTAACAGCTGCAAATTTCAGTAAATTTTCATTCTTTATGTTGATGCTATTTCAACTTAGCTGCTCTTGTATGGATCTTATTTGTTTGCTGCAAAAGAAAGTTCCTTGTGCTAGGCTTTTCTTTTAATTATTTGATGTGCTGGAATTTGGAGTTTGCTACATGAATGGTGATTAGTGATGGAAGCATCCAATGAAAATGTCTTTTTGTGAATGCAAGGCCAATTTGTTGGGCGTCGTACATATTAAGAAATAATGAATTGAGCACAATTATTCATATTTTCAGAACTATGAGGTTGTATGGTCCAACATATATTACATTGTATAAAGTATATGCTCTATTGGTTCTAGTTTGTCATTATAGTTGCTAAGCTATTGCTATTGCTCGTGGATTAAGCCGAAATTAATTTGTTTACTGATATAGCGATGCCATCCCTCAAGGGTACTTACCCTTATGTATCAGCCATTTGCAATTGGAACGCTTGCGATGCTTGCATACTATGAGTCCAAAATCAATACTAGAAAATGAAATCTGATTGGATATATACTATTTTGGATAGGATCTGTTGCAATTTTAGTTGCAAGTATATAACATAATATCTTTTAATGTTGTTACTCTTAAGAATATCTCTAAAATCTTTTTGTATATAATTGTTGGAATAGCTGGATTTAGCTACATCAGGACAAGGAGGACTATTTTTTAATTATTGATAATATTATTATTGATTATATTTTGGGTCTAAACATAGTATATATCCACCTTGTGTCTAAACATCTTGCGATTCATAATTTTATTAGAATGTCGGAAAACTGCTGATATACATACAAATTAATTTCGTCAAATGAACAATATTAAAAATATAATAGCAGAGGAATTATGGTTAAATTATAATAATTAATATTTATATTATTAATTTTTTTTAAATAATGATTGATTTTTTTTATTATAATAATTTTTTTAATACAATATATTTTAAATTTTATTAAATATTTATTATTTAATATTAATAATTAGATTATATATATTTATAATATATATTAATGAATATTCGATATTTTTTGAAAAATAAATAGTAAAACAGTTTTTAAAAAATAAATAACAAAAACTCATAATAGTTTATGAATTTTAAAAAACTAAAAACCAAAAACACAGAACATTACCGAACGCACCCTAAAATACCCGCATCACAGAAAAATGAAAAGCAAAATGAAAGAAAGAAACCTGCTTGTTGTAGATGTTGAAGTAAATATTGAAGATATGCCAAGCGCCAAAGAGCAAACTGAGCACCAACGTCCTCGCCAAGTTACTAGATTTGTCACCCTCATCGGCACTCTCGGGAACAGCCGTGGCCCTAACCTCGAAACTCTCTTTTTTAGGCACAGGAGGCAGAGGATTATACGGCCTAAACGTGGAAGACAAAGACCACGATAGGCGAGGGAAAACAACATTGCTAGAGGTCTGAAGATCATGTCGTTTCAAAGTGACATGTATAGGATCAAATCTAGCACTGAAACTGGGTTTAACTAGAGCCCTCTTCGGCTTCAGAAAAGGAATTGACGGAGAAGAAGAGACAGTGAAAGCTGCGCTCTGCATTTTCGAGATCCAAAAACAGAGCTTTTTATTTTTCTAGAGAGAGAGCGAGAGGAGCCAGGCTTACAGAGACAAGAGGGGTTTAGGCTGTTTAGTAGTTGGTGAAGGCAGCGTTGGAGTCTCCGCCGAGAGAGACTCTCTCTCTCTCTCTATGGTGTTGGTCTAACAGTAATGTTTGGTCAACTGAAATTTGCTATTGCAGATACTAATATGCAATTACCGGATATTCTCACTATG
This sequence comes from Excoecaria agallocha, assembly GCA_037975025.1. Lineage (NCBI taxonomy): Eukaryota > Viridiplantae > Streptophyta > Magnoliopsida > Malpighiales > Euphorbiaceae > Excoecaria > Excoecaria agallocha. The sequence goes on along the minus strand of JBBPFJ010000023.1, from coordinate 700,086 downwards.
GGGTTGGTCGAACAGTAATGTTGGCTCATCCATGGGCTTCCATGGCCGGACCAGAACGGCATCCTTACCAAACATCTTCAGAATCATGGTAATGTTTCTTTTTTTACTTCTTTTTGTTGTCCCGCCACCATGTCTGCGGTGCCAATAACCATTTTATTTTTAGTAGTGATCATGTTGTCATTCTGTCTGGTAGCTCTTACAATTCAGTTGAGTGATAATGACATCCTTTAACTAAGTTGGAACGATATATTACCTGCCATATAGGATGTGTTGTTGAGATTGAATCATTGTTTTAAATATGTCTAAATTTTTCTCATTTGTGGTTACTTGCCCTTTCTCTTTATCCTAACTCAGGTTGTTGACATACATGTCACATATCATTCCAAGAGGACCAGAGGCGGATGAGGCAAGAGATGAAATTATAAAGGAATTAAGAGAAGGGGCAGTGATGTTAGAGGATGCATTTGTGAAGAGTAGCAAAGGGAACCCATTTTTTGGAGGAGATGAAATTGGGTATGTTGATATTGCATTTGGGAGCAATTTGGGTTGGCTCAGAGCAACAGAGATAATGACCCAAACTCAGCTGCTTCATCAACCCAACACTCCTTCACTTTGCAAATGGGCTGACTCTTTCTCTTCTCATCCTGCTGTTAAGGATGTTTTGCCTGAAACCAACAAGCTTGTTGACTTTGGAAAGTTTCTTGCTGCTAAGTTTAAAGCTGCAAAATCTTCCTAATTTTCTTGTTTTTGCTTCAATAAATATGAATTGCTCACATGAATCAAGGAATTAAGGTTGTACACCTTAATGTTGCTGTTGTTGTTTTAGTTTATTTCCTTAAAGATTGTGTAGGTTGCTACTTGAAATAATCAGACCAACTTGGGCTTCTTTTTTGTTGTAAGCATTTGCTTAATTTTGATATTTTATTATAATGCTTTATCTTAATAAAAAAAAATTAGAATTAAAACAAGCAATTTAATTAAGTAATGATATTCAATTTAATTAGAACTCCGGTTTGTATGGCACTCTTCGTATTTTGCTGGTATGGGTACCATATTAACTATTGATGCTGTGAAAATTTCTTTTCCTAAACTGGTTAGGATGTAATTTGTTTTCTTCCTCTTCTATAAAAGAAAAAATAAGTAATAATATTCGCTTTTATTTTTTTGGTATAATTATTGGTATTATTTAGCTCAAGTCGGATTGGTCCGCTCTGCGGTAAATCTTTTTCAATATTAATTTTCGTCATTTACAAAACTCGAAATCTTATTTAAGAGGAATAAGTGTCAAATTACTTAAACTAACCAATATAGGTATTATCATAACTTTCTTGACTTTCGGTGTAAGTGTCATGTATTAAGTTTTAACTCGTTATTTTATAGATGCAATCCACAGTAGTGCAACTGATATGCACACTCTTCGTATTTTGCTGGCTTAAATTCCATGATATATCAAAAGCTTTAGAATTGAGGTGCCAAATTGAAACATAATGAAGTATGGGGCGGACTTGGTAAAGTTATGAAGATTGGAGCATTAAATTATGTACTAAGCCAAAAAAGAAAAGGCAGACAAGAGAGGCAAGTGATGCGATAAACAGGCAAAAACAAACAAACATGCCGAGAAAGAGATTAAAAAAATACATTATCATTTCGTAGATAGCTTCGAAAAAGACAATGACGAATTGGTCGATGCCCATATTAGTAATATTAAAAGACAAAACATCGCATTGAGTTGGAACTTCGGAGAGATTCGGCATCGTAACACAACACCTTCCTGTAAGCACTTTCCTTATTCTCATTCATCCTTTCCATATTAAATAAAACCCACACCGAGATTTATCCATATGCTTTCAAGCCAGAATTAAGGTGTTAAATTGGACAGATGGGGATACCAAATCAAGACCAATTCTGATGCTTGCATCTCTGCTATCAATTCTTATTACCACCAAGTTTGTATTTTTTTTCTTCTTTGTCACTGTCTTTGTGTATCTGACTCTCCAATTTAATTGGGTTCGGGGTATTTTTAGTTAAATTTGTCATCTAGCTTTTGTTTTTTCTTGCTTAATGAAGGTTCTAATCTATGGTAGAGAGAGACGCGTGATTCTGGAAGCTAATATTTTGGCTGCTCATTTCCTCTGCTCTAGCAATCCTTCTCTAGCTCCTTTTCATATCCGGGCTGCAAAAGACCGACTAGTGGGTTCTTCGTAGTTTTTGGTGGGTGTTTGCCCCTGCTTTGTTTTAATGATTGAAAGTTTTATTTATTTATTTATTTATTTATTTTCACAGGAACAAGCAACTTGTTATGAGAAAGCGGTATTTGAAGTGATTAGTTCTTTGATTTCTGAGAATAGAAACAATGATGTTGCTGTTGAATGCCATGCTAAGGTGGGAAAATCTCTTCGATTGATGTTGATAAAAAATCTGTTTCTTCATTTTCTGTGTGTTGCAAGTAATTGCAGTCTAAAGCATATTTTATACAAAGTTTTCACTCATTTTGGGACCGGTTGATTCTAACGAGTTTTGATTGCACATCTTGTTGCCCCCAATTTTTAACTTGATCAGTGTTCACTTCTTAATTTTGCTGTCCTCGAGGACTAAACAAGTGTTTGAATTGAATGCTTTGTTGTCGCAAAGAACATGATCGAACTAGGGGATGGTAAGAATTTAGTACATCTTATGACATTTGCTTTCCATAGTTTTTAGTTAAGTGATGAAGAATATATCACTGATGCTGTCTTGCTGTCAATTGATACGTTACAAATGATTTAACTGATGTTTGCTTTGCTTGCTTCCTAGTATTTCGTGTTCACTACTGGATTTGCAAGTTGTATTAATTACTTGTGTATTTTGCAGCTTTTGAAGGACTACCCAAAAGACTTAGTTTCTCTTAAAAGGGTTCATGAGCTATGTTTCTACATGGGTAGACCCGACCTGTCTCTGAGTGTCGTCCAACAGGTTCCTTCCTCTGTTGGGAATTTAAGTTTGATCTTATTAACAATTGGGTTTGATAAGAACTTTGATGTCAATAGGTTCTATCCCAAAATGAACGCGAAGATTATATCTATGGCATGCTTGCTTTTCCTTTATTAGAGCTGGGACGAATGTCTGATGCTGAGGAAGCTGCTAGAAAGTGGTATGAGATAAACAAGCAGGATTATTGGGCACAACATGCTGTGAGTTTTAGTTTTGTATGAATTTTCATGAACAATGTAATACGTTTTCTTAAGTTGAGAAATTTTTGCAGCTTTCATTGTCATGGAAAGGCTCTAACCTCTAACTTATCTTGCAAATAGCAAATAAAGAATAACTAGCATGGTTCCAAGATTTTTGAATTTACTGTTTAATTCAAATTGGTGTAGCAATATGCACCTTTAACTTTGTGGCTATAGTTTCTAATGATTCAAGGTCATTCTCTGTTGATTTTATCCAGGCGTATCATGTTCTTCAATATGAGTGTCAGTTTAAAGAAGCAGTAGAGTTCATGGAAGAATGCTCATCTTCATGGAGTCCTTGTTCTTCCTTTATGTATGAATTAAGAAAGTGATTTAACCTAGACAATTTCATGAATTTATCAATTGCTCTCTTTCATGCCATGTCTGGTTCTCCTTTTTCTTTTCTTATCTAAAGGTTAACACACAATTGGTGGCACATAGCACTCTGTTACTTGGAAGCCCATTCTTCAATACAGAAAGTATTGGGAATTTATGATCAACATATCTGGAAGGAGTTGGAAACGGATGATGCCACACCTGCAGAGTTATATGTGATATAAATTCTACTCAAACTGAAGCTGATTGTTGCATTACAAGGCCTAAATTTACATTCTTGTGCATTCAAGTATACTTAAACGCCTTGGGTTTGATGCTGCAAGTGTATGTGCGCGATCAACATGACATCTTTGAGGACCGACTGAAGGTCTTGGCAGACAGAGTTAAAGATAAAGTAAATCATGAACCACCATATGTGGTATTAAAACTAAAGGTGATGAAGCAGTCTATGAGTTATAATTTGTTATACAGAACTCATTGGAGTTTAAAGTATTTTTGAGTAATTTTAGGAAAGTCTTTGCAGACTATACTCGTATGAAGATCTCTAGACAATTTGAAATATTATGTGAAGACGACTTCCTCATAGTTAGCTTGAATTTGATGTTTGCAACAGTTTAAGATTGTCATGGACATTGAAGTGATAGTAACCTGAATGTTCTGATGTGTTTGATAGCGTTATCAGAACACCAACATACAGTAGTAATTGAGCATGCAGAATACAACCCTCACCTCCTGGCTAGGAATCATATGCAGAAAATTCTTCAATGTTAGGAGGCTTGTTTCAGGAGCAAGCTGCATGTAACTAGATTGTTTGCATTGTGGCTTGATTTTAATGTCCTTGAATAAATACAGAAGGCTGGAAAAAACATTTTTTTTTCTTTTTCTTTTTCTTTACTTGTAATTCTCATGCAGACACTAACTTGTCCTTGTCTGTGCTTTGCCCTCCTGCACCTGGCCTTCAGTACAATTTTTTTCTTTCTTTTTCCTATATTGCTCATGCAGACACTAACTTGTCCTTCACTGTGCTTTGCCCTCCTGCCTCTGGCCTACGGTGCACTTTTTGTTTCTTTCTCTTGTATTGCTCATGCAGACACTAACTTGTCCTTCACTGTGCTTTGCCCTCCTGGACCTGGCCTACTATTCAGTTTGGTTCAATTGTTTCCCCTTGTCACAGACCATGTAGGACAGAAATTTGAAGCATACACCTGCAAGACAGAGAAGTATATAAAGTAAACATCACTTTTCAGATAACCACTTACAATATCTGTGTTCATTGACTTAAAGCTAGGCACTAATATCTAGTGTGATTCTGTGTACAAGGAAACCTTTGTTTCATAAGAATAATGTCATAACAATAAATTATTTGTGTTTTTATTCCATATCTCATTGCCCATTTCTAATTGATCTTTGATATTTGTACATGCATTTTAATATTTAGGCCTACTGGTATTTAGAGTGGCATCTTGATGTGTTGATATTATGGGCCTTAGGTAAAACTGGTGAGCTGTCAAAAGCAGAAGAGTTATTAAAAGGCTTGAAATCCAGGTAACAACCCTTCTTACCTTGTTTAACCATTCCTTAACATTTTGCAGCATGCATTCATTTTCTTGCAATTTGATTCTCTTTTTCGTAGAATCTCCAAGATGAACAAGAAGAAGCAACAAATAATGCAGCAAGCAATTCTGGTTTGTTCTGATTTTGGTTCCTTTTCCATTATGTACTGCTTTATTTTTGCACTTCTACTGAGCTTTTGTCTTAGACAAGCATGAAATTAACTACCATTTGAGCAGTTATAAAAAATTATATAAACTTTCCCCGTGCAATTAGATGTTATTGAAAAATGATGAACACTATGGATTGGAGTTTGCATTGTACCTCTCCTGTGATCATGCTGTTTTCATCATAGACTGCATAGTGTTTAGATATCATAGACTGCAATCAGTTGATTTTACATTATCTTACATTTTCTGCCTTTCTTCTATTTTGTAATTTTAATTAGGTGTAATTGCTTTGAAATTTAGTGGTTACTTTTTTTTATTTGTTCCTAGCTTGCAGAGGCCTTGTATGAGTATGGGAGGGGTAACTACAATGAAGCAGTGGAATTACTGGGTCCTGATTTTGATGCCAATAATTGTAAGGTATGAGTGTCCATTTCGTTCATGTGATTGATATCGGCTGCATTTGGATGTATTTATTTTGCACTAAAAGACGTAAATTTTAATTGTTCATATAGATGATTGGAGCATCAGCTGAACAACTTGATGTATTTAATGAAGTCTGGTTTATTATTTTGCTGAATATTGGACAAGCTACCAAAGGTATGTTGTATCATCTACATTCACAATTCAAATTTTTGGTTGAGTTTCTCTGATTGATTTGCATAATTTGTAGCCATTGAAGTGATTAAGAAACAAATAAAGAACAGATAAGGAGCGCCATTCATGTGGCGCCTACTGGTACAGCTCTGCCTTGGTGTTTTGCAAGGTTAAGTTATATGTATCACAAGGTTGAATTTAATTTTGCATCTTTGATTCAGGAACGGGGTTATGCAATAATCGGCAGCCAAGAAGCTAAGATCACTGGTGAGAAGGCTAGCGCGATGGAATCTGCCTACTTCGTCTGAAAGGTATGAATGCAGCTCAATCAAAAAACTATCATATGTCTTGTTGGTAATAACACTTAAATGTGGTGGAATCATCATTGGCCCAAATAAATCATTCTAATGTATATGTAATGTAAGATGTTAATTTTGGCTATTGTTAAGCATTTTAAGAAAAGGGTTACCTTTTTGTACTTTTACCTTCTAGAAATGGAAGTGAGCTTCCTTGTTACTTATGTTTTTTACTGCAACTGATGTTTACATGTATGGCTGTCGTGTGCTGCAACTTTTTTCTGATTGAATTTTAGTGGTTAAGACCTTAAATGAACGTGTGCTGCAACTTGTTTCTGATTGAATTTTAGTGGTTAAGACCTTAAATGAATAATAGCAAGTTGGTGTGCTTTGAATCCAATCCCAATGCCAATCAAGGGAGAAAAGATAAAGGAAAAAGTACAACAATGAGTGTGTTTGTCAAAGTTGGGGTAAAGGGCAATAGCGCCAGTGCTTCAAAATCAAACATATACAAGAAAAATAAAGGGTGCAATCAATTGTATGGTTGAGTGGATTTATTATATAGTTTTAATGGGTACTCATGGACTGTAATGTGATAATAATTGAGCATATCCTTAGTTTTCAAATGAGGCAGCTCCATGGTGAAAACTCAAAATTGTCTTCCCAACTGTCATCCTATCCATGATGATGACAGAAATATGCAGTCACAACATTATTATACTTCAAAAAAAGAATTCTAATATACAACTTCAATTATTAGAAGAAAAAAATTATAATAAGTAAAAAAAAGTGATGAAAAATATAATTGGGAAATGAAACCATGTAAAAGAAATAGAATGGAATTATATGTGTTGGCAAATAAAGTTAATGAGATTTAATTATATTATTTATACATGTGACGGTGAATCTAGTGATAACATGTGAGAACTGCTAAAACATCATCATTACAACTTTGACAGAATTACCCACTAATTAGGCCTTCTTAATTTCATAATTTAATATCATACACATTTAATTTGTTGAAAAACAGAGGCTTATTAGTCTTCCCTTGTGTTGCACGTGCTAATTATTATTACTTTTATTTTTTATCAGTTATTTTTATTATTTTTAATAAAATTAAAAAATAATAAATATACTTAAATTTAATATTAAATTACGTAATTAATATTAAATTATTAAATTTTATTGGTTCTAATTTTATTGAAAAAAAAATAAATTAAATTATATTAAAAATTTAAAAGTGACAAATAAATAAAATTTAAATTATAAAAAAACGGAGTAAGTACAAAATAGTACTCTCTATTAAATGTCTATTTTGCCTATATCATTAAAATCGAAATATTTATGAATTATTTTAATACTATATTAATTTTTTCTTTCAAGATTTTTTTTTTTGGAGGAAAGCAGCAAATAAAAAACTGGCTAGAAACTAATCTAAAAAATCTGCAACTCATGGCATTACTATTTAAAATACTTTCAATGCCTCCTGATTTGGAAGACTACCTGATAAAGCATGATTTATCTTTATCTGTAAAAATGAGAGCTAACAGTTGATGATCCGATCGAATGATAGAACTTGCAAGAAGGAGTGTCCGGTCGGATTCGGGCATTAATACTCCGAAGCTTAAGTTAGTAACTTTTAAAGAGAGAGTATTTAGAAAGAGAGTTTCAAATAATTAATATCTGAAGTCATTGTATTTTAGGTTATTTATAAAAATTTTTTGGAAATAGTATTTGAGTACCTTGGGGCGTGATAACTGACATTAGAATAGATATGTGGCGATATGACAGAGAATAGATGGAAAGTATGGACATTTATTTGTGTCAGTGGACTAGACAGGACATGACATTCCATCAATTCGATCGAATACTGCGTCTTTATGTTTTGTCTTTCAGCTCATATTTTATCCTTTTTATTAATAGACTTTGAGTCATGTTTAGTATTATTGGACTGACTTAATTAAATCTTGAAAATATTTTTTTTTTTTTGTAGTTATCACTGCCAAATATAGTAGATATCCTGATTGAATGTACAGTTGGCAATAAAGTCAGTAACAGTATTAACTTCTCCAAACGTATGGTGGATTTTAACGTGCCACTTACCGTGCAAAAGATCTCGAATACGTAAAGGAACAGAACTATGAGAGGAAAGAACCGGAAAATTATTTGAAATAGCCAACACCACACTTTTATTGGCAACTTGAAACAATATTTTTCTTTGAAGAATTTTATTTGCTAATTTTTTTTACTTCTCAATTAAAGAATGATTAATCAACAAATTATCAAAAAGGTAAGCTATAGTTAATGATAATCATGTGATTGAAATTAACTAATATGTCCGTCCGATTTTAAGTAATATATTTCACTTTAATACGATAATTAAAAAAAAATAGGAAATCTTTGATTTTACAAAAAATATATATATATATATACATTAGCAATTAATTAATTAATTTTTTTCAAATTTTAAATATTTCATTTAATTTTGATATCATCAAAGTTAAATTTTTAAATTAAAATAAAATACTATATAGGAGGGTAATACAGACATTTAATTTTGAATTGATAGAATATTTATTATGAATCCGTTAAATTGTAATTTGTCCTTAGCAATGAGCATTGAAAAGTGAAAAAGGATAGAGCTATTTTTAAAAAAAAATAAAGGTAAAAAAAACCTATGTGTATTTTGACATTCTCTTTTATCAAAGCTTCTATATGCATACAAACATAGCCACTGACCACTCGCAGTCAATGATAAAATTACTAACACAACCCCACCAATCCCCCCATCAATCACTCATCCCTTTGCCACGTCACCCCCTCATTTGAATTATTGGCCCCGCCAAACCCACGCGTGCGGCTCCGGATCCGTTTCAGCTCCGTCACCACCTCTCGAGAATCAGGCCTGTCATCCTTCTCCGCCGCCACGCACCGGAACGCCAGCTCCGCCACCGCGTACACACTTTCACTCGCCTCCTTATCAACCGCCAGCACCAGGTCCACCAACTGATGGAGCTCACCCGTTTGGATCTTGGATACTACCAAATCCGCCAACGCCATTTCTCTCCTGTCCCGCCTCTGATCCACCGCCTTCAAACCGGAGACAAGCTCGAGCAACACCACACCAAAGCTGTACACGTCACTCTTCTCAGTTAACCTGAACGACCTATGATAATCCGGATCCAAATAGCCGGGAGTACCCTGTGGACCCGTCCAAACATAACCAGAAGAAGACGACGATGTATCGGAGAAATTCAAGAGCCTAGAAAGCCCAAAATCGCCGACTTTAATTCTCATATCTTTCTCTACAAAAATATTGGCCGATGTGATATCTCTGTGCACAATCGCCGGCTGAACAGCGAAATGCAGGTATTCTAAAGCTAGAGCCGTTTGCAATGCGATTTCCAGCCTCACTTGCCACCTTAAATTCCCTTTTCGGCCATGGAGATGGTCAGCTAAAGTGCCATTAGTCACATAATCGTATACTAGTAGCAGCCCTCTCGGGTCGCTGCAGTATCCGTGGAGCTTAACTAGATTCGGGTGATCTATAGAAGAAAGTATCAAAATTTCATTGCAGAATGATTTTGTGGAGACCGCTTTGCCAACTGCGGCGGCGTGATGGTGTTTGTGGAGATACTTGACCGCCACTATCCGGCCGTCGTAGAGATGGCCCAAAAATACTGACCCGAACCCGCCGTCACCGATTTTGCGTTTCGGGTCGAAGTGGTTGGTTGAGGATTGGAGCTCCTCGTAGGTGAATACCGGGGGAAGTAGACTGGCGGCGCGGTGGCGGTGAAGGAATAGAATTGTTGGATCTTCTTCATTGGCCAATGATCTCAATCGTTTAGACCTGTAAACAACTGCGAACACCAAAACGACTAGGAATAAACACAGCACAGTAAAGATTGAACACAAAATGGCGATTCGATTTGCATCATCTTCGTGAATCCAAGGGGAGGAAAACCGAGATTTAGACTGGAAACAGAGAAATCTGTTTTCCGGGTCCGAAGAGTTGAAGCCACAGATTCCATTTCTAGATTTACAGTCTCTGCAGCTGGTAAAGTACGAATCTTGAGACTCATCATACTCCAGACGAAGCCCGAGCTTCAAAATCTCGCCAATATATTCTAAAATATCAGTCCGGCAGCCCTGTTGAGAGAGAGAATTGTCAGTAGATCCACAACCAGGGAGGAGATGAAGAGGGTTCTTGATGAGCTTGCAATCCCATGGACAATGGCTGCAATTGGGTAGATTTGGAGCAGAACAAGAACGAAGAACGGAGAGACGAGAACAGTCATTGTCCGAGAATCGAAAAGGGGAGCCAGAGAGATTAATGGGGCGAGTAGGAATCGAAAGAGAGGAAGAGCAAGTAGTGTTAGTTGTTGGGGAAGAGCGAGGTTGGGGAGAAAGAGTGAGGGAGGAAGAGTTTGGTTCAAAGCCGATTAGAGAGAAAGAAAGGTTGTTAATGGAGATAATGGAGTGAGGAGAAGAGCATTTTAACTGAAAAGATGGGTGGCCACAACCAGGCGAGATTGAGAAAGGAAATGGAGGAATAGATGTAAATGGAGGACATGAAGATCTAGAAAATGCATTTGGCCTTAAGCTACAAGCTTCAGTACCTACTAAACAAACAAGAATCAAGAACAGAGAAAAAGGAGATAGAGGCATTGATTGATGCAGAGAAGAAGAAAACTTGGAAATGGACAATGAGATACTTTGATATAAAAGAGGAACAGTTTGATTATTTAATTATTTTGTATTGGGCATGCCTTGGTTGTTGGAGTTAGGGACTCGAGCAGAGGAGAGGGGAAGGAAAGAAAATAGCAGAGGGTCACGTGAACGAAGAAGTGAAGACAAAAACGACTCCAAACAGGCGACTGAGGAAGAAGACTTCGTTTTTTAATTTATTTAAATGTTATTAAAATCGAATCGAATAAATAATCAATAAAATTAGGGTTTATGGTTTGATCAATTCAATCGAATTTAATTAATTTTTTTATTTTTAAAATATTATAATTTTTTAAATACTATTATATAAAAATTAAAAAAAAATATTCATCAAATATTAAATATATATCACAAATATTCTAATAATAAATTACAAAATATAATTTTAATTTTTTTACTACAAGTGATTAATTATGAATTTTTGAATATCATATGTTAAAAACATAAAAATACAATCATATCATAAAAATAATTTCATATTTAGATGGAATACTAATGAAATAAATACAAAAAATATTAACCTTACATATATAATATAATTATATTTAATTATAATAAATTTAAATAGATAATAAGTATATTAAATTATTAAGCGATATTTTTAGAATTTAAAATTTTAATTTTTCAAATAAATAAATAATAAAAATTTAATATATATATATTTTAAATTTTCATTATTTATTTATTTGGAAAAAAATCAGTATTTTAAATTTTAAGATATTGCTTAATAATTTAATATATTATTACAATGATCCAAATAGATAATAAATATATTAAATTATTGACATATTTAGAATTTAAAATACTAATTTTTTCAAATAAATAAATAATAAAATTTTAATATATATATATATAATGAATCAAAAATATAATAAATATATTAAATTATTAAGTGATATACTTAAAATTTAAAATATTAATTTATTTAAATAAATAAATAATAAAAATATATATGTGTGTGTGGGGGGAGGGGGTAAAAATATAAAAAAATGACTTTTTACACTTTTTAGCAAAAAAAATTTGGTTTTATTCGGTTTTTCGGTTCAATTCGATTTTTTCGATTCAATTCGATTTTTTTCAATTTGATTTTCAGTAATTAAACCAATTGAATGACCGGTAGATTTACAGTTAAATCGGTTCAATCAGTCGGTTCGATCCGATTTTAATAACTATTATTTATTTATTTAGAAAAATGAGTTTACTTTAGAAATTTACATCACTTTGGAGTTTGGAAATCTAACAAAATGGGTCCACTTTGAATTGTCAAGTGTGAAATTTACGTCAGATTCATACTTGGGTAGACAAGTATTTAGTATGAGAAAATGCCAATGCGAACAAGAAAGACAATGGTAGGGTAGACCAGTTTGAAACATTTTGGCACCGTAAACTTTTCTACCAGTTTCTAAATGAGCATTTGAATTGTCAGTTTGATAGATAGAGAGTGGTCCCCTTCGGACAAGCTTATAAATTAATGCTTACTGTTTGTTTATCGGCATAAACAAACATGGAGGAGCAGCTTTGCAGAATGACATGACATCAGGGCCAGGCAGTAGCAACCCAAGTGCATGTGCGCGTTGACTTCAGTTTCTCCTTAACAACCATTGGACAGAACTGTTTTTGTTTTATATGGGCCTAGTCATTTTCAGACTTGGGTTGTTGTTAGTGGGCAATGCAATTTGGGTTCTTCTTGGGCTTTGCTGCTCTAATTTGGGCTTCACTGCTAAGTAAGAATTCACTTGTTCCAAAAACACAAACTACCTACCCTCCACTATTTTATCAAACCTAATTCATATTGACATAAATTACATTACATATAGGCCTGGCAAAATGGGTTCAAATTCAAAACTTCATTCAAATTCGTCCAAAATAATTGATCCAAATCTAACCCAAACCTAAAGAATATCCATTGGGCCTACCCAAAGAATTTAAGTTGGTTGAATTATTGAATTTGATTTTTATTTTGGTTTTTTTTTGTAGTTATTTATAAAATGTATCCTAGTATTGGTAGTTTAGATGGGAGTATTGACACTACTGCCGAAATTACTTCCAAGAGATGATAGCTATCTTCTATATGGAATTCAACCATTTATGACTCATGGGTCGGCCTAAATTCGCCCAACCAAGTTGAATATTTACCCATTTATAATTCATATTTTTGATTCATTTATAACCGTCCATTTATTGCTTAACCCAAATCCATCCAATCCGTCCATCTGCCATCTCTAATTACGCATCCATTTCATTAATTTTTAGTTTGAAATTGGGAATTCGTTTTTAAAGAAACTAATAAGATTTTCTAGCTTTCTTATAAACTGTAAAAGAGCAAGAAAGGGGAAAAAAAGACTCAAAATAGGCTTTCAGTTACAGATTTCATAAAGAGTTTTAGAAAATTTTTCTTTAAAATCAATTCATGAGCTTACTCATAAATTAAATTAATGATACGTTGTGACATAAATAAAAAAAATATAATAAAAATTCTTGTTTCTCCAATAACTCCTTATTTAATTTCATTTTTTAGCATCGCTATAAATTATTGATTTGATTATGAGTAATTTCATGAACCGGCTTAAAAAAGAAATTTTCATCAGCCAATGCATTTTATCATCATAATTCATTAATTATTATTTAATCTGTTGTTGGGTTGGGTAATTGCATGCTTCCACTTCCTTCGAACGCATCCACTGGCTACCCAATGTGATAGTGACGCACTAAAACATAATATGATTTACTAATGGAACATTTCTTGTCCACAAATTCAAGCAGACCTATATATATGGAGCAGTGATAAATAATATTCTACAAGATTTAATAAATACAACTTCGCTTTAAAAAATTATTTTTTTAATGATAATAAATAATATTAACTTAATTTTATAAATAAATGCATCAATTTAATTTACCCTTAACATTAATATCTATTTGATCGAAATGCACTTATTCTAATTTTATAAATATAAAATTTACAGCAAAAAATATTTTTCAACATAATTATGAGTTAAGTGACGTAATTAAATACTTCCTTCATTCTTTTTTATTAATCACTTTTGTTATTTTTACCAAAATTAAAAAATAATAAATAAACTTAAATTTAGTATTAAATTATATGATCAATACTAAATTATCAAATCTGATTGTTTTTAATTTTATTGAGAAAGAAAAATAAATTGAAAAAATAAATTAAATTACATTAAAAGTTTAAAAATGACAGATAAATAAAATATGAATTTAACTCAAAAATGACAGATTAAAAAAACAGATTGCGTAATTAATAGTCTGACTATTCTTCTCAATAGGGTTATGAGTCTAAGTGGTTCCATTCTTAAATGGATATACAAGCAGCCAAGTAATAACTTCCTTAATAGCCTGAGGTCAAGGGGCTCGTCCACGAAACAATAGAGGATGATTGTTATATTTCAGAGTTCTTGTGACAAAAATAATGGCCAATCTAATAAATAAAAAAGGTTTAATATGCAACAATATCCTTAATGTTCACAAAAAAAAAGTAATTTTATCTGTAATATTTAGTTACGTATAATATTATTTTTAAAATTATCAAAATACTGTAATTTCATCTCTAAAGTAACAATACTGTTAATTTAATTGTATTTCGTTTTTTAACTACTAACGTGAACACATTACATAATTTTGACGAAATTACGTCAAATGGTCTCATTATTTCAGAAGCAAAATTGCATCATTTTGATAATTTTAAATACAATATTATACGTAACTAAATATCAGAAGTAAAATTGCTGTTTTTTTGTAAATATTAAAGGTATTTTTGCATATTTGACCATAAAAAAAAAACCTCAAAACATTTTATTGTATGCACTAAAAAAATCAAGCAATATAAATTATGAATTTCCGAAAAAAAAAAAAAGTAACTGAAAATATGGGTGGTGGTTGTTCCACTTATAGCGATTGTTATGGGCAGCAATAGAAAAGGCATGAATCCATTGAAAATATGGAGGGCCAAGTGCTTCCACTCTCATAAATTTGAACTGTAGTAATTAGTAACTCCTTTTAACATATATCATACAGAGTGCTTCTTATTTCTTCCACATCCAATGATTCTCAATGCTTTCAACCAAAACTACTCTCTCGCCCTTTTTCGAAACTAAGGACTACTCATCCCCTCTTCTATTATTCTAACATTTTCAATTTAATTCTCCAAAATATTCGTTGATATAAATACATACACCTATTTCTTGTTATAAATTAATTTCGAGCCCTTGGACGTAATCCACAAGCCAAGTTGATGGCGATTTATTTATTTATTTTAATTGCGAAATTTAAAATAAATAAATAAAATGCAATAAAGAAAAAGAGAGGAAATTGTCCATAAGTGCCAAGCAAGAATCGGTTTAACCGCGAGCCGACAGGCCAATCGGTTGGTTCGACTGCACAAAATCGAATTGACAAAAAACCGAATTGAACCGAAAAAAATCGGCTTGAACCGAAAAACCGGATAAAATCGGGTTTTTGGTTAAAATTGCAAAAAATTATATTTTTTTTGTATTTTTTCACCCCCATATATATATATATATATATATTTTTTCATTATTTATTTATTTGAAAAATTAATATTTTAAATTCTAAATATGTCACTTAATAATTTAATATACTTATTATATATTTGGTTCATTGTAATCAAATATATGTGTGTATATATATTAAATTTTTATTATTTATTTATTTGAAAAAATTAGTATTTTAAAGTTTAAGATATCACTTAAAAATTAGTATATATATATATATATATGAAATTTTCATAATTTATTTCTTTGAAAAAATTAATATTTTAAATTTTAAAGATGTCACTTAATAATTTAATATACTAATTATTTATTTGAATTTATTGTAATTAAATATAATTATACTTATATATGCAAGGTTAATATTTTCTGTGTTTGCTTCATTAGTACTCCATCTAAAAACGAAATTTTTTTCATAATATAATTGTATTTTTATGTTTCTAATATATAATATTCAAAAATTCATAATTAATTACTTGTAATAATAAAATTAAAATTATATTTTGTAACTTATTATTAGGATATTTGTGATATATATTAATATTTGATGGATATTTTTTTAATTTTTATACAATAGTATTTATAAAATTATAATAATTTATACTATTTTAAAAATAGAAAAAAATTCGGTTGAACCAATCGAACCACGAACCCTCAATCTCGCCGGTTCTTTATTCGATCCGGTTTTAATAACATTGGTCCGGTCTTGTCTTTGTGAACACGAAAGTCTTCCCCTCCCTTCCACAATCCAAAGATCAAGAACAAACACCACCCGTTGACCATACAAGTATTTTCCACGCGTCATTTGCGGCCTCCAAATGCGTTGTTTTACCGCTCCTCTTCCCAACTAATTAATGCATTATTCTTATTATGTTTTGCTTGCTATTATAAATAAATAATTGTATAAATTTTTATCAATACTATTTTTTTTTTGTTGAAGAAGGTGAGCAAGCTCACAAAAACAACACACTAAAAACCATAGGAGACTCCCACAAAGTCATGATATAGCCAATAATCTAATTCCTGAGGAAGAAAAAAAAAGCACATGATATCCATGAGAAAAACCATAACCTAGCTTGGCAATCTTATTTGCTGTAAAATTCGCCTCACGATGGACATGGTTGAAAGAGATATTGGAGAACTATTTGGACAAGCTTCGAACCCGATTAACCAGAGAAATACAAGAGGCACTAAAAGCAGAGTTACTATAGATCATCTCAACAGCCAACTTATTGTCACTCTCCACCATGACATTAACAAAGCCTTCTTCCTTTGCTCTGCATAGCTCATAGTATATCCCCCAAATGTCAGCCAAGAGGATAGAACAACTACCCAAGTTAGCCACAAAGCCAGAACACCAGTGCCCCAAATAATTCCTCAAAAGACCACCACAAGTGGCAATACCCCCTCTAGACACTGAAGCATCAATATTCACCTTGAAGAAATTCATAGGGGGAAGCGACCAAGACATTGGAGAGGAATTCAAGGCTTCCTTACCACCCACTTCAAACGAAGCGAGAGCTCTTTGACAAGATTTGGCAAACATGAGCATATCATTCACTAAAGAGAGAATAGGTCTGCGATTGTTCTGAAAAATGAACTCATTTCTCTACTTCTACAAAAACCAGCAACCTATAGCAAAAACCTCCCGCCAAGCAACATCTTCAAAGTCTACATTCCAGTTATTCAAGTTGAACTTCACCCAACATTTCAAACTAACCGACTCCATAAACTGCTGAAGGTAATCACCAGAGAGGCAGAAACTCCAGAACTATTTTGCAGCCACACAGTCACACAGAACATGAAGGCTATCTTCTTTCCCTACCCCACAAAAAGCACAATCATCCTTGTCTATGAAATTCCTTTTTTTTCTTTCAGAGTTAGTCATAATACCATTATTTATCGCCAACCAAAGAAACATTTTAGTTCGTTGAGACACTTTTAACTTCCAAATTTGGTTCCAAAAAGAATATGTTTCTTCTGAATTAGTATCTACCAAACTTGAGTATGCAAATTTAATAGTAAAAGCATCAGACGAGGAAAGATCCCAGACAACTAGATCTTCATCAGCACTAGAATGCGGAGGGCAAGCCATTGAAATTCTTAAAAGGATATGATGTGAGAAAAACTCCTTAAACCGATCCCAACACCAGCCTATATTGTCATCAGCAAAACAATCAAGCATTATGTTAATTAAGTCTTCACGAATAGGCCTAGAAGTGTGATGAAACAAAGG
The DNA here is from genome assembly GCA_037975025.1 of Excoecaria agallocha. Classification (NCBI taxonomy): domain Eukaryota; kingdom Viridiplantae; phylum Streptophyta; class Magnoliopsida; order Malpighiales; family Euphorbiaceae; genus Excoecaria; species Excoecaria agallocha. The sequence goes on along the minus strand of JBBPFJ010000023.1, from coordinate 682,431 downwards.
TAAATCAAGTCCAGGAACTCATCTATCAAACCAGAACCTTATCTTCCTGCCATTACCAATAACCCACCTAACATGATTCAAACCTCCAACCAGACAGAACATATTCCCTTTCAGACTGGTGTGCTACTGCGCTGTACCATGGGACAAGCACTACTACCATGCATGAACTTATATTTAGAAGTAAGAATTATAACCCACAGATGTTATGACTGGGTAAGCAAATTCCATGCAAGCTTCATCAGAAAAGTTGCATTGAGAGTATGAGTATTTCGGAAAGAGAGACCTCCTCTATCTTTTGGTTTTATCATAGTACTGCAGTGAACTAAAGCTAGGCTGTGAGAACCTGCCGTTCCCCCCCCCCCCCTTCAAACAAACTATCAAAAAAGCTTATCAACCTCTGCATAAAAAGTTGAAGGGATTCTAGAAGCTTGAACAACATAGGAAGGCATGTTAGACAACACATTCTTAGCAAGAGTAACAGGCCCTGCCATGGATATACAAGAAGCATCCCAGCTGGCCATTCTATTTTTCATACGATCAAGAATGTAAGAATGGTATTTCTTGAAAACTCAAGAATGCAAAAGAGGCATTCTTAGGTACTTTCCCAAATTCCTAACCTCCTTGAAACCCAGCTTGTGATTTAGATCACGTCGAAGATGAATATTAACATTCTTGGAATAAAAGACACTTGTTTTGTCAAAATTGACCTTTTAACCAGAGCTCTCATAAAAATATTTCAGGATCTTGTTAATAACTCGGGTTTGCCTCACATCAGCTTTACTAAATAGGATTAAGTCATCCGCGGAGAACAGATGGCTAATAGAAGGACCGCCTCTATTAAGTTGCACAGGATGCCAATCCCCATCTCTGACGGCAACATGAATACAATGGCTAAGCCTTTCTATGCAAAGGACAAACAAATAGGGAGATAAGGGACACCCTTTTTTGAGACCCCGAGAAGGAATAAAAGCTTCTGACATGTTTTTATTCCATAAAATATGCATGGAAGAAATAGAGACACAATCCATAATAGCATTGATTAAGTTCACAAGAATCCGAGCATCCGTAAGAGTGTCCTTGAGAAAATCCCAACTAACCCGATCATAGGCTCTCTCCAAGTCCACTTTAATTGCCATAAAACCCGTTTTACCTTTTTTTTAACCTCATGGTATGAATAACTTCCAGAGTGATGATATTATTTTCTATTATATGTCATCATGGGACAAAGCTAGTCTGTGTAGGCCCAATCAAGAGGGGCATAAGGTTTTTAAGCCTATTAGCAATGGTTTTGGTCACCACCTTGTAGAGCACCGAGCATAAGGTAATAGGACGAAATTGAGAGATATTTTTATGAGCATATACTTTTAGGATAAGACAGAGAATGGTCTTACTTATAGCACTGTCCATCTTTCCACCTTTAAGAACCCTCAAAACTTCCTGGCAGACATCGTTACCCACTACATTCCACTGGGATTGATAAAACCCAGCTTGAATACCATCAACTCCAAGAGCTTTCCAAGGTGTCATGTCAAACAAAGCTCTTCAAATTTTTATATGAGAAAAATCCTCAGAAAGCATTGTCGACTTCTCACTAAGAAGAGGGAAGTGACCTCTAATGTGGTAGGGCAGACAGTTGTAGCATTCCTCGGAGTAAAGATTAGAAATAAAACTAACCGCCATAGCACTCAAACTCAATGGATCATCAACCCAGACACCCTCAAAATTTTGAAGGTACTCGATGCGATTTCTCTTCCCTCTACGAATAGTTCTTTGATAGAAAAAGGAGGTATTCTTGTCCCCACTTTGAATCCATTCACTTTTAGATTTATGGAGCGAAAGAAGTTCTTCCCGATGGAGCATCTGATCAAGTTTATCTTTCAACTCTAATTAGAGATTTTTGAGATGAGAAGAGTTTTTTCGAGTAAGACTTCTATGAATACCAGCAATATGAGCCAACAGGTCATTCTTTTGATGAAAAATATTTCCAAGTACGATTCCAATGCTTAAGCTTCTCAGAAAAAGCACTAACCAAGGCCATGATATTCCCATTAACTCTCTAATTATCTCGAACAAACTCCTGAAAATTAGAGTGAGTTAACCAAGCCTGCAAAAAGCAAAAAGGCCGGTTAATATTAACACTCCTATTATTGCATAACTTCAGCAAAATAGGTTTGTGATCATAAGAGATTCTTGCTAAATGAATAATGGCAGCTTCTGGAAACTGAGCACTCCAAGAATTATTGCAGATGTCCCGATCTAACCTTTCATATAGATTACCTCTTTTCCAGGTAAAATTGAGACCCCTATACCCTAAGTCAATCAGCTTTGAGGTAGTAAACCAGTCTAAAAAAAGCTTACTAATCTAGTTCTATTCAGCGAACCACCCTGTCTCTCCTTCGCATATAAAAGAGAATTAAAATATCCCATTAATACCCAAGGCTCATATGCAATCTGGTTAATCTGATGGAGGACATGCCAAAGCTTGCTACGAAGAGAAGCCGCAGGGTGTGCAGTAACAATAGTAAAATAAAACACACTATTCTCATCAATTTTACACACATAGATGGACAAACTGAATATTGTTAATCAAAATCTCAATCTTCCAACTTTCCTTCCATAAGATCTAGATACCGCCACTGAACCCCGTAGCCTCCACTCTATGAGACCGAGGGAAACCAATCTTCTCAATACATTTATTTGCAGTAGAACCACTGATCCTAGGTTCAAGGAGAACCACCAACTTTAGATTATGGTTTTGGATAAAACACTTCAAAGTTCTCACAAACGATAAGCTTTTAGCACCCTGATAATTCCAAGAAAGAATAAACATAAGATAATTATAAAAAAAGAAAATTAACCTCTGAGACAGAGCTCAATCTTCACATAAATAGGGATCAAGAGGTCCCTCATCAACACTGAGATCATCTTTATTATCATCATTCCTTGCATGAGTAGTTACATCCGCATCCATTGTATCAATTGTCATAGATATGTTATCAGTAGTAGGAGACTGAATTTCAGGATCAGGAGGTCTGTTTTCAAACTGCCCCAAAAGGTGAAAATTTCCTAAAACCATCTCCAAACTATCAGTAATAGGCACTTTCGAAGGGGCTCCTATCTCCATGACCGATTTACCAACCACTATATGCTTCTTCGGGTTAAGAGTCGATGGCATGACTACTAGATTCTCTTCATTCTGAACTTTGCTCTTGAAAGTAAAAAAAATCTCCCAGGACAACTTTGTTTTTATTCACATTGAATTCTTTTGCAAGGTTTTGTTCACGTGAGAAGCTTTTTTCTTAGACCCCCCTTTTTCACGTGATGCATTACTCTTAAATCCACTTGACCTCAAACTACCTATATTCTCTTTAATTTGGCCGCCAAATAGGACGTTATCAAGATTAGGAAAGTTCTCCTTATTAGCAGAAATATCTCCTGCAATCTCGCCATTATCTATTTAATGCTGCAAATCTGGATCCATTCCCTATGCATCCGGGATTTCTTCCTGAATTATCGGCCAAAACTCTGGGATTTCTTCGTCATTTCTCGACCACCATCCACTCACCAAACTGGCCGAAATTAGCTATAGCAATGTCCTCCGACGTTTCCTCTTGATGATCTTTGTTGGTCGTAACATTCCATTTACGAGGACAGTAATTTTCGTAATGGCCAACCCTGCAACAATAGAAACAAATCTCTAGGATATTTTCATATTCTACCTTCTGGGTTTCTCCATCAATTTTAATCATAGAGACCAGAGGTTGTCTCGGATCAATAACTACAACCACCCTAGCGAAACGACCACGTTGTAACTCGCCGGTATTATGATCTATTTTAGTAACAGATCTAATAGCCTCTGCAATGGCTGTCAAAACGTTACATGAATAGTACTGCAACGGTAATTCAGGAAGGTGGATCTAGAATGTGGTAGAATTTACTATTTCATTGGAAACTCTAAACCGAGAATCCCATTTCTACACTAGTAAATAAACCTCATTTATAACCCAAGGACCTTCATATAAAGCCTTTGTGTAGTCACTCTCTTTAGCGAGCTGCACAAGAAAGAATCCCCTACCAATGTCTAATATTTTAGCATTAGTAGGATTCCATAACGACTGAATCTTGGCACACAAAGCCTTATATCCAATTGACTTTCCCAGGAGACTAAAAACAACTGCCTTCCCTAAATTGGTAGTCAATTTAGAGTGAAGATTTTAAGAAAAACTCACAACAGGAACAACCCCAAATCTGTCGATGTTCACATCCCCTGCATCCAACTTTACTTCCATTGAATCAATGACATCCTCCATGGAGGACTCTCTCACAGCTCCACTTATCAAACTGTCTTTATACCCAGAAGAGCTAGAGAAATTTACCCTGCATTTAACTTTTTTTGTTGCTTGATCAACTTCTGAAGGGAGAGCAAGGCGGTCAATATCAGAGAGAGATATGTCGATACCCAAAATTTGTATAGTAAAATGAAAAAAGAGAGTGCAGACTTGAAAGAAGAAAAATGAATTAAATTGAATTCATTTTGAAATGTTGGCAATTTTTTTATCAATACTATTAATATTGAATAAAAGCTAATATTTCATTCGTAGTATCATAGTAATATCTAAATGGTTTAAACACCTTATTTTTATTCATTCTCAATTAACTCTCTCACCATACTTACTGATAATACCCATTACCTCGACCCAATACTTCTAATCTAAAACTTAACAAAAAAAATCTAGTCAATCAACTCGCCTAAAAGTGTCAGTTCGATCAGACAGCTGACGACGGCACCTATAAAGTTGCGTCTCTGACACACCACATTCGCCTATCCCTTAAGCCACCATTGGCACTAAGGTTACTAAGCTATGTACTCAAGTACCTACAATGCCTACTGAAAGAATTAAAGTAACGCCATTTTGAGATCTTATATCTCTATATTTTCTCTCTCTAATAGCTTTACTGACTTAGGTATCTGAGTGTTTATTCCGGTCCGATTGAAAACTCTTTTTTTCTTGCAAGTCTCATTTGTCTCATTGACCCGATCAGATCGTCTCTCCCCCATTCGAACTCTCTCTTTCTCTTTAGATATTTTGAGAAATATCACTTACTGTTATTGCTGTTGAATTTATTTCTAATGGTTATGCATAACTAATGTTATCTATATATTGTTTTTCTTAGTGTAGCATTTTATTTTCTATTATGTTATCAATAACTCTTAAATAAAGATCTATCAATATCATTAACGTTTAATAATATCGAGTCAAGATTCAAGAATTATATCACTTGTAACTAGCTCAGCAATTAAATGATTGAATGCTATACATATTATTTACTTGCATCGCATATAAATTAACACTGGTTTGCTTCATATATTATATCTTGGCAAGTATATGTTATCTTTTGTTGATGATTATTAATTGGGTAAATGAGTTAAAGAAGCTCGCTTTTGGCCGAAAATCAACCAAACTCTCATATATTCGGTGAAATTTGATTGGGATTATTAGATCTTAATCGAAAGGTAGAAATATCTGTCCTATATTCCAAAGTGGCAATTCTGATTAATCCATATTTGTACAAATTTTCAATTTATAGGTATGGATGGACCCAGAAAAGAAAAAAAAAATATTAATGCTAGCTGACTATATAGTTAGTAGGTTTTAATTGTAAAATTAAACAGGTCTATTATCCCTAATTTCAACTTTCGTCTTAATTATTTGTAGGGTGTTAGGATATTTAAATAAATTTATAATGCGACTTAAATTTCAATAATTATAATTTTTTTAGTATGCTCTTTTTTGTTTTTATATTTTTGCTAAAACGGTTTACTGACTAAAACAATAATAAATTACTACTTGCTATGTAATTGATTTTTATATGATAATTTATGCACTTAAATTATTTATTCATTGACCAAACTCACTAAACACTTGAGGTTATATGCATGCGTATTTTAAATATATATATTTGTGTGTTGGCATTCGCTAGTTGATTCATTTAATTATAAGATTATACGATTCTATTTTTTATATAATTTTCCAATAATTATAATTTTGTTATTATGTTCTTTTTTGTTTTTTATATTTTCGCTAAAACGGTTTACTTACTAAAACAATAATAAATTACTACTTGCTATATAATTGATTTTTATACAATAACTTATGTACTTAAGTTATTTATTCATTTACCAAACTCATTAAGTACTTAATATTGGTCTGATAAAGTTATATGAGTGCGTATTTAAAATATACACAAGCGCGTGTGATATTTGTTAGTTGATTTATTTAGTCATTAAATCGTAAGATTATTATTATTATTATTATTATATAATTTTTTGAAATATTAAATATTTAAAGTTTGACAATATTTATAATATATTAAGCGCGTGGAACAAGAAATTGTTAATATAAAAATAATAAAAAAATATAAAAATTTCTGAATGTTTTCCTGGAATTTTCTGCGTCAACGTTAAGTACTAGTCTTAAACAGGAATTTCATCCCGATCTTCCTCTCTTTTCTCAACTGTATATCCTTTTTCACTAAGGTACATTAGCAATACCTCCAAGAAAATCCCAACACAATCAGCCTTTTTAATCACAATTAATTTTTCTCCTTCACTTTTAATTACTTTATTAATTACCTTCTTCATACTCATGCACTGCCCTAACTCCTATTAATTCATAAACCCCTCTCCCATCCATCAATCCCACTTTAACGCCAAAATCGATCTCTCTTTCCATTAAAATCCATCCCTCTTTCCATTCATTCATGGAGTTTTTTACTAAAACTAAGGCAGTTAAGCTCCGCAGCCACCTCGATAAGTACTTGATTGCCGACGACGACGGAGAAACTATCCGTCAAAGCCGAAACGGGTCTTCTCGGAAAGCGAAATGGTTTGTTGAGCTCGTTGAAGGGAGAGCAAACCTTCTCCGCCTCAAAACTTTTGACGGAAGATACCTTACCGCCTCGGATATGCCGTTTCTTTTAGGTATGACAGGGAAAAAAGTTATCCAAACGGCGCCGGAGAAAACCATCGATTGGAAACTGGAGTGGGAGCCTATAAGAGACGGGTTCCAGGTGAGAATTAAAAGCTGGTGTGGTAAGTTTTTGCGGGGTAACGGTGGGACTCCGCCGTGGAGGAATTCTGTTACTCATGATGAGCCGCATACTGGTTCGACGGTTCGGTGGATTCTGTGGGATGTGGAGGCGGTGGAAGCGGCGGAGATGGAGTCTTTGTCGGAGTATTTGTTGTCTATGTCGAGTTTTTCTTCTGTTCCTGATGATGTACTCGAAGCTGCTTCGGATGAGTATTTCGGGTCGGAGCCTGGTTCGCCGATTTCGGTAATGTCGTCGGTGAGAACTCCAAGGTTGACCCTTGTTAAATCTATGTCTCCAAGATTATCTCCGAAGAAGGTATGGATTTTTTTATTTATCATTTTCTTTTTTAATTCGAATTTTAATGATTTGCTAATGTTCTTAGGATTTCACGGTTAGATAGGGAAGTTCTGTTGCCGTTTTAGGCTGTTTGTCATTGTTATTTTCGTGGCTGAGCTGAAAATATTACGTATATAAAAATCTGGCCAATATATTTAATTATTAAAAACTTAAAAAAATTAGCAGATTTTAGGAGCTATCTTTTTCTTCTTTTTGGCAAATTAGTAATTACCAAATCCCGAAGTTGTTTATGGAAATTTTCCCAATTTAATTATGATAAATTAATGGAATTATATATACATATACACGCACAAATTAGGTGGAGACAATAGAAAAGTATTCTTCTTTCTGAAATTACAACGGTGCACGTACACATTTCGAAAGTATAACGTATAAATTGTATATTGCATTGCTAGAATTAAGTAAAATAAGCTCACTATTAAAGGCAAATAGTGCTATATTAACCATTAGGAAAGCTTATTATTGTTATTATTATTATTTTTTTTTGTCATGAATGGGTGTGGCTCGGGAGACTATCCTTTGCTTTTTGTTCTTGCCTTAGCATAATTAGGTTTCGAAAATCAATGATGGAAAAAAAAGAAGAAGTAATGATAGATTATATGAAATATATATAATCAGAATTTCAATTTCAATGCCAAATAATTCAGGCTCCATATCTAGAAGTTAGATATCTTACCAACCCGTCCGCACTATATATATTAGTTTATTGCTAGTCCTTTTCGTAAACCCATACACATGAACAAAATTTATTTGTTGGTTTCTGCAACTCTATTAGCCTTTTATGTATTACGTATGCTTGATAAACTCATGGTATTTACACTAAAACTCATTATTAGTAGCTTTCAAATCCTTTTCAGTACTTGATAATATCTTTGCCAAATAATAATTGCCCTCTCAAGAAATCCTTCCATGCGAAACCAACACTTGCTTTCTCACACTACTTTTAAAGAGGAAGAAAGGTTTCTTACTTTGCAAAATCATTGCATAATATGATTAATTAATAGTAAATTACCCTTTTAAGTATCCCTTATGTCTTTAAAAACTCTGTTATCCCTTGTGTCTTTGATTCTTGTATAATTAAAACATAGTAATTTTAAGTTCGAGTTCTAGATGAAACTTTATTTGGGAACTTCTACTAAGAGCCCTTGGCCTCACATAGTCTCACTATTCACGTCATGTAAGAAGATGATTGCAAGAAACACGCAAGCTCAAGGGAATTTTTCTTTTGATGGTAAACTTCCTGGAAGTCGCTGATGTAGTGATGCCTACATTCACAAAGAATATGTTGTTGTGATAATTAAAAAATATTTCTCTATTAAACCGATGGCATGCTTATGCTGACTTGTTCAAGGCTGATATATTAATAAATAGACTCAATTTATTTACTTATAAATAAATATTAAACGAAGAAATACTATATTCCCTGGATAGAATATTCTCTTCTACCCAATAATTATATCCCCGGTGGCGATAATTGTAAAATCAATAGGGAAAAAAAAACCTAATCAATAATTATATCCTAAAACTACAGTAGAGTAAGTTAGAAAGGGTGTAATTACTGAAAAATCGTTTCTTTAGTTTTGTTTTCTCATTTAGCGTTCATAAAAGCTAATGGAAGTTGCATAATTTTGTTCTTAAAACTATTAAATTAGGAATTAAAAGAGTAATAGTACTTGGTAATAATACTAATATTGAAAACCAAAACTGTTTTCACACCGTTAATTTCCTCTATGTCGCTTAACTAAAAAGTAAAAACTCCCAAACCAAATTACTTACACGAATTACCTACGGAATTGACAGCCCATCCGCCTCCACCATGTGGGTTCTACTTTGTACTGCTGTGGCCGGCTGGCGCTGACCGTTACCTCACTTTCATCCAATCCGCTTTTCCATATATATAAATGACACATTTTCCACATCTTCGCCTTCTCTACATCTGAACATAAGAAGGAGAAGAAATTAACCCATTTTTTTGGTTCTAAAGTTTCTTTCATTTTGTTCTCTCGGTCCAACTCCAACCAGTTTCGGTCAGGCATGGAATTTTTCCGTAACGCAAAGGCGGTGCGTCTCCGTAGCCACCACGACAAGTACCTCCACGCGGAAGAAGACGAAGAAGCTGTTATCCAAGACAGAGACGGTTCCTCCAAGAACGCTAGGTGGATCGTCGAGCACGTGCCCGGATCCGATTCCATTATCCGCCTTAAGTCCTGCTACGGCAAGTACCTCACCGCCTCTAACCAGCCTTTTCTTCTGGGTATGACTGGTCGCAAGGCCCTTCAGACTTTGCCCAGAAGGCTCGATTCGTCCCTAGAGTGGGAGCCCATCAGAGAAGGGACTAAGGTCAAGATCAGGACCCGGTACGGTAACTTCTTGAGAGCCAACGGCGGACTTCCACCTTGGAGAAATTCGGTGACCCATGATATTCCTCACCGGACTGCTACTCAGGATTGGATTCTTTGGGATGTTGATATTGTTCAGATTGAAGTCAAATCTTCAAAACACCATGAGCAGCCTCAGATTCCCCATGCAGATTCTTTGTATTTCGATTCAAGCTCTCCCTCTTCTGATTCAATAAGTTCTGACAAATTCTCTAGACAGGAGGTATGGATCTCAAAAGTTTGAATCTTTTTAATTGGGTTTATTACAGAAAGTGCGAAGATTTCAACTTTAATGTTTTGTATGTTTGATATTGCAGTCGACGGAATCGAATGTGAGCTCGCCTCCGAAATTGGAGGGAAGAACTATATACTACCACGTGGCGGATGAGAATGGGGATTTTGATGAAGATCTTGTTGAGCCATTCTCATTGCATTTTAAGGGGACAGGGGTTGATGAGTTAACTCAGAAATTAAGAGAAGAAACTGGTCTTGAAGATATTATTGTGTGTTCTCGCAGTCCTTTGAATGGAAAGCTTTATCCTCTTCGATTGCAGCTTCCTCCAAATAATGCTGATATGCATGTTGTTGTAGTTGGATCATTTTCCAAAGGTATCTAATTTTGTATTTGTCTATTAGTTGGTATTGCTCTGTTTCGCCGCTTTGGAGACTAGGTGGTGGATGAAGGGAATTGAGCTGCTTCTACTTGTATTATTAGCCATTGCATTTTAGTTTTAAGACTGACTCATATTAATTACACAGTGAAACTGCGAGTTTAGCTCCATAAAAATATATGACTAGAAATTGATGGAATGATCCTCTTTTGGGACATTGTCACTACGAAAGTGATGAGTATTTAAGAAAAATTATGCATGTGGTATCTTATTGTTGCATTTGATCCTTTCCCCATTTCATAAATTTTGGTTTAAATGCCTCTAATTTTTGGGTTCAAGTATTGATGGACTGATTGTGTTTTTGGTGCAACAGTGGGCAGGGAATTTGCGAGAAAATGAAGGGCTGGACATCACACACAGTTTTGTTCTCAGTATGTATGTCCTGAAAACGCCGTCATCTGTACATTCTATTACAGGCCTTTTATCATGCTTAGTTGAAACATGAAAGAACAGAGTAAAAAGAGTGTCGTCGAAGGAATCCATTAGCACGAGCGATGTTGCTTCTGCTGATTCTCAATTTGGGTCTTCATCCTGATCAGTAATGCTCCACAGGATTACTGTACCTACACCATAATTATTTCGGGGTTACTCCGTAGCTCCATCCATCCATTTTTGTTGTAAATTTATGTTGCTTCCATTTTATTTTAGAATTGCATTTCATCATTTTGCGACTCAAATTTTTCTCCTCTCTCCTCCTTTCTTTTTCTCTTTCATTTTGGCGCTTGTAGCAATTGATTCCGCCTGTAAAATAGCCTCTTCAATATTAAATGCATATTTCTTTTTCCTGTTTTTCTATTTATGTTGGATTTGGCGCAGTAAGATAACATTGGTGCTTCTGCTTCCGGTTATTTAGCAGCGCCGTATATCCGTTCTCAGCCTTGACAACAGTCCCAAGCAATCGTGTAACGTGCTTGTAGGTTGGAATCGCCCTCCTCCTAATGGGATTGGGTTAAATACTGATGGAGCATCTATGACAGCCAATAGCACGGCAAACTTCCTGGCCAACTTTCTCTAGGGTCATCGCTAATCTTTATCAATGGATCTCCACCTTTTGTGTGATTTAACTCGCACACACAGATATACGATTTCAAAACAATAATATTAAAATCAGAAAGCAACATTTTCAATTGCGAAGTTATTAGATGAAAACAAATTGAGATATTTTAACAATTTTTTATTTGATTGTCTCAATTGTAATTGGACCTTGGCTGAACTTTTGAATCTTAAAATCCTCTACTTTAAAAAATTATTTAGTTGAATGGGTTGTGACAACTTTGAACATTAATCTTATTTAATAATAAACTAATTTGTGACCTTGAAATTGTCTTGTATTTTCAGTCAATTTGAATTGTTACCCTAAAATCAAATGGAAATAAATAAATCTTCTGAAAATAAGATTTTCACATTTTGTAAAAGCAAAATAAGATTCTTAATTATATTTATTTCAGTAAACAAAATTGAAAGAAAAAAATGGTAATGGCCATGTGTCACCAACCTGGACTTGAGCCCAAATTAAGCGAGAAACAAAACCGCAAAAACAGAAAACTCTTCCTCAGCAAAATCATTTTTGAATAGAAGTCCTTTCTTCTTCACTCAGCACAGATCCCTCGGATTCTTAACTCCGCTAAACCCTTAAGCCTCTACAATGTCCACTTCTACCGTCGAAGAGGCCGAATTGCAAAATGGAGCTTCAGAGGATCCGAAATCAGAACCAGACCCAAGTCCAGTACCTCAACATCAACCACAACCAAATTCTGTACCTGAACCTGAAGAAGAAGAAGAAGCAGCGCCAAAACGAGAGCCCGAACCGGAACCTGACTCATCACCGGCGGCGGTTACGGATGCAGATCCCAGGGTGGAGGAGCCGAAAAGGCCGTCGATCCAAATAAACGAAGAGGAGAAACCTCAATCCAACGGCCAAAATGCGCGTCAAGAACTCCGAAAAGACGAAGGTCACCGGACGTTCACAATGAGAGAATTGCTTAGCGAATTGAAAAGCGAAGAAGGAGATGATGTTAGTACTCCTCAAAGGTAAGATTTATTAAGCGGTGCTCAGTTAGTATTTAGTGAACTATTAGCTGGATGCTTTAAAGACTCTGTGCTACTCGGTTAAAATTTAATCTAATTTTGCTGTTTTTGTTGCGATTACTCGATCATAGCTACTCATTAAGGACTAAGCACTTTAATTTAGCATACTCAAGAATCATCATGATCTTCACTTTGTGTCCCATGATTGCACGCGTGAGATCTCATGTTGAAGAATATTTGCATGCAGCCACATTGCTGTTAATGATTGAAGCAGCATTATGATAATCTCCCTGTATAGTGATGTGAATGGAAATTTATTTAAATGTATTTTTCCTTCTCTGGAAGCCTTATTTAATTCCACTTGATTAAATGGTTTCAGTCAGTTGAGCACACCGCACATTCAAGCTGAGAACAATACAGCAATGGAATTAATCAATAGTGTTACCGGTGCTGATGAGGAGGGTCGATCACGCCAGCGGATTCTTACATTTGCTGCTAGGAGGTAGTTATCTTCCTTATGCTGGGATTTCTTGTAATTTGATAATTGGAGCTATTTTTTAATTCTCTTAGGATGTACTGTTAATCTCTATGGAAGGATTTCCCCTGCTTCCCTTCCACAATTTTAAATGAATGGAATTAAGAATTTGGAAATCAGTAGAATTTCAATTCAAGCCCAGTATGGTGAGAAATAGTTTTTAATTTCAGATGTTTCAGGGCTTTTGCATTTCCAAAATTATGAATTTTAATCAAAATTTTGTAGGTATGCTAGTGCGATACAGAGAAATCCACAGGACTATGATGCACTGTACAATTGGGCATTGGTTCTTCAGGTCTGAAAAATCTCAGTGGGATCTTGTAATGTTAACATTCTCGAAATTTGCTCTTTATTTAGCAATCCAATCAACTAGATCTCTGCTATCCAGCTCACTGAATTTACCTGTAACATAAATGTTTTGCAAGTGGCCTAAAAAGCATTTTGTATTTTTTGTAAAATGCTACAGAATTCTTGTTAAGCAGCCTCTCTCAAGAAAATTAGTTTTAACTGTTGGCATAATTCCATGTATGGCATGCAGGAAAGTGCAGACAATGTTAGTCCAGATTCGACCTCTCCTTCTAAAGATGCTTTGCTAGAGGAGGCCTGTAAAAAATATGATGAGGCTACACGCCTCTGCCCTACGCTTCATGATGTATGTATGAATATGTTTAACCTAAATAATCTTGTGAAAATTCTTGTGGATTGATTTATGGCTAGCATCTTAATTGGCCATAAAAGATAAATGGTACAAGAAAATAAGTTACCAAGGATATTTCTGTGAGTGATTATTCAAGCTTTAAAATATATGCATCCACATGTGAGTTTGTAGTCGACTAGTAGCCAACTAGCCTCTATATGAGTTTTTGTACGCTTACACATGAGCTTACAGATTTGCATGGCTGATGAATTGATGTGAAGTTTGTGTTCGCAACTACTTGCCAGGCATTTTACAATTGGGCTATAGCAATCTCTGATCGTGCAAAAATGCGTGGTCGTACAAAAGAGGCTGAAGAACTTTGGAAGCAGGTTAACTATATAATTGTATAATCTCAAATATTCATCAGCAGATGCACACTTAAAATGCATACATGTGTGTTCGTCTGTGCAGTTGTATGTATTTCTGTTGTGATTGGCTGGAGAAGATACAACTGAACAGAAGTGAAATGCGTAATTTGATTTTGCAGGCAACCAAAATACATACAACTGAGCAGATGAAACCCCAATTTCTTCTTTTGTTGTCCTTTAGGATAGCCTCCTAGTTGAAGAAGTGAAATGTGTAATGTGATTTTGCAGGCAACAAAAAACTATGAAAAGGCTGTCCAACTTAACTGGAATAGTCCCCAGGTATTATTTATTTATTGTTGAGTTTTAATATTTCACAAGACTAATCTAGTTACCAAACCCATATATTTTCCTTTAAGTTTCTTTATCTATTTTATTGTCAAATTCTAACATCATATGATATTTTGTTTCAGGCACTAAACAATTGGGGGCTTGCTCTGCAGGTACTTTAGATTTTGAGACAACTTATATTATGTTTTTATTTCTGCGAGTTTCTGAAGATGCAACATTTGGTGGTCCAAATGGGTTGATTTAATCCTGTGCTGTAATTTTGCAATTTTAGGAGCTTAGTGCGATTGTTCCTGCAAGAGAAAAGCAAACAATTGTCAAAACTGCAATCAATAAGGTACAAAAGTAACTCCAAAGACTTCAGATTGTTTGTATGAATGTGCAGGAGCAAAAAGCAAGTGGTTTGCTTCAAATATCTTCTATCAGTAAGGGCTACTTGTATTTTATGTTATTATGATACCTATATCTTGTCTTATAATGCAGTTCCGTGCAGCAATATCTTTGCAATTTGATTTCCACCGAGCAATCTACAATCTTGGAACTGTTTTGGTCAGTTTTATCTTTCCAGTCTCTGTTTTTTGATTTACTATGATTCTAGTTTTTTCCTTTACTTGCTGGTCAGGTGGTTAATAATTTATTTATTTTTTGTTTTTATTTTTATTTTTTATCTTTTTGTCATCCCATGTTAATCAGATGAGGCATTTATCTTTGCCATTTTGTTCTTAATTTCAGTATGGATTGGCAGAAGACACATTACGATCTGGAGGTGCAACCAACCCTAAAGATGTTTCTCCCAATGAGTTGTATAGCCAATCAGCTATATACATTGCTGCTGCTCATGCATTGAAACCAAATTATTCTGTAAGTCTTCATATATCGGGTTCTCAATCAATTTCCTCATCTTTGGTTGCAGTCCATGGTTTATTTTGATGTCCTTTTCGGAACTTGTGGAATAACCTATCACCAATTGTGGCATTCATCTGCATAAATGTGGCACAATTTGTTGCATGTGTTCTCCAAATTAACCTCCATTGGAAAGGATAATGATTTTAATTAGCAGGCTAACTTTCTTTTGATTTCTTTATTATAGGTATACAGCAGTGCTCTTCGACTTGTGCGTTCAATGGTCAGTTTTACTTTTTCTCAAATGATAATTTAGTGCTTTTAAATCTTCAAATACTTATTCCTTGTGCAAGTTCTTACTGTTGTACTGGTGTCTTGACTGATTTCTCATTAGATAGATATGACATTACTCTTTGAATATTGGTTTGGTTCATTTCTTGGAGCTTAAAATTGCAGGATGAGACACAAGCCCTGGAAACTCTATGGAATTTGCAGTTGTTTTTTTTGTTAGTTCACAAGTAAAATTTTACCTGACCCTTGGATTATCCTCTACACCTTGTGCTTGTTATGAGTAATGTTAATACAATTTTCGTGTAATGTGTAAAATCACTGTATCTTTAAAAATGGATTTTAGCAGAGAAAAAGACAGGTTCTCAACCTTATTTATGCAGTCCATTTGGCTTTCAATACTTTTTACTGCCTTGTTAATAATAGTTTATCAAAATATTTTATTTTGTATTTCAAGTAAACCTTATTTTTCTATAGATGGTTTCATATTCCACAAGTAGAACATGATGTAGCCACAATCTAGTCAAGCTAAATATGCTGTTATGGTTTTCATGTAAATTATTTTATCTGACAACTCTTAATTGTTGACAGTTACCATTACCATATCTTAAAGTTGGATATCTGACTGCCCCACCAGCAGGGAAATTAATTGCACCCCATAGCGACTGGAGAAGGTCACAATTTGTGTTAAATCATGAAGGACTTCAACAGGTATAAGTGTATTTTTGATTTCCAAATTGTGTGCTAGACCAATTAGAATTCCTACTTAAACAGGTTTCTTATTTTCTTTGAGAAGAATTTCCTTTGTTCAGTCCATCTTGTTCTTTTTTGTGCCTTGTGATGGAACTCAAGTCTCATCATGCATTATATACTATTTCAAATTTTCTCCTGGATTGATGGTTCAAGTGCTTATATGGAATGTACTGATTTGTCCTGGATGCTTTTGAAGAAAATGCAATAGAATCGGGATTCTAAAACATTATTTGCCATCATTGATGGTTCAATTGCTTCTCTTTTTTCTTTCTTTATAATTTTTTTAAACAAAGAATGAAAGAACTGCAGTTTTATTTAAAGAGGTCAGAGAGATTCGCAAGCAGAAGGTTTTCCAACTCATGTATAATGATCATTCAAAAGGCCTAGCTGTCCAAACAGTGTACTATGTTGTATCCTTTGAACTTAAAATGCGACAAACAGTTCTGGAAGTTGGGGAGCACTTGTCATCAGCAACACGAGTCTCCTGTGTAAAATGAACATCATGAAAAGTTAATTTCTTGCGCTTCAGAATTCAGTCTCAAAACTACATTTCTTGAAATTATTCTCCTTCTTTTGATTGCTTTAAGACCTGCTTACCTAACAAGGATTGGGACTAAATTAATTTATGCAAACTACTATGACTCTAGCTTTTGCAGATTAGTTTTGAAGTTATCACATTTAAATTTCAAGATCTAGGTTGTCTGGGACCAACAAAAACCGGACACAGGCCCTGCTTGAGTAAAAAGTGGTACTTGCAGTCAAAGAGTTATATGACTAAATTGTGGATGGATTACTATGTTAAACTGGCGATTCCTCCAGAAGAATAAATAAATAAATAAACTTGCAATGATCCCAATTGTTTTGATACTATTGCTTCTTGCATCTGACCAATATGTCTTTTATTTTTCTTTAAAACATGTAATTTGTTTTGTTTAAACAGGTTAAAGTAGATCAAAGACAATCTCCTCCACACCTTTATGGGAGACCAGATACGACAAACGGTGACAAAAGGGTTATCACAGTCGATATTCCAGAAATTGTTTCTGTATCAGCATGTGCTGATTTGACTTTGCCACCAGGCGCAGGCCTCTGCATTGATACAACTCAAGGGCCAATTTTCTTGGTAGGTATTGGTTTCTTTCCACTTCCAAATTGATATATAACTAATAGAATGATGTTCCTACTTTTGGAATAACTGTCAGCATTCAGTCATAAAAAGCAACTTTAGGACTATTTAGATTGCACTTACATCCAATTTATTTTGGTTTTTCGATTGAATGGAGGGGAATTTAGGGTAGAGTAAATTAAATTGAATTTACTTTCTCTTGTTTGGACAATAAATGAAAGAGAGAAACTTAAGTGAGAGAAGGGAAAGGAGAGTGACAATTTACTCTACATTTTCACTTTTATTCTCTCCAAAATAAAGTGAAAGGAGAGTGAACAGAACAAATATTGTATTTTATTGACAGTAATTCAAACAGTGGAAGGGAAACTAAAATAAATTTGTTTAACATTACTTTCCTTTCGTTCTTTAAAGCAAGTTTAATTTACTCCCATCCAAACAAACTATTTCTCCTCTTGTTAATTATGGAACAGATATGCAAATCTTGTTCTTGTAAGTTAAAAGAGAGAAGAAAGTAAAGGCTTTTATTATTATTATTATTATTATTACTGCTTTGCTTCAAGGTATGATTGTTGTTTTATGTGTCTTTTATCGTATGAAAATTATGAAAAATGCTGTTTTTCATATCAGAAGCTCATGATTTTATAATGACTAAGCTCCTAATTTTCCTTCAGGTTGCTGACTCTTGGGAATCCCTTGATGGATGGCTCGATGCAATTCGTCTAGTGTATACGATCTATGCACGGGGTAAGAATGAAGTCCTAGCAGGTATCGTGACAGGCTGATTATTGATTTTCATGCGGGAAGAATGCAAATGAACTTATTGTCAACATTTATGGTTCCTGTATTCAGGTCCAATCATTTGAATAAGAATTCTGTATTTTATAGAGATTTGTGTTGCATACCAGAAAAAAAAACTTTTGCGTAGGGTAATGTATTCAAATTTCATGCGTGATAAATTGGTATACATCTTTTTGTTTTATAAAGCAACTGAGGAGGTCAACAATTGTTTAATTTGGCATAATCAGGTAAATAGCACATTTTTCCCTTGCATCCTCTTAGTGCCGAACAAAATGCTTAGAGGAAAATACTATGCTGATGAATATATATTATCTGGATTTTTATGCTTCTTTTGCTCCTTGCATCTACATGCTCCCTCGATGTGTTTTTTGTTGCTATTTATCTTCTAAAACTAAGCCTAATGTAATAGTAAGTTGTGGACATGATAAAGTGGAATCTGAGATGATGCTTTGGATAGTCTGGTAACTAATGTTAGTAATATTTTTGGGTTGATTTGATTTTTCCGTAGGGCAAGAACATCCAGAAAATGCGATTTATTAATTATTTGTGCAATTTTTTAGTCTTTTACTTTGTTATATAACTTTGTGTAGTGAGGAAGTCGTACTCTTCCTCAGTCCATTAATACAATATCCATACCAAGACAAAACAGGATATTATTGGTTTAAAGAATTAGAACAGATACCTAAAATTCCTCTTATCGACAAAACATCCTAGGACTCACGTTTAGCTTACTTGTTTTCGCGTGAATAATCACATACCTGAATTGAATTGGGCAACTGCAGAGCTTATATTGACTTGAACTGATGTCAAGAAGAGCATGTACAACTCAGTCAGTTACATATTGAAGAAACTCTCTAATGTTCAGTAGAGTTCAATGGTGCGAACTCTTTTGATATATATATATATATATATTTGGGGGGAGTGGGGGTTCAAAGCGAACTCTTCATATGGCATGCTGGATAAAAATGTTCCCACTCCCCAATGAATTGGAGCCGTGCAGGGCGCTCAATCTCAAGCTCTGAATGTTCCAAAAATGAATTTGTAACTTCGATCACCAGTAATCCACGCACGAACAACAGCCGTCTTTAAAATTATGGAATCGAACGCGATCTCTCATGATAATCTCCACATTGAAGATTTTAGAGATTAACTTATTCACCTATGGCAGTCACTGCAAACCGTGAGATTCTTGAAAATTCGAATAGGCATACCCGGTTTTAAGTTTAAGAGGCCCAAAGCAATAGCAAGCCTCTCGCTATGAACTTTAAGAGTTTGTTGTTTGCCGTCATTCGGCTCATCAACCATGGGTGCTTGTGAATAGTCAGGCGTGTAACCCATTGATTCAGTCTTTCTTCTCTGACATCCAATAATTGATAAATTTCTTTAGTACGAGGATGAGATGTCTCCCGCGAAAAATTCATGGGTAACACCATCTATCTCTATCAAACTACAGCCCGGTTCTTTTGTTACACCTCTATCAGTCATCAATTTTCTGATCACTCCAACATTATTCCATCTGGTAGCCGATGCATAAACTCTGGACAATAGCACATAAACACCACTACAATCGCCTCCTTTTGACTCGAGGCCTGCCTGGCCATTTCTTCGCTTAGCTCAATGCTTGCATATTTCGAGCAACAAGAATCAAGAAGACTCCTCCATATAACAGCATCCGGTTTCATGGGCATGCTTGAAACTATATCTAATGCTTCATCTATCAAACCAGCACGAGCCAAAATATCAACTAGGCAACCGAAGTGCTCCAGCTGAGGTTCAATCTTATATTTAGCAACCATCATCTCGAAATACTTTCTGCCTTCAACAACCATACAACTGTGGTTACAAGCACTTAAAACACCAACAAAGGTGATAGAATTTGGCAAAATTTTCTCTGTTCTAACCATACGGTCAAAATATTCCAATGCTAATGCAGCCTTTCCATGCATGGCAAATCCAAGAATCAGAGAATTCCATGAAGTTAAATTATGCCTGCGCATCCTTTCAAAGACCTGTACAGCAATATCTAATGATCCGCATTTGCAATACATATCCACCAAACAATTGTTAACCAAAACATCTGTAGCTACATCAATATCAAACTTTCTCAACAAATAAGCATGAGCCCACATCCCTAAAGACAAAGCACATGAACCAGCACAAGCATTCAAAATGCTCTGCATTGTGTACCCATCAGGCTCAAACAAATTCTGTAGCTTAACAAATAGTTTCAGAGCAGATTCAAACTCGCCAAACTGAACAAGCGCATCAATCATAGAATTCCATGAAACCAGACTCCTTTCAAGCATTTTATCGAATCCAGACATCTTGTGCTGAATCCAGACAACCGCAAGAAGCATAAAAATGAATCAAACTGTTGTTTATATAAACATCAGATTCGAAACCAAGTTTCAACATCTGGGCATGTGCCTGTTCCCCGTCATTCAACGCAAACAAGTAGGCGCAAGCCTTCAAAACAAAAGGGAAAGTATGCTTATCAGGCAAGACATTCCCATGCTCAATCATTCTTTTATACACCAAAAAAGCTTGCTCTTTACTATCAGAGCTTTGTGCACATGCTTTAATGAGTGTGTTCCACATGAATGAATTGGGATTATCGATTCCATCAAATACTCGATAGGCATAGTCAAGGTCTTTAAGAGCAGAAAAATGGAGAATTTGGCTGTAAAGAAAGGCCGAGTCTTGATTAGTAGGCAATGTGGAGCGCACAACTTGAGCATGAATTTGCTTCAACGGTAACATGTCTTTGCAGTCCTTCAAGTAGCTAAGAAGATGGGCATGGTGGTTCAATGAATTATTGGGCTTGGAGATGATCGGAGAGGGTGGGCTTGGTGAGATTGCCACCACCATTTTCACAGGCAAATAGTAACACAGAGGCTAATAGTACAGATTAATTGTCAATTTGGGCTGCGTCATTCTACTTCAATAGCCTATAGGTGGAGTTTTGAGATTTCTTTGCTATTATTATTATTATTATTATTATTATTATTATTATTATTATTATTATTATTATTATTATTATTATTATTATTATTATTATATGACCATCTGCTATTTAAAATTATAAGACTAATTAATTTAAATTTTCATTGGATAAATCCATAAATATGCTTTATTTTTAGAAATTAAATTTGATACTTTTAATTAAGAAAAAAAATATCATTAATGTTCTCACCATGGAGCAGTCTAGCTTGCAATGTCCAACAATCGTTAGATAGAGATATATTAAATATTTAATTATCAAGTTAGCACAATCTTAAAAAGAAAAGTGACTATAATTTATGGTAAAATAGAAAAAGTAAAAACATATTTTTGGAAAAAATTATTATTATTATTATTATTATTATTATTATTATTAATTATTATTATAAGCAAAGGTTAAAGAAGTGGTGTACACGAGAAAATATTGTACATAGCACCATTACATTTTTATTTATGTGGTTGATAAATGATAATTTCTTAATATCAAAAAGGTGTGAGTCCAAATAAAATTGAATATGTAATTAAGAAAAATTTGATCGGATTAGATGTCGACACTCCTAAATTTAAGTCAGTAAATATTAAAAAAAAAAGATCTGAAAAGTTAAATACTTAGACTATATATTTTTAAGTTATATGAAGGGCTTTGATGGTGTAACTAATCCCTGATGATAATAATAGATATTATCATATATATTATATTGAGAATGGAATAGCTGCCAAAGAAAAAAATAGGTCAGAAATGGCGAGTGAATACATGTATTGCATGTTACTCCTACTTTTATTTATTTAATTCTATAAAACAATACTTATTTCATTTTTCCATTTACAATTTAACACTGTCAACTGCTTGCTTGGATTGTATGATTAAGCTTAATCTTCTCAATAAAATATCAAACAAGATCCAACCAACACGTCATCAAACAATTATGCAATGAAATTAATCATGCCTAATCTCCATTATTACAACTCTTAATTACGTGGGGATGGTTCTTAATTTATGTATATGGATTTTGAGGGCGTTTAAATCAGCCGACGACGGCGTTTTGGGTTATTTAAACGACGGGAATGGGCACCTCGCGACGCCAAACCAGATTCTGTGATTAGTGACGAACAAGATTCTCTATCCAGCGGTTACTTTAACTTCACTGCACGTTCTCTCTCTCTCTTTTTTTTTTTATTAATTTAAAAATCTCAACAGAAAAAACTCTTTTTTGATAACAAAACATGCCTGTCACAAACTGTCACGTAACTGTTTCCTTAATAACTGAATGGACAACTTAGGTGGTTGCTTTTGATTATATAAAAATTAAATAATAATTTAAAATTAACAAAAACTAAATTAATCAATTTTTAATATTTCTTTTACAAAATTAAAATTTTTCATTCTCTTTTTAATTTCTGTATTAAAATAAAAGTTACCATTGAATTTAATGTAAAACAAGTCTTTTATTATAAGTAGTAAATACCAATGAGAACAAATATTTTGTCACAAATACAATAAAAAATATTTTAAATCTTACACACAATATCCTTTCGTACTTTGCGTCCGTACCCGTATTACATATCGAATCGTATCTATTTTCAATATAATTATGATTTAAGTGATTGAAAATTTTATAATTTTTTTAATTAATCGAATTCGATTTTTCCCAATTACCGTGTTATCATTTTCATACTAACTTTATATATTTCCCCTTACAAATCCAACCAACAAGATGTAAAAATTTAAAGAACAAACCATTGTAAAAAATATGTGGTAATTCTCTAAAACGATAAAAGTAAGTGATTTTTTTTAAATATTTTTAATTCTATTATGCAGTAGTTTTTTTCTCTGAAAATCTATAATGCTTTAGTTATTTACTTGTAAAAAGTAAAAAAATTTGTTATTTTGAAAACAAATGGTTGTTGATAAAGATAATGTAAGTGATAAAATTTAATCTACAACTAATATTTTAAACTTTGTTTAAAGAATTACTAATATTTTAAACTAAATCTTAAAAATCTCAGATAAAAATAATTTTCTAACTATTTCGGTCTGATCTAAAACAACTCTATGCCATAAAAAAATTAATTTACATTCAACGAACTTGAGCTAAAATTGTTTTTCTTAGAAAAAATAAATCAAATTATTTTATTCATTAATCAGAAAAATAAAAAATAATAAGTAATTTTGGTCCAACGAGACAGGGCATTTATGGTCCGACCGTCGAAAAATAATAGGTGGAATTAATTCCATTTAATAAATATTATTGTAATAGACAAAAGTTACTGTTACATATCCAATCACATAATTACCATTAATTCTCTGATTTGTCCTTGCCCACCCCTCCCTCTTATAGTTATAATTGCCTGTCACAATTCATTTCCCGCACAACAGCTGTTACGCCAACATTACCCCGTTTAAAATGTCGCCCATCGACGCGTTATCAACACCGTGATCACTGCTACTCTTTCACATTTTCCTTTTTCTTTGACTAGCTCGACCACCGGCCGACTCGCCGGATTCTGTGTTCTCCACCGTCTCTTTCACCCAAAGTTAAAGAATTTTCTCAAAGCCGACAACTTTTCTTCATTTTAAAAACAACTTTTTTTTGTATTTTTTCTCAATTCGCTCTCATTTCGATACTGAACGAGGAAAATAGAAGAAAGAAGAGGAATGGGCGTTGATTACTATAATGTATTGAAAGTTAACCGGAAAGCGACGGACGATGACCTGAAAAAGGCCTATAAAAGGCTGGCGATGAAGTGGCATCCCGATAAGAATCCGGTTAGCAAGAAAGAAGCCGAGGCTAAGTTTAAACAGATTTCTGAAGCTTATGATATTCTCAGCGACCCGCAAAAGCATCAGATCTATGACCGATACGGAGAAGAGGGGCTTAAGTCTTTTGAAATTGGTGGTCCCGGGGATGACGTCAAGCCACCGACTGGCAGTGCCACGTCTTTCCGGTTCAATCCGCGGGATGCCGAGGATATATTCAATGAATTTTTCAGCGGATCTGGCGCCGGTGTTGGCGGCGGCGGGAGTGGGAAGAGTGGGTTTTACCGGAATGGGGAGACTGGGAATCAAGGGAACAGAAAAGCGGCGGCAGTTGAAAGCAAGTTGTTGTGTAGTTTGGAGGAGCTTTATGAGGGAGCTAAAAGAAAGATGAGAATTTCGCGTTCTGTTCCTGATGATTTCGGGTCAGTTAAATTTTCATTTTTTTTTTGCTACTCTTTGCTGCTTTTGGATAAAGATTGTTTCTTTTTCTGGAGTTTAATACTAGAAGTCTTAATTTTTGTGTTTTTCAATCATTATGTTAGGTGTGATTTCTGGGATTGGCAATTTTATTTCAATTTCCTATTTCCAGAATGGATTTTGAGAATGGTGAAATTCCAGTGAATTCTGTTTCTTCTTTGATTGGAAGTAGTTATGTTTGTATGGTTAGAAATTAATTCTTCTATTTGTTTGATTGAATTGATGTTAAGTAATTATCTTGCAGAAAGCCAAAGACTGTTGAGGAAATCTTGAAGATTGATATCAAACCAGGCTGGAAAAAAGGCACGAAAATCACTTTCCCTGAGAAAGGCAATCAAGAGCCTGGTGTAGTTCCTGCTGATCTTATTTTTGTGGTGGATGAGAAGCCTCATGCTGTTTTCAAGAGGGATGGTAATGATCTCATTGTCAATCAGAAAATTTCATTGCTGGAGGCTCTCACAGGGAAAACTGTTGATTTGACGACCTTGGACGGAAGATATCTTACCGTCCCAGTAATGGATATCATCAAGCCCGGGCATGAGATTGTAATCTCAAATGAAGGAATGCCCATATCAAAAGAACCACACAAGAAAGGAAATCTTAGAATCAAATTTGATGTCACATTTCCATCAATACTCGCAGCAGAACAGAAATCTGATCTGAGGAGGGTCCTGGGTGGAGCCAACAACTAGTTAAAGAGTTGCTTATGATTGAGTTTGCTGATCACGCATCAAAACTAATTATTCATGTAAGTTAATTGAATGTAAATACGTTATGTTCTTCTCTTTCCTAGAGCAAGTTTGTGCATAGTAGGAACAAAGTTAGAAGCACTTTAAGCACTATTTTTACTGCATGTGGCGGGAAAAAACTGTCATCTATGACATTCGTCATTGCTGCCACAAGATGACTCCTAATTTAGATTTGTATATTAGCAATCTAATTTTAATCTCTTTTGCTTGATGCTGAAGGGGGGAAAAATTCCCTTCTGTATTATGTAATTTGGAAATGATGACATTAATGCATCGACTGTTTACACCTAGAACTTGAATGGTTGATATTCTTCACAGTTACAGATCCTGTTCCTGTTTTGGTAGTGTAGGGAATATATATACTATTGAAACTTGATTGTTGCTCCCCTGGCATTGTTTAAAGATGTTCGAAATCTACTTAGGTAATCCATTGAGTTCAACAAGAATAAATGCGCAACAAGAATAAATGGCAGTTTGTTTGAATATTAAGCGACCAATAAAATCACTTTTAGATGTAGCGGCTGAGAAGGTAAGAATTAGATTCTGTCCAGGCATGTTTATAGATTATCTTGATTATTAGAAGGGTTATGTCTGTGGCCTTGTTTGCTGGATAGAATGATGAATATGTTGAAAGTCATAAATTTAGTTGTGGACTTTGAAATTGTTGGTGGAGACATGGAAAATGGATCAATGGTAGGTGTGGACTTTGAATGTGAATTGAAGTAGCATACAAAATGAATAGTTGGGCAAGAATGTGAATTGGAGTAGCATACCAAATGAATAGTTGGGCAAGAATGTGAATTGGAGTAGCATGAAAAATGAATAGTTGGGCAAGAATGTGAATGGAAGAATTTATGGCCATTTTTGTTGACTTTCTCATCATCAATATGCCTATAAATACCAAGGCAATCTTTGTCTTCAAATATATAAGAAGTGAAGTAGTGTATTTCATTTTGAAATTTTCTTTTCCTTTGCAAAGCTATTGCAATAGCTTATTAAAGAGAGATTTTTATTTGTGAGGTTTATTTGCTTGTAATTTTCTTGTGAGTGTTAAATTTATTTCTCCTTATATAAAAATTTTATTGTCATCAATTCTTTGGTTCCAACATTTGGTATCAGAGCTTGATTTCAATGGCCTCCAATAATTCTATTCCGCTGCAACTTCCAAAATTAAATGGAAGGAATTACAACAATTGGGTTGTCCAAATGAAGGTATTTTTCAAGTCACAAGAATTATGGCATCTTGTGGAGAGAGGTTACACCGAAGTAACTGATCAAACGATGTTTGAAGCTTTACCGGAGGAGGAGAAAAAATTATTGGTCGAGAACCGCAAGAAAGATCAAAAAGCATTATATGCTATTTTCCAGGCAATTGAAGAATCGATATTTGACAAAATATCGAGTGCGGAAACCTCAAAGGCGGCGTGGGATATTTTGCAAAAATCCTACCAAGGAGATGATCGTGTCAGACGGGTGCGACTCCAAACACTACGAGGAGATTTTGAATCATTACGCATGAATGAGTCAGAGTCAATTGCTGGATATTTTGATCGTGTACAGTCTATTGTTAACCAATTAAAAGTTAACGGTGAACTACTCACAGATTCTCGAATCATCGAGAAAATTTTACGATCTTTGACAGACAGATTCAATTATGTTGTGACAACAATTGAGGAAGTACATGATCCTGCTACTATGACAATAGAAAGATTGATGGGTTCGTTGCAATCGCATGAGCAGCGAATGAACCAAAAATTTCAGACCTTAAATTCTGAGCAAGCTTTGCAAAGTAGAGCTCAAACAAATCGTGGAGGTTACCAACGAGGACAAGGTCGTGGATCTTGGCAAAATCAAGGTGGTGGATCGTGGCAAAATCCTGGACGAGGAGCCTGGCGAGGTAGAGGTGGAAACTCAAATTCCACTGGAAGAACACGAGACAAGTCTAAAGTCAAGTGTTTTAGTTGCAACAAATTCGGACATTACAGTTCCGAATGTCGATCAAAGGCACCGAGAGAACAGGGAGAACAAGCGCACGCAGCTGATGCTAATGGAAATATGGTGCTAGCATGCAAGAAGGATGATCCTAGCACTATGGATGCCAATATATGGTATTTGGATACTGGATGCAGTAATCACATGACAGGCAAAAAGGAATTTTTCTCACAGTTAGACGAGACTGTTCGTGGAGAAGTTAATTTTGGTAATAAGTCAAAAATTCCTGTGATGGGAATGGGGAACATTAGTATCAATTCCAAAGATGGTACTGATGTTACTATTGCAGATGTTTATTTTGTTCCTGGACTTTTTTGGAATTTGCTAAGTGTTGGGCAACTTTCCGAAAAAGGACACAAAGTAAATATCCAAAATAAAGTTTGTACCATTCATAGTCCGAACAACAAGTTGATCTCAGCAGTGCAAATGACGAGAAATCGGATGTTTCCATTGACGTTGCAGACAAATACCATTTCAAGTTTTCAAGCCATATTGAAAGACAAAAATTGGTTGTGGCATCTTCGATTTGGTCATTTGAATTTTCGTGGGCTAAAGTTGTTAGCTCAGAAAAAGATGGTGACTGGACTACCGGTGATAGATTGTCCAGATCAACCGTGTGAAGGATGTCTTTTGGGAAAGCAGCATCGTAATCCATTTCCAATTGGAAAAGCAAGGAGAGCAAAGCAACCACTGGAGTTAGTACATACAGACATCTGTGGTCCTGTGGAGGTAGAATCGATGGGGAAAAAGAGATACATCCTAGTTTTTGTGGATGATTTTACCAGAAAAACTTGGGTATATTTCTTGTGCCAAAAATCAGAAGCTTTTGGCAAGTTCAGAGAATTTAAAGCATTTGTTGAAAAGCAGAGTGGCTTTAATCTGAAGATTTTGAGATCCGATCGCGGTGGAGAATTCACATCAAATGAATTCTATGATTTTTGCAAAACTCATGGAATCAAACGTCAGTTGACTACTAGTTACACTCCTCAACAAAATGGTGTAGCTGAAAGGAAGAACCGAACGATTTTTGAGATGGCAAGGAGCATGTTGAAAGCCAAGAAGTTACCAAAACCATTCTGGGCGGAAGCTGTTGCATGTGCAGTATTCTTGTTGAATAGATGTCCCACAAGAAGTGTTCTTGGAAGAACTCCAGAAGAAGCATGGAGCGGTCATAAGCCAGACGCTTCATACCTACGAGTATTTGGGTGTGCTGCATATCCCCTTATACCAGATCAAGACAGAAAAAAGCTGGATGATAAAAGCCAAAAGTGCATTTTCATTGGATATAATGATGCTACGAAGGGTTATAAGCTTTATAATCCTATCACGGAGAAGGTGATTATCAGCAGAGATGTTCAATTTCTTGAAGAAGAAGCTTGGGACTGGAATCAAACAGTTGATGAAAGAAGAATCAACATTGAAGGAGAACCATTGAAGGAAGAAGAATCCCACAATAAAGAAGTTCCAAATTCACCTGCTAGTTCATCAGAATCACTAACTGAAGAACTAGAACTACGACGATCACAGAGAGTTCGTGAAATGCCAGCAAAATACAGGGATTATGTTGTTGAACGGAGAAATAACAGTGTTACTGATGAAGTCACTGATGAAACCATGGTGAATTTTTGTTTATTTGCTGATTGTGATCCTATTTCGTACGATGATGCAGCAGTAGATGAGAAATGGGTCAAAGCGATGGATGAAGAAATTAACTCCATTGAGAAAAATGATACTTGGGAGTTAACTTCTTTACCAAATGGCAAGAAGCCCATCGGAGTCAAATGGGTGTACAAGACAAAGTACAGGCCAGATGGTCAGGTGGACCGTTATAAAGCCAGACTAGTGGTGAAAGGCTACAAGCAAAAGCCAGGTATTGACTATTTTGAAGTGTTTGCACCAGTGGCTCGAATGGACACAATCCGGATGATTTTAGCTTTGGCGGCTCAAAATTTATGGAAAATTCATCAGATGGATGTTAAGTCTGCATTCCTCAATGGCTTTCTTGAAGAGGAAGTTTATGTGGAGCAACCACAAGGATATGTGATGCAAGGGCATGAAGATCAAGTCTACAAGCTGGAGAAAGCATTATACGGGTTGAAACAAGCACCTCGAGCTTGGTATACTCGCATCGATACATACCTGTTGGAGAATGGATTCCAGAAATGTCCATATGAACACACCTTGTATATCAAGTCAAATGATGATGGCGATATATTAATTATGTGTCTATATGTTGATGACTTGATATTTACAGGAAACTCTGAGAAGATGTTTGCAGAATTCAGGGAGGCTATGACTAGTCAATTTGAGATGACAGATCTGGGATTGATGTCTTACTTTCTTGGAATTGAAGTGAAGCAGACCAATGATGGCATATTTATTTCACAACAGAAATATGCTAATGATATATTGAAGCGGTTGAAGATGGAGTCACTTAAACCAATGCGAAACCCTGTAGCCGAGAGACTGGAATTGAAGAAAGAAGGAACCGGTGAGCTAGTAAATCCAACATATTTCAAAAGTATTGTAGGAAGCTTACGATACTTGGCATCGACTAGGCCAGATATTACTTATGGTGTGGGAATCATCAGCCGATTCATGGAGAAACCTTACCAATCACATTTGCAGGCAGCAAAGAGAATTTTACGGTATGTCAGCGGTACTCGTGGACATGGAATTTTATATACTCATACTAATGATTTCAATCTAGTGGGGTACACAGATAGTGATTGGGCAGGAGACACTGAAAGTCGGAAGAGCACTTCAGGATATGCATTCTTTCTTGGAAATGGAGTGATTTCATGGTCCTCAAAGAAGCAACAAGTAGTTGCGCTCTCAACAGCTGAAGCAGAATACATGGCAGCGACGTCAGCAGCATGTCAAGCAGTATGGCTGCGGAAAATGCTTTATGAATTGAGGCATGAACAGTCAAATCCTACACGGATTATGTGTGATAACAAGTCCGCTATCGCATTATCGAAAAATTCAGTTTTTCACGGGAGAAGCAAGCACATTGATATTAAGTATCACTATATCAGGACATTGATCAAGGATGAAGAGATTGAGCTAAATTTTTGTAAATCTGAAGATCAAATTGCGGACATTCTGACAAAACCACTGAAGGCAGATTCGTTCGACAAGCTAAAAGCAATGCTTGGAATTACCAAAATCCCAAACTAAATTTAAGGGAGGCTGTTGAAAGTCATAAATTTAGTTGTGGACTTTGAAATTGTTGGTGGAGACATGGAAAATGGATCAATGGTAGGTGTGGACTTTGAATGTGAATTGAAGTAGCATACAAAATGAATAGTTGGGCAAGAATGTGAATTGGAGTAGCATACCAAATGAATAGTTGGGCAAGAATGTGAATTGGAGTAGCATGAAAAATGAATAGTTGGGCAAGAATGTGAATGGAAGAATTTATGGCCATTTTTGTTGACTTTCTCATCATCAATATGCCTATAAATACCAAGGCAATGTTTGTCTTCAAATATATAAGAAGTGAAGTAGTGTATTTCATTTTGAAATTTTCTTTTCCTTTGCAAAGCTATTGCAATAGTTTATTAAAGAGAGATTTTTATTTGTGAGGTTTATTTGCTTGTAATTTTTTTGTGAGTGTTAAATTTATTTCTCCTTATATAAAAATTTTATTGTCATCAATTCTTTGGTTCCAACAGAATAAATGACATGCAAGAGTTGCACCATGTTCCATTTGTCAAACTGTTATAATATTATAGAGAAGGAATCATTAGGAAAGTTGGATGCATATATGAGAGACATTTTGTATGACTGACGCCAATATGTGAATGCGCCAGTAGATGCACGGATTTCCGATTCTATTCTTAATCCGTACATTAACTGTCTCCCATGAAGAATTTCCTGTAGAATCCACTTCGAACATATTCTTTACAAGAAGCAAACCACTCCATATGTTAAATATTTTTGGAATGATATATAAATTTCGTCCTAAATTATAATTGTTTAACATATTACTTCTCGAAATTAATCGAATTTTGGATTATCTATCTTTCAAGTTATTAAAAGTATAGGTAATACTCTTTATATTATTAAAAACTATATAAAATATCTTTAAATTTGTTAAAATATACTATTCACACGCTGCATGCACATGGGTTTCAACTTTTGGGAGACGGAGATAATATGATAAACGGTAAACGGGATAGTTTAGGAGAGAAACTATATATTATCCCATTATTCTTTGGATGTAAACTTAGTGGATAATAACTGATGGAGAACATTTTAAATAAAGCAAATGATTGCTTGCACATATATTACATAACAAAAACGAAAAGCAGAATGATTTGCCTCAACAAATTGGTGACTCATAATCTATTAGTCTTATTTTTCTTCAGCTGATTGTTATGATCCATTGGTTAGAGTGTACTTCGCAGCATCACAGTCTATCATATTATGTGATTCTTATCAATACAATCATATCCTGTGTTGCTCAATCTTGTTCTGCAGTCCCACTTTGTTCACTCCTACTATCCTGTCCACTTCTCTTCCTTTCTTGATCAGTACAAATGCCGGCAATGAGTTTGCCCCAAATTGATCCGCCACCAACTGTTATTTCATCACACAGTTTTTATTATATCTTCAGTTCTCAGAGATCAACCAAGGAAAAGAAACAGAAATCATGTCAGTGGATGATACTTACCATGAACTTGTCCACATCCATCTTGATAAAATCAACATCTTTATACATAGCAGCAGACTCTTTGACAGCAGGATCTATGAACCGACAAGGTCCACACCATGTAGCTGTGAATTGAATCACCAGCTTCAACACCAGAAGATAAAACCATAATAAGAACCACAAACTATAATCAACATAAGCTGCAGCAGATAAGCAAAAATTATTAAACGAAGTTAACTACCAGTTTGCTGTTTCGCTTAGACGCGTCAAAATAGGCTTTCCATTGATCTATGGTTCTGATTTCCACAACCTGAGATTGCTTTGTGTCTGAAATTTCAGGTGTTCTATCAAAACTATAAATTCTTGATCCCATACTCCATCTTCTTTGAAGAAGTGGGAAACGGAACTCCATTGCTGACATATTTGTGGATTTGGTATTGGTTCTGAAATCAAGTTTAGAGGAAATGAATGGCTTTGTATAAATGGATTGAAGATAGAAGTGAGACGAGGGGTTGCTTTATATAGATGATGTTGAAGAAGGGAAGTTTATTTTATCTTTATTTTGAGAGAATTGATTCCAAGTAGTGGAATGCAATATGGACCGTCAGAAATTAATATGGAAATACTTGGGGCACAAAAACAAAATTCAGCCATCAATAATCTTAGTGTATAAACTATAAAGAGTTATTTTAGCAGTGGGAACCCATTGTTTTTCACCTCATGATGCTATTTTTATAACAGCTTAGAGATTCTATGTTACAGTTGTAACATTCTTTTTTGTCTGTCAAGTGCTTGAATGACACTGACCTGCATATTGATTTAGAGGTGTCCCGTTACAACTCTAGTCGGACTTTTCATTACGTGATTATATTTACTATAACTTCTAGAAAGTTTGAAACAGTAATCAAGCTACGTTAGGGAATACATGCCTTTGTCCTTCAAGAAATTAATTAAAGAGCACTGAAAAGGATTTGCTGCCAAAGTCAATTAGGATTATTATATTTGTGGAAGATCTTTTGATTGTTAGGGAATTTGCATATAAGCATTTGCTTCCCTCTGTTTATTATTGTTATTTTTATGATGGAATCAAATCTATGTAGCCAAATAGGTGTATATGTTTATATGTATAATCTCGAGTTTCGGACTCGGATATAATATTCTGGCCGACATCCGTAGCTGAAGTTACAAGAACCACATACTAGACCATCCACTTACGTCCTCGTATTCTTTACAGTATATATGTCATTCTCAACACAGTAATCATTTGCTAAGGAAGCTAAATGCAGTTTATTGTTATTTGTTTATTTTCTCGTGGTAACGACAGCTGAGAAAATATTGCTGTATTGTATCCAATCAAGCATATATGCTTCCCTTCTAATCAAGAAATTCGCAAGAATGTGTGATTGGCGGATGGTAACAGAGCATAAAAAGTTTTATATTGTCCTTTGCATTGTTATTTTATACTAAGCCTGAACAAGCTCTAGTCTACTGATTTTAGTTATGAGTTTTGAGTTCCAATCAAATATTTCGTAGTGTTTTGCGATCACCTATGCGCAGTTTGACTAAGAATTCCAACTAACAGAAACCCAAGTGATATTTGTCAAAATATGTAAAGAGAGAGAGAGTTCAAATGGAAGAGAGGGGATATGACCGGATTAAGAAAGTGAAATGAGATCTATAAGAAAGAAAGAGTGTCCGATCGAATTGAGATAAACATTTTGATGCCTAAGTCAATAAGGATTTTAGAAAGAGAAAATACAAAGAGATAAGGTTTTAAAATGACGTTACCTTAATTTTTCAAAAATGGGACTATTTATAGAAGAGAATGGTTGATAGACATCGTAGGTATTTGGGTGCGTGGCCTAATAGACCTAATGCCAGTGGTAGCTGAAAGAATAGGCGAAGAAGGCGTATCAGAAACGTGACTGCACAGACACCGGCATCAGTATCCAGACAAGTTGATTGATTGAGATCCTTCTTTTTCTACACTTTAGGAGTAAAATATTGGACCGAAATAATGAGTATTATTACCGAGCATTGCTTAACATTCCATTTCCAGTTCAAAACTGTCTATCAAACCCTAAAGCCTATTATTCTAATCCCATCAAACAATTAAAATACGTTGAAACCAAAGATAGAAAGCAACTGTAGAGAATATAAGCCAACTGGAATCAACTTCACATTCAGCACTAGAAAATGGCAAATTGAATGGGAAAATTGCGGCTAACTTCAAATTCTTTCAACATCATACGCACCCTTTATATATTAAATATTAAATCAAAAACAGATTGAAGAATCGTATTTAGAAAATGTTGTGCAAAAAGAGTAAATAAATTCCGAGAAAAGAAAAGACAAATATATGGAACTGAGATTATGTTTCATATTATTTGACTTGTTCAGTGGAGCTATGTGGCCACCATTCTCCAAAGAAGAATCAATTAAAGAGGAAGATTTATCCACCATGAGTGAAAGATGAAAGCAATGAAATAAATCACTGATAAAGGAACCCATTAACAATAAACAATTATTAACTATAACTGTCGAACAATTTGATATTCTATATGGCTTAACATAGCCTAAGAAGGACCTTCATACCATTATATGAAGAAGAACGACACAAAAGTATGCTTGTTTCGTGGTTTAATGTGTAATATTTTGTTCAATTTTACAGAATACTTCTTCATAGTTATCTTATAATTTAAAATTCATAAATTTTCACCACTCCTTCCAACATCCTCGTCCTCTCTCCGAAAATCTAAAGTTTCAGACCCCTTTTCTTCGTAGAGATGTGCTAAATGCCTGCTATTGTGAAACGCTGTTTAGATGCTCTATGTTTTGGCCCAATTTTTTAACAATCAGGAGCAGGGCCAAGCAAAATCGAAATCGAGTTGTGCTCGTTTACAGCTTCGTTTTTATTTTTATTTTTTTCACATTCCAGAAATAAATAGCAATACTTAATTGACTGCAGAGAAAAATAAGGGTATCCTGGATGGTAAATTCATTAATTGATCAAGAGGATCCCACATCCATAACAAGTTCATGCAAAAAAGCAAAAACCATTTTCACCACCCACCTCCGGAACTCGTAATCACACCCTACCATCACCCAATCGATACTCACGTTATGAAGCTACCCCAACATCGGCTGGGCCATGACCTCCCTGAACTGGCTGACCATGGTTGTTATAAGGGTGCCCGCCACCTCTGCCACCCCTTCCCCGATTGTTATAGTAATTCCTTGGATAATAGTTTCCGAGCTGGTCATAATATTGGCTGCGACCATTTTGGTAACCACCGCCACCACCTCCTCTGCCACCACTTCGACCACCGTGTCCATTCGGATAGCCTCTACGGCCACCACCACGTCCACCTCTTTGGTTTTGGTAGTTCCTTCTCGCGACATACTGTCGCTCTTTGGAGTCTACATCCCTCTGAGTGTGTTCTGCTTCTAACTGTTTAGACTGTTCTTGTTCGTCTGAGACCTCTTCTACAGGGATCTCAGGCTCAAGTTCTTCCTGCAATGGAAAAATTAATATGTTAATAAGAATGCACAAACCGAAAACGTGGCTTGATACCCAAAGTTTAAGAACCTTCTCAAATTCCTCGCCAGGGCTTGATTGACTATCTCCAGTTTCATGTCCTTGGAGATTTGCTGTCTCTTCATCCTACAGTTGAAAGAAAACCATGAATTTAGAAAGTATTCAAAAATTTAAATCTTGAGGGTAATCCAAACATGATTCAACAACGTGAAGAAACAAATTGTAATAATTCTAATATAGTCAATAAAAATATTTATCATTGCCTCGTGCACAAAGTTCCTTCAAGCTAAGATTCATTACCACCCCTAGACTTCAGATAGAAAAATAAAAAGCATAAATGCAAAGGGAAAAAAGTTTTCTATAGAAGGGCATGCATTTATGCTAAAAATCAGTCAGAATGTCTCCAGGATCATTTAGGTAAAAATTCTCACAAAAAAACTTAGTTATGACTTGATGAAGTTTTGTGCCATAGAATAATAATTCATTTTAGACAGCATACACTTAAAACCATTATAAACAAGAGAAGTGTTAAATGCCCTTCTCTTTTACCTTCTCCATTATCTTTGATAACATGTGGCCATGAACTGAAATATTGGAATTTCTTGAAACGGCTCATGCCTCATCATTTCAGTGGGGAGGTAAAAGAGAAGTCACAAGAGAGGTCTTAGCACTCCTTTATGAAAAAAATTCCCGAACAGTTTGCACCCCAAATGGCGTAAAGTCTATCACATTACTCTCTTTATTGAACATTGCATCAAACAAACTATAAAAGAAAAATAAATTTTGCTAAAACACTTGCAAAAGTGAAGGGCAGGAATACACATAGACTTGATACCAAGAATGATAAATTGGAAGAAGAATAATAAGCATATGATTACGTAGAGATTCATAGAATACATGAGTCTAAGAAAAATAAGAAGATACCAGAGTCGCCTTCTGCAATAGACTAGAGCTATGGAAGCTTAAAAAAGGTAAAACGAGAAATAATAACATATTTTTTAAGAGATTCTGATATTGCAAATTTAAAATACTGGCATAGTAAATTTTGATTTCCGAAATTAAAATCAAATACCATTTGACATCCAAAACTGTTGCACATCTTTCAGAGATGGACAGCCAATAAAAACACATCCCAAATAGCCACCTAGCAGCACAAGTTATGGAACCCAGGAAACCAAGAATAGATGCATGTATTATCAGTATTCATTGTTTATATGAAAACCGACATATTTCCAAAGATTAGCTCAATAATGATTTTTCTTGTCTAAAAGAATAACTCTGCAGCCTAGGTAATCTAAAAGGACACCTACTTTTAGATGGATTGATAAGAACATTCTACCTCTTTATTCTGATTTATTATTATTATTATTTTTTTTGTATGAAGAAGGATCTTAAGAGGACAAGCACAATATAAACTTAGGCATTTTCAAGATAAATTGAGTATATACTCTCTCTCTCTCTCCCTCTCTCTTCTTCTTCTTCTTCTTTTTTTTTTTTTAATTAAGAATAAAAAGAAAGGTTACTGATATCAAGAACCAGAAATCAAAAACATCGATCCCATAACATGCCAACCAAGACCCAGTAATACCTCCCAGCGTGTTCTTTATGGTATAGACAAGACAATGATTTTGAAAGAGTAAACTAAGAACTAGGAGAAAACTGGATGCATATCAGTAGTTTTGGCAACATCATTGCAGTAAACAACCATGGCATAACCTCATGACACCTACTTTTAGATGGATTGATAAGAACATTCTACCTCTTTATTCTGATTTATTATTATTATTATTTTTTTTTTGTATGAAGAAGGATCTTAAGAGGACAAGCACAATATAAACTTAGGCATTTTCAAGATAAATTGAGTATATACTCTCTCTCTCTCTCCCTCTCTCTTCTTCTTCTTCTTTTTTTTTTTTTAATTAAGAATAAAAAGAAAGGTTACTGATATCAAGAACCAGAAATCAAAAACATCGATCCCATAACATGCCAACCAAGACCCAGTAATACCTCCCAGCGTGTTCTTTATGGTATAGACAAGACAATGATTTTGAAAGAGTAAACTAAGAACTAGGAGAAAAATGGATGCATATCAGTAGTTTTGGCAACATCATTGCAGTAAACAACCATGGCATAACCTCATGACACCTACTTTTAGATGGATTGATAAGAACATTCTACCTCTTTATTCTGATTTATTATTATTATTATTATTTTTGTATGAAGAAGGATCTTAAGAGGACAAGCACAATATAAACTTAGGCATTTTCAAGATAAATTGAGTATATACTCTCTCTCTCTCTCCCTCTCTCTTCTTCTTCTTCTTCTTTTTTTTTAATTAAGAATAAAAAGAAAGGTTACTGATATCAAGAACCAGAAATCAAAAACATCGATCCCATAACATGCCAACCAAGACCCAGTACTACCTCCCAGCGTGTTCTTTATGGTATAGACAAGACAATGATTTTGAAAGAGTAAACTAAGAACTAGGAGAAAACTTGATGCATATCAGTAGTTTTGGCAACATCATTGCAGTAAACAACCATGGCATAACCTCATAACATTGCTAACAGCCCTCCCTTTCTCCTAGTAATTTCTTTTCCATTAAAAATAAATAATAAAACAAGCGGGACATGAGAAAGCATGTAGAGAAACACAAGAACCACCAGCAGATTCATTGATCTCTCCAACAACCGCAGATTGAGTTACATTCATGTTCACGCAATCCAACAGAACTATTACAAAGACTTGCAATTCACAAGCACTTGAGACATTATACAAAATCATATGATGGCCCTAACTAAACAAAAGCAAGACTTCATTTTTTCGTATTTATATATAATTTGATTCATATTCATAAACACAAGAAACAATCATGCTAGAACCAACATTTGTTTTGAACTCACATCTTTACATTCACACTCAAGCAATAATACATGAATCCGGTTTACCCCAATGAACATATGCATCAAATATAGTCTACATGCCATGAGAACTTGTAAAGCATATTCAAAACCCTAATTTCAAATGATGTCCAATTGATATGTAACATTAAGTATTTTTCCTATAGGGTATAATTAAACGATGCCTCTTGCAGCATGTTACATGGCCAAGCATGGAATTATCCATTATCCAGAATTACCTAAAGAACAATGCACTTTTTGCTCTTTCAAGCACATGATCGATGTTCTATTGCCATTTCAAAACACACTTTTATGCTAATATGTGAGCATATAGGCCTCAAATTGTAGGTAAAAGGATGGTTCCACATCTCCAATGGTACAGCTTAGTTAAATACAACATCAGCAAGCCAAGGCTACTAAGAAGTTCACAAACTCCTACTGTTAAGTTTTTGAAAAAAAGTATGATCACCACCTTTCCATATATATGTGATTGCATAAAAAAGAGTAGCTTGGGATGTCAAGCTTACATCTGCTCCGGGCACATATACCTATTCTTAGGTTAAATAAGCAATGAGTGAATGAAAGCAACAAAAACCCGAACTTATGTGAATTTCATGCCTTATTAAAAGCCAATCAATTTTTCCTGTAAAAAGGTAGAAAGGAGGGAGGATCATCAAAGAAAGCCCTTTTGCCCAAATTTGGCAGATTCTAGCCACATGCAACCAATCAACCGCCCATATCGATAGACTGATCGAAATTCTCTACTTCCAGATAAACAGTGGCATCATAAATCAGATGCAAAACGAAATCATAAATCAAAATCCCAGGCAAATATGAAAGGCAGTCTAGAAGAAGCTTCAGAATGTAAACTAAATAAGACAAATAACGTGAATGCCATGAGATGACATCATAAATCAGATGCAAAAAGAAATCATAAATCAAATGCAAATACATATGTCAATCAAAATAAATAGCAAATGAAACATGAATCAAATGCACAATAAACGCATAATTTACAACGAAGTAACAAGCAGTATCTTTTATATGCAAGTTAACTAGTAAATAAACTTGTACCTCCTGGTACTGCTCAGAAGAGCCTTCCACTTGGACTGGCACTGAGATAGGAACTCTATGAACAGGAACCTCAAAAGAGCCGTAATTTCCAGCCGCAGCCACTTCCACTGGAGCTTTCATCTCCGGTGTGGTGATCAAGTAATCAGAAGCCATAATCTTGTTCAGCCTTTCCCTGAGCCCCGCGTCTGCAAAATAAAAAATCAAAACATCAATTAACTGACATAAACACTGCAAACCGAACTCGAACATTACAAAACTAAACAAATGGACACTCACAGGTAATGTTATCATTGGAATCAATAGGCTGGTCTGAGTTAGCAAGCCACAACTTGGCGTGCTCGACACACCGCTGCAATGCATTCTTATGAGACAAGCTGGAGTCCACAGGGCGTGAAATCAGCAAACCGCCAAGCTTGGAAATCATATCCAAATCTCTTTCGCCAAGCAGATCCGTAGCATCATCAGTCACATAATCGTAAGTCAAGCAGCAACCTCTCTCGTGCGTCCGAGTCAACATCGTGGCAGTGAAGTCGTTTTGAGACTTCACATCGAACAACGACCCAAAATACAACAAATTCAACAGATCCTCCACCAGAACACCACCACCGTCGCTGCGATTACCTTCGGCGGGCTCGCAATTAACTTTATCGCTGTCGTCCTTCTCAGCAATCGCATTATCCGAGACGGAAGACTGCTGCTGGTGACGCTGGATAGCGAGGGCTATTTCTTCAGAGACGGCGACGGAGATAGGTTGCTTGAGCTTCTCGAGCTCCTCAATTGCGGCGCAAACGGAGGGTTTAGAACGCAAAACGTCCTCTTGTTCTTTATTGATAGGCTTGCCTTGAGAGATGGACTCCTCCATCTGAATAATACGATTGTACTTCTTGCGCAGAGCACGGAGACGCTTGTTGATAAAGCTCAGGACAGGTCCATCAGTCACTTCTGAAGCAGTAGATGCCGCCATTTACCGTGGAGGTGAAGTCGGTGGTCAAGATGAAAGGAAAACACCTCCGGGAAGGACGGAAGCGGCGGTGAGGGTTTTGAGTGGGGTCTGGAGAAGAGGCAGGAGGAGGGCAGAGGAAGCGGCGAGGTGAGATTTTTAGGGGGAGAGGAAGGGACTAGAAAGAGTTTCCGAAAGGGTCTCTTGAAATATGAGAAGATTACTCAATAAGTAGAAAAGAACATGGATTTTAATGATACGGGGAGTACGGCTGTTTATTTGATTGAATTGGAGAGGAGATATCGGGTCAAAATTGTTTTGACCCGAACCTCTAAGTCATGGGGCAAAATGTAATGGCCAATGCCCAAGTTTTGGCTGAAAATGATAAAAAAATGCAAATCAATTTCTAAAAATTAACAAAAAAATTATATAATTTATATACTAAAATTTTATTTGATATAAGATCACCTCTAGTATTTAAAAATGGAAGTAATTTGAACGCTGAAATAACTGTTGACATTTAAAAATTTAATATGTATCACTTAAAAATTAGATCAATTTTTTTAGGTGTCAAATTACTCCGATTTTAAAATTTAAAAAATAGTATTACATCAAATAAAATTTTAGAAATCACATTACCTTTTTTACCAAAAATTAAAGACCGAATTGCACTTTCAGCAAATAGAATTTTAAAATTTAACCAAAAAAATACAATTAACATATTAAAATTTTATTTCGTATAATATCATGTCTAATTTTTAAAAATTGAGATAATTTAGCTCTTGAAATAACTGTTTGCACTTAAAGATTAAACACATGTTATTCAAAAATTAAATAATTTTTTAGGTGTCAAATTGCTTTGATTTTAAAACTTCAAAAAATATATTATATCAAATAAAATTTTAAAAACTATATAGTCTTTTTTATCAAAAATTAAAAACCAAAATGTACTTCCAGCCGCTGAAAATAGTATATCCCAAATTTATGTAAGAACGTGTTGGATTATTTAGGTTGGGTATGCATCCACCAAAAAATTTTCGAGTTATTTGAAATTTAGGGTTTGCTTGAAATAAAAGAATTACAATTGTGAAATTTATTTACAAGTGAATTTCATATGAAATTTATTTGTAAATAAATTCTTATACTTGAAATAAAATAATTAATGTATAAAATTAAAAATGAACTACTTAATTTTATATTTAGAATTAAGGGTGTGCATCGGTCGGGTTCGGGTGAATCCGACCCGATTGATCCGAAATCCGAAATTCTTATATTTCCCTCATCCGACCCTACCCTATATAAATATTGGGCCTCTATCCGATTAACCCCATTTTTTCGGGCTCCAACCCAAATAACCCGAATTTTATTTTTTTAATTTATATATTTAAATTAAAATCCTAAATTAATACTAATAAATAATATTAAATGCCATAAAAATATTTTAAAAGTAAAACAAACTAACAATTTCAAAATGACATTACATATATATTATATATTATATAATATTGTAGATAAATTAGTTTTTTATTTATATATTTAAAAAAATTGGATTGTTCGGTCAGGTTCGGGTCAGTCGAATTTTCACCCGACCCAAAATATATCTAATATTAAAACCGAACCGACCATATTAATCTGATTAATTTCACCCGAATTGGTCGGTTCGGGTTGATAGGGTCGGCTCGGTTTTTGCACACCCCTATTTGGAATAAATGAATAAAAAAATTCATTTTTAATTTATTTCCTTAAATGTCAGTACATAAAAAATAATATAATATTACGTCTATAGAAATTATACCAAATAAAATACTAATTAACTATTCCAATTAATTTTATACAAAAAAAAAATTCAATTTACAAAATATAAAAATAAAAAAAAAATACTGATCCGATAATATTAATTGAGAAATTGAGAAAGAAGGAAACAAAAATCATTCAAAATACAAATATGATTGAAAAATTAAGGAAGAAGAGAAAGCAAGGTTAAAAACATAAGACACATATATATAATATAATAAGAATATTATGATTTTTCAAAATTTGACTCTTTAAAAATAAGAAATTCATTAGCAAATTTCATCTATTTTGATGAAATTTGATGAAAGTATAATAAATCCCATAAAATTTAATTTATGTAATTCAATTTTCATTTTTTTTAATATTTTAAGCATGAAAAATTAAAATTATAAATAAATTCCATAAAATTTTATGAAATTTATTCATTTCAAGCATAGTCTTGAAGTATTTTTTTTTTTGTTGAAAATTTCAAATTTAAAGTATTAACGATATCTCATATTCATTACCAACATACTGCCCTTTATACGTTATATAGAAAAATAATAATTAGTACAACTTGGGAGTTAAGAGGGAAACCCCCTCCATTTCAATTGGACAAACCCTGATTATCATCAATTATTAGATGCAAGGATTTTGATATTTGAGAAGCCCAATTTCTTTCCCACAAACAAGATCCCATGACGAGGCTTTTTGAGGCGTCTTAGTTCCAAGGACGAGGGCTTGCAAAGAAAATTGGAAGCCGAATATCCATCAGCAATAATTTAATAGTAACAAATACAACCAGATAAGACCCCTCATCATCCTTCAGCACCAGTGTGTGTAGTACAAATATATCACATATATTGGCACGTGCCTAGCAGTATAACATAATTGGGCAGAGTCGTACGAGGTCACTATTTTATTTTCTGATTCATAACACCTCACCAAGTCAGCCAAGAGTATAGTAATGCATCATAATGCAGCTAATCAAATAGTGATAATTACATTTAATAATAGCATTTTGCAGGAGAACCAGCCCCTTCCCGCACCCTGCTCCAATATAAAGATAACTGGCGTTGCAGAATGGTACTGCTCTAGAATTCCCACCCTGCACCAATAGATCCTTTACCTTAAAAACTACAGTAAATTCTGTTGCATCCACTGGTTTCTTGCAAGATGTGCATTTTATGGTGATGTGAAGAATTATGGGAGCAAATGAACCAGTAAATTTGGTGACGTTCAAAAAATTCAGATGGGCAAAAGGCATGTTTCACTGAGCACCAGAGTCCAATTTGTAATTGCTTCATTCTCCAATTTAATAGGGCTCAATAAAAGTCTACTACTTCAGGGAAAGTAGCTTTTCCCGAGTAGACATACTGCATCTCCTCTTTCCACGTCTGCATAGCCAAAAATCATTAGCTATGAATGACAGCAATACAAAAGCTACTAGTAAAAAGCCATAAAAACTTGCCTCGTGTCGAAAGGCAATCCTCATTGGGGGTACATTCGTCTTATGGATATCATTTCCTTCAGGACCTCTTACAAAATATTTGCTGCCAAGCCAATGCAACTGCAAAAATAAC
This sequence comes from Excoecaria agallocha, assembly GCA_037975025.1. NCBI lineage: Eukaryota > Viridiplantae > Streptophyta > Magnoliopsida > Malpighiales > Euphorbiaceae > Excoecaria > Excoecaria agallocha. The sequence continues at coordinate 638,771 of JBBPFJ010000023.1, read as the reverse complement.
AAGAATACAAAACATGAAGTCAATCAACAGATGCCATTACAATACTGATGCAATTATGATATCAACACAAGTTGCTTCAGATCTATGCTGGGAGATTTCCATCAAGTGTAATGCTCATAACACAAGTGCACTGAATTTTAGACATTGTAAATATTCGGAATTGCATGGACAAGTTACTGAGCAGAAAAGCTGAACTAATTCTTAAGCATGTAGGTGCATGCCTATGGCATTCATCAATTTCCCCACCTTTGCCGTATGGGAAAACCCGGATTGATATACAGAATTTCTTGCTATCTCACAAAGGTCGCATGAACTGAGCTTCCACACCTATAAAAGGATTAAAATTCTATAAATACAATACATCATTGCAACACAAAATAGAGGAACAATAAATCAGATGAAAAGACCTTTGCTGCAATGCTATATTCTTCCACCAGTGCTTCCCTCGTTAAATGAATTTGCAAAGGATCATCAGATGAGAGAGAAACATTCAGACCACGTAGGAAGAACATGGGAAATGGGTTTCGATGATAATCCAGGAAAAGGGAATTGTTGCTCAGAGGTGACATAGCCAATCCAACCTGATGATGAAAGGAAAAGGTTGCTCATGAATAGCCAGCATATATTAGCAAAAGCTAAAAAAACCAATAAACCTAATAAAGACACAAAAGGGTTAGCAGGTGCAACAAAATTGTCTAGTTCCTGAAGGTGAAGCACCTCTTGGAACACACTTGATAACTCCAAAGATACAGGCACAAAGGCTCTTCTCATTGATAGTGAGGCTTGGGTCTCCTTCAGCACTACAGTACAGTCTGACTCGAATAAAATTGCACGCTCATAGTTACAAACCAAAGCATTTTACCACCACCCTAAACAATAGCCTCAAGGGAGTAAATATGAAATGTACAATATTTGGCAATATTAGGACCACATTAGGAGTTGTTCTACTTCTCCAAGGGGCAAGGTTGGTTGTCTATATACAACAAATACATCATGCTGATTGGCAGGCAATTCTATTCCAGAATGCAGTCAAGAGAGGATTAAAATCCCAAGCTTACACCATCATTTTCAACTCAATTTGGATGCCAGGACTTTTAGAGCTAACCTGAGCAAGGTAATACAAGTATTGCAAAACAGGAGATTTCCGCAAGTTAATCCCATGAGATATATTATGGCACACAAGGAAAGCAGCAGCCAAATGGTCAATATCACCAGCCTGCACAGATTGAAAGTACTATCAGCAGACAGCAGTATAGTTCAATCTAAACGAGATGTCCATAATACACAATAACCTCTCCACAGTGTGGCCGAAATTTTATGGTTGGCAGTCCTTTAGATTCACGAAGCTGAAATAGAAAGGAGAATTGTTAGATTTCTAATAATGCTAAGCACAATTTTTCTTTCTTTCCTTTTTTCAAGCTAAATTAAGAAAATAGATGGTCAAACAATAATAAACAACACTAATTACAATGATGCAGCCACCAAAATCAACTTACATGATGAAGATACATTTGTACAACTTGATAAATCAGGTGACTCTCCCAAACAGATCCATCTGATTTAAGTAAATTTTTTATCCTACATTCTGGTTTGACATTAAATAATTTTTCTCATCTGATTATCTCAATTCAATATTCAAATCAGTTGAAATTTTAAGGTAACACCATGCATTCAGGAAATCAAAAGATAAAAATCACGAACAACAAGCACCAGCCACAAGTACATCTTAGACCAAAAATGACAGACTGAACTTGCTATAAATTGGTTCTAACAACCTGGTTCAACATTTCAATTGACAATGAAACAAACACCCCAAACGTACAGCATAGTCCAAGGAAACAAGCATGTCGTAGAAACCTTATTAAGGGTATACAAGTTGGCATAGCAGTAATAAGCATAATAGGAGTAGGCTGGATTGAACTCATTGGTCCATTCAGCTGGTGTAGGCATGTGCTTAGTTGGACGCCTTTCAGGTCTACTTTCATCATCAACAATATCTAATCCAACAACCTGCATCAAAAAAGGATTAATTAACAGTTAATTATTCATATGCTCATAAATGTCAGTATGTAGGGACATAGTCCTCCTCCCATCCTGATAAATAGACCGCTTTGGCATGTTTGTCTTCACCTATATGTCTGATTGTGTGTGGATGCTTGTAAAATGCGTAAACAACCCAAGTAATTACAATTTAGAGATTAAAAAATTCATTTTGCTGGACTTCACACAAGAGGAAGAAAAATTTGGCAACTATTCAAAGTTACATTCTACACAATTATCAACTATCAAATTTTGATAAATAAATTATGAAAGAGCATACAATGACGTAGCAAATTAACCTACCCACATTAGGAACACGTGTAGTTGAGGATGAGAATTTGGATTGACTGTGACTTCAAATAGTGGAATAAAAACATTATCAAGAATATTCTGAAAAGATTTAACTGTCCCCATTTGCTTGTACACATTGTATAGTCGTGGTAACTGCACATTTAAAAATCAATATTGATATGGAAACAGGAAAAAGATGAAGATAAAGCAAACATAAAAGTGCATAAGCAAAAAAAACAATAATTTTACAGCTAGCCAAGTACAAGTATCATGGACGTAATGCACCTAACAATAAATGATTTTTAGGATATAAAAATAATATTTTAATAATGAATTGATGCAAAACCAACTCTTTTCTTTTTAGCACCTCTCTAACTAGTGAATTGACTATGGCTTAAAATTGTTCCAAGTGAATAGAAAACAATAACAGAGAAAATTTCACTTTTTTTTTCCTTAAAGTTTGGATGAAGACAAACATATTTTCCAAAATCTTCGAGAAGTTCTCCAGATTAGAGTATGCAAAAACAACTCCGATGTTTCTCACATTTATCTTTTTAGCAAACAGATAAAACCCAATCATAGTCACATCTATCCAACAAACAAATGCCAGATTAGTTGAGTACCTCCCAAGGAAGTGAGATCAACCAAAATCCTACAAAGAAGGGCTTGCCACAATCTCAAGCTGACACATAATTCTTACGGAGTAATTTTGGAAGGTATAGATCAGCTAGTTCAATCAAAATTACAGGAGAATACCTTGAGAAGATGAAGGGAAAATAGAGAGGAAAAGAGAAAAGATGAATTAATTATTACAAACCAATTTTAGGGTTGAACACACAAATGAATGGTTTTTGGTGCATCAGAATCCTATATAAGCTAAACAATCATGGATAGCTCTCCCCTTCCCAAATGGCCATCTCATCCAAGTCTTTAATACTTTCCTCTCAGCAGGGCTATATAACTTATGCAACTGTGGCAATGCTTCCTATCTATCTTATTGATTGTAAGGCCTTGATGGCCTTAAGTGATATCACAACTAATGTCAAGCATATAACAATCAATTGAACAGACAATTATTCACATAAGAATGCAGCAACCAGAGAAAAGACATAGGCATTCTAGATTTTACCTGGATTAACCAAACAGCATTCTCACTATAAATTGAATTGTTAATGAACCAACTAGCCAGTTGATCCCATTCACTTTGCTTCCTCCCATAAACGGAAATCCTGTACTCAGCCATCTGAAAAGATTGTAGATTGAAAATATAATTAAGGGCAAAAAAAATGCTGTTTCACATCGATCAAATGATGTTAATAGCTTGACCTTCAATTCAACTGTATTTAGTAACCAGAATCAAAGGACAAATGACAAAACACTTGAAACAAAGACCTAGCTAATAAATTCAGCTAACACACACCAGCATCCATGAGTTTATTCATGTCAACTTGCTATTAACATAATCAGAAAGCATAAAAAAGAAAAAAGTATACCCCACTTCCAGGAGTTAGATTCAAGTAGCCACAAACTGATTATCAGCTGAAAGCACCATTATAACCCTTAACTGGAGATAGTAGTTTACAAATAGTTCCTAAGAGCTATACATTATACACAGAAATAATCGTCCACCATATTGTTATGTCCCCAGATTAAGGATTGGAACACCACATGATGAATTGGAAGCTTGTCAAGGGAGCTGCAAACCCTCAGCTCATTGGATAGAGAGAGCCTCAAAACTCTTAACTCATTAAGTAGAAAGTCTCTAAACCTCTATAATTTTGATACAAATTCAGCTTAATATACTTCTTCATTTTCTGGCTCTTTACATAGAGCTTGCATATCGTCAAAATAGGAAAATCTAAACATAAATGACCAAATAGAAGAACCATATTCTAAACATAAACAACTAATTAGGAAAACAGAAAATAATAGAAAAATCAATACTACAGCTAATAAAACTATTCTACTAATCCTAATAAATTACTAACGGAAATAGAAAAACTCATGTAATAGTACTGTAATGCCAGCATCTATGACACTTATCTTGTATCAAGCTCTTTTTAAAGGCCTTTGATTTCACTGGTAATATTTTGGATTCCACAAAAAGTTAGAGAACAAGAACTTAAACAAAGGATATTGCAAACTCAATCCATTTTTTCCATAAAACTGCTAAATTAGGTCAAATGTCAATTAAAACTGAGATACAGCTTAGAGGATGTTGCGTCCAATATAGGCATAGGATTCTTCATACCAAATCAAAGAATAATGAAAAACCGCCTTTTTTTTCCTTTTTTCCAAATCTTCGAGTAAGAATCAATCTCTCAACTTGAAATCAAGATTATGGCTCCCAAAGAATTACAAATCATACAGATTGTTCGCCAGCAAAGAGCTATAGTAAAGTCATAGAAATACAATGAACTAAAAGATACGTCTATCTAATGTTGCTCTTCATAGATTTTAAATAGGGCAATGATTAAATGCCCTATTCAAGAGCTCTTGAAACAAGATAGAAAGAACATCAAGTCCGTGGTCCTACAAAGCAAATCACAGAGACTTGCAAACAAAATACAATTATTTTAAGCCCTGGCAATAATTTCCAGTATGAGGGAACAGCAGAATCTCTCTGGACAGGGAGTAATATTAGAAAAAACTTTATCACAAAACACTAATGCACCATATAGTAGATTAAGCAGTAGAGGTAAACAAAAAAGGAAGCATGAACAGAAAACTAGTCTCAACAATAATTAATTTAGGGGCCTTAGTAAAACCTGGTATTTGCTTGCTTCCAGATCTGATAGGACTTCTTTGGTAACTTCCGCCAAGAAACGTCCTGAGATAATTAACTTCAAAAATCAGTGCAATATTTCATTTCTTTACCAATATCAAAAGTTAAAAATTATAACATCACATCAAACATAAATGTAACAGTAGAAGAGATCCTGTTACTTAGACACAAATATATTTGATACATGGACGAAGGTTCTGAAAGGAAGAAAAGAATATTAAGGGAGAATAAACACAAAAGATGCAGGTACTATTCATGAAACTCTGAAATTAAGATTCACTTTTTCATGGTTTAATTGCTGACAGCATGGGGCACATAAGACCACTGGTAAACAAATGAGCTTCCCTAATCAAAAGGAAAACAACTAGCTACCTTCTAAATATGTTAGTCATTCTCCGGATTTCCATACACATACATCAACTGGTCAAGTGAACACAGAAGACTGCTACTGGCCATCGCTGGTGGTAATCATCGGTTATGATTAATTGTGGACAACCAGCACAGTTGCCCTTTTCATGAATTTCTTTCCTACAACTACAAATGGAAAAGAGATTGAAGTCCTCATAGATCCATAATAATTTTTCTCATTGAAAGATAGTTAACATTCTCCAATGCACCCCGAAAGTTTATTGAAAAAATTTATTTTCACCAGAGAAGGAAAAAAAAAGAAAAAGAAAAAGATGCATCATTTTAGAAAATGGTTTTTACATAACATTATCAATGGCCCAATTATTTCAAAAAAAAAAAAAGCATAAGATAATTTAGTATTGGGCAATCAAAATTTAAGCAGGGCAGGGAAATAGTAACCTTGAATAAGATTGTCCTGCTTTAGAAAAATTTCCCTGAGTCTACTCTGTCCACACGGATTATATTTGAGATTGAATTTGTCAAATCGATGAAAGGTACTTTTATCAGCATGGACATCCAATAGATCGACGTTCAAATCATACCTGAAATGTGATGCTCAAAAAAAGTTAGAATCATCAGAAAAGTTCCTCACATTACAAAAATAACAGAACAAAGCCAATTCATACCCACTCAGGTCCAAACTTTCAAAAACTTCTCTCAGAGTCATGTATTTTCCATCTCTGAATATAACAACCTGAAAACAATATGTCAAGAACAATAATTTCATATTGAAAACACATAAGAAAACACTACATTTCTAACCAACTAGAGCAGTTAAAAGACAAGGAAAGATCAGTGAGAAATCAGAATATACCTCATCAGGCTCCTTTCTTAGCTTTGATTTGATGAAGCGAAGAAGGTGCTTCTGGTTCATGCAAGCAGAATGATGCACATGCGTATCAACTTTTCTGATATTGTAGAAATCACGGTGTGGTGCACTCTTTTGAGCCAGAAACTCCTTATCTGCATTTACTAACAGGTGGAGGCGGAATTTCTGTATCAAATTCAGATATAAGTTCCAAGAGGAGGGCCAAGTACTCAAAACTTTAGCCTGAAATAATGTTTGTAACAGCCCACCTCCTCAAGAAATCGCAGTCGGTGATGGCATGCAGTGCGCACATTGCCAGTTGATATGATTCTTAATAGGTGGTGCATGTCAGTGAAAAATGACGTTGCATCAGCAACTGGGAAAGCTTCTACAGTATCTGAATCAAAAACGAGAAAAGAAATTGATAATTCACAAAAATAACTTTTCGCATCTAAGAATAACTCAGTAAAAATTATTGCACCATCTTCTGACTTGAGATTTAGCATTCATTCACAAATTTTATCCCAATCATTGTTGACAATTTTCCATTCACCTACTGTAAGCTTTATTTCTTCATGATACAATCCAATTTCCCATCTTTTTTTTGCATTTTGGGATTCAGTACCTAATTTCTTCTGATGTTTGAGAGCAGCATAGCAACTTCAAAGTTCACTATTTGAGCTCAAAAAAGTATCCTAGATTTCAATTTTTGCAAAGGAGATGCTAAGACAACAACTTCTAATAAATAGTAACCGAAGGCCAACTTCAAGATCACTAAATGAAACATTACCTATATTGCGGACCAGCAAGGACATTGATAATGCAAAACGGTTCAATTACAATAAATAGAGAGGGAACCAAAAGATAGGACAGTATAAAACAAGCTCCTAACACTGATTTTATGATAATGGTTTCATCATAAATATTAAGTTAAAAGTATAAATGACTGGAGCAATCATATAGTACATAATTGACTTGTAATTTTATTTGAGGAAGCAAATTCAAAAAGACACTGAACTTTGTTTAATTCATTTTATACGAGTAAAGAAAAGAATTGGCTACTGCTGAATATAAATCCAGTGGTATCACAATATGATTGATGGCTGAATTAAATTGAGTAATTTCCATGATGGACTAAGGATGAAATATATGGCTTTGTCTTCAGGGCACAAGGTTCTGAACAATGACAAGTTATTAGGAATTAAACAATTTCTCTAGCTACTTACCTGTTTCACTGGCATAAACACGTACAACCCCATCCTCCATCCTAAAGTGATGCTGCAAAATATTTCAAGGTACATAAAATATATATATATATATATATATATATATATATATATATATATTCAAAAAGGATGAATACATAAATAGATGGCTTCATTTAACTCTACAGAAATTATAAAGAAAATGATATTAGTAAGCAACAGAAAGTCTGAAAAGAACTTCATGCTGTTAAGCAGAAAATAACATACACTAGTTGCTGGGACAGGTTCGAAGAGAAATGGGTCGGATTTTGATCTCACTGTACTAGTTTCAGCTGCAGCCATCTTCTCCAATGGAGGACGCTCTTCCCGGAAAAGGTACCTATTCCGCAAATCCAAGCTTTCTCGGATCATCTTTAGCACTTCTTCCTCTTCTACATTTACTGACTCTGAATGTTTCACAAAAAATAATACATTCCAACTGTCAATTTCCGCAAACAAATTCAACTTGAAACAAGTTCTTAGACAGAAATGGACCAATTGAATAGATTGTGTCAACTAGTTGAAAATTTCAATTGCAACGTTTCCTTTTCCAATCAAATTGGGATTCAATCAAAAAAGATCGGTAATAGCACCCATACACAAGTTATAGATAATGTAAACAGCAAACTTCACACAAAAAATAGATAAATAAATAAATAAAAAGAACACGAATGAAGAAAAGTAGTAAAAAAGTGAGAATACCATGCCCTGTAGTTCTTGAAGGAACAATCACGGTGGTAAAAGCAGGTTCATTCTGCACTTGATGCATTACACCTGTATCTACCTTTCTGTCAAGTGGATCAATGCCAACCTTCGCTACACCTTTATTATCCCCAAGAGTCTGTTCTTGAATCTTGTCTGCACTGCTGCCTCCAAATGCTAAAATTGAGTTTTGAACGTTTGAACCAACATCCTGCAAGCTCATTTAGAACAATACGGTGTTGGTTTTACATTTTTCATTTTCAGTTATGAAAATTAATAGATCAGAACAAAGTAAAGAAAGTAAAAACGCAATCAAAAGTCCTTAATGCTCGCACTGCTAGTTAAGGAGAAAAGATGCTTATATGACCAATAAATTGTTTTCTTTGATTCTTCATAAGAGATATACAAACGAAGCAGAGCGTCACCAATTATAGCCAAGATGCATAATAAGCAGGCAACATTATTAACACTAGAATATGACTTGCACATACGTTTTTATAATTAGCAGAAGATTCCATATTCCCACTGCCAAAAATAATGTCATCTTCATCAGCAAATACTGTTCCTTCCTCGTCAGAATCTCCTATGCTTTCAAAAGCATTAGCATTAGGGGATCTTGGAGTGATTAGCCTGCCAAGAGATGCCATCCTCGTAATGGAACTAGAGTAATTAACAATTTTAGCCTCTCCTGCACAAGGCAGAGTTGAAACAAATTTAGTGGGGCCAAAGACTCAGATACACAGTGAAAAGCCAATTTCTTTCAATAGAGCACAGAAAATTCTCAATTGCTCTAAGCTCTCAATGTATATGTTATGCAGAAAGCATTTCCCACAATATTAGTTAGCAACAAGGAACAAGAAGTAATCAGCCAGCTTTATTCGGATAAAAAAATTTCCATGGCAGTTCCTTTTTCTAAAATAGCTCCTGCACCCCATCGAAACTATTATATAAGCAATTTCAAACACGAATCGAAATTTAAGTACTTAACTGCATCATGATAATCTCAAACTTCAAGCAATCTTTTGCCCATTGGTAACTATTAGCCGGTATCTAAAACATCGTTCTTTTAGTTTTTTAACATATTATACATAGAAATAAAGGTTCATCGTTCCAAAAAGACTTCTTTAACAAAACCCAAAAAACATAACTCATTAAAGAAATCGTTCCTGCTGTACACTTCCCCTCTCCAGTCAGGACAAGTTAGGGATAAACATCACTAATGATCACAAGCTAAAAGCAATAATTAGGATACGGATTCAAATAAACTTAGTCAAACCACCGCAGCTACAACATTGTTCTTTTAGTTTTTTAACATATTATACATAGAAATATAGGTTCATCGTTCCAAACAGACTTCCTTAACAAAACCCAAAAAACAGAACTCATTAAAGATATCGTTCCTGCTGTACACTTCCCCTCTCCAGTCAGGACAAGTTAGGGATAAACATCACTAATGATCACAAGCTAAAAGCAATAATTAGGATACGGATTCAAATAAACTTAGTCAAACCACCGCAGCTATTTACAATAATTACCATCCGTAGCAGATGTTCGCAGAGGCGGGAGTCCAGTGGGAATAAAATTAAGCCTATCTCCGTGACTCTGACTGCTAAACCTCCTAGACTGCTGATCAGACCTCACATCCCTATCAAACCAATCCTTATTTAAAACGACGTCAGGCATGGAACTCGATATCTTATAACTCTTAAGCAAACTCTTATCATCCAAAGACCTAAACACACTCCGACTCCACACTTTCCTCTCAGTAACCACCTCTCCATCTGAGCCGTAGGCATCATCATCGTCTCCTCCCCCATCCTCTTCCTCATCCACCGAGTCCTCATCGTCAGTGCCAAGGGATTGATTTTTAGAGGTTTTAGGAGAAGTACGGCGGATTTCGATAAGACGATCGAGAACTTGGTCAACGGTGCGCTTGTGAATATAAAACGCCGATATTGCCATCAATGAAGCACCAACTAAAGCCGCCATGGCTAAATGCAGAGACGAATGGGGAGAATCCATGGAAAATAGGCGACGCCGTTTTATGCAGGTAAGAATGGAACTCTTGTCTACAGTTAGAGAAAGGGAAAAACTAAAACAGAGTCGGGGTTTCAAATGAAATCGGAGAGAGGAAAGGGAAGGCAGTGAAGGAACAGTACCCAAATGAAGTGCGCGGATTTCAAAGTTGGTGAGACTGCTAAAAGAACACGTGTCACATTACTGTTGTAGATGGTCATAATGTTCAATATGGGCTGGCCCATCTTGTTAGAGATAGAAGGGAAGCCCACAACAGAAGTATCAAGCTATGCTTAATGGCTTTTTCAATTTATATATTGGGCTTAGGCCCATAAAGTTTCTTTTTAAAAAAAAAATTCTTGAAAACTGAATACCAATGTTTTGAGAAAAATAAAAAATTTAAAAAAAAAGGGAGAGAGAATCTGGGAAATGGAAATAGAGATAACTCATAAAACTATGTTTTAAATTATCACCAGCTATTATCTCTGTATAAACAATACCACTATTATTATTAAGAATTATATGAAATACTACCTAAACTTATTAAAAATATTATAATATCATTTATATTACTATTCAAATGCCATATGCACGTGATTTTTATACACTTTTATGATCTGTTATAAAGAAATATTACGATATTATTAATAAATTTATAAAGTCATTTGATAATTAATTAATTTAATAAATAATATGTTAAATTGTAATAATTTAAAAATAATTTATATATTATCCGAATAAGAATAATGACAATGTCATATTCTATAGCAATGAGTTAGAACAAAACGAAAAAAGGATAAGTCAACAAATGATTGCAGTATGTGTTTATCTTCCCAACACAGTGATGCATTCATGATGATCCAAGAGAAAGTTAGAACTTTATTGATTTTAGAAGCATTACGCAAAAAAATCAAGCATATTCTTGCAATTTTTTTTATAATTAATGTGTTTGGAAAAAAAAAAAGTGGTGTAGTTTGAAAAAAAATTGGACTTGATTTAGATTCTACAGTTACTTGCTGCGGATTCTGAACGAAACACTTGAAGAATGAATGGAGGATCGGGTCGGATTGAAGGAAACATGTAAAAATGTATTTATGTGCAATTGTCTACATAAGTTATATAATATATTATGTATAAAATTCTGAAAATATATTACAATTCAATATTTTAATGTATTTATGTGTAATTGTAAATATAATATGTTGAGTAGTTTGGTAACATGAAGAAAATAAAATAAGTTTTTAATTTTAATTTTGATGTAAGCATGTAAAAATGACATAATTAGTATTGACTGTAAAATAAAAAAAAACTTTATTAATGATTAGTTTTAGTATGAATTAATTGAAATTAATATAAGTAAAGTGAAATTTGCGTAAGTTTTTTTGTCAATAAATTATTTTATGTGTGGTTAAATATTATATATTAATATTTGATGTAGTTAAAATTAATTGCTTGTCTGGTATAATAATTAAATTAGTTTTTTATGTAGCTAAAGTTATATATTGATACAGATGTAGTTAAGTTATTGTTTATTATATTATATTTAAATATTAAATCTAACAAAATATTTAACGTAGATAATATGATTATTTTAATATTTTACATAGTCAGAATTTTTATTTCTTTGTTACCATATTTATATTACCTTTTTTTTCTTTTAATTAATTTTTAAATCGTATGTAGTTAGGTAGATGTATTGTTTATTTAGTTAAAATTATTGTATGTTTGTTACTATACTTAAAGTAGTAATAATTAGTGTAATTTATCATTATTGAATTAATATATTTATTTTAATTTACGTATTGTATTGTATTGCATTATTGTCGTAAAAAGCTGGATTATATTAATTTATTATTTTATTACGGATTGTTTAGTCAATATATCACTTTTAGAGTCAGCAATTCATAAATGCAAAACCATGCTTAGATAATCTTTTAACATATGAATTAATTAATGTATAACTTATGAATTAATTTTATGCATAATATATTATATAACTTATGTATACAATTAACATAAATGCAGTTTTACATGTTTCCTTCAATCCGGCCCTAGTTCTCCATTTTCTCCATTCATTTTTCAAGTGTTTCGTGGATCCTGCATTCAGAATCCGCACCAAATACCTGCGGAATCCAAATCTTTCCCAAATTTTCCCAAACGCATTAATTGTAAAATAGTCCCTACATTCTTGGCGTGCACATATATAGTGTTCCGACTTAATTGAAACTACCTAGTGCACTGAAATCATATTTTTTTTTTGGTCACATGCACGTGATTTTTATATATTTTTCATGGTCTGTCATAAAAATAATATGATATTAACAAATTTATAAAGTGATTTGATAATCAATTAGTTTAAAAAATAATATATTAAAAGAATAATGCACAATGTGATATTGCATAGCAACGAGTTAGAACAAAAAGAAGAAAGGATAAGTCGACAAATTATTGCATTACGTGTTTATCTTCCGAAGACAATGATGAATTCATGATGACCAAAGAGTAAGTCAGAACTTAATTGATTTTAGAAGCACTATATATCAAGCGCATTATTGGCGTGTAAGAGTGTAGGAATTTTCGATTAAAGAGTGTCGTTTTATACATAAGTAAACGATTGCGATGATTTGTTGTTTTATATATATATGCAGGGATCTTCAATTTTACGACGGTCAAATCACGGTGGAAAAGAAGAAGAAGCTGAAAGTAACTCCCACAAAGAAGGGAAAAGGAATCATTGTATTGAATCCAAACAAAGTGATAAAAACCAAGAAAACAGAAAGAAAGAAAGAAAGCGAACAGACGCTACTTGATGCATTGTTTACTTGCCTCTGATTGTAAAGTTTTATTTTTTTCATATACCGCGTATAGAATTGGCTTAAATTAGCAGGTCTAACAATATTGATGCTCCTAAGCTAGTTAGAGCATTTTTGATATATGAACCTTTTTATGTTTGTGATGTTTTACCTACCCGCTTGTGATCTTTTCGGTTCAACAAAAAGTTATGATTTTACTTTCAAAAAAAAAATCCATGACCCCTTACTGCTCTTTTTATTTCTTTTTTTTATCTATTATTTTTGAATAAAATTTAAATCCTATTTATCTGTCACTTTTAGAATTTCAATATAGTTTAATTTGCTTTTTCAATTTATTTTTCTTTTTCAATAAAGTCAGAACCAATCAAATTTGATAATTTAGTATTAATCATGTAATTTAATATTAAATTTAAATATATTTATTATTTCTTAATCTTAGTAAAAACAGCAAAGTAACTGATAAAAAAAAATTAAGAGAGTATCTTATATTCTTCTGGTTCATTTATAATAATTTTTCTAATCAGCGTGTCACATTAAATGTTGAAAGTTATTGCATTAAATGTAATACAAAAAATATATGAATTTTTCTTTTCTTTTTTTAAATATATTACAAAAGTCCAACATAAAATAGCAATGTTATGAATAATTAATTTGTACTATGTTTATGTGATATCATTCAATTTTGATATGAAAATCCAGTAGTGGACCACTTTGGTATGTGGTTGATATCAAAGAAGATTACAGCTTTTTGAAGGGGGTGAATTCAACCAAAGTTATTCAAAAATGATGTCCAAGAAGATTGTATAGCTTTCTTAGTCAATATTCATGAAATTGATAAGGTTTTGATTTTATCTATCACATTTTTATGGAAAAATTAGTTTGCCTCAAACGTATTTTTCATATCTAATTTATTTTTAACGTTTCAATTTTTATTTCTAAAATGCCCTAATTTTTCCCTTATTTTTTTATAAAAATATATTTTTTCTTTCATATCAATTTTTTTCTAAAATTATTCAAAATAGGTTCAAAATCTATAAAATTATACCAAAATACCTCTACCACGACTCTCATACCAACTTATATAAGTCCGTCTTCTACACTAAAATTTTTTTGACTATTGCAGTTTGAAATTTTTGTAAATCTTTTCATATTATCAAGAAGCATTTAAGATTTATTAGACTATTTAAACCCTTTTTATCATTAAAAATGACTAAATTTGAGAGTTTTTTTTTTTGCCAACTTTTAAGATTCAAATAAAAATTAAAAATTTTAGGTACACAAAAATAATCAATACCTTATTAGTTTGAAATATTAGGAATAAATTAGAATTAAAATAAATATAATTGCATTAGCACAATTCCCCTCAACAATTTACCAAATTAAGGCAACCACTAACCCACCACTATCCACATATACACACACATCAATTATATTTTGAGTTTGTAATTTATCAATTATCAATTATCTTTTTTGATATAATATCGTGGAGTACGTAGCCAAAATCATTGGCTAAGCTCCTTGAAAGATATTAGCATCACAATCAACCTAAAACATACGTCATAAGCATGCGAAGTGATCACCATTATCATCCCACCAATTACCAAACAGTGCCAACCTCAATTTGATATTTCTCATGGAATTAACCGTCTACCTCATTATTGGTGACCTCGCACATTAATTTGAGAAAAAATCAATTGTTTCTAGAATTATTATTATTAAATAAATTATTATCATATAGAATTATTATTTCCATGAATGACCTGCAAAAACATTAAATTGTACATAAATTCCCACTTCCAAGTCCTATCAATTGCCAAAAATATACCATGTATTATTTGTACTCCTATATTAATTAAAGAATTGTTAAAGAATAAATACAAATATTTAACTTTTTTTTTCATATTTTGTAATTTTATTTAAATTGTAAAATTTTGGTATTTTTTAATTATCAGTTTCACTATTCACTACTAAAAAAATGCAAAATAGCGACGAAAAAATTCGTCGCTAACTGATGTTTTTTCGTCGCTAAATCAGTTTAGCGACAACTTAGCGACGACCTTCAGTTTAAAACAAAAGTCGTTGTAGCAGAATTTAGCTACAACAAGAAGTCGTCGCCAAATTTTAGCGACAACTAAGAATGGTCGCTAAATATTTGTTGCTATTTTGCTACGACAATGTTCTAGCTAAGTTTTGCGACAATATATTCGTCGCTAAATTGCTACGACAATGTTCATGCTAAATTTTGCGACAACAGTATATTTGTCGCCAAATTGCTACGGTAATGTTCATGCTAAATTTTGCGACGACAGTATATTGTCGCTAAATTGCTATGGTATTGTTCATGCTAAATTTTGCGACGACAGTATTTTCGTAGCAATATTGCTACGACATTATTCACGCTAAATTTTACGACAACAGTATTTTCATAGCAATATTGCTACGACATTGTTCACATTAAATTTTGCATCGACGGTATTTTCATCACAATATTGCTACAACATTTTTCATGCTAAATAACTACTGTTTAGACATGCTAATCACTTGCTAAATTGAAATTAATTTTTAATTTATTAAATTAATATAAAGATTTAATAATTTAAACAATAAACTACAAAGGACAAATTTATATTTAAAGACTACTCACCATTTAATATGATATATATATATATATATATATATATATATATATATATATATTCATGAAAAAATTGTTTACAAATGGATATCATTGTTAATTGTACATCTAAAATAATACATGCATATATAACAATAACAAATGTCATCCAAAATGTCCTACTATATACTTATAACTATAATGTGAATAGATGCATTTACTCCTACTCGAAAAATTATTGTTGCATCTCCATCTACTGTTGGATCTATCCGACCCGCTGATCCATCTCTTGTTCAAACTCAACACAAACCTGTGTAATATGCTGCAAGTCAGTAATACTCGAAGAATATGTATTTTACATTCTAACTTCTAACTTCAATTGATGGAAAGAGAGAGAGAGAGATTTTTCATATAGAGATATATCCTTTCTAAATATAAAAGAATTCATGCCTTTGTCAAAAAGCATTCAACAGGGAAATTTTATTTACAAGATTAATTCTAATAACAAAGTCCATATTTCAGAAGCATATTCATGCCTTGGTAAAAAATATTCAATAGGGAACACTTTTTGGTTTAATAAATATAAATTGGGATAAATTTTATGGAACTTGAAATGCCAAACATACAGACCTTCAATATCAAATCTGTTTTCTTCTAGTGCAAATAGAAATGATAAAATAATGTCATCATACATCCAATAATGCACATTATATTGCAGAGCATGCTAATAGATTAATATAAAAAAATTAAAACAAGGATTTTTTGGAAAAATAAAATTTATTGGAGTGATAATAGCTAATGAATCAAGAATTTATTTCTAAAAGTTGTATCACAAGTTCTATGTAAATTATGGAGATAACCCTATTTTTTTGTTATATTTTCATGCTAAATGAAAATAGAAAATGAATTTAATTGATTAGAATTAATCTTATCACATAGATTAAAATCAAACTAAAATCATCATGGAAAAAAAATCATTCTAATTACAACATAGTTTTTCAAACTGGATGTGAATAAAGCATCATCAAGAATGACTCACCATCAGCCTTTCCAAATAATGAGTCAAGTTGTACGTTGTATCTTGCGCAGAAGCCCTCAACAGCCTGGCATTAAAAGGGAAACCATTGGTATTCAATATGAAAACATAGGAAAAAAATAGAAACATGCAAAACTAAATTTAATTTTTTAAAAAAATATTACCTAACTTAATTTAGAATATGAAAGTGCATGAATTTGCATCACAAACATCATAGTGGTACTCAACCAGTGATTGAAGGAAATCTGGTTTCTTCACATAACCACACCCTCCATTGGCTTTGAACATGCCATTCATCAACCAAAGTGATTTTTCATGTCCCTATCAATCATGAATTTGTTCATTAGCATTTGATAGAAACAAATTAGAATAAATTTAAAACATGCAACATGTTTAATGCATTTGCCTATCAATAGCATTAAAGCAACTGTACTTGACAATCTTGTGTGTGAATATTTATAAATTTCTACTTATGAAAGAATCGATGAAGTCAACCTATTGAGAAGTTGAATAATGTTAACACCACACAATTACAAGGTCACTCTCACATCACCAAAATTCTCCACACCACCTAACTGCTTATGTTATTTATTTTTTTTCATAAGGCAGTTTTTTTTAAAGCATTAAAATTATTGAGACAAGGTAATAAGAAGTGAAGTAAAACATTGATTTTTAACAATCTCATAGCAAAATTATCATACTTAATAAACAAATTTTATTATATTCTAGACATAAAGAAACCTATATTTTCTAAAAATATGTTTATTTAAGTAGAAACCTGAATGTGCCAACAATAAATGAAACAAGAGTCCAATTCTCAGAACAACAATTCATGAAGTGGGTAAAGTTTGTCGGAAAATTAAAGCATTCAGTTTTCAGGACTGCAAAGAACAAGCTTTTCCCTTCTTACACTCTCACTGTCTACAAAAATCCAGCTCATGGCGACTTCACTTCCATTCAAGATGCTATTGATTCTCTTCCTTTTATTAATCTTGTTAGAGTTGTCATCAAGATCCATGCAGGAGTTTACAAGTGGGTCCTTTTTTTTCTTTTATTGGCATTTTGGTTATGTTTTCTTGAATCAAATCTTTATATATATATTCTTGTCGTGTGTTTTTTGATGGTCTATAATTTTGTCTATATTCACTTCTATTTTTTATTTTAACTTTGTAATGTCGAATGCAACTTCAATTCAAAAGCATTAAGAAATAAAATTCCAAAGAATGAGATGCATATCTAACCATAAGACCAAATTCCACAAAGTCCTTAATCGAGCAGAACACTCACCATAAAAACTAGACAAGGTGTCCGACTTCCAAAATCCATGCCTCTGCCACGATTAGAAAATAAAAGCAAAAAGAAGGATTTAATAAACAAAATTATTTCTTTTTTGGCGCTAAAATTTTACATAAAATATTTGGAAACACATAATTGAGCCATACAATAGAATTGAGGAAGATATTAAGGATAAGATAAATATGCGTCAAACAATGAACGAGTAATCACAGGTGACCAATACCTCACTAGGAAGAGATGCATCGTCAGAAAAGAAACCCGGCAAGTTGATTGTTTCAGACGGCATGATGATACCTGAAAAATCTACAAAGCCAAGAATGAAATTCAGGCTTATTCCATCTATATGCCTGTGTATTGACGTAGGCACACCTTTATAATTATATATCCTCTCCAGCAACGGAAACACTGCAGGGCAAAATTTGTAAGGTAATTTAAACAATAAATGACAAGCGAAAAAATCGCAAATAAGATATAAGAACCAAATAGGAAGCATTCACTCAGAGAAGTAAAGATAAGCAAAAAATTGTAATAATAAGATTAAAGCGTATCTCTCTGAAATCTGCACCAGAAAAAACATAAATGTTCATCAACCAATTCATTGCAATGAAAATCAGCGAAGATCCAAGCAGCTCTTATTTAAAGCCTACTAAAATCGAAATTCCAAATTCAGCAACTAGTACGAATATTTAAATTTTGAATGCATACATTTACATATATTGAAAAACATATTCAAACTTAACAAATGCGAAAATTAGCGGATCATTTGAGGTTCAGAAAAACCGAAGGCTACGTGATGCATGAAGTATGATAGTAAGTGATTATCAAGCAATAAATTGAGATGCTAACCACGCATTGCTGAACAGAGGACTGGAAATCAGACAAAAATCTGAGTTGCGATCACCTGCAAATATATGGGAAAGCCTAAAGTGAAATCCTAGGGTTTAAAGCCATCAGAAAGTGAAATGAAAATGGAAAAGAAAGAAAGAAAAACCTGAGCAGAAAGAGGATTGAATAGCGAAAGCGAGAAGAGAAAAAAAAGCAGCAAAGCAGACCAGGTGGAGAATGGGCGGTCTTCTACTGTTACTGCTAGTGTTCTTATGAAGCCTCGTTTGCACTTTACTCTTAAACTAAACTTCACTCACTGTAACAGAGACAGAGACTTCAAAATTGGCTCAAAAATTTTATCCCGCCAACATTAATTTTATCCCGCAATTAGTTACAGTATGCCTCTCTCAAAATTGGCTACTACATTTTTAAAAGCTAATTTTGTGAGAGCTACTTTATTCCAATTTAGTTAATGTATTGTATAATTTATAATAATTGATTATAATTAATATTATTGAATATAAATATAATAATTAGTTTACTTTAGCTAATTAAGTAACAGCAATTTAGTTTATTTAATTTATCTAATAAATAATGTACTAGATAAATTTATCACAATAAAAGGTTTAACTAAATGTAATCAAAATTTAAATATTAAAAATCAAAATTATATAAAAACTAGCTTTGTTTTAAGTGTAAACAACTTTCTTTCTCTTATCTCGAGTATATGAATATCCTAATTTCATTTCATCACAATTGTTTTCTTTTTCTATTTTTTTTAAATTTTCGATTTGGATGATTGTGATTTTATTTCAATTTTTGGATTGTCTTCATCTTGCATAGATTATATTATAACTGAAGAATTATAATTTTTTATTTTCAAAATAGTTATAATTTTTTTATCAAAGTAGTTACAATTTTTTTTATCAAAATAGTTATAATTTTTTTTATCAAAATATAAATTTTCCTGTAACTAATGATAATGGAATAGTGTACTTTGCCTAATTTGCGACAACATTGTTGTCGCCAATTAGCTACAACGGCGTTGTCGCTAATTAGCTACAACAATATTGTCGCCAATTAAGCCATAGAAAGGGAATAGTGTATTTTGCCTAATTTGCGACAACAACTACCAATGTAGCTAATTAGCTATAACAATGTTGTCGCCAATTGAGCCACAGGGAGGGAATAGTGTATTTTGCCTAATTTGCGACAACATTGTTGTCGCCAATTAGCTACAACGGTGTTGTCGCTAATTAGCTACAACAACGTTGTCGCCAATTGAGCCACAGGGAGGGAATAGTGTATTTTGCCTAATTTGCGACAACATTGTTGTCCCCAATTAGCTACAACGGTGTTGTCGCTAATTAGCTACAACAATGTTGTCGCCAATTGAGCCACAGGGAGGGAATAGTGTATTTTGCCTAATTTGCGACAACATTGTTGTCGCCAATTAGCTACAACGGTGTTGTTGCTAATTAGCTACAACAATGTTGTCGCCAATTGAGCCACAGGGAGGGAATAGTGTATTTTGCCTAATTTGCGACAACATTGTTGTCGCCAATTAGCTACAACGGTGTTGTCGCTAATTAGCTACAATAATGTTGTCGCCAATTGAGCCACAGGGAGGGAATAGTGTATTTTGCCTAATTTGCGACAACATTGTTGTCGCCAATTAGCTACAACGGTGTTGTCGCTAATTAGCTACAACAATGTTGTCGCCAATTGAGCCACAGGGAGGGAATAGTGTATTTTGCCTAATTTGCGACAACATTGTTGTCGCCAATTAGCTACAACGGTGTTGTTGCTAATTAGCTACAACAATGTTGTCGCCAATTGAGCCACAGGGAGGGAATAGTGTATTTTGCCTAATTTGCGACAACATTGTTGTCGCCAATTAGCTACAACGGTGTTGTCGCTAATTAGCTACAACAATGTTGTCGCTAATTGAGCCACAGGGAGGGAATAGTGTATTTTGCCTAATTTGCGACAACATTGTTGTCGCCAATTAGCTACAACGGTGTTGTTGCTAATTAGCTACAACAATGTTGTCGCCAATTGAGCCACAGGGAGGGAATAGTGTATTTTACCTAATTTGCGACAATATTATTGTCGCCAATTGAGCCACGGGGAGGGAATAGTATATTTTGCCTAATTTGCGACAACTATGTTGTCGCCAATTAGCTACAACGGTGTTGTCGCTAATTAGCTATAACAATGTTGTCGCCAATTGAGCCACAGGGAGGGAATAGTATATTTTGCCTAATTTGCGACAACATTGTTGTCACCAATTAGCTACAACGGTGTTGTCGCTAATGAGCTACAACATTGTTGTCGCCAATTGAGCCACATGGAGCGAATAGTGTATTTTGCCTAATTTGCGACAACATTGTTGTCGCCAATTAGCTACAACGGTGTTGTCGCTAATTAGCTATAACATTGTTGTCGCCAATTGAGCCATATGGAGGGAATAGTATATTTTGCCTAATTTGCGACAACATAGTTGTCGCCAATTAGCTACAACGATGTTGTCGCTAATTAGCTACAATGATGTTGTCGCCAATTGAGCCATAGGAAGGGAATAGTATATTTTGCCTAATTTGCGATAACATTGTTGTCGCCAATTAGCTACAACGTTGTTGTCGCTAATTAGCTACAACAATGTTGTCGCTAAATCTGCTTTTTATCGTCGCAATTGTTTGCGCCAAAATTTTGGCGCATGATATTAGTAACAATAAGAATTTATTGTCGCTAATTTGTCGCAATATTTATTTTCCCACCAATTCTTTCAATATTTGCGACGAAAGTTATTTTTTGTCGCAAAGTTGTCGCTATATTGTGCATTTAGCAACGAATTTTATTGTTGTCGCAAATTTTCGTCGCTATTCTGCATTTTTTTTGTAGTGATTAACCTAAATATAACAGTATTGAGTTAAAAAAAAATTCGTATTCATTAATATTGACCAACCAAAAAGAAAACTAAACTTTATAATATTAATTCGGATAGAATAAAAAAAATATAAACAAAACATTAACAAAGCTAGAGATATACTTCCTTCGTTTTTTTTATCTGTTACTTTTATTATTTTTACAAGAATTAAGAAATATTAATTAGGTTTAAATTTAGTATTAAATTACGTGATTTTAATTAAATTGTCAAATCTAATTAATTCTAAACAAATTAACTTTTATTGAAAAAAATTGAAAAAAAATAAATTATATTGAAAGTCTAAAAACAACAGATAAATAGAATTTAAATTTTGCTAAAAAATGACACATAAAATACAAATGGAGGAGTAATTAATTTTTGTTAAAGTGGTTAATAAAAATACATAATTATAATGTAAAAATGAATTCACATATAGGAGTAGGAGTCATGATTGTTATAAAGCATGGTTGAGTTTGGTGGAAAGGTCGTCGAAAAGCACAAAGAGAAAGGCTCCAAAAAGAACTATCACACACACCACAAAATCTCCAAGAATTGTCCATTAATTGAGACGTATCAAGCTCGTGGGTCGCTCTATCTTCATCCTCAGCCACTGTTTCCCCAATCACAGCAACCTTCCATTTTTACAACTATTAATTCAATGTACTTGCTACTTCATTCTGCTCACACATCTGTCTCCTTTCCCTTCGGTGCTTTATCTTTTCAACTCTTTTACCCTCTTCGACAAATTAATATCTTCCCTACAGTCTACACTGGACCATACAAGAAAATAACAGGTTTGTCCATGGTTTCGCACGACTGCATACCATACTACTTTCTGTTACAACAAAAATGACGTGAAAAGATGCCATAACCCATGCCTTTATCTCTGAATTCTATAGTTTGGATCAACATTAAGGAGAAACAGGTAAACATGATCTATAACTTTTTATAAGGAGAAACAGCTAAACATGATCAATAACTTTTTCTTTTCTTTTCTTCATGTTTATTTTTACATTTCTAATTTCTTTTGCTTTTTTCGACCAGAAGAGAGACACTTGACCACTATGCTATAAACATATGATTTATTTATACATATATAGATAATGATAAAAGAAGTTTGAACTTAACTAGGGATTTTTTTGCTCAAGCTTAGTTCCACATCTTGGTAAGATTTATCTTGTATTGGGGCAGTCTTTCTGTAATGATACCGCGAAGCACAAAACAGGAAATAGAACATATTGAGGACTCCCATTCCTGCCAAAAGGTAATAGAAATAATCCAATCTCCCAGCATTTAAGTCATTAGTTAACCAGTCTGGGTGATCTCGAGTCCCAGTAACTTTATGCACAATGGAGATGACGAAGCTGCTAAGATAGCTAGCCCCCGCGAAGGAGCAAAAAAAGAGAGAGTTTGCTATACTTCTCATGTTCTCAGGAAACTCCTTGTTATAAAATTGAATATATCCAATGCAGCTAAAGGCTTCACAAAATCCCAATACCACAAGCTGAGGACCTAACCACCAGACTGACATGGGTGCAGCAGGGTTCGAAATGGCTCGAGCCCTCCGTTCCCTTTCGACAAGGCCAGCTACAACCATGGCTAAGATGGAGAATACAATGCCAATTCCAATTCTTTGGAGAAGCGTGATCCCACCTTCATGGTTGGTGATTTTTCGAAGGGCAGGTACTAAAATTCTGTCATAAAATGGGAGCCATAGTCCGATTGTAATCATTGAACAAATAACAATTGTAGCTGCGGGGATTTGAAATTTGGGACCAAGGTGTCTGTCCATTTTTAAAGCTTGTGATACTGTGAATGTTCCTTGTTGTGTTATGGCTGTGAAGCATATAATGCCTGAAGCCCAGACTGGTACTATTTGAAAAAGACTTTTCACTTCTTCTACTTGTTGAATACTGCACAACTTCCACTGATTTGCAGGAGACCCGTCTGTTTTTAGATCACTTTTCTCTATAATTGCCGCCTTGTTTAAGAACCTACATAGGATCCAAATTCAGTATCAATATCACGAAAAAAGAAAAAAGGTAGCTATAATTTACTGTATACTCTATTGTAGTATTTAATTTTATTATTGATACTTGTTAATATCATTAAGTCTTTTTTGCTATTTATTATTTACGAAACATGTTTATATAATAGACACTAATAAATTATATTATCAAAACACACTAATAAATTATAAAAAATTAGATATCTCATTAATAAAAAAATTAAATTATTTTATTATATTCAAACAATAATTATTGTAGTTACCGGAAAGGAAAATCAATATGTATACTTCACATGCCTAAAATTAAGGGTCAATGGTATATCATTACTCAACCAACGTTACTAAATTAGAAAAAAAATTGACAACATAAATTAATCTTTTAGTGTCTAATTGCTCAATTTAAAATTTAAGAAACTTCTAAATAAGTAGACGGATATTAATTAATATAGGAAGGTAACAAATATTAAGAAAATATTTAATTGATAGAGACACATCACCTGTACTGATTAGTAAAAGGGAGCTTTGATAATACAGTCTCTTTGACTGGAGGATCATAAAAGATGCCATCAACATTATCACCATCATCATCATTAGGAAGCTGAAGCTTTCTTTTTTTATAAGCAGCAACAAAAACCTGAGCAATCCCAGAAAAGATGCTTCCTTCTGGCTTCACATGAATATAAATTCTGGTTCCGATGAAGAAGAGAATGATAGAGCAGAGCATAAGCGCAGCAGGGATGCCAAACCCCAGAACCCAGCTGATAGAATCTTGAATGTAAATCACCAAAGTTAAAGTGATCAAAATAACCACAGTAAATGTGGTGTAATACCAGTTGAAATAGCTGTTAATCCCTTTTACTCCTGCTTCAGTTGTTGGGTCAAATTGATCTACACCGAATGGGATACTGCATGGCCTAATCCCACCAGTGCCTACTGATAAAAGGCCTAATCCCATAAACAGAACCACCAATTGAACCGTTGTGGCATTTTCACAGTAAGTACCATCGCATTTTGGATGCAGATAAGGTAACCATGCTGTTAAGGTCACTATCACCATTCCCTGTTTCAAAAAAGAAATAAAACAAACATATATGATGAGTATTAAGTTCTAATCAAAAGGAAAGAGACGCATAAAATTAACTTTATCTTATAATACAAGTTCACTATAAAAAATATTGCATACTTATTAATTAATGTTTTTTTTAAATCAAAGAATTTCATTAAAAAGAGTCAGTTAACAGGGGTTGAACAATAAAAGTAGGGGGAAATAAATTCCAAATCACATGACCTAGCATAAAATAAACAAGTTTTGCTAGAGTATAAGCAGACGTATTCGCAGATTTCTTAGTAAATACAAATCGAAAAAAGAAGTTTGTTAGAATAATTAAAATTGGAGTCAGTTTCACTAATTAATTAAATTAAAGAATAGAGATTCCTTTCCTCCCTTTCTAACTTCAGTGGATTATTATGGAAAAGAACCCACACAGAACTAGTGGTGGTTGGAAAATTTCGTACGCACATGCCCATGATTTTTCTCAATAAATCAATTTCCTTATTATTAAGAACTTGATAAGTTTTTCATTAACGCGTGACAGAGAAATTAATATTTGTGGAAGAAAATAAAAATGTAATCAATAATGCATGCGTAAATTATAGGGGTATTCAAAATCCGACCCTACCCGAACAAGGAATTCGGATAGGATTGTTAGGGTCGGATAGGGTTGGAAATTTTGTGATTGTTCGGGTCGGATTAAACCCTCATTAATCTAAAAAATAAATATTTTCCTCTAAAACGCAACGTTTCATGAAAATATATCAAATTCGGATTGGGTTGATTCGATTCTAACCTCATTTTTAAAAATTAAAATAAAAACAATAATTTTAAAAATAAATTCGAGTTATTCGGATAGAAATTCGAATTATTTGTCGGATATAATTAGGATATATGATGTTATTTGGGTCGGATTGATTCGAACCCGTCCGATGAACACCCTGGTAAATTATCACATTGTTTACTACGCCTACTTGAACAGAATTTATTCAGACCTGCTCTATTAATAGGCTGACACGTAAATAAACCAGACCATATGATTAACGTAAGAATATCTTAATTCATGAGTCCAGGCCCTTAATTTCATAATCAATCAGAATGAACTCAATTATTAATTCACTAATCAATTTAACTTGACGTACTAATACAGAAGTAGTAATAATTTAATTTTGCAGAGACCCCACTCATAACAAAGTATAAAGAATTCACGTGTCCATGAACTTTTCAAAAATATTCAATTAAGCCCTTCAACTGTAACTCTATAATTTACCATAACCGTCCAATTGAAAGTAGAGGGAAAACTAAGAGACAGAAAAAAGAAAATACCACAAGCGCAGAACAAGAAGCGAAGGCGATGGTCTTAAATCGGCCGACATAAGCATCGGAGATGAAAGCACCGATGAGAGGTGCGAAATTGGTAATTCCAGACCAAATATTGATAATATTAGCAGCAGAGACTTGTTCCATGTGAAACATTTTCATTAAATAAACCATAAAATTTGCTAACAAGCCAAATGTCGCCAACCTTTCGAACGTTTCATTTCCTGCACCAAAACGCTCACAACTTCGGTGTCAGACCACAAAATCAAATATTTGCCTCGAAACTCTATTTTATTTTTTAAATTATTTTTCAAGTTAAAATACGACAATATTAGAAATGTAAAGATTGGACCTTTTATCGTCATTTTTAACAAGTATATGAGCATTTTAACGTAATTTTAAAATGGATTTTTTGTTCTTCAAAAACAACTTAAAAAGGAAAATATAATTCGGATATAAACGTTAAAGGGAAAAATATTTGGAATGAGTTAGGGAAATGAACAGAGAAATATATGTACCTAAGATATAAGGCATGGCTCTCCATCCACCAGGCATCTTTTTGTGGTCGGATGAGACATCTTCAGCGAGCTTCTGGTGTGGTTCCATTTCAGATACTGATGGATTTTGGAAACACTTAGTGAAGCAGTACAGCTTATAAGAGCTTGTGGCCATCTTTTTATCCTTAACCTCCATTGTTTCTCTGGTTTCCAAGAACTCAAAAAGGTACGGAGAGGCAGTGGCCTGTGTTCAAGACGTGGAATATTCTGGCAATTGAGTTCTCTTTACTTGGCCAGGGCACTCCTATTTATACAAGCATTTTTATGTGTAGGTGTTTAAGACAGGTACATGGACAGAGACAGGATAGGGTGATTCTATGGCTGACGAAACCTCAGCAAAAGGGAAGGAGGATTAATCTATAAAATATAGGAATATTTTTTTTTAACAAGAATACAAGAATAAACTTAATTATATTCTTAAGTTATTAACAAAATACTCTTATTATTAAGTTTAAATTGAAAAAGTGAAAAATTAGCCTTTTTTTTTTCTTTTCCCTGCGGTTGTATTTGTCAATTGTAGTTAATTGTCTTAAAATTAACCTCGTATTATTTTTTTTATAATTACTGATATTATCTAGTTCGAACCAAATTAATTAACTACGTGAGTGAAACTCTTCCAATATTGATTTTTGGAATAATTACTAATATGTTTGTGGGTGTATATATATATATATGTGAATTAGAATTTGTCTCTTGAATTATTGATTGTACAAGATATATTATGAAATATTTAATTTCCTATACCCCAGCTATATATAGTGGAAATTCATTATTCTATGTACCTATTTAATTTTCACAAAGTAAGTAAAATTATTATTTTTTATTGATTTTCTGGAATTCAAAATGCACTAATTCAAATCCACACTAATTTAAAACATTCGGCCTCAGATATTTAAAAATATTCTATATTTAAAATTCAAATCCAAAAGTTTATGTAATCCCATGTTTTTTTTCGGAATTTAAGTAAAATTATTGCTAATTGATAAAACTTAAAATGGTTTATTTGTGAGAGATGGATCAATGACTGAGATGTCGGACTGGATAGTTGGGTTATTTGTAAGAGGAGAGCTTGTAATTGATACAGCCGGTCAGATAGTCGGTCCTGCAAAAGAGGGTGCCCGGTTGAAATCGAACTTTAGCACTCCGAAACTTAAGTTAGTGGCCTTTTTGGAGAAAGAGAACTTAGAGAGGGACAGTCTCAGATATTTCATACCTGGTGCCATCATGTCTTAAGCTATTTATAGGAGTTATTTGGAGAGGTACTCGAGTACCTTGGGAGGTGATATTTGGCAGCCAGAGTAGGTGAGCGGCGATATAACAGGAGGTAGATGAGAGCGTGGGCGCTGGCTTGTGCCAGTGGGCTAACAGGACAAGTTGTCCCATCAGTCCGATCGGACACTTTGCTTTCCTGAGTTATCTTCCAGCTCACGCCTTGTCCTTTTATTATTGAACTTGGACCGCCTTAGATATTATTGGGCCATGTTGATTGGGCCTTTAAGAATGTTTTTTCCGTAGTTATCACTTGTTCCCCCTTTGGAGGGTCCGATCGGGAGCTTTGTTCAATTTTTCGGCGGGGCTTTTGAATTGATTCAAATTTTGATAAGTCATGTCTGTTCGTTTTGAACAACCGCTGTGATTTATTGCTGATGCGCGTGTCTAAGGCGACGCTTCGTTCTCTGTAACCGTCATTGATGGATTGAAGGCACGTGGAGATCATCCAATGGATAGGTGTTTGGAGTATTCTAAAAGCATTTTGCTTATAAATAGGCATTCTCATAGCGGTTTTTCTTATTTTTCAGTGTCTCTTAGCAAAACTCTGCCAAAATTTCTACGCGAAACTTTGCTATTTCAGCAACTCAAACTGTTCTTTTTCAGTAACTCCATAATTTATGTGAGAATATCCAAGTAAGTAAATGACCCTTGCCTTTGATTTCTCTTCCTTATTCGTAGCTTCATAATGCCATTATTTACCTCGCCCCTTTCATCGAGGCGGCTTTGAATAGCGAACAGCCTATATATAGGAGTTTTCTTGAAGCCGATAAAGATTACGAGGCCATGGCTTGCTCTTCAAAACTCATAGGGGAGGCATCGATTAAGATTTTTTCTTTCTCGAAATAATCTTCCCATAGAAATCTTTGTGATGGCTTGGGATTTTAGTCTTGAGGATTGATAGATAGATCGCTCACTGATCAGTAGGAGATCTTGTCTCTCATTTTCGATGGCGGGGGATAACATCATGTGTTATTAAGGATGATGAGTGACTCATTTGTCATTTATGGAGCTTGGGTGCTGGACTGAAGTTTTCCTTTGGTGCTTTTGGGATTGCAACCCTCAAAAATTATGAAATTGCCCTTAATTAGTTCTATTCGGACAAGTGGAGAATGACATCCTGTTCCAAGATCTTCTTTGAGATGGAGAGAGTGACTCCAATCCTAAAAGATTTAAGAGAGGCTTGAAAGTTCGGATAGCCGATCAGTTAGTTTATGAAACTTTCAGGCAATCCGATCGCAGGCCTGAACCTCGACGCTGCCATTGACGTGGGACAAGATCGTTGTAATTAGAGAGCAGGAAAAACATACACATATATAATCATGCATTGCAAATTTAAAAGAATATGTCAACTGGAGAAATACTTATCTTTCATTTTCATAATGCAGCTACGAACGTGATGGCTAAGGGAGACGATGTCGCCAGGCAGTTAGCCGATCGGGCCAAGGCGAGGATCGAAGCAGATCATGCTGCCAAATAAGAGAGGAGGGCTAAAAAGAGAAAGCTCGTGCCCTTTTTTGAAGCTCAGGCTTCCCAGCCTTCTACGAACACTCCCACTGCTGCGCCGAGTGATGTCACAACTCCTGTTACCTACCCTTCTCAAACCCTTATGGAGTCCTCTTCCAATCGACCATTACCCGAGGAACTTTCTCATAGGCATTTGCCAACGGATGAAACTGACTCCGAGAGGGAGCGAATAGCCCAAGATCGGGGAAAATCAGTCCAGGAAAACATGGCCACCATGGACGAAGATGCCCAAAGGAGGATCAAGGAGGTGGCGAGGAAGAAAGTCGATGACTTAGTGGCCGCAGTAGATGCAAGGGTTGCAGCCAGGAATAAGGGAGGCACCCAAAATGTGATTACAAGGATTGCCGAAGGTCGGACCTCATCACTAGGGGAGGTTTTAAAAAGTTAATTTGGTGACGGCTGGTCTATTGACAACAAAGCCGTATCAAATTATTTATGCTGGGGTATGCTTTAGAAGGGCGATTTCAAGGCGATGGGGAATCCTGATATATTATCCCGAGAATGCAACCTTTTTCAGCAGCAAAGTCTGGAGGTATCTTTTTCATGCTTTCTTTCTAAATAATATCTATTAATTTTGCTTCATCCGACCATTATTTTTTCGGCTAACTAACCCTTTGGCTTCCCCCTTTTATCTTTTAGTTAATAAAAAGGGGTTTGCGCTTGCATGGTATAGCCAATCTTTGCAAGAGAAAGTATGAAGATTCCGAGCGGGTGAGAAGAGAAGCAGAAGATAAGTATAAAGCTGCTAGAAAATAATCCCCTCGTGCCCGATCGGAGAACGAAAAATTAAAGAAGGAGGTCGATCGTCTTTCCAAAGACCTGCGAGTTCAGCAGAGAGAGGTTGATCGCCTCAAAGGGCACGTGGCCCGTCTGACTGCCGAGTGTTCTTTAAAGCAAAAATTTGAAGAAGAGGCAACCAAACTGAGGGAAGAATGTATGTGTCTGTCTGTCAATTACTCAAAGGTCAATGAGGAGCGTGACCTTCTGCAGGGTGAGCGAAAATCACTAAAAACTATCTTGGCCGAAAAAGAAATGGCGTGGGGTAAAAAGCTTGAAAACGAGCTTGTTTCTCAAAGATAAAAGCTACTGGACCAGGTAGAAGAGGCCCAAGGACGGTTATTAACTCAGTTGATCTATACAGCTGAGCAACGCTTTCCTGAAGCTGATCTTAGCTGGATGGAGGACCCAGAAGTCTTGCACGACTCCCCTTCCAGCGATGGTGAAGAGGAAAACCACCAAGATCTCCCGTCACCACAGGTTGCCTCATCAGAGTCGATCGGTCCTAGCGCAGCTATTTTAGCACCGTCAGATCCTGTTTTTGCAGATATCCCAGGGTCTTCACGACCTTTGGCTGACCCAAATGTTCCCTCTTCGATTGTGGAGATTGTGGATATTGAGATGTAGACTTTCCTTTTTGCAATTTTTTGTAAAAAATCTTCATATATGAAATATTCAATGCATCAAAGCGTTCTCTTTGCATTGTCTTCATACTGTAATTTTACTTCAGATGAAATCTATCATGAAATCATTAAAGGGAGAACAAATAGTTATCAACCATAGAGATTTCGGGGATTTAAGCATGGAGAATGCGTAAACATGAATAAGGAAAGTACTTCCTGAACATTAACATGTTTTGCCAACATTTTAAATATGGAGATTGCATAAATAAGGAGAGTACTTCCTGAACGTTAACATGTTTTGCCAACATTTTAAATATGGAGATTGCATAAATAAGGAGAGTACTTCCTGAACGTTAACATGCTTTGCCAACATTTGCAGTTCGTAACTCTTTGCAATAGATTTAATCCGATCGGATTAAACTCATTATTCAAACGCGAGTTATTACTTAAATTTGTCGCGCCAACCACGTTAGGCGATGCTGTTGGTTTTAAATAGAGTATCAGCCGATCGGCTATTAGGAAAGTCATCCGTGGTGAATGATCTTTTTGATCTATGATGGAAGACAAAACTCCATTCTCACTCCCAACTGAGTACTTTCGTAACTCAGTAGTAGAGCACCATTTATTACTCTAGTGATCTTTTCGATCTATGAAGGGAGATAAAACTCCATTCTCACTCCCAACTGAGTACTTTAGTAGCTCAGTGGTAGAGCACCATTTATTGCTTTCAATTTCAAGTAATGGAGAAGGCCTATAGCCTTTAACCCCATTCTGAAGATTTGGCGATTTTGTACTTTGGGGGAGACAATTAACTCAATTGTTGTCCTTCTCATTTTGGGCTCGGAATGGACATAGAGCCTAGCAAGTGAGCTGGCGGGGGTCAAATGGAAGCGTCTTGCATCTTTGGTTCAGAAATCACATTGAACCTAGCAGATGAACTTAATAAGGAGAAACATTTTCATATGCTCGGGATGAACATCGAGCCTGGCGAACAAGATAAGAGCGAACGGTTGTTCTTTTGGTTCGGAATAAATATCGAACTTTAACAAATAGTCATCATTAAATTCTTGTCGAATTTATTCGGACCGAAAGTAGGGAATTTCGTTGAACGGGACCAAATAAATATCCTGCAAATATACATTCAAACCCAACAAACAAAGAAAAGCCAAGAAAAACATACCTTTTTTGAAGATGGGGAAGAATGGAAAAAATGGGAAAAATGGAGAAAACATTCTTTATTGAAGGTGAACATAATACATGACTATACATGGTACTTCTTGAGTACTCCGACGTTCCAGCTTCTAGTGATATCCGCTCCTTCAATGATCCTGGGTTTATAGGGGTATTGGAGTTGGTGTAAGCTTTCCCCTTTTAACACTTCCCGTGCTTGTACCAGTTTCTTCAAGCACAAGAGCATACATATTTAAGGCTATTGTCCTTTTGAGTTGCGCCTTTTCGCGACTCTTTGCTTATAGGTAGTGATCGTGGCATAGGCGTCTTTCCCTTTCTCTTCTATTGCATCCGAATGTTGGCATCTGGCCGATCAACATATAAACCGGATCCCTATATTAAGATTGAATAAGGTGGTGTACTCCGTCGCTCGGACAAAGAATGCCCGGTGAGCTACCAAAACTTGAATGGAAGCTACTGGACCTCCCTTTTACTTATGCCAGATGCCCCGCCTTGGAACGGACCATCCTACCATTATGGATTCCTACCTTGGAACGGACCGTCCTACCTTCATAGCCTCTTTTTGGTGCTCGATTGTGACAACATATTCATTAGCATGTGTCGCATGCTGGCGACGGCTCCAACTTGACCAGGTAGAGGCCTGCCAAAAATGGCGTTATAGGCAAAAGTCATATCAATAATCATAAAGGTTACCTTATAGGTGTAGACTGGAGCTTCCTGGCCAAGTTCAACTAGAACAGTCTTTCGATAGGACTCGCTCTTGGCGATGGATGGTCTTTCGATCCGATCCACTCTTGACGGAGACACAACTGGAATGGTAGCATCGCCAAGTCCTACGAGTGGTGTGGTGTTTGATTTAAGTTCTCCGATCGGGAGACTCATGCCTTCATAAGCTTGAAGGGTAAGCACATTTATCGCGCTTTCAACATCCACCAATATCTTCCTCACGTTGGAGTCATTGATTTGCACCCTGATGGAAAGGGCATCCTTGTGAAGAAGCGATACGCCTCGCGCATCATCATTAGATATGGTGATTGGGGCTAACCATTCAAATGTCTGGGTGATATAAACGCCTTTACCCTTTCTTGATTTGGTGAGATTCTCTCCGTGAGA
This sequence comes from Excoecaria agallocha, assembly GCA_037975025.1. Classification (NCBI taxonomy): domain Eukaryota; kingdom Viridiplantae; phylum Streptophyta; class Magnoliopsida; order Malpighiales; family Euphorbiaceae; genus Excoecaria; species Excoecaria agallocha. Next base: position 605,528 of record JBBPFJ010000023.1, on the reverse strand, counting down.
TGATCCGCTAGTGATCATATTTATGACACTGGCATGTGGTCGACATGGGATGGCGATTCTTGGCCTTCTTCGCTCACCATCATCGGGACCATGCGAGGGCATTTCTTCCCAAAGTGGTAAAGAATATGGTGCAGGCAACCCCTTCGTCAGAGGTGTACACCTATACATTGTCACACCTCGTCATCCTTTGGTGTGGCTGTCTGGAGTTCTGATGCTCATCCTTCTTCTATCGTGAGCTCTCAACTCGCTGACGAAATTTTTCCTATTTCTTATTCCTCCAAAACCTTCGATTGTGCGATCTATTTCACAACCTTCAAAAATCCAGGGGATTTTTCGTTGTCCAGAGTTTGGATCTTGGCTTTAGTGAAGTTGCCAAAAATGGCGCGCCTATCATCGATGGTAACAGGAGTATCCTCTGGCTGTTATATGGCCGCATCGTCAAAGTTTGAGAGGGGGGTTACGCCTATCAGGTGATTTGAGAAATCTTCCTCTTATCCCAAAGGGCTTGGCTCGACCCTAGCTGTTGTGATTACACTTCGCAATAACTTGATGCTCATAAAATCCCAAATCCGCCATACCTCTCAACGAAAGCACCAAATAATAAAACCTAAAATGATTTATCTGTGAGAGATGGATCAATGGCTGAGATGACGGACTGGATAGTTGGATTATCTGTAAGAGGAGAGCTTGTAATTGATACAGCCGATCGGATAGTCGATCCTGCAAAAGAGGGTGTCCGGTCGGAACCGGACTTTAACACTCCGAAGCTTAAGTTAGTGGCCTTTTTGGAGAAAGAGAACTTAGAGAGTGAGAGTCTCATATATTTCATACCTGGTGACATCATGTCTTAAGTTATTTATAGGAGTTATTTGGAGAGATATTCGAGTACTTTGGGAGGTAATATCTGGCAGTCAGAGTAAGTGAGCGGCGATGTAATAGAAGATAGATGAGAGCGTGAACGTTGGCTTGTACTAGTGGACTGACAGAACAAGTTGTCCATCAGTCTGATCAGACACTTTATTTTCCTGAGTTATATTCTAGCTCACGTCTTACCCTTTTATTATTAACCAGCTCACGTCGTAGTTATCGCTAATCATCATTTGTATGCACCTTTGAGCAAGTAAAAGAGTGTATTGTATTTCCCCTTATATATATATATATATATATATATAGACACGTGGTCTATATGAATGGCTATTATATGATGTGTCTCCTTAGGCAGTGTATTGCTGAGAGCCGATCAATAATGAATCTTGCCTTCCTTTTCTTTTTCTTTTTATTTTTATATATATTATCTTGATTTTTATTAATGTTTTGTTCATTGAGCGATAATTATACATATATATTCAAAAATTAAGTAACTATAAATTAATCAAAAAAAGATAGCTTAAAATTAAATTCCCCATGCCAGCTTCCAAATTTATCAAGAATGAACAAACTATTTATTTTCAGATTTATGCGAGACATTGCATATTAAAATTTTTGAATTTTATCTATATAGCGAGATTTGTAAAAATATGTGTAGAAAGCGAAATAAAATACCAATCGGATAAAAAATAAATAAATAAATAAATATATATAGAAGTATAAATAATGAAGATATTAAAGATGAAAAATATACGTAATTGCCAAAATTAATTTGCCATTTCAATCAAATAATATAAACAATCATTTATAAAGCTGCCTCAAATTATTTAAGTACTATTAATTAAAAAGGAAAGTATAAATTGCTAATATAGATAAGATAGCTTGTCATCACAAATAAAAAACCGTTACAATTTATTGTCATTTTAAATGAATAATGGATATAATTAATTATTCTATTGCCTTATATTAATTTTAAATTTTTATAGAGGGGAAGATTATTATGAATGTGTGCACAAAACTAAATACGCACGAACTTAATAAGCGTCGTTACGTGAATAAATATATAGGTTAATCTAATAATAAAATGATATTATGGAAAATTAGAATTACTAGGAGTATTATTTACGTGCATATATAGTAATGTTTTCCTAATCAAGTTGATATATGAATTTATTCATTTGATACGAAGCTAATAATTTATTATTTTCATATTAAAATGTAATGGTAAGCTAAAATGATTTTTTTTTAAACTGCTGGCTTATATAATTATAAATGGAAATATGAACATCATAACTTTACAAGAGATAAAATATTTGTATTAGGTACCAAAGTAAGTTGACCTGAGTGGAAGTAACTCTCCTCATATAAATAAATGATATTAGATTTAAATTTTTGTGAATGTAGATAATTTTTATGAATTTGGAAAAATATGTTATAATAAATAATATTAAAAATATAGAGTGTTGGAAATCGGCGTATAATGGTGGCTTGATGGATTCCACGTGATTGACCTATTGAAGTGCTGGAAACTAGCTAAAATTTGTGTTGGTGTTCTATTCGAGGGCCCCACGGCGCGATGTAAACCGGTAATGAGTTGCGCCGGTTTTGGTTATGTTTTTGGGCAATTGATTGAAGTTTTGACAATGTTATTAAAATCGGATCGGTTAAAAAACCGAAAAGCTCAAAGGTTCGTGATTCAATCAATTCGTTGGGATTTAATCGAGTTTTTTTCATTTTTTAAAAAATATATTATTTTTTAAATTTTATATAAATATTATAAAAATATCACTATATAAAAAAATTAAAAATAGCTTAGAAAAATATATTTATCATCAAACATTAATAATAAGACTATATTTTCAAGTCATTCAACATTTATAATAAAAATTTAAGTTAAATATAGTAAAAAATTATAAATTTTTAAAGAAATTTTTCAAATATAAATTATAAAATTTTATTTTATTCATAAAAATTCATTAAATCGTTTGAATTTTAATTATTTTGTATTTATAATTTTATTTTATTTTATTCCAGAAAAAATAATATTGTATGAATATTTTGGACAAAAAGTTAGTTTTTCTAAAATCAAACCGGTTTTTTATCATTTAACCCGGTTTTCTCCAGTTTTATTCCGGTTTAACCGATTTTTTGGCGGCTTGAAACAGTATCTTTCGGTTTTTATCCAATCCGGTTTTTATCCATTGAACCAATCAGATCAGCCAACGGTTCGTAATTAAACCGGTTCGACCTCCCGGTCCGGTCCGGTTTTAATAACCATGAGTTTTGTTGAAATGGCAATGGATGAGGGACAAGCATTAATAAATGATGGGTTGGGAATAGAATTCCTCAGTCAAAGCGAACAAGGCTCTGAGCATTTGGACCGGCGCCAGTAGAAGCAGTGGCCTAGTGGGTCTGCCACTCTAGGGTTCGTATTATTAGTACAAAATTAATTAATTTTTCAAGGAAAAGAAAAAGAGAAAAATGCATCGTTTAAACTTTAATTTTCCCTTATCCTAAGTTTTTTTTACGTCTATTTTGTTAATATTCCATTGAGTTATTATTATTTTTTTTAATTTTTGCTAATATTAATAGTGACTTGATTGAATAAAAGTGATATTTCGGAAACTCAACACTTACTAAAGTAACGTTCTTATATTTATTTTATCAAAGTTTGAACAATCTGCGCTAAAATAAATATTTATAAACTCAAATTAAAAATAATTATAAGAAAAATGATAAAATTAAAAAAATTCAAAGATGCATTTTATCTTTAAGAATATTCACATTTCATATTTTATAATTTATTAAAATAGAAACTTTAACAAAATAGACGTAAAAAACTTAAGGGTTAGGGAAAATTAAGTTTAAACGATGCATTTTTTTCTTTTTCTTTTCCTTGAAAAATTAATTAATTTTAGACTAATAATAAGAACTATATAATGACATACCCACTAGGCCACTGCTTCTACGGGCGCCAGTTCAAATGCTTAGAGTCTTGTTATAGGAATTCTATTCCCAAGCTATAATTAATTTTTTTTTTGTTTGGTAAGACAACCTATCATTTATTAATGTTTGTCCCTCACCCATTACCATTTCAACAAAAACTTCAATCAATTGCCCAAAAACAGAACCAGAAACCGGCACAACTCATTGTCGATTTGCATTCCGTGGTGGAGCTCTCGACCCGAATATCGACACAAATTTTAGTTGATTTTCAGCACTCCAACCGGTCAATCGTATAGGACATGTCAAGTCAGATACCGATACCTTTTTATATATCAATTTTCAGCATCCTATATTTTTAATATTATTTACTATAATATCATTTTTTGAATTTTTTTTTAAATTATCCCAAATTCATAAAAACTCCAACAAATTTCATTGGAAGTAATTTTCATAATTATGTCTGGCAGTATCTCGAGTGAAAATTAATTTAAATATAATATAAGTTAAAGATGTCTTCCGTCATTAGGGTTTGTTTAGAATATCAAACTAAAAATACTTAAAAAAAAAAGATATTTGCATTAGGTAACCTCATGCTCAGCATAGAGAAAAATTAAATTGTCTAAAACCAACCTAAACTTGATCCTAGGGCCATTTATTTGTTATTTATAAATAAATTCATATGTCAATTTATTTTATATATACGTCGCATTAGATAAATATTTTTTCTCTGATTTTTGAAATTCACTAATAAAACTTATATAGTTTCATTTTTTTTAAGTCAAATGTACAAAAATAGTTTTAATATTTAACAAAAATAACAATTTTATTTTTAATATTTAATTTCCTACAATATTATCCCTAAAATTATTAAAATGATTCAATTTTTCCATCAAACTAACGAAACCATTAATCTAACGTAATTTCATAAAAATCGTGTAATATTTTACGTCAGCAGTTAAAAGATGGAATATGATCAAACTAACGAGACTGTTAGTTTGACATGATTTCGTCAAACTCAAAATCGTGCAATGTTTAATGTCGACGGTTAAAAAATAAAATGCGATCAAACTAATGGTGCCGTTATTTTAAAGATAAAATTATATTATTTTAATAATTTCAGAAATAATATTGAATGTAATTAAATACTAAAGATAAAATTACAGTTTTTAATAAATATTAAAAAAATTTCAAGCTTTTTTTTTTCAATATACATGGACTTTATGACTGGTAAGTGATAATCATGTGGCATGAATGAACGGTGGAGATTGGTACTGAGATTCAGAATGGGCATATTGCTGACCGCTGAGCAAAAACAAAATGACGAAATGACAAAAAAAAACAAATTAATGAAGAATGCAAAGACAAAACACGGCTAGACATCATCTTTAATTAAGACGAAGACGAATCTCCTTCGCACATTAGGCCGCCATGCTGGACTTTTCTTTGTTTCGCATTCACTCCACAGTTCAACTCACAAATTTTATCCCTGAATTATTTTTGGAATCATGCTTTAATTGTCTGATTAGTGCCTTTAGTAATAATAATAATATTATTATTATTATTATAATATCTAAAAAAAACAAGTTGATTTGTAATTTAGGCTACGTTCAGAGATGTTTTTTATTTTGAGTTTTCGTTTTCTAAATAGAAAAAGAAGTAAAAACTTATTCGGTTGACTAGTTCAATTTTTATTTTTCCCTAAATGAACCAAAAGTATTTCAGGAACAAAACACGGAAACCACATAATCCATAAAATGTGGTTTCCTTGACATTGATTCCTTCAATTTTTTGTCAGATTTTGATACTTTTTCATTAAGCGTGTTTGCAGTAATAATAATAATAATAATAATAATAATAATAATAATAATAATAATTATTATTATTATTATTATTGTTGTTGCCCCTACTTTTGTTAATTAGCACAGTATATGAAATTTATTTTTACTGTTGTGCCATTTCATAAATTTATAATTGCATTTATTATCCTTAATTTTTTTTTTCATTTAGATGTTCCTTAATTTTTGTTGTGTTATGTGTTGCATTTAGTACACATTGGGTTGGGTTCAAATTTAACAAGTTGAATAAAATAATTATATTATTTATTATGCATTGAATTATTGAACTATTATTTTTTTAATTTTTCTTTTAGTAAATTAATAAAGTATTATTTATATTTATCTAATTTTATCTTTTATTTTATTTTTTAACTAAATATGTATTTGAATTAAATATGTCAACATAAATATTTAAAAACTTCGTAGAAAGTAATCAATAAGAGGCAAAAAGGACAGTTCAAACCATTATAAGTCTCATTATCTTCTTAATTAATCATAAATCAAATCCCACCATTTCATGCCTCAAATAGTCATATATATATATATATATCATACAGTTTTTAAAAGTTGAATTGATTTTCTTATTGGTTATTAATTTTTTTTTTAATGATTGCCAATTGAGATATAAATGTTATAAATCATGTATTGGTATATGTTGATATTTATTTAAATATATGATACAATTATGAAAAATAAAAACGGATTTTAAAAAATTAATAACAAAAACTAAAAATAATTTTTGGTTTTTATAAAACAAAAATCCAAAAACAAAAATCCAATCCAAACAGAGCCTTAATTGTTGGATGCTCCAGCTAGAAGTCAAATTGTTAATTTCATAACCATCGCAATGCTAATTACATCCATAAATCCATATTATGGTCGTTGCGTGTCGACCGGTCGACTTTAAAATATCTTTCATGATATGATAGATAGAAACATTTTTTTTTTTTGTGTGTGTATAAATACACAATCCTCGTCACCAGAAAGAGACAGCAGACTTGAGTTTAATTGGTATATTTTTAAATTTAGAAGTTATTTTCAGTGATAAATTTCGCTATAAAAAAAAAAGCTTTACTATCTCTAATATCTACCATTCCATTCACATATTTATATATTTTGTTTTTAAAATTTAATTAAAAAAAAAGACCCGTGCCATTTCATCTCGTGTTTGAAGACTTCTTTATCAAATTATTTAATGCCCAATAAAATAGCATTTTTTAAAAATAAAAAAAGAGAATATGGTGATAGCCCACTTTGAAGCATACATTAAAAAAAGACAATGCAAATTCACACTTATTGCCCAAATGGTCTGGATTGGCTCGACTGAGGGAAAGTTCGAGATTTTGACCTGCAACTTAAATCAATATTCATTCTCTCTTTCATTGATAATCTCCTTTTACAACCATGAAATTGTACTATTAAAATACATAAGTTTAGCTTAAATATTTCAAAAAATATTTTATTTATATTAGTTAAATATTTCAAAACTGCAACTAATTAAAATAAATAAATATTGTCCCAGATTCTATAGTATTATCACAAATAAACTACTAAAAAGAATCAAATGGTGTGATAACTGAATTTATTGTTGCAATTTCTACCATCAATGACAAAAAAAATATCGTCGCAAACTTAATTAATACTATATCAGAGAAAATTATTAGTGGCATATTTTATTGTAAACTCCACAAATTTCAGTCCTAATATCACACTTTCACATTATAAACTCCAAATCTATTTTCATTGATTTTTAGTAAGCCTAACCCATGCTGCTATGTTACATATTATTTGCTAGGAAAATATAGTTAATTACTTAAAATATTGATATATAATTGTTGGCTCACATCCATTGCTTTTAAATTAATGTTCTGCTATTATGGAGTTAATTAATTGGTTTGATCACAATAATTATTTAGCTACAACAGAAGAATAAAAAAAACATGTTATCAATCGTGACAAAATTTGAAAATTATGACAAATATAAAATAAGAATGCATTAAGCAGCAACATAAAAATCATTGCAACATATATATTTAGCGACAAAAATTTTGGCGACAAATTAAATCTTGTGACGGTTCAGGGATCAGCAGCCTGGGTGGTCGACATGAGACATTCTCGCTGTCTTTGTCTACATAAAAATCAAAAGAACTTTGAAGATAACTTGGAAGTACTTGGCTCAAGCTTAGCTCCATTGCATTGCAAATGATTATCTTCTACTGGGATAGTCGTTTTGTATTGATACCGTGAAGCAGTAAGTAGAAAAATTAAGAAATTGAGGATTCCCAATGCTGCGATAATGAAATAGTAATATTCCAATTTCCCAGCATTCAAATCATTAGTTAACCAGTCTGGGTGGTCTCGAGTTTGAGTCACTTTATGCACAACGTTGATGATGAGGGTGCTAACGTAGCCCGCGCCTGCGAACAACAAAAAGAACAGAGAAGTTGCTATACTTTTCATATGCTCGGGAAACTCCTTGTTGTAAAATTCAATATGTCCAATGGAGTTAAATGCTTCACACAGGCCTATGACCACAAGCTGAGGGACTAGCCACAAAATTGACATGGGTGCACCCGGGTTTGAAATGGCTCGAGCCCTTCGTTCTCTTTCAACAATTCCAGCTGTTGTCATGGCTAAAATGGATAATATAATTCCAATTCCAATTCTCTGAAGAAGTGTGATCCCGCCTTCTCTTTTAGTAAGTTTTTGAAGAGCTGGTACTAAGATCCTGTCATAAATTGGTAGCCATAGTGCTATCGTTATCATTGAACAAGTAACGACCGAACCTGCTGGGATTTGAAACTTGGGACCAAGGTGTCTGTCCATTCTCAGTGCTTGTGATACTGCAAATGTTCCTTGTTGTGTTATGGCTGTCAAGGTTATAATGCCTGAAGCCCATATTGGTCCTACTTTGAATAGACTTTTCACTTCTTCTATTTGTTGAACGCTGCATAGCCGCCATGGATTTGCACAAGAACCGTCTGGTTTTAGATCATCTTTTTGTATGATCGCAGCCTTGTTTAAGCAACTGCACAAGAAAGGCAAATTAACCAAATTTAGTGTGGATTAATTAAATCTTTTTTTTTTAAGATAAAAAAGATTATCTAATGATAAAGACAAGATCACCTGTACTGATTAGTTAAAGGGAGCTTTAATAATACGGTCTCTTTGAGTGGAGGATCATAAAAAATGGCATCAACATTATCATTATCATCATCATCATTGGGAAGCTTGAGCTTTCTCTTTTTATAAGCAGCAGAAAAAACATGAAAAAACGCAGAAAAAACGCTTCCTTCTGGCTTTACATAAATATAAATTTTGGTTCCGATGAAGAAGAGAACAATAGCCAGCAACATAAGCAAAGTAGGGATTACAAACCCTACAACCCAACTCACTTGGTCTTGAATGTAAATCACCACCGTTAAAGTCAGCAAGCTCACCAATGTAAATGTGGCGTAATACCAATTGAAGAAGCTGTTGATCCCTTTTTTTCCTTCTTCAGTTGTTTTGTCAAATTGATCTACACCGAATGGGATACTGCATGGCCTAATCCCTCCAGTGCCTATTGATAGAAACCCTAATCCCATAAATAGAACCAGCAATTGAAGTGTTGTGGCCTTTTCACACTTGTTACCATGGCATTCAGGATGCAGAAATGGCAACCATGCTGTCAAGGTTATTACCAGCATCCCCTGTTCATCAATGTATTTCAAATTTTAAAATTGCAGAAATTCTATGATTTACAAAACATAATCATGCATACTCAAACATGAATTAACTTCCCTTTCTGTGATTTACAAATTGGACACTAGATGCATCTTATCAATTTTCTCATAATTCAACTCTTCCACTCAATATATATATATATGATGTAAATACATTGCCTCACAATGGATTGGATAGGATCGCTATACATTTGAGTTATTATTAAACATATCATAAATAAAGTGGATTATAAACAAATCGGATCATAAATAAAATAAAAAAACACTTTATTACATTATTCTTCTATCTTTATAATTTTTCATTAAAAATAAAATATTATGCTGGTATAAAATTAAATATTTTTATATTTATATTCTTATGAAATCATAAATAAAATAAATTTTTGACAAGGGTTTGTTTCAAATGGATCGGGAGATGAGTGGATTAAAATGGGTAATATCAAATTGAATTTGATTTTATTTTCTTGCAAGAGTGGGATTGAATTTGTGGTAATGTGATTAGTATGTAACCTGATAGAATGAAATTTAAATGCAAGCATATTGAAGAGAGGAAATACCAAGAGTGCAGAAAAAGAAGCGAAAGCAATGGTCTTAAATCGGCCGGCATAGGCATCGGAGATGAAAGCACCGGCAAGAGGTCCAAAATTACTAATACCAGACCAGATATTGATAACATTAGCAGCAGACACCTGCTCCATCTTAAACATTTTCATCAAATACACCATTAAATTTCCTGACATCCCAAATGTAGCCAGCCTTTCAAACGTTTCATTTCCTACACCAAAAATCATATATACATCTATAAAGCTAAGAAATTCATCCATTAATTTGCTAATCAAATGAAAAGTAATTATACTATACCCAAGATAAAAGGCATGGCTTTCCATCCACCAGGCTTTCTCTTTGAATCACTGGATAAAACATCATCCTCCTGCTTTTCTTCATCTGTTTCCAATGGTGGGAGTGATGGCTTTTGAAAGCAACTTGTAAAGCACTGCATTTTCTTTGTTTCTTTTGTTTTCAGGAGCTGAAAGGTAGAGTTTGTTTCATGACATGTGAAGCTCACTTGGCCGATACTCGCCGGTTTTTATGTGTTGGGACAGGGAGCGGTTACCACGCCATGACTCAGTCCGTAACTATACGGAGATGAATGCGCTCTTCTCTTGTTACTCGTTAGAATTTGTTTTTTCTTATCTATAATTTATTATATTTCTTAAGTGAATTTCGTGTATTTATTTATCAGAAAATCGGATTATTTATTAGTATTACAAAAATATTTATTACAATCTACCTATAAATGTTCCATTTAAGAAATTAATTAAATCGTATTAAATAAATGTTGTCCAAATTAGTTGCACGGCCCAAAAAAAAAAAACCTACAGGTCTTATTCGTATCAATTTGTAGCAACGTTAATTTGCTACACATACTATAAACAGATTATCCATTGCATATCTCGACTCAAACTACCAGTTATCTATTGCTTTCGTTTGAAATTTTTTACAAGAGAAACTCAAATTTAAGATATATTAAAATCAATTTTACCACTTAAATATCTCTAAACAGATTAATAAGTATATACATCTTTAGTGCTTATAATTACTAGTATTATTTTTAGTTGTTGAATTTCATTAAATTATCATAATGGGTGAGGAAATTAGACAATGATATTTGTGAGTCCAATAAATGGGGATTGGGATCCATTGCAAATGGACACTTATTGCCCCATTTCGAGTCAAATCTCCATATTTGAGCCTACATATAAAACAGTACTATATTACTTCTTTGGTACTTTCTCTTTTTCTGTTTTTCAAATCAAAAAGTGCTAAATATATATATAAATAGATTTATGTTATAATATATGTATATATAAATAGATTTAAAATATAAAAATAAAAAAATATGCAATCAAATTCTCTCTTAAATTAAAAAAAAATAAATAAATTTCAAAAGCAACACTTTAAATGAAAAGGGGCGAATAATATCTTCTTATCACTATCAAATTACACGGATGAATTAATAATAGCGTAATAGGATACAAATTAAACATATAAGTTAAATTAAATATTTTGTCATTTTTGCAAGGATACGAATTTCAATTAATTTTGTCCATATATTTTAAAATATTTTATTTAAATTAATTTTGTTCAAACTAGATTTTGCAATCTTTTCAGACAATACAAATTATCCCAACGAATTGACCCCATTTGACCTAAACATCAAATTAGCAGATAAGTATTACGTATCAACATAATAGCCATGTTTTAAAAGGACAACTCCACATGTAAAATTAATAAATTCATTCTCTATAGTTAAGTACCTACTTTACAAATATGTCCGTGAATTTTAATTAAAATAAATTTCAAAAATTGTATGGTTATTTAAAAAAAAAAATACCCACGAGAGAAAAAATGATTGCCTTTCTCAAAATTACAATACAAGTAAGACTACGGTTTTTATAAAAGCTATGATATCTAATCTTGTAATTATATATTATTGAATGATAATTTGGATTTGTCTTAATACAGTAGCAATGAGATTTTTCTTAAATAATTTGGATTGAAAATGATTGGACCCAATAATTAAAAAAGCTAGTTCGTCTACAAAAGGGGCAAAAAGTGACGGTCCAAAATAATAAAACACTAAAATGGCCCCACCCGAATCTGCCCTCAATGCAAGAATTCTAAATTCATTTTAAGCTTAATACAAATAAATACATATCAATTCAAATTAATTCATTTCAATATCTAAATTTATCAATATTATAAATAATAGGAAAAAATTTACACTACTTTTAAAAAATTAATTTTTAACCGCACCGACATGATATTTGAACTATTATAATAAAAATATGTATTCCATAGGTACAGTGAAATTGATTAAAATTGAAAGTGGAACATTTTTTTAAAATTTTTTTATTGATTTTAATATCGTGTAATGCTATACTGATGTGATTAAGTATCACATATTTTAATGTTTTAAAAGTAGTGCGAATTTATATTTATTATTTGCAAAATTAATAAAACCAAATACTTGTATATATTTAAATGAATTATGAAGTTAAGTTCTTGTTTATACATGCATTAAGCTTTTGTTTTAATGAGATATTTCTTCAGTCTTACTTTAAGTAGCCAATCTCATTTTAATGCAGAAATTAAGAAAATGGTGATCTATAAAAAATTATTAGCAACTAACTAATTTTTCCTTTTTAATTTTAAATACAGTATTTAATATTTACATTATTAAAATTAAATTTATTAAATATATTAGTGTATAATAAATATAGATAAATATGTAAATTTCTAATGAATAATTATAAATAACAGTAAGTTGGCCTTAGTGGAAGGAGATATGATTGCTTAAACAAATAGTATCGGATTTGAATTTTTGTGGATGTAGTAAAATTCGTTGGGAGATATTTCTGCAATTGTATTTTATAGTATTTTGAGTTGAAATTAATTTGAATATAATATAATTTAAAAGTGTATTTCGTCAATATAAATCTTTTTAGAATATCATACTAAAAATATAAAAAAAAAAGTAAAATTAATCATTTAAAATGGAATATATGTTCCTGTATTAGGAACAGTAGCTAAACCATTATGCAAGCAATAACATAGTAACCTTAACCTTAACAAAGTTTCTATTTTTTCTTTTCTGAGTTATTAGTGGCATCAAAGTTTGGAATCTCTCTCTCTCTCTCTCTCTGTTTTCCTTTTTCAAGGAATCAATAATTCATTGAAAAAAAAAATATCAATAGTACTGATTATGCCATAAATACCCTTCGTGATGTGTGTTATATTCTAAAGAAACTTTATCATGAATATTATTGTCAGGTGAGGAGACGGGCTGTCGCATTGATAAAGCAAAAGATGAAGATCACGTGCCACGCCACACTTCACCGGATTCCGTCTATCCCGGGGAAGGGGAGTTTGAAATTAAAACAATCTGATTAATGCATTCACATTGGTTCACGAAGTTTAAAACGCATGGCTTAACAGAACAATAGGACACCGAAACAAGAAATAGACAGGGCAGTGTTTTAGATGTATATCCGGTCGCTCTCTTCCAATTTAATGGGTTTTGCGCTTTCCTCTTATATTTTCATATTTTGTCATTTTTCGTTTCTTGGGTTTAATTTTTGTTTAGCTTGCGAGCCTTTCTATATTTGGGTTCCAAGTGCTCGACGAAATGCCTGAACGATGCTCTCCTTTACCAACGCACCACTCCACTTCTTTCTGTTGCCTAATTCTTCCACTGATACGACTCCCCATATGTTTCCCTGCGTTCCCTTTGATGGGTATTCAAGAAAGAAGAAACAGCGACTTTTGTCTTTGCATTTTGTTGCTGTGAAGGAGTCTGGCCCTTTATTGGGGTTTCTTGACTTCAAAAACAGGAGTTGCAGGGATTTTCTCTGGAGCTGTGGTGGGTTTGTTAGGAGGTGTAAAAACAGTTGGGGAAGTGAAGGAAATATTGCTCTGGAGGCGGAGATTTTGGAGTTTATGAAAAAGTCGGATAACCCTGAGGCATTTCCTAGTAAAAAACAGTTAATTGATGGTGGGAGGATGGATCTTGTTGAGGCAATCTTGAAGCAAGGAGGATGGCTCGCTTCGGGTTGGGACTTGGATGATAGTGCAAATGAGGGAGCGGGAGTTCATAGTAGTTATGACATAGATTTGAACTCGATGAGAGATAAAGAATGGAAGAATCCGGTGATTGAAGAGGCTGCTCATGTTGGTTCATATTCTTCAGCTTCCTCGTCTGGTAGATCATTGTGAGGCTTCTAACTTTTGTCTAATTTGATAACCCTTTTTATAATCGTTTCGCATGAGATTTGGTGAATATAAAGTTCATTCTTTGATGCCTCCTGGTAAGATATTAGGAGTATTGAACATGAAAAATTTACAAAAATGTCGATACTGTGCTAGTTAGCCTCGGGCATCCTTTTATCCCAGAGACCTATGGGATGTTTCCTTATTTGTTTGTTTGCTGTTGTTTTTCATTTTGGCAACTCTATCAACTGTGGATGAATAGCCTAAGAACAGGGATTATATGTCTTGGAACTTAAGAACTAGGATGTGACAGTAGAGTTCGAGCTACAATCTTGTCATATTTCCCTTGTTTGTGAAAAACAGACGCTAAATAGTAACAGTTAGGATTTTTTTTTTAAAATCTTGATTGAGTCTTATCTTTTTCTTACACCTTGTTTCACGGTATAAATTGATAAGTCTTTAAATGAATTAGAAGAAAGAGATATAAGTCGATGATTCTCTTTCTCTCGACAAACTTTTATTAAAAGTCTTGAGTTTTCATTTCTTCATGGTTTGATTTTTTTTTTTTGCGTTCAGAGAAAAAGCAGGTGATGAAGATTCAGGTATTGAGGGTATATTAAGCCGATTGGAGAAAGAGAGGAATATTAATTTTGGATTTGGTTTGAGGAAGACAGAAGAAATTACCCATGGCCAAAGTTGTGATCTTAGACACAACTTACAGTCTAAAAGCTCAAAGAATGGGGTAAGTTGACCTTTTAGTTTTTTAAAAAAAGGCCATTCTTTTATTCCATTTTTCCAGTTTATAATTTTTTTATTCCTTGGAACTAGTAGATAATGAAATCTATATTGTATGCATGTAAAAGATGGAATTATGAATCTAAAATAATATATTAAAAGAGAGATTATTTCGTTTTAAATCACACTTGTATAATTAAGTGAATGATCATATTAGGTTAATGGCTTTTGTGGCTGATGCTATCTGTCTTCTTGTTCTCCATCACCCGAAACAAGATATTATGTTAGTTTGAAGTTAAAGCACCTAGATGTTGAGGGCTATATTTACAAATTCATAAATATAGAAATAAACATGAAATGTGAGTCCTGGGTATGTGATTGTCAATTAGAGTTCTAAACCATGGAACTACATTAAGAATAATATATGTATCTCCACACCCACAACTTCACCCCTACTCCCCTCCTTCCTCCTTAGCCTCCTCTCTAAATTTGAAGTGTTAAAAACTCATTGCCAATTCAATACATAGAATGAGGTGGGTTTAAAGTTTTTCTCTTCACTTTGTTTCATGATCAAGTTATTGTTTTCATAGTTGTCTTGTGGTTCTTATATGTAGGTAGAAAATTTAATGTCCTCTTTTATTTCTATGATGCATGACCTTTTTCCCTCACCCCTATTGGCATTTCTTTGTTTCTTTTTTCTTATTGATGTTGATGGAAAGATAATATATTGGGGGAAATAATGATTTGCAACTTGATAAACATATGTACTTGGACTTCATGGACATTTTAGGATGGAAGCGATTGGGCGGTGGTTGGATGTTCATCATAAACCTAACTTGTGCTGCGTCTTATGTTGTAAAAGACAGTTGTTGATCTAGAAAGAAACTGTAGACCTGCATCATCAGACCCCGGTGATGGCAAAATCAATGATTCAGACAGCAATCTTAGTGATGGAAGATCCCTATCAAACACTGATGGTTTTAGAAATTCTCTTAAGCCTGATGCATGGAGAATGTGGAGCACTGAGAGAGCAGGTTTTTCAGAAATGAAATTCGAAGGTATTTTCACCTGGTTATGTAGGGTGTTTTCAAAATATTTAAATCATGGATATCCTGGTCTTTGATTTCATGTAAAATGTACAGCTGATGAAATATTCTCATATGGAAGTATAGCCAGAGGTGAGAAAGATGCTTTAGGAGATGAAATACTTGAAACAGGGCAGGTTTCTTCTCTATCTTTAGACAGAAGGAAGGAGACCAGTTCTTATGAAATGATTAACCACAATCAAATAAAAAGTCGCCTTCAGCTCTTGGAGTCAGAGCTTTCCTCTGTACTTGACATGTTAAAATCAAATGCTGATGAGAATCTGTCAAATAAAGTGCGTATTTGCTCTCAACCCCTTATCTGCTATCTATTTTCTATCTTGCAATAACATTTCCTGTGGGAGAAAAAAAGAGAATTCTTGTTGTTGCCTAATGGTTGTGTGAAATTTGAGTTATTGGAAGATCATGTTAAGTGTATGGTAGAAATGTGATGTGCTCCAACTTCTAGGGACTTTTGGTATAACAGTTGTAGGGTCAATATAAGCTGACTGCAGCACAGGGACACTATCTACCTTTTCCTCGTATCTTGCTTAACTTGCAATGTTTTGTAGCATATGCTTACAAGGAAAAGTTTGAGAAAAATACATTGTATAATAATGATGCATACTCTATTCTTTTGATTACTGGATCTCTCCTTAATCCATTGAAAACATTGGGACAATTGATTGAACAGTAAAGTATGAAAAAATTTAAATTGACTTGACAGGAAATTGCATCCACCACGATTTTGAGTTCGTTACTCTATGGCTTGGGGAATTTATCTAAAGAATATTCTGATAATCAAATTCCATTTCATATGCGGGAAGAATCATCCCAAGTTCTTTTCATTTTCTTAATTTGGATTTTAGTCCTTTGTGTGTGTAGTTTATTTGTAAAACTTTATCATCATATAACCACATTTTGGCCCACTTTCTAATCTTGTTTTAATTCTTCACTAGGCTCATCAAAGCATTTCCGATGAATTGCTGATGCTTTCTGATGCTTGGGAGTTCCAAGAAACTGAGATTTTGAATGCTCAGCATAAATTACGGTCGATACGAGCAAAGTTAGCAGTATTGGAAGGGAAAATGGCACTTGCAATAATGTAGGCATAATTCTGTTAATCTAGTAGCACATTACTTTCATTTACTTTGCCACTTATAATTTCATGTTCATACTTCAATAGTGATGAACAAAAGATAATGGAAGAGAAACAGAAAAGAGCTGATAATGCTAGGAGAGCTTTACAACGTCTTCGTACTGCCTGCATAGTTTGGCCCAATTCAGCCTCAGAGGTCCTCTTAGCTGGATCATTTGATGGATGGGCAACCAAGGTTTGATCCCATCTCTAAATTAATTAGTCAGATTATAAATAAGAAAAGTGGCGAGAATTTTTGAGGCCATGAAAAGCATTAAAGTTAACTCCTATCTTTCTTCTTTCTGCTTTCTAGATGCTGCATCCTTTTATTTTTGTCCCTCATAGTGATAAAATTAATTGCTAGACTCATGAAATTTCTGATCTTAGGGCCATGACATAGAATATGAGAGAAAAGCATGTTGTACAATTTGGATAATGCTCTTTTAGATGAAGTTTTTTTTATTTTTTAATACACCAGTGAATTTCTGCTATTTTTTTTTTGAGAGTGGGACCCAGATTGTTTTATTTTTCCCATTAAGATAAACTTTTAGAGAGTGGAATGTAACTGAATTACAAAATGACTGAAGAAATATGCTTCCAACTAGCAGGAAAAAAAAAAAAAGAAAAACAAGGAAGAAGAAGAAAACGGACCTCTAACTCAAAATAGGATTGTCCATTTATAGCAGAAGAATTATATTATTTTCTTGGGGTAATTTCTCTCTCGACATTTTGTGGGAGGAGGGGGAGTACCTCACTTGAGTTTGAGCGTTCAGAAGTTCTTTATAACATAGTCAAAAACCTTTTGAGATCCACATCTACGCATAGGAAGACATGCACAATTCCTTTGTAGCATTTCTATTTGTCTTTTTTGCACTGCTACTTTCAGATCTGATGGTTTGTGAATTTGTATTCCCAGACATCTCACTGTCATGTCCAGTGCTTGCCATGAATGGGCTGGTCAGTCTGGAGTTGTTGAAATTTATCTGCCTGATGTCATGAGATGTTGAGTTTTAAAGCTCTCACCCTAACTCAAGTGGCGAAATGAGGCAACAGTGTGTGTTTGCCATAGATCAGAAGATTACATCTGTCTGACCACCCCTTTTTTTGAGCAAAGCCTGGCCATCCCTTGTGAATCCTAATATTAGATAGGATAGATGCAGCGAATGACAAGCAAAAACTTATATTTAGTTAAACAAGGATAAAAGTGGCCCGGATTAGTGAAATTGTGTGATATTGGTTTTATATGAGGTAAGTTAGGGAGTTCAATTTATTTTAACTGTCGAAAGAATAGGTTCATCTCTTGAAGCCTGAGTCATAGCTTATTTTTACTATTAAAGCGTAAGGCCCCCTATAGAAGCCTGTGCATCCTTCTTGCAGAAGGTTTCAAGTAATTATTCTTGTGGCTTCTCTAGTGTTGGATGGAGGCTCCAGTTCAGCTCATGCATTTTGCTGGGTCATATAAACAGGAAAATAGAGCTGAAATTATGCAAGTTAGCTAAATGTATGTTTTCGGCTTCATTTTGGATTTCTGCCCAATAAACTAACTAATAACTAATGTTGATGTATTATAGAGAAAGATGCACAAGTCAGGCACGGGTATCTTCTCTTTGTACATGAAATTATATCCAGGCAGATATGAGGTAAGTGAATTTGATTGAGAAAATAATGTAATTAGGATTCTTTTTTTTTTTTGGGTCAAATGATGAGTACACTTGTGGTACAGATAAAGTTCATTGTTGATGGTGAGTGGAGGCTCGATCCCCTACGGCCTGTTGTTAGAAATGATGGATACGAGAATAACCTACTGATTATCACATAAATATTAGGGATTTAATGAATAACATGAGAAGACGGTTGCGTCATCTGAAATGCTTGTAGCTAAGCCTTCCACTTATAACAGTTAGGAATGAGAGGTTATTCTTTTTGCTGTGAGGATTAGGATATGTAGAGAGTATCACCATATATCTTAGCTTGCCCTTCTCTTTGGTTTTCCGTAGATGTGTATAACAAAATCTCACTCAATTACTGTTTGATGTTCTCCCCATATATCTGTAGTTGAAATATGTTTATATTCATTTTTAAAGCAATCCTCCACTTTTCTTTTGTAAGTGCTTTCATAACCAAGTAATGGAAATTTGTGGTTTTCCTTTGTTTCTTCTGAACCGTTGTTGCATACTTTAATTATTTCTCTCATTATTTTTCCTGTTACACCCGACCCTCTCGGCTTATTCTTTTTTTTACTGAAATGTGAATTATCTTTTCTTGTTAAAAAAATGCTTGTGAAAACAGAGAAGTATAATAAATTCAATGGCTAGATATAACTTAGTACTTATAATTTGATGCTCTGTTTCAGGGAGTAATATGCATGCATGTATCTATATATATATCCATAATTTTTTAATATGCTTCTATAATTTGATATTTTTCCTGGGTAATTAATCTCCTTAAATTTTTAATGTGTATTTGAGAAAATAAACTGGTTTTTGAAAAACATATAACAAAAAACTAAAAATAGTTTTTGGTTTTGTAGAATCTAAAAATTAAAAAATTTCAACCATACAGAATACGGTATCGTTTTAGTTTTGGATGAACACATCAAAGTCTCTTTGTTCTTGCATTGCTTTTCTTACTCTTTATTATATTTCTCTTTTTTTTTTCCAGCTATTATATTACTTTTTAGCATAAGGTAATAATTTGCTCATAATGTTTTTATTTATTTTTAACGTTTATTTTGGAGCTATTTGCACCTAACATTATATCATATATAAAGTACTAAAATGTTTTTCAATATTTGCTTAATTTTATAAGGTACTAAAATACTTTTCAATATTTATTTAATTTATTAATTTTATATTTCTATTCCAATTTAATTTTTTTCAAAAGTTATTTTTATTTTTAAATAACGTTCAAAACCTATAAAGTATTATAAAATATTTTACCAAAATTCTAATATCAATTAAAGCGAGTTTACCCTTTATTAAAAATTTTGAGGAAATTACTTCAATTGCCAACTTTTTTCTCATTTTTTCAAAAAATACAACCTTATCCTCTTATTTCTCATAAATCTCACTTTTTAAATTTTTATTTTCATAAATACAACTTTTTTTTCCCTAAATAAAAACTGCATTCTCATTATGGAGTTTATTGAGCTTGTTGGAGAAGACAGACAGTGTGTCGCCATTCATTCTGGCCTTGGCTGCGCTGCCTATATTTGTGGCGGCTCTGGCGGCAGTTGTGATTATACCAAACAATTTGACCGGATTAGTGGTGGCAAGGGCGCTTGTGGTTGGTGCTGCTGGGTTGCTAGTTGGGTCTGTTTTGCTTGATGGATTGCAAAAAGCTAAATGATTTTTTTCTCTTTTTTATTTTTATTTTGCATTTTTAATTTTAATAATTTTGTAATTTGTAATTTTGCACATAGTTTGATGAGTAGCAGCATCGTTGAGACTCAACTGGCCACTGGTTTTGCAGCTCATTTAAAATTAATTTCAAGTAAATGGATCCGAAATATTGCTTTTTTTCCCCAACTATATATAATTATCCTTTGCTGAAACGAAACAGTTTTGCACCTTAATTAATTTGAGGAGAAATCAGAAAATCATACGGAGATCAATCCAAGTTCTTTTCAAGAATTCAGACTCTATTGCTAATGCGTTACTATTTGTAAAATTTGTTGCAAAATCCTTAAAATTTTTCCAGGAAAAAAATTCTTATAAATTTTCATTTTTATTTTGCGATTTTCTCCTGATAAAATGATATTCACAACAGCATTGGTTTAGCGATGGGATAGTTACAATTGAAGGGGGAAAAAAACTAGGTAAGTTCATTATTTAGAAGGTAAGTGAAAGTACTGGTTTTGCAGCTCATTTGGCTGCAGGACTTGGTTGTTTCAAGTGCTTACCCACTCTTATTACTTATTTCATTTCATTGAAGAATGCATAAAGTGCAATTAGTAATTGCATCTGTTAAAAAAGATGAAAATTTGAGCATTTTTATGTAGATTTGTTGGTTTAAATATGTCATTTCTGCTTTCAGAGGATCCTGTGATTTGCGGTTATGAAGGTAATGTTTGTGCTTATGATTTTTACGAGTTTTTTATGTGAAAAAAATAACAAATGGATATTGTAGTTTATGGAGAAGATTACAAGTTGAATGTGAGAGGTCAAACAAGTTTCCTTAAATGGGAGTTCATGTCATAGTAAGCCATATTCCTTAAACATTCAAAAACTTTATTATTATTTACTGGACTAACAAAGCAACACCAAATCACCATTTTTCTTGCAGATGAATGCTTGAGTTTATTTGATCAAGACACTACCATTTTTGTGTTGAGTTCTTCATTATATATTTATTTATTTACACAAGTATTATATTTTTTCTTTTCAAATTTCTTCATCTCTTTAGAAAAATATGATACTTATCTGAAGTCAATACTTTGACCCATGATTTGCTCTTGCTATTAACTGCAAGTGATCTTGAGGTCAAGCCTCTTCTTATTTCATTGTTCTTTTAAATTTCTTCTACCAATTAACTAATAAATGCAAGGCAACCTATTTTTTTCACCATCTTTTAATTTGCTACAAAACTTTAAGGTTAGATGCATGCTTGATTCGTTAACTGGTTGAAAAATCTATTTTGATTTTGAACGCAATGTGGTATGCTTGTTTCTCCTATCAAGCTTTCGTTTCAAATTGTTCTGTCTAGTATATGCTAGTTGCTAAATTAAGGAGTATGGAAGGATTTGTTTTGTTAAGAATGAGATTCTGGTGTGCTGTAAATTTTAGGCAGTTAAAATGGTGGCTATGGAAAATAACTCTTAAAACTGAAAGTTAGTGATCTCCAAGTCTGCATTTTATATTACAATCTCTAAGATGCTAATCATTTTTGTTTTGCATTTGAAGATACATGGAGATTTTGTTCTTGTCAGTGGGGATACAATAAGCAACATGTCCTAAGGTCATAAGGAAAATTAAAATTGTTGCCCTAAGGTCCTTATTCATGTCAATTGGCATATTTGCAGTTTTATTGTCTCTTTTGATCTCTTATATTCTGCAGCATAATTATGCTGCTGCTGAATGTTGTTAAATTTAATTTTTTATAGCACAGTGTCATTTTCAAATTCTACTTTATATTATTTGCTCTACTGAATGTCATAAATAGATTATTTGCAAAAGTTAAAATTAATTATTTTATTTAATCTTTATTATTTAAATTATTACATGAACTTCAAACAATAAATTTTTGGCAGCTATATTAGCAAGTTTGATTTCCTTATCCCTGGCCAATATGATTATTCAATTCTTCCCTTTGCTTCTTACATAATAGCAACTTGAGTGTATAGAATTTACTAGTCAACAATGCAAAATAGATTATAAAAAAAATAATCAATCATGGAAAGAAAGAACCTTATGAATTAAGATAGATATTGGAACTCCAAATGAAAATTTTCAGCAAAAAAGAGTAAAATGCTTATGAACAACGAAGTCGTAAGCTTTCAATCAATACAAATAAAGTTACATCATGAAGGAGAAAAAGCAAATGCTAAAAAGTTAAAAATTCTATTGTTGTTGTTTCTAACCACATCAGTTAGAATCGAACCATGAATCCAAGCTTAGAGCTCCTCGGTTAATCCTGCAGAATGTTAAAATAAAAGCAACAAAATATACACTGTGTATATCAAGTACACACTGTGTATACACCATATACACACTGTGTATACACTAAGTACATACTGTATATACCAAAAGTACACATAAATATACAAAAAATATTGTTCAATATTATATTAATTTTATATTATCATTACATATTATACTACACACTCTGTACATCAAGTACACACACTGTATACAGTGTGTACACCAAGTACACACTGTATATATGAAAAGTACACATTATACAACAAATGTATATATTTTATAGTTATAATAAATAAGCATTATTTAGCATTATACTAATTTATATTATTGTTTTATAATATAAGACATTGTGTACATCAAGTACACACATTATATACACCAAGTACACATTTTGTGTACATCAAGTACACACATTGTATACACCAAGTACACATTTTGTGTACATCAAGTACACATTGTGTATACCAAAAGTATATAAAAATATACAAAAAAATATTGTTAAACATTATATTAATTTTATATTATCATTACATATTATAATACACATTGTGTATATCAAATAAACACACTGTATATAGTGTGTACACCAAGTACACATTGTGTACACCAAATACACACATTGTATACAGTGTGTACACTAAGTACACACTGTGTATATGAAAAATATACAATATACAACAAATGTATATGTTTTACAGTTATAATAAATAAGCATTATTGAGTATTATACTAATTTATATTATTATTTTATAATATAACAAACACTGTGTACATCAAATACATACATTGTATACACCAAGTACACATTATGTGTACACTAAGTACATAAACTAAATACACCATATACACACTGTGTATACATAATATACAAACATACATTGTAAATTATTGCATTAATTTTATATTATCATTATATAATATAATACATTTAAAATGTAAAGAAAAAGAAAAAATAATTACCTTTTGTTTTTTTTGTACTTGAGAATCATATTCGATGTTTCAATTTCGTACACTACAATATCTCTTAGTCTGTTTTGTGACCATTAAACTCGAGCTAGCATCTTCGCTTTTATTTTTCTTAATATTTTTCTTGTCATCTACTCTCTTTATTTTTTTTTTGATAATTTGGGAGATATTTTTAGGTCGAGGAGATGAACTTGATTGAATGTCAATCATTTTGCTTGAGATATGAATAGGTAAACATCAGGAAGAGTCATCTTAGTTTAACAAATTCAAATCATGTCATTTTTTCAAGGTGAATCAATAAAGCAGATATCAATTGCTTGAAAAACCAGAAAATGTACTAATCAATGATAAAAGGCCAAGTATATAAAACAAAGCTAATATATATACTTGAATTTGTATCACTACTTTGGTCAATGAATTGATAATGTGCCTACTTTACATTAAGTATTTTTTATGGACACGTGTATACATCATACATTTGTGTGTGTCTAATCATTAATTACTAGATATCATACATTTGCACTAGAATGTGATAAGAATTAGCGTAATTATGACAGGTAACTTCAAGGAAAGACAAAGGTCAATATTGGGCAGATAGAAGCATGCCATACAGATACATAACAGTTGCAGAATTTGTACAAAAATTCAAGAGATTCCATGTTGGTATGCAGCTAAAGGACAATCTCTCAATTCCATTTAACAAATTCAAAAGCAACAAAGCTGCTCTAGTATTCACAGCATACTCAGTTCCAACAATGGAACTACTTAAAGCTTGCTGGGACAAAGAATGGCTAATGATCAAGCGAAACATATTTGTTTACATATCCAAAACTATCCAACTTATCGTTGTAGCTCTTATAGCATCTACTGTGTTCTTAAGGACAAAAATACATTCAAGAAATCAAGAAGATGGTCAACTATACATTGTTGACACATTATCAAAACATATAATTAATGTCAAAATTACTGTAGTCAATGGAGATAAAAAAGAGTACTAAAAGAACCCCTAAAAGCATTTCGAAATTGAACTCGATATATCTTATCAGTTTTTAGAGAATATAAGAACAACTAGCTGGATGACATGCACAGAATATACATGCTTCTCGTTTCAGCTTATTAAATAGATAGACAAGAAACTAAAACGAACCGATTACTTACATAATCATAAAATCCTATTGTATCCATCCGCAAGTTTATATATATATATATATATATATATATATATATATATATATATATATTCTATATGTGAAAGAAATAAAAATTGGGAAAGAATTCAGAGCACAAATGGTGTAAGAATGGCAAGAAGCATCCATGGATTACAATTATTGTCCGAATACATTTTTGAAAGATATATTGCGTTTCAAACAAAGAAACTCAATTCCATCTCCCATGGCTGTTCATTTAAAGAGGAAAAAAATAATATCTTTACAGAGCCTTTAGTGGCCTAACAAACATGGTACAAAAACAATCCCAATGAAGATGAAGTTATTTTAATAAGTGAAGATGATGAAGAAGAAGGCCATTACCAGCCCATGTTTCTAATTCGGCTGATGCAGGAGAAGAAAATGAGGTTGTGTTCTTTAAGAAGCTTGATGATGAGCTTAATAAAGTGATTAAGATACTAACGGCATGAAGATTGATGGGACTCCTATTTCAGATACCTGGAAACACAGTAGTTTGGCGTTCGGGAGCATGGAGACTAACTGGAAAGCTTTCATACTCTGATTTCTTCACTTTCTACGCTATTCGAATCATGGCCGCTCATGTCCACATCTGCACTGGCTGATATTAAATCCGACCGGTAAGTTCATTTATGTGTCCTACTTATTACCCGATGATCAAGATCCTCTATTCTTTTTGCTTCAATTTCTGAATTATTACCCTGTAATTATTTTGATTTTCTTTTTTTCTTTTTGAAACTAGAATGACTAATATTAAGGATTTTATTGGGTTTTCACAGTCAATTTTAGTTTCACTATTGTTGAAGTCGAATTGTTCAGAAACAGAAAAATCTCCTCTACCATATATATTACTCATCGCATTTAACAAAATTCTACTTAACAATTTGCACAGCTCAACACACACACAGAGATCAAAAAAACCCCAACTGTATTTCCATTCGTAAGCCAAAATCACCATGAAAATACGAAAATAGGAAGAGAAGACATTTTTACTGGAAGAGAAGACATTTTCACCGGAAGAGAAGTGGTCAGCGGAAGAGAAAAAATTGAAATTGTGTGAAAATAGGAAAAAAAAAGTGAAGAATGTAAAAGATGATTGTTTTTGTTTTGATTAGATATAAAAGTTGTATATTTGTAAATAAAAATTTATATAAATGAAATTAAAAATTTAAAATGTTGTATTAATGAAAAAATTATTAAAGTGTTATATTTTTTGTTATTTTTATTTTTTTTCTGTATATTTTTGTAAAAACCCCAAAAATTTTCTGACTATTTTAGGCAAAATCATAAAGATATTTAGGATAGTTAAAAAAAATAATTTTAAGATTTTTGAGTAATTCTATAATTTGACTTGGAAAATTTAAATAAAGAAAATTAGTTAAAGTAAGTGCGCTTCAATTGGTACAAGAGACTTGGTAGAAATTTTTTAAAATAATTTCATAAATTTTTGATATGATTTAAAAGAAAAAATAAATTTTGAAAAGAAAAATTAAATTGAGATTAAAAAAATACAATTGAAAAATTAAAGGTATGTGGAAGGACATTTTAACACCTAAAATTAAAAATGACATTTTAGTACTGATAAAGCAAGATTTGTCTTTATCCGTAAGAAATAGAGCTTGCAGTTGAAGGTATCTGGTCGGATGGTTGGATCTGCAAAAAGGAGTGTCCGGTCGGACCAGATTTTAGCACTCCGAGACTTAAGTTAGTAGCTTTTAGAAAAAAAGTGCTTAGAGAGAGTCTCAGATTATAAATACCTGGAGCCTTTATATTTTAGCTATTTATTGGAGATAAAATAGGGGTACTTGGGTACCTCGAAGAGTGATAACCGATAGTTGGAGCAAATAAGTGACGATATGACAGAAAGCAGGTGAAGCGTATGGATATTGACTTGTGTCAGTGGGCTGACAGGACATACTGTCCCATCAGTTCAATCAGATATTACCTTTCTGTCTTATTTTTTCAGCTCATGTTCTTGTCTTTTTTGTTAATGGGTTTAGACCATGCCAAGTATTGTTGGATCAACTTAATTTGGACATTTAGAAATATTTTTTCCATAATTATCAAGTACCTAAAATTAAAAGGCAAATCGGTTCAAAAATAAATGTTAAGGATAAATTAATTTTTCTAATAAAAGGTAAATAGGTTCAGAATCTTTTTCTCATAATTTTATTTAAATTGTAATAGATTTCATATAAAATGAGCGTGTACTCTATGTTACAGTTTCCTTAGATTTCAAAAATTAAAGGAAATTATGATTTCATTAAAAAAAATGGAGCGTGCTAAGTTCCTTGTTCATACTCAGTGTTCACATCTTAAAAAACTTCAAGTTGATTGCACCGCGAGAGTTCCTTCTAATGCAGCAAGTTAGCAACCATCAAGCGATGCCTCTTGCAAGTGAAAAGAGGTTTCAACCAACTTGAACTTCAATTGCGACATATAATAATACAAGCAATGCCTCTTGTAAGTTCAAAGAATACTATTATACTGCTACGTACTACTAGCATAACTAAAAATGATTCACATCTCAAAATTCCATGAGCTCTCGGCAGATAATTTTGGCATGTGAAGCCCCTCAGCAAAATTGAAAGATGCTGAAATCTGGTACACACAAAGCAACGAAAAGTCACAGCATGAGTTGTAAGTATTAAGGACACTTTAAAAGTCAAATAGCACAACTCAATATAGATTGCCCTTAGAATTAGTGTTGAAACATCTGAGGAATTTTATCACGACTCACAGTGAGAGAAGCAAAACCAAACCAAAGATCAAGAAATCTCTCTTTAGATTCATTGCATTCGGCAACTTCACATAGAATATAACATAAGTTAACGCACATAAAGCTCTGTAAGTTCCATCGGCCTAAGCTTCCCACTTCACTCTCAGCAAGGCAACACAACAGTCACCTTAAATCCCAGGCATAGTATCCTACTATCTTCATATTTAGGTGACTCAAAAACACAGTTATAATCTCCAATTGAATGATATCCACACCATGCAACAGGCCATCACTTTAAGAAAGCTCGGGAGATTACTGAAATTGGCGAGGGAGATATTGAAGCATACTGCAAACAGTTCTAACTTTTTTTCCCCTTTTTCAGACCAAACAATTCTACTTCTAAACAACCAATCTACGTATGTTGAACCCATAATTATGGCATCTGAAAGTATCAATACTGTAAGAGGAGTTTTACATACATAGAGAACACATACATTGAATATCTAGTTGGCCTTTGCAAGTGTGCGTTCCTATGTGCTATAGTAAGCAATGAATTGAAAGGCACAATAACATCACATGCTAGAAGTTTGAATCTTAATAACCTAATGAAGAAACTCACAATAGCAATGAATCACCATTTTACAGACAAGTGAAACTTTCAGAGAGCCTCATACATGTCATGGAAAGTTTGTTATCTGATCTTTCAATTATGAACAGAAAGTGACATCTACATGCAAAAAACTCATACAGCATGCACATTTGCACGCCGAACAAAAATGAACTAGAGCAGGCTTCCAATACAGATTATTTCCTACTCCCTGCATTATTATCATGTACAAAGTTTCATTCTTTTTGCAATTTCAAGAGTAAAATCCCAAGAGCACAACAAATTCTTCTTATGGAATTAAAAAACGAAAATCAAGTAAAAGAGAGGAAAGAAAACAAAATATCCAAATACCTTAATCCCTCCATCTGGATTGAGCAGTGATTTGGACGACCACTCGACTCCCAAATTCTTGTTCATTGTCTCATAAGAAACTCTAACAACATCACTATCAAACCTATGGGACACAGCCAAGTCCCAAGAGTTCTTCTCAAAGTCATACCCTGGCTCTACTGAGTTAATTCCTCTATGCAAATAACTATACTTCAATTTACAATTCCTGGAACCCAATTTATAGGTAGCAGAGACCTTGTTAGCCTGGTCAAGTACAAGACTCCCGTCCAAAACCGTCCGATTTTCATTTCTAGAGTGTGTGTAAGTCCAGTTAAACCGTTTCTCCAATAAATTCACTGTGTTCATAAATTCAAAGCGAAAATCCTGCATAAAAATTCTCTCTTTTTGAAGGAGAAAAACAAAGGAAACAAAGCATAAGCTTTGAATAAGTTAAAGAAGAAGAGTAAGGACCTGATTAGGGACGTCGTAGTCAACTATGAAGAAGCCAGGCTTCTCGAGGGAGAGAGCGAGATCGTCGACCTCGACGTTGGAACCATTGCCGAAGACGAAGTTGCCGATAACGGCACGGAGCTTGAGATCTCCGATGTTGGCGGCTATGTTTCCGGCGACGCCTTTGTTTCCCCTAACAGAGACGGCGCTTCTAATCATTTTGTGGGGGATAAAGAAGGAGAAGAGAGAGTGGGTACTGAAAGGGCTTTTCCACTGTTATCAACTTTCAGGGTTTTGTGTCGGAGATCGATCTTTCTTTTCCATTTTTAAATTTTGTAAGTAAACAATTATTGTTATTCCAATGGATTTGGATTGAACAGCAATTCAAAACCAGGAATTTAACCGTTTGGATTGATTTTTACATTCAAAATTTCAAGACCGGTTTGATAAATGTGTACAAATTCATGTGCTAATTTATATATTAAGCCTTCCAAAATTTGAATTTGCCCCAGATCATTGATTTTCCTGAAAAGAGAGATTGCAAGCGGACATTTTTCTTTAAAAAGAGTTTCCGTCAACAAGATCTAAGCAAGAATTTGCTATTTACTTTCAGCTCCAACATAAGCTGATTTCAATGGAATACTTTCCATAAAACCAATGGAGGACACCAAGCACCTAAAAGCTTGCCAATAATCCCCAGTCCCCACTGGTGTGTGCAACTATAATGAAGGGATCTTTCATTGCCTAGAAATACACTGAGGCCTGGTGAGGGAGATTAACCTTATAACATATGTAAAACCACTGCCACAGTAAACATTCAATATGGCTTCTTGGTTCCCAGCTTCAGG
Organism: Excoecaria agallocha; assembly: GCA_037975025.1. NCBI lineage: Eukaryota > Viridiplantae > Streptophyta > Magnoliopsida > Malpighiales > Euphorbiaceae > Excoecaria > Excoecaria agallocha. The sequence continues at coordinate 575,687 of JBBPFJ010000023.1, read as the reverse complement.
GTCCAGCCTAACTGTTTGAGGGTTTGTTTGGTCACTTGTGTTCCCTAAGCCAAGCTGACCGTGTTCGCCCCATCCCCATGCCATTATTGCTCCATCCGCTGTGTTTACAAGGACATCAGGACAAGAGCTCAAGAACATGTGACCCTCAGGTGAAAAATTATGATTTAAACTTCATAGTAAATAGATCTTGCCTGTCAATAATGCAGAATGCTCAGCTCCAGCTGCAATCTCAACAACTTTCAACCCCTCACTACCAGAGACTCTATCCAGAGCAGTGTGTGTCGAGTTTGCTGAAGAAAGAAACGGATCACAATATATAAGGTTGCCAGGGAAACGCTAAAAATGAATTTGCAGGATGGCCATCGCTGTACAAGGCTTCCTTGGCAAATAGATTGGAGATTTGAGAAAAATAGATTGTACCTACCAGTCGTCTGCCCTACCACACTAACACTTCTTATCTACAATAGTATTTTAAGAAAACAGTACGATAGAGATTATTTTTCCCACTTCTGATAGCATATTGCGTAATGAAGTACTCATCAATTCATCTGCTATTATATGAATTTAAAACATTTCTTGTATTACCTTAATTAGACATTACCTGGTAAATTCTTCACAGAGCTTATTTTATCAAGATCACATAGTGCTCCATGACGATAACCACCAACGATAAAGACTTCGCCGTCAGCTGTTAAAGAAATCATATTATAAGGCACTATTCTTCAATTTCTAAAGAATAAAGAAGCAGATCAGGGTGAGGAGAAGTCAAAAAAATACAGAGTACAGAGAAGTAGATTTAAGTAAAGGATATTGTGCATATACCAGTCAATACTAAAGCATGATTCCACCCAAGGGCAACTTTGGTGAACCGTAAAGATGAAATCAAGTGATGAGGAGTATTAACATCAGAAGTGCCATGAAAGCCTCTTCCCCAGATGTACAGACAGCCATCGGCTGATTTGACAGGCAAGGTGAAACATTCATATTAACAAAAAGCTCTTAAAAAATGACATAATAACAAATCTACGTCCGTTAGAAAAAATACTCTAATTTTTTTTTTCTGGATTTTGTTTCACATTTATGTTAAGCGCTATTCCTTCATAGGAATGAGAACCTAGTTTCCAAAATATGGATGTTCGATATTCTATCTTTCCAGGTTTCTTACAGCCATCACTCACCAGATAATGCAGCACTATGATGTCCATTTGCACTAACGCTAATGATTTCAATGTCCTCAAATCCACAGGCAACTTGGGGAAGATTAATTGATTTAACCTTGTCTTTGGAGATACACAGTTGACCACGCTTTCCATCACCAAAACAGTAAACTTGATTTCCTGGACAATCTGCACGACTGCACCTAATGACATTATTTATAGAATGAACTGAAAAAGCGGTAAAGGCTATGTGTTATGCATACTATAAACTTGGGAACTTTTAAACCTTCACAAATTATCCCAAGCTTCTTACATGTTTCCATGATCCAGTCACCGAACACTGTAAAGCAAGTCCCTTACAAATACTTTGCCTATAAAGAATTAATTTTAAACTGGTCTTCAAATTAGAGCAAATTAAGTTAATCCAATTCATCATCACACACTAACTCAGACAACATATTATAACAACAAATTTTCGATTGAAAAAAAATGAATTTCATAAAATAGCATCTCCGCATTATAACACAATAGTAATTGTAGAAGAACGTATTTATAAGAGAATTACCTTTCAACAAGACAACTGAATGTCGCATGCCACAAGCTATCTGCTCAACATGCCTATCAGCAAAGTATGAGACTTTCACAGGAACACTATGTGACTGGTAATCACCATGCCCAAGCTGACCAAATGAGCCATCCCCACAAGTAAAAAGGCACCCACTATCTGAAAAAGAACAAGAAGCAAAGGCCAAATGAAAGATTTAAAATTTCTAAAGAAAAGCTTCCCTACAAATGCATTAAATTGGAATGAACCTGAAACAAACCCAGAGTGGCTCCATCCAGCAGACACGTGAGTAATAGAATAGCCATCCAAGAATGTTACAGGCTTTGGATATAAACTACCGAGCAGCTCTCCATGGCCTAGTTGTCCAGATGTCCCTCTGCCCCATGTCAATACTTTACCACCTGCAAAGAGATAGTTGATTAAAAACTAACCCAACAGAGCACAAATGATTGAATTAGATATCAATTCAAAAGAAGTGAAAGATAAAGTGGGTGAGTACCAGTAGTCAAGGCAATAACATGAGTGCTGCCGCAGGCGACGGTAGAGATGGGTCCAGCGGAGAAGAGAGAAGGAAGGCGAAGTAATTGAGGGAGATACTCGTCCTCGAGCTTTCCTGTGCCGAGCTGGCCATCTGTTCCAGCTCCCCAGCTCCATAGCTGCTGATGCAATTGCGGGAGTTGTTGCTCGCCTTCTCGTTGTTTTGCTTCGCTGCCTTGATCGTTTTCTTCCATTAGTACCAAGAGGCCAATCTTTTCGAGTTTTAACGCTAAGCCCATTTGGTGCAACGATGTCGTATTGAATTCTAATAAAAATCCGGATTACTTGCCATTTTGATGTGTTTTCCATAAACGAAATTTTTTTTTCATTATAGACATTATTACTTTCTTAATTTAATCACTTAATTATATTTTAAATATAATTTCAAGCATCAATCCAGAGCTCACTATAAAATGATAATTTTAATACATAAATTGCGCATATGACAAACCTATAACTTCACATGTAGAAAAATTTACGTTCAATACCATTTGTGTATAATAGAATATTTATTCTAGCATGTATGTTACTGTAGGAAAACAATCCTTAAAGATTAAGAATTTCATGTTTAATCAATTCAATTAGATTAGTTCAGATGTAAAATTCTGATATACACATATATCTGGTTCTCAAATTCTTATGAAAGAACGAAGTCAGAAAAACAAATTTTCTTTAAATCCAATTCATTTCCAACATCAACCCTTGCATGAACGCCCAGAAAGCATTTGATATCCTAGTACTTTTATTTGATCAATTCTAGCTTTTTAATTTAAATATGTCAAGTATTTTGTAAAAATTCAGAATAAGTATTTAGTTAAATACTTATTCTAACTAAACTTATTCGAACTAAAAAAGAATTATTATTGAATTAATTACTTATTTTTAATTACAAATTTTTATATACGTAAAGAAAAGATAAATAATTTTAAATAACAAAACTAAATATCAAACCAAAAACAGTACTTTGAATTTCGATAGTAATACGAATAATAAAAATAAAAAAGATGATTTTACTCTGAATTTAATAAAATAAATAATTATTTATTTCTGTTGCTTTATTCAGTATTCAAAATCATTAATTAGTATATTTTAAAATATATTTATTTATTTCTGTTGCTTTATTCAGTATTCAAAATCATTAATTAGTATATTTTAAAATATATTTCTGTTGAAATATTTCTTTTACGTCAGGTAAAGGTAATTCAGGTGAGTTAGCTTTGATTTCCGGAGAAAAAATGAAGGAGAAAGAATCAGGAATATTTCATCACAATTACGACAAGCATTCAACTGCGGAAAATGCTTGCCTATACTGTGTATACAAAATAGTTAATCAACGGATTGATGCATAACATCACCAAACATTTCCACACATCGTTACCAAAACTTTGAGCAGTCCGTCTCCCTCAAAATCAACCATTAAGCACTTGAAAGTATATCTAAAAATCAAAGCTTCATAATCCACCACCACACGCCTGAAGAAATAACATCAGCTCCCAATTCTAAAATGATCAGAAATGAGTACTGCTGCTGGACACGGATCCATCCTCAAGTGGAAGATTAGGTGCAAGAGGTGGTTCCTTCAAATTCAGTTCCATGAAAGTCCGTTCTTATTTTTCATGGAATGCCTGAATCCAAGCTATGTAAATGCCATCTTTGGCCCTTAAACCATTTAATTACCAGCATAAAAACAAAAAAAAACAAAAAAATTGAACCATAACTATCATTCATAAATGCAACTCTAACACACTCAAACTATAGCCTAATTGATTCAAGAATCAAATAAACATGCAAACAGTATATAGAACACAAAAAAAATAGTAGTTTAATTTCCAATCCACAAATATCAAGCTCTTTGAAAGATTTAACAAATTTACATTTATACTAAAATAAACTTCTAAACAAAACTATCACAAGCCAAGATAAATAAAACTAGAGCGAAAAAAGAGAAAGGCATACATTTCACATCCGGGATAAAAACATCTTAGGAAGCTAAAGAAAAATATAGTATCCAAATCCTTAACTAATATCCTCTAAGTTGCTGGCCTTCCATGCAATTGCTAGACACACTTCACAACCTATTCTAGACTCGAAATAAATTAATAAATAACTACATGCTACTGGTACAGATGAAGAAACGTCCCGAGCAGGAGCGAGGTAAGTTAAAGGATATCATCATAAGCAACAATCTCTCTGCCTTTGAAAGGCACATCAAGCACAGCAGAGGCATCATCGTTACTACTTCTGGGATTCACTATAGCAGAAGCAAGTTTATTACCTCTCCCATGTCTGCTTAAGGGTATCTCAGCTCTCAATAATTTGGAGGACGACCCACTTTCCTTGTTGCCTCCAACTCCAACTCCCTCCCTCCATTGCGCTAGTGGATCCGTTGCCCACAATACCTGTACCTGCACCAAATATCCGTTCCAGGAGATTAGTGAGTCTATTGTGAGAACTTTGAATGAATGCACAAGATGGCCCTCAAGCTTCTTTTGTAATGAATAGGTTGTCCCAAAATTCATACTTTGAGTTAAATTAACACAACTTCAATTTACAGTCATTTTTGCCCCATTTCATAACTACATATGTATAAATGTATCTATATACATATGTATACATACATATATACGCGTGTGCATATTTTTTTTCCCAAACAATCCTTTTCCACACTAAATTTCTATTAACAAAGAAAAGAAAATGGAAAAGGGTGTTCTTTTTAGTAAATTGGGAAAAGGGTGGCCCAAAGCTTCAAATTTGAGGCAAATTATCCATAGTCAGAAAGTTCAAAAACACTAAAATGCACCTTCATCCTCTGCTCAAAAATAAATAAATAACTAAATAATACATCTTGACTTCGAGAAATTCAAAAAGGATTAAGCTGAAATCTACGGAAAGTTAGGGCTTTGATTTGGTAATTTTGACAGCAAAGACAGACAATTTAAGTATTTGCATACCCTTTTGGAATCGACGGTGATGCCAAAGGAAGCATCGAGTGAAGCAGCAATGGCAGCTTCGGCGGAATCCTTGGAGCGAAAGGTGATGTAGCCGACTCCTTCGCGGTCAATCCGAATGCGAGAGATTGCGCCGTAGATCTCGAACCGCGACTTCAGGTCAAGAACCGAACAGTCGGGCGACAAACCCATGATCACCACCGCGGGCGGCGGAGGACGCTTCTCAGCAGGCTTGTCGGGTTCATCTTCGGGGGAGCGAGGAGGAGGGAGGGGGCGACGCCGTTTAGGGTAGGGAGGGCGGTCATGGCGGGAGAAATAGGGTTTGTCTCTCTTGCGACTCATGTGTAGACGAAAGAAAATTGAATTTGGGGAATTATTTGTGTACGGATGGGATGAACTGCGAAGTAGCAAAACAACAGCCTCAGGGACTCAGAGTTGACCTCAACTGCCTACGACACTTGAAGCTGGCCCAGCACGCTTGTTTTAACATACACTCATCGTATAAAGTATAAACGCCGCGGAGGCGGATCAAAACCGACCAAATGGAGCTGATAGCTCGAATTTGTTTTCTAAAAATTATTTATTACGAAATCAGATTTGAATCAAAATTATATGGCAGTTTTTAATTTTAGATCCAGTAAAACCAGTCCTAAATTTTGAATTTACTTTCAATTTTGGATATTACGTTCATCTTTACATTAAAATTAATGAAAATTCAATTTTTTTAAAGAATTTTTTTTTGCTACAAAATGGTGAGTAAAGCCACCAAAACAAACAATTAACGAATATAAGAAACACCAATCAAATCATACCCAAGCCAATTATAAATTTTTTAAGGAATAGAGTATAAAATGTGATAATTCGGAAAAAAAAAAAAACCATTAAGCCAAAATGTGATCATTCGAAAAAAACCGTTAAGTCAGATACGACAAAAAATTTAGTAAAATTAGCCTTTTCTATAAATATTAGTAAAAGAAATTGCTGAAAACTCTTTAAAAACTCGATGAATAAGATTGATAAGTGAAAAACACCTAGAGGTAGAAGAATTATTTTTTATTATGATAATTAATGAATATTTATAACAGTTATATTAAATAAAATAACTTAAAATTTAAATAGTTATTATTTATAGATTAATTACAAAATTATGATCATAAAATTTTTATTTAAAAAAAAAGACGAAAAAAATATCAATTATTTTTAGAATATAATGACCGATCCACATACATAATAAAATATAAAACATGTTGTGCACATTAGACATAATGAAGTAGTGATAGAATTAATGATATTCTTTAAAAAAAAATTCTCAATTTAAATTAGAGAATAATAAAATTTTAAAATTTTTCTGAATATTTTAAGAACACGTGGATGTATTTTTTTTTTCTTTTGTTTTCTTAATATGGACGTGAGTTCTACTACTAAAATGGTTTGATCACACATGTGTTCGATGAATATCTGTCAAAATTGTCAAATTTGATTTTAATTTGAGTAATTTAAAAGATAAAGGTATTTAATATGGAATTTTAAAAATATAAAAATCTAATAAAAATGCATAATAATTCATGGAACTAAATAAAATAATTAAAGGTGATTATACGATTAATTAACGGTGAGGATGATGACATATGGTTGCCATCTATCTAGGAGGCAAGAAACATTCCTATTTCAAGAATTTGTATAAAAAACAAGAATAAACACATACATCAGCTAATTGAATCGCAACACAAGTGATCTCCACTTCCTATTTGCCATCCTAAATGCTTCAAATCTTTCAAACAATGTCCCAACTACAAAACACTGCATACTGTAATCTAACTTCGATAAAATCTCCCACTTTGTTTCTATTCTCTCTCTTTATTGATTTCTACATCAAAATCGATGATTCCCAAATACAAGATTTTCAAAGGATTTTCTTTCTTATTTTTTATTTTATTTTAATATATCTTGTGCCGTCAGTAGTCAATACAAAGTGCCCTTTGCCTTGGAATTCTTGTTTGATTATCTTACACCTAACTCCAATTCAGCCTTTGGACTCAAAAGCAGGGAATGAGAAATTTCAGTACACTATTCTGGGTCACCAAATCCCCAAAAATTGATGGAGCTTAGAATGTATATCCTCTGAATTTTAAAATTGCAAAGAACCCGCTTCTCCATATCTTCCCTGCTTCAATGGCTGCCTGTGTCTCACCATTACTGCTATCCTGCTCTTTTAGAAGGACCCATCTCGGATTTTTCCCCAACAATGCGATTTCTAATTCAACTCCTTCATTTACACTTAAGAGAACACAAACTCCTCTCAAGTCAAAACCATTCTTGGCATCTCCGTCGACTGCCAATCTTCCAAGCTATGGTCTTTTAAGCTTCGCTCCCTTCACTGCAATTAGAGCTTATTCCCATGGGTTTCTTGATCCGTTTGAAGATGACAAAATATTACCACCCGTGGAGGAAAAGCCAGCCAAGTTTCTGTTTTGGGTTTTGTTCTGGGCTTCTCTTTCTCTTGCTTGCTTTGCCTCTTCTGGGGATGCTAATGCAGCTGCTGATTCCATTAAAGCTTCGAGCTTTGGGCTGAGAATTGCCAATGCGCTTCGAGGTTTTGGCTGGCCTGATGGGGCTGTGGTGTTTGCTCTTGCTACCCTTCCCGTGCTTGAGCTGCGTGGAGCTATTCCTGTTGGTTATTGGATGCAACTTAAGCCCACAACGGTTACTCTATTATCTGTTATTGGGTGAGTCCTTTTCGCTTATTCTGATTTATTCTGAAAATTCATCATTTGAGAAAATCGCCTTGCTTTTCTGAATTGCCATGAACCTATTTGATGAAATGCATGTTCAACATAGAATTGAGGCCTCTTCAATTTTAATAGAAATTGTGTTTTTCATCTTCTAGGCAGGTCATATATCCTTATATTCAGTGCTAGGTCCGGTGTTAGGGTTGTTCATGATGTTCAAAATTGTCATTTAACTAGGATTTCTGTGTCATTAATACTGCAAAAGCACATTGATTAAAGACACGATAAATCAGCTTGAGGCCAACAAATTTTGGGTCATAATTTCAGGAACATGGTTCCTGTGCCTTTCATTATACTTTACTTGAAGAGAATTGCGTCTTTCCTTGCTGGTGCTAACCAGTCAGCATCTAAAGTCCTGGAGATGCTGTTTGAGAATGCAAAACAGAAGGCTAGCCCTGTGGAAGAGTTTAAATGGCTGGGTCTGATGCTTTTTGTTTCTGTTCCTTTCCCTGGTACTGGAGCATGGACTGGGGCCATCATGGCCTCTGTTCTCGATATGCCATTCTGGCCGGCTGTGTCAGCAAATTTTTTCGGTGTTGTTTTTGCTGGGCTTCTGGTAAACTTACTGGTGAACCTCGGTCTCAAGTATGCCATTATTACTGGTGTTATTCTCTTCTTGATATCCACTTTTATGTGGAGTATCCTCCGAAATGTCAAGAACTCTTTAAACTCTTCAAACTGATGTTCAGCTCATGGTTCCTCTCAAGAGCAGTAAAGTCACAATTTATACTTTTCAAGTAATATGTTATTGTCTATAGGGAGCTGGCTGCAGTTTATTTCCACAGTTAGCTTCAATGATGCATGTCTGCAGAATATGTGATGTTGTATAAACAGGAAAAGTTTGAAAATAATTGAACCTCAGACAAGGATATTGAGTGTTTTCATGATGCCAATAATCTTTCGGTGTTTATTGTTTTGATGAGATGGTTGAGTGAGGTGAATGGCATTGGGCACAAACTTTATTTAGAATATAAATTTTCTCATAGTTAAGGGCACTCACAAGAATTCTTTTGTTGAATTTTGAGATGACTGAATAAGTAAATTGTTTGATGTCCTGTCTTGTTTTCAGAAAATGAAAATGTCATTCATCATCTTCATAACTTCATTATTCCTATAAAAGAGAAAATGATTTAGAGGTTTGGGCCTTGAACTAAAAGCTCCAAACATCAAGTGGGACTCTATTGTTCTTGGGCCTTAAAACATCCAATGCACATTCTACTCTCAACTTTTTCAATCTTATGTTTACTAATATATATATATATATATATATATATATATATATATATAGATATAGATATAGAAAATTTACATCATACTCACTCCTTCCTAATTTAAAAGGTAATTTTTTATTTTTCATACCTTAATTTCATAAAAAAATTATGGTAATTGATAAAAATATTATTTTATATTCTTAAAAATTTTATTTAATTTTAATTAAAAATAAAGATGATCAAAAAAAGATAAATATTTAATAAAATGTATAATAAATAGAAATATAAGTGAAAGTAAAATAAAAAAATAATTTTTTAAAATGTAACGGAGGGAGCATCCAGTAAAATGGTTAAGTGGTAATAACATGTAGAAAAGAAATTGAAATTGAAATTGGAATTGGAGTGGGGTGGAGAATTAAAGAAGTGAACAAAAATTGAGATGGATTTAATGTATGATGTCTGAAATAAGAGTAGCAAGGAAAAAGAAACATAATGAAAATGTTAAAGTGTTTTTAACCAAACAAACCATTAGGACCCACCAATATGACTCCATCTAGCAACTCCCATTCTTTTACTTTCCTTTTCCATCACTTCTTTTTTTTCTTCTCTCTTTTCCATTCCAAGCCTCACTTTCTTATTTTTAATTTAAAATTTCCTCCTTTTTCTATGCTCAATTAAACTATTTATTTCTTATTTTTCAACAATTTAATTTGGAGAAAAATTTTCAAGTTATTAAAAAAAATCGTGCATTTATGAAAATATATAGTCCAATCTTTGGATAAATTATAAATTTTATAATTTAATTTATACAATTACAATAGGGACATTTTTTAAATAATATTTTTTAAAAATATATTTATAAAATTAGAGTATGTCAGAAAATATTTATTAATTTGGGATTCGGATAGAAGACGCTGCATAATGTAGCATCATTGAGTCAGGCGGCCATGCTAAAAGACACAGTCACTAGCAGTGTCTTCCATCAAATTATATATACGGAAAATAATTCAGTTATTAGACGTAAATTCAGTAAGTATAGGTAAAATTAACCCATTTAAGAATGAATGAAACATACCATTTTTTGATCGAATGGTTCATTTTTTTCATATTTTATTTCTAAATTCAATACATTCGTATTCAAAAAAAGTTGTATTTTATTTTATTATTTGCCTTTTTATTATATCAATTTTATTGATTAGGATTTAGTTGATCTTATATATATATATATATATATATACAAGGATCTAACATAAATAACCTTATGTATTTATGTTATATGCAAATTATTTTTTTTAGTTTACGTAATACACATCTTATTCATTTTATCTGATATATATGTGTGAAAATATACTTTTTTAAGTCTGTCTCTCTCTATATATATATTAGATAGAAAATGCTGTCAGTAGCTATGTCTTCTAATATGAGCTGCTTGAAGTAATGATATTGTACTATGCAACGTTTTTTATTCAAACTTTAAATCGATAAATATTTTACGATATATCTTAATTTTATAAATATTTTTAAAAAAATATCCCATTACAATGTATTTTATATTCTTAAAAAAAAAAGGGTAAGAGTACATGGAGACATAAAGATATGGTACGCACGTGGGAAGTGGGGCCGAAGAAAATGACGGAACACGTGTGACGTCAGCTGAAATAGAGGTGGATAGTGTTGTGTTGTCACTGCCACTACAGCCGAACTTCAAGTCTTGGGCCCCGCTCCTCAACATCACTTCCCATCTCAGTCTTATCTGTACCTCCTGGAACAGAATAATCGAAAGCAACACTTGTACATCAACCCCACCACAGCTCTTTTTGACCACCACGGATTCTCTGCCACGTTGCACTCCATTCTCCATTCGTGGGCTCCTTATTTAATGAGGTCCAATCAACAAATGGATCTGTGCGTCTGTGGCTTTTTCGTCGATCTTGTCCGCACACGTGGCTTAACCTCATGGTTTGATCCTGCAGATGATATTGAGATCGTCGGCGGGGGTGATTTGGCGATTGGCTTATCGCCGTATAACCGCTTCCCGTCCCTGATTCCCCCTCCATACCTTTTGAAATAATTTCAGATTTTTTTTTTCTTTTCTCAATTTTCAAGTTTGAAAATAATAAAAATCTCAAACTTATCTTAGAGAATTGACTATTTATATATTTAATTTGTATTATTATTTTAAAAATCTAAGATAAATTTAGGAATAAATACTAATTAATATGCTGACCCTAATTATACTTGTAAATTAGTGCGAGTATGCTTGAATAAATTATTTTTCTATTTAAAATTGGAAGCAGAAAGCATAAGAAATTCAAAAGAGCGTAAGACAATGGCAAACCGATGGTTTAAGATCCGACAGTGCCAAGTATTTATAGAAGAGAAAATTGGAAGCATGACGGCTGAAAAGAGAAAAAACAAGATATAGTAAGAAGGAAATAGAAAAAGAACAGGCGGTAGTAAATTGGGGAAGGGATTAATTTCATTCATTTTCACTTAAATTTGGTAATTGTAACATTATAATTAATATATTATAATTTATAACAAAAAAAAATTTATTTTTATTTTAATTTATTATTTAATTAATTTATTTTTTTAATAGTTCGATTTACATATCATCAATTTAACTGTTTTCTTTTATTTGCATAACATTAGCTCAACCAAAATAAAAATTCAATTATTTTTTAAGGTAATCAAATTTTTTAATTTTTATGATTTTCTGTTATAAAATAAAATTTTAATTATTTTTTTTATTATAAATTATAATATTATAATTGTCAAATTGAAGTTATGAGTTATGACTGATGAAATTAATTCTAAAAAAGTCATGAATTGATTTTAGAATTAAAAAAAAATATATATCAAATGAGGATTAGATTAGGTCCCACGAGTACTTCGCTCGCAGGGAGCAGATGCATTCATTTCATTTGCATTAAATTGGGATTTTGGATTCAGCTTTCATGCGTGTGGGTGTCCGACTCTATTCCTTTCCATCGATGTTTACTAACCTTTCAATCTATTTCTACTAATTGCTCTTTTTACTAACTTGACAAAGCATTATAGCTTATTCTTTATCCGTTTTACTAGCTAATTAACATTAATATAATTATTGATTTTACTAATATTTATATAAAAAAACACCATATTTTCTTTTAATTTAAACTATTAAGTATAATTTTGTGTAAAAAAATAAATAAACGACAAGGAATTTGCATAGATATGTCAAAAACATGAATTTGAAGGAAAATATTGCTTGATCTTGTCGAAGTGACCAAACGTTTGCTTGTAAGCATAAAGTGGGACTATGAAATTTCGTAGCTACACCTTTATTTACACCACCAAAATCTGATGCCAAAAAGAGCACAATCTCTGTGAACATATGACCTACCATTGCTACACTACGTCCCTTTACAGATCCCATCCATTTTCCTCTTATGCATTTCTTTTTTCTTGTCTTGGCTGACAATTGAGGGGATTTTTTTTAAATAATGTTTTTATAAAAAAAATATTAGAATAATATGACATATCAGAAAATATTTAGAGAAATTAGGGTATTCCAATAAAAACGCAGCGTTTTGCTGTGTTATAGACTTGCAATTTATGTTAGACTGTGTGGGCTCCACTCATTCGAAGATGCAGCAACAGGCCGATGCAGCACCAGCCTGTTGCTGCATCTTCAAATGAGTGGGGCCCACACCACAAACATAAATTTCAAGCTTATAACACAGCGAAATGCTTCGTTTTTGTTAAAATATTTTAATCGCTTTAAATAATATGTGACACACTCCATTATTCAAATATTTTTTTATAAAAACATTATTTAAAAAAAATCCCCGACAATTGGCATAAATGCATTATTAAACAATAAAAAAAATTAAATCGCTAATCTTTTTCACTAATGTGAAAATACGTTGCTTATCTATATAACCTACTCAAGCTTTTCAATTTCAGGACATAGATGTCAATGTGAATGGTGTGTATATATATATATATACACACGTTAAGGAGTTAGATGCATAAAAATAAATAAATAAACTAAAATATTATAAAGATTCATCAAGAAACTGTGTCACATGAACAAAAAACCCTAATTGCATCAGAAATATATTCTGTAGTAGATGCTAATCTTGAAGAAGAATCAAATATATTGGTTAAATAAAGATAAAACAAAGGATTTTTATATGAATAATTAGATTTAATAATAATCTTACGAGGACCAAAACCTGTCAATGTCTCTCAATAGGCCAAATAGAGTGCCAAGAAAGTCACAATAATAAAAACACCGAAAAAGAAATATGAACTACATGTCTATACCAGAATTTTGACTTGTATTCTCTCTCGCAAAATTTATATACTTTATCATTGGTAAAATTATTCAAAAGAAACCTGCATGATTCCTGGATTTAATTTGCTTTCCAAAAGTTGAATTATATTTTAGGCAATGTCTTTTTCACCGTTGCTAATTAACTGTTAATCGCACGGTTTTATTGCTAGTGATTGTCAGTGTCAGCAACTCATTAAGATTAACTTATTATTATTATTTTTACTTATTTAGGGTTTTGGGAGGCTGTGTATATTATTATTTTCACGTTTCATTTAGGAAGCCATAACCATGCCTAATTAAGTTAACCCTCTGCTTTTGCCATATTTTTAGTTTCTGAATTATGCCTATTTTGTATTCAACTCCTCAAATCTTTATTTGTCAATATTAAATATTCAATTCTTGTTCCTTGGATTTAAGTTATTTTTACACTGCATTTTTCCTAAATACTCTGAAAAAGAACTCTAATTTTATCCTATTTTTACCCTTAAAAGTATAAAAACAAAAAAAAAATTATTCATCTTTCTTTTAATATAGATGTTCCATCCTTTTCTTTATATTCCAAGTACATTTATATATTATTTTTAAACTTTTTATATAATTTTATTTTATTTTCCATTTAATTTTTTAATAAAAATTAATTTATTTAAATTAATTAAATTTAATACTAAATCTAATTAATATTTTTTAAAAAATTAACATATTTTACACCTAATATAGATAAATGTCTCGAGCGATAATAAATTTGTGCGTAAATTGAAATCATATATATATATATATATATATATAAAAAGAAGAGAGAGAGAGAGAGAGAGAGACAAAGTCTATCCCGTTTAATGACGCTTCGCACCAAAAATTAGAAAAATCCAACCCAGCAGAACCCTCATTCTGTCAAAGATTTGAGAAACAAGAATTTCCGATGCCATGGCGAAAAATATCAAAACCATATTATTTCCGATAAAACCCAACTAATTTGGAGATATATATATATATATATATTTCCGGTGCACTGTAATTACAACTGATAAGTCATGTTTCCATAAGTAGGCAATGAACACGTAATAAAAACTCAGTAACTCCATGCCCAAAAGGCTTGATCTTCTACACCAAATTCAAAATTACAAGAATTTGCAGGCGGCCCACGGTATAATTTTGAGTAGTAAGGTTGTGGCAAAAGGCTCCTGCTAAATTCATCTTCTTCTTCTTGCGAGAAATCCGAATGCTCAGGCTCGAATACTTGAGATGAATCCGCAAGATCCAAGAACGAACAAGGGCTATCCGAATCCAAAACGTCGCTCTTCATCGAACTTGCATCTTCTTGTTTTGTTGCCTTCAAAACCTTATCGGTAGCACAATTCGGAACTGGATTTTTATGTTCTACATTGCTTGAATTCTTCACATCAATTAGCTCTATATTTTCTATCTCTTTCTGTCTCCCAATCAGTTTCTCCTTCAGAGAAGCAAACTGTTGCATAGAAAGAAAATACACAAATGTATCAGCTAAAATTGTTTCATTGTACTCTGTTGATCAAGATAGCTGAACTGATTGAGCAATTTAAGTTACCTCATTTTTCAAATTCTCTTGCTCCTTCAAGAGATTCTCATAATCAATCTTCAGCTTATCGTAGCTAGATTTCAACGAATCATAGTCCTTCTCGAGCTGTTTGTTCTTGAAACGAGCTCGCCGATTTTGAAACCATATAGCAACTTGGCGAGGCTGCAACCCAAGTTCCTTTGCAAGTTGTATCTTTCTATCAGGTTCAAGCTTATTTTCCACTTCAAAATTCTTCTCAAGGAACTGAACTTGGGTTGCGGTGAGCCGCCTTTTCTTCCCCGGCGGCAAAGGGCACACATCAAAATCTTCGTCTCCGTTTTCTTCTTTAACAGCTTGTTGAAAGAATGGTGGTGAGTTCTCAAAGTTAACCATAGATTTTGCACCTAAACCACATATACAACAAGACATACTCAGATCAGCACTTAATTTCAATTTCTAATAGTACTATATTTCATATTAGCTTGAATGCATATTAATATTTGGTGTTTAGTCTCTAAAGGGCAAAAAAAGATGGGAGTTTTGTCTGAATTGTTGCTTTGAAATTGACTTCCGTTAATGAAAAGGGGGTGAAATTGAAAACAGAAGAAAGTTACAAGCAAAAACCCCATTGATGCACTAAAAGCTTCTGTGCTAAAAACCAAATCAAAACAGAGAAACCCATTGCATAAAAAGACACCGGACCTGAACTGAAAAAAGTGAGAATTTATACAAAAGTTTCAACCTTTTCTTTGTAGCAAAACATTACTCTGTTCATAAAAGACAGAACAAATATTTTGTACTGAATTGGGTTGCTAAACCACCCAAAATTCAAGGAAAAGTCTATCATACAGGATTTAGCTCAAGTAATAGAAGAAGTTCAAAAACTCCATTGGCATAAAAGCGTAAACAAAAATAAAAATTGTTTTTCAACCAAGAGTATTAGATAAATCCCACACAAGGAAATGACAAAAATATAATATTTATACAACAAGGAAAATTTCCCATATTCATCAATTTTGAGAACCTTAAAAGAAAACAAAGCAAACCCAAAAGAAAAAAAAAAACCGGAGCATGAAACAGAGAGTGGCAGTTGAACTGAATTACCATGAAGAGTGGCAGAAGAAGTGGGAATCCAGAGAGAGTCACAAGGAAGAATGTCGTTTTGAAGCAAAACGGTGACGTTAGACCCATCACAGACTTCATCACCTGCCATAGCTTATTTATCTTTCCTTAATATGTTTATAAAAGAGAAAGATCGTTTTTTTCCAAATTCTGTCCTTTGAATTCCCAGAAAATTAAACGCCCATGTTACAGAAAGGAAAAAGGGGTGATTGATTATGAGCAAATATGATCTAAAGCTTATGGAGAAAGAAGCTGGGGATGAAGATTACAGCAATGTGGAAAGTCTGTGACTGTGAGTCAAGAAAGCTTACACCCATCACTCAAAATCCAAAATGAAGAACAAAAGAGTGGTTCTGTTTTTGAAGTTTGGACCTTTCAATCCACGATTTGTGGGCTTGCCTTCAGAGGAGAAGAAGAAGAAGGCAATTCATTGAAAATTCAATTCAGAGAAAGAAATTTTTCTGTGAAAAGAGGGCCTTATGGGGCTTATAACAAAGCTCGGTGAAAGGACACAAGGAGGTTTCGCCTTTTCTTCTTGGCTCTGCCAAGCTCAGACATAAATTACTACATTACCCCCACAGATCTATCTGAATACCAAAATTCAACCTAAAATAGTAAAATACATATATCATATATACATTATACACAGATCTTATATTAGTAAGACATTATTACATAAGGATAGACCACAAGCTTCTTGAATTTAAAAAAGAAAATTATTATATAAATATAACAGTTTATGTAATATTCCCAGCTGTAAATAGCTCTTATGAGCAGTTTTATTAAAATCGAACCAATTGGTTGGATTAGTTTAATTGTGAACCTCCGACGTATCTAATTGGTTCAATATATAAAAATCAAATTGGTTAAAAATCATAAAAAGTCGGTATGAACCGTTTAAAATTAAATAAAATATAATGAAATCAGAAAAAATCGGTTTGAATCATAAAAAATTATTTTTTATCCAAAATATCTATATAACATTATTTTTTGCTAAAAAAATAAAATATAAATATAAATACAAAATAATTAAAATTTAAGCAATTTTAATGAATTTGTTATGAATAAAATAAAAATTATAATTTATAATTGATAAATATTTTATAATATTTATAATTTTTTATTATATCTATCTTAAATATTTATTATAAATATTAAATAACTTGAAAATATTATTTTATGATAAATATGTTTTTTAAAGTATTTTTTATTGTTTTATATAGTTATATTCTTATAATATTTATAAAAAATTTCAAAAATAATATTATTTTAAAAAAAAGTAAAAAATTTAGTTAAAATCTATCAAATTGATCAAATCAAAAATTATTTATCTTTTCAATTCTTTATTCGATTTGATTTTAATAACATTTCTTTGAGATGCACGAGAAGGAAGATGTCACTGGAGTTTAATTGTTATGCACGAGTTACTAGTTTATTGTCATATATATATATTAGTTACCGTACCCTGAATCCAAAGCTTATAGTTAAAATAAAATAAATCTATGTCATTCAGTATCATCTTTCAATCTCAATACAATTAAATCTATACATTTAATTGATAAGATATTCATAATGCATGCAGTTGGTCCTTCAATTAGAAACTTTCAGTTGTCAAATAGACAAAATACAATAATGTATTTCTTTTAAGGTCTATCTATTGCTTTAATAAATAGTAAAAAAATGAGAAAAAAGGAAGAAAATTCAAGAAAAAGATGGTGAAAAAAAGAGAGATCTAGATATTTTATTTCCCAATATAGGTGTGGCAAAAGAGACTCTCCTTTTTCTGGATTAGCTTTATGCTCTTGCTTATCTTAATCTGATATGATATAATATCTTAATAAAAAAAAACCAATAAATCATCAGAAAAAGCTAAATTCATTGAACTGCACTAAAATTCAAATTTATTACAAGTTGTGTTAATTAGGTAATGGCAAGATTGAAATCAAACAGCAAACGTAAGAAAAATCAAACATAGTACGTTATTATTTGTCCATGTCATTGACAAAATGCTTGCCCCTGTCTAGTGTTTGTTCTCCATCTTTTTGAAGCTCACGTAACTGTATACCACTTTCAAGCGCCAGTTTTTCACAGCGCCAACAGATTTTTTAATTAACGCAAAAGTAACTTTTAATCAGATTAGCTGTTTGAAATTTCGTAGTGGATTTCTTTTTACAGATATGAATGATAATTTCGACCGAATTGCTTTTACGGGTTAAATCACATCAAATTATATTTATACCGTCAATGATCTATTTTTCAATAAAAAAATAAATTTGATATTTATCCAGATGTTATGGGATAGTAGATATTTTTTAATTTATTTATCATATTATATTGAATATTTAAATATTTATTTTAATATATGCTGGATTAATATATATATTTATATATATATTTTGGAATATAAAAAATCAAACAAATATAAATTTAAAAACTAAAAATGCGATAATATGAGAAAAGGCATGGGCTTGCAACGTGAAAGTGGGATAGATCGCACTGACTATTGATATGGTCTTATACTCTTCTAAGAAAAAAGAACTCATGATTGTTAATCATTTGGTATTAGTCTAATTTTGAATATTTGGACCAGCATAATTCTGTGATTCATACGATTAAACTCCTAAAGCATCTACGGCCTCCATTTCCTCGTAACCTTATATGTAACTTTTTTTGAATAAAATTTAAATTTTATTTATTAGTTATTTTTAAAATTTTAATATAATTAAATTTAATAATTTAATTAAAATTACGTAATTTAATATTAAATTCAAATTTAATTAATATTTTTTAATTTTTATGAAAACAACTAAAAAAGGAATAAATTTTAACTCAAATGAAAATGAATTTTATATTTGATAAGAAAAGAAAATACATAAATAAATATTAGTATTATTAAGGAAAAAAGAAAAAGAAAAACAGAGAGAGGGAGAGAAAGTCGGGGAGGGGCATAAAAGTAAAAGGGGAAAAAGAGAGGAAATGGAGATGACAACGAGGGGGAGAGAGAGAGTAAAAAATAAAAAGAAGGGAGTCCAATCAATCGCTATCAGAGAGGAGGTGTTTGTA
The DNA here is from genome assembly GCA_037975025.1 of Excoecaria agallocha. Classification (NCBI taxonomy): domain Eukaryota; kingdom Viridiplantae; phylum Streptophyta; class Magnoliopsida; order Malpighiales; family Euphorbiaceae; genus Excoecaria; species Excoecaria agallocha. The sequence goes on along the minus strand of JBBPFJ010000023.1, from coordinate 556,443 downwards.
TTTAGAATATAGAGAGGTTTGATGACTCATTACCCTAATTAACTTTTTTTTATGTTTCTTTGTTTTGTTTTAATGGTCCCACCTTGACTTTGTCTGTCCCTCCCTTCACCTCCTACCGCTTCTCTCCGCTCCCTGCCCCGCCTTTTTATTTTTTCTTATAATAATAATAATAATAATAATATAATTTGTCAATTTTTCATTTACCTTTTAATTGCATCTCTAATTTACTGTCTCCTTTCATAAATTTTTTTATCCATTTAAAAAAAAAAACTCAATCCTCTTATTAGTTGTTAACTGATTGTTACTTATTGCAATCTTTTATTATAATATTTATCCCCATTTTTTCTTTTTAAAGTTTAAGAATTAAGATAAGTTTGTTTATTATTCTTTTTATTTGCAGTCAATTTTTTATATCATTGAAAACCAATTCTGTGGAAATAGTAAAATATTGCATAATTATTTCGAATTTTGTCACTCAAAATCTTTTTTTATAAGAATTAAAATATTTATTTTTCAATATTCCCGTTTGAATGCAAAAATTAATACAATTCAATAAAATAATTAAAATTTATAAAATTATTGGTCTCCATAAAATGGTTGAAAATTAAAGGAAGGCAGTAAAACAAACGCCATACATTAAACAAAATTAAAATCAGTATCTGCAACATAATACTTTGACTTTCTATTTATATACTCTTCTTCATTGGCCAATCAACAGTTAACACATTCAGAATTTTTATTATGCAAAGTAAATGTGGTTGACTGAGAACAGCAACTCAGCAAATATAAAAAAAAAAAAAAATCAACGGTATATTTGTTCACACTGGTCTTTTATCCTTTTACAGTAAATTAGATTATCCCTATATGAATGGATAACTATAAAAAAAATATTAACATTTGAGCCAATTCAAGTTCAATAATAAAAAAATAAATAATTTAATTATTTTTTTAAATTTAGATCATGATATGTCTTAAGCACATTTAAATCATAACATGCTCAAATTAATTTTTACTTCAACCGAAAAAATACCATAAATGTAATTATTTTTTGGGTTAAGACTATGAGGTATTATAAGTGAATTCATGCAAATGAACTATACCTTTAAGTCATACCATATTCAGATTAATATTTATTAGAACCGAAAAAAATCACAAAAACAATAAAATTGTACCATAAAGTATTTAACTCAGTTTTGTTTTTAGGATTTAAACTCAAAATCATTGATTAAACTAGGAGAAATTTTTATCATTTCAATTGCGTGTTCGGTGATAACCTATTTTGATTATTATATCAAAGAAGCTAAATAATTAATTTATTTATACTTTTAAATATTTAACCAAAGTTATTTTTTCAATTAAAAATTAAACTTTATTTTTTTTCTAAAAATTACATATTTAATTCAAGCCGTAAAAAAAAATCTGTATAAGGGGAACACAAGTTCAAACAAACTCACGGCCGCAGAAAAAAAGAAAGGTAGTGATAAAATTTGAAAGAAACAAAAGCGAAGCAAGAGTGGTTAAGAATAGAATAGAACGATTAAGACCGTCACATCCTGGAATTTATATATTAATTAAGTCAATAATTAGGAGTACCGGAGCAGTATAAAATATAAATTAAACTTGATATGCTGGCAGTTAATACGGTTAAATAATTTACAGTACTATCTCAGAACTCAGAAGTTACTAAAACAGCCAGGGGCTCATGAATCTCGCCCTAGATGTCAGATTCGGAGTGGGTCCCGGATGTTGCCATCATAGGCGCGTGGGCCCCTTACAGTTTTAAAATCACTTGGGTTGTTCATTGCCACGTACTCTAAGTGATTTGTTTAATCTTCAGATTCGAATCCATTTAGTACAATCTTGTTGGTTGATTTAAGTAAATAACATTTAGGGAGAAGTATTAATATAAATGGTTATCCCACGAAATATGGTGTTATATATATATATATATATATATATTTAAAAGCAGAAAACACTAACAATAAATAAACGTAAAAATCACCGTTGATTATTTTAAGTGATTTGACGCTTGTTTTGTTTAAATAAGTTATTGAATTTAAATTTTATAAATATCAAAAATTAATATTAAAAAAATTTTATTTTATAATAAATAAATTCGTTTTGAATTAAATAATATCATTAATTATAAAAAAAATTGTATATAAACAGAAAAAAGCCACATGTCTTGTAATCAGTTGTCACCATTGATCAAAGTTACCGTATCTGCAGGAGGAGCAGGGAACCAACAGAATTGCTTGCTCAAAGCATGAACTGCACTTATACTGTCAATCTGCAGTGTTTCTCCGCCCTTTCTCCAAGGTTCTTGAAGGCCAATAAGAACCCTGCATAACTTTATGTTAGCATTGCAACTCTTTCTTGGAGATCAAAGCCTAATGAATAATGATGATCCACGTACGGACTCACACGATCATCGCAGTTTATGCATTAAATAATTATATACGTTTGTAAAATGATACTGAAAACGAAAAAGCTAAAATTTCAAGCAAAACCTTATTTAATTTAGAATACTTGAATGTCTAATTAACCTTATTTAATTTAGAATACTTGAATGTCTAATTATTTGTCCCCTTGTACTTTAAATACTATATAAATATTTGCCCCTTGTACCTTTTAATTAATTCCATAATGTTGAATTCTCTCTTGGCTCGTGCCTGGTGTAGTGTCTAGAGTAGCTAATATTTTTATTTTAACGGTCTATTACTGACTAACATCGCATGTCAATAACCAACAACTCTTTTATTTGTATAACATTAAGCCAAGAGTGAACAAACATGTGATTTTAGGGAAGGCAGAATGAATAAGTCTTGTCGTAAAAAAGCCTTGAAAATCAACACAGAAAATGCATTAAAAATCTTGTACTGGAAAATCAACGCATGCATTAAAAGTAGTGAAGGTTTGTTGCCGTCGACGTAGAGAAAATCAGAAGAAGTGGCTAATTAAGTCAAGGCAAGCAGGTTTGTACTAATTAAGGCTTTCTTTCACTTTAAACGAAATTTCTTGCCTGTTGCCTGAATTTATGCTCTGCCGCAATGACTTTGTAGATGGCTGGAAGTTATTTTAGGTTTATAGGTTAGATAGGAGCTAATTGTAGATTATGGGATTAATGGCCACATTCGCGGTATGCTTGGCAACAAATCCACATAGGGGATGGCTTAGTAGGCCATCAATTTTGATTGGGATTTTTCTTGCTGATGAATTTTGGCCTGAATGAATTGTGATATATATGTGTGTGTGTGAAATTTATTCAAAATTAAAAAATTAGGTTTTAAAAATACGTTCAATTTAAAAAGCAAACTAAAAGCCAAATGGAAACATTTTGCTAATTTTATTTTATTTGGTTGTTTAATCTATTCGGTTTGAAGATTTTGGTTCTCAATTTTATAGATATTTCAGTTTTTTTTTTTTTTTGCGAACTGAATTGGCCGATGCTCATTCCATTTTGGTTCATAAAAGAATTATCTATTTTCCTTTTTTCTTTATATTTTTCAAATTATGCACATTTTGCGGATAGATAATTATTCGATGAAAATGAGAAGCGTAATTTATTGAACTAATAGTACTCCATTCGTTTTTTTTTTATCAGTCACTTTTGTTGTTTTCACTATAATTAAGAAATAATAAATAGATTTAAATTTAATATTAAATTTAGTAATCAAAACTAAATTATCAAATCTGATTGGTTCTGACTTTATTGAGAAAGAAAAATAAATTAAAAAAGTAAATTAAATTATATTAAAAGTTTATAAATAACAGATAAATATAATTTAAATTTTAATTAAAAGTGACAGATAAAAAAGAACCGAGAAAATAATTATTTGACACATATACAAAAGAATTAGGCAATGGAGGTATTTTTTATCAGTCATTATTGTTGTTTTCACTATAATTAAAAAATAATAAATAGACTTAAATTTAATATTAAATTAAGTAATCAAAACTAAATTATCAAATCAAATTGATTCTTACTTTATTGAAAAATAAAAATAAATTAAAAAAATAAATTAAATTATATTAAAAGTTTATAAATAATAAATACATAGTATTTAAATTTTATTCAAAAGTGATATATAAAAAAAACGGATGAAGTAATTATTTAACACATGGATGAAGTAATTATTTAACACATATACAAAAGAATTAGGCAATGGGGGCATTAATTAATCTGAATTCGCACTTATGAAGCGGGTGGGCATCCAAAAAATGCAAATTAATATTTTGTAATTGATTTTTTATTTTGGAGAGAAAACATAGTTAATGGGTTCATAGAATTTGAACTTGTATATGTCAAGTCATCAATCACTTTGCTATTGTCTTCTCCATCATGTTTTAAAGTATTGGTATAAAATCATATTATAAGGTATTGGAATCAGCATTTTCCCAAAAAATAAAAAAACTATATAATAATATTATTATTATATATAGCTGGATTCAATGGCCTCAGTTGATGCAATTTTATGCAGATCGGTACAAAAGAAATATATTCTTAAGTATTTATGTAGACCTATAATAACATTTATTGACGATTTGCATAAAGAATTTAATCTATACCTTTTCCTCCCCTTATGTCTCCCACATGGTTTGCTGCTAATTTTTTTTTTTTTTTGCTGCCTAGCCTGAAATTTCTACCTTCAACCAATCAAACTTCAAAAGTCCATCTGTCATATTATAAAAAGGATTTTTTTTTGTGGGTTCCACCATCAATTTATTTTTAGTATGAATTTATTATTGATTTTTTTTTCAATTTTAATGGTATCTGAGTTTTTACAAATCTATAGTAGTAATGGGCCTAAAAGGAAAACCTATAAAATATATATAGTACTCCAAAAATTTTCTGATTGTTAGGTAAAGTATTTGTTCAAATTATTAATATTGGTTGGCTCATAGGAATTTGTGCTTGTCTTGCATATTTCAATCTATGGTGTTAGTAATGAAACTATATTATATTTATCTGATTAATTATATTAAAATTAAAAATGAGAATAAAACAATTGTCCATCATGAAATATTAAGAAATAAGAACAGCTATTGGGCTTGGTTGATAGGCCCATGTTTTCGGAAAGCCCAACATCTTTATTACTTCCAGAATTCTGGGGGGAAGCTTCCGTTTTTCAGTTGGAGCAGAGTGCGGGCAATTTCGTAATTTAGAAACACAAGGAGAACAAAGCGCGGGAATGTTCCGGGGTAAATGAGCTGCTTAACTTTCCGATCACTTTCAAAGCAATCAATTTTGTCTCTTGTAGATTTTAGTACAAGTACTAAGGCACTGATTCAAATCCATGCCCAACTTCTTATTAATGGCCATTTTAATGACTCTCATTTTCTGGGCCAGTTTGTGGCCGCCATTGCTATCAGAAACCCACAAAATCTTGATTATTCCAATCAAATTCTTCGCCAATGTGAGAACCCAACTCTCTTTGCCTTGAACTCCATGATCAGAGCTCACTCCAAAAGCTCTACTCCTCAATGCAGCTTTCACTTCTTTAGCAAAATACTCTCTTCTGGTAAAAGAATTTCGCCTGATAATTATACTTTCAATTTCCTGGTCCGTGCAAGCTCACAGCTTTTGGATGGATGGACTTGCCTTGCAGTCCATGGTGGGGTTATAAAGTATGGGTTCGAATTTGATCCACATGTTCAAAGTGGATTGATCTTTATGTATGCTGAATTGGGTTGTTTAGGGTTTTGTCACCAGGTGTTTGAATCAATTCCTCAACCAGATTTGGTTTGTCAAACGGCGATGGTGAGTGCTTGCAACAAATTAGGCGATGTTGGTTTTGCAAGAGAACTATTTGATTCAATGCCTCAGAGGGACTCCGTTGCGTGGAGTGCAATGATTGCTGCGTATGCACAATGTGGGGAGTCAAAGGAGGCATTGCATTTGTTTAATTTAATGCAATTAGAGGGCGTGAAGGTTAATGAAGTATCTATGGTCTCATTTTTATCTGCCTGCGGCCAGTTAGGTGCTTTGGATCATGGGAGATGGGCTCATGCTTATATTGAGAGAAATAAGATTCCAGTGACTGTGACATTAGGGACTGCACTCGTTGATATGTATGCAAAATGCGGAGACATGAATAAAGGAATGGAAGTTTTTTGGAGAATGAAGGAAAGGAATGTTTATACATGGAGTAGTGCCATGAATGGGCTAGCTATTAACGGTGCTGCTGATAAGTGCCTCGAACTATTCTCCCTTATGAAACACGATGGGGTCTTGCCCAATCACGTCACTCTTCTTTCCATTCTAAAGGCTTGTTGTGCGGCTGGCTTTGTTGAGGAGGGTCGTAAGTATTTTGATTTGATGAGAACAGAGTATGCACTTAAGCCTTCAGTTGAGCATTATGGATGCATGGTTGACTTATATGGTCGAGCTGGGTGCTTGGATGAAGCTTTGAACATAATTAATAACATGCCAATGATGCCTCATACTGGCGCTTGGGGTGCTTTGCTCAATGCTTCTAACTTTTACAAAAATGTGGAATTGGGTGAACTTGCCTCCAGAAAAATAGTTGAATTAGAAGGTAAGAATGATGGCGCCTATGTGCTCCTATCCAATATATATGCTGATTCAAACAAATGGGAAATGGTCGATAATGTTCGGCGAGCTATGAAGGTCAATGATGTGAGAAAACAGCCTGGTTGTAGTGTTATAGAGATTGATGGTGAAGCTCATGAGTTTTTTGTTGGGGATAACTCCCACCCAAGGTATGGTGAGATCGAGGCAATGTTGGAAGAGATGTCAAAGAGGCTGAAATTATCAGGTTATATGACTAATTCTAATCCTTTGTCGTTTGATATTGTTGATGAAGAGAATGTGCTTGTATTCCATTAAGATGTTGGTGCATTTGGTTTGATCAAAATGAAGGAAGCTATTCCGATTAGGATCCGGAGAAACTTCGAAGTTTTTAAGCATTTTCGAAGGTGTTAAGAAGCAATGAATTAGTTAGCAAACTAAATGCTAGTGTATATATTCCTCCACATCGATCAAACTAAATTTAGGCAAGCCTTCGTTCATAATTTCTACAATGGTCTTGCTAAAGGCTTCCCTAATCTCTTGCACATAATTTATCTGGTACGAGTTCTTCGGAGTAACATGTATACTAGTCACTTACCTTTGTTGGGGCAAGTTCATCCAATGATATGTTTCTAAAGCAATTAGCAAAGCATGTAATTCAGCAAAGTGCCATAATTAAGTTCAAAATGCAGAAGGATAATCTATGAACTGATTTTTTAGGATCTTGTTTTTGTTAATTTTTATTTAAATAACATGCAGTAGATAATAAAAAGGGTTAATATATAAATTTTTCTCTAAACTATCATCATGTATCAAATTTTTTTGTAGAACTGATCGAATGTTAAATTACTACTTTAAATTTGTTGAAAATATTACATTATTTTCCTGTAAAAACACTTGTCGGTTCACACGTGTTAACAGTAATAGGGGAGAAAATTTGATATTTTTAATAAGTTTTAGGAGAAATAATTTAATATTTTTAATAGTATAAAATATATTTTTAACATTTTAAATAAATTCAGGGATAATTTAATATGCAATTAGCTTAAAGAAAAAATATGATAGTTTATAAAATTTATATATTATCCCTAAAAAAAGTAGTACTTCAAATTTTATTTTAAAATGTGTAATTTTTTTTATTTTTTTTAAAGGATGTAGTTGTTGGGTTGATTTGGTTGATATATGAGAATTTAAATTTGATTTAGGCAAGAATCTCCTTTTTTTTCAGCACTTATAATGGGAAATTAAAAAGAAGCCGCTTTCTTTTCCCTTTTTTTCCCTCTATAAATGCATGCATATGTCACATTAGTCATAATTCATCTCTATGCTTTCGTAATAAAGTCACATCAAAATCATGCTAGTTTCTTGCCATATTTGTACTACTTTTATGCTTCTTTTGGGTTAATCAAGTAAATTGGTTCTCCAAAGTTCATCTCCTTGTAATTAAATAATTAATAAAGGCCAAGGAAGACGTTTTTGGTTGATGCTTTATGTTGCTTAAGGATGAAGATATATTCGTATTCTGTCTTTGGCTATGAATATCTCTGTTATTTTCACTCAGGAAATTAAATTATCATTTTTCAGTTTTCACTTGTGAATTGATACATGCATGTATTACTCAGTTTTATGTCCCTTCCAAATTTTGATTCGTATGCAAAACGAAATTCGTAGATAAAACAAGATTATTTCTCAACCATGAAATGCACATGTATACGCAATCAAATACATTTTTGTTTGTATATGTATATTTTTTTTATATAATTACTGATATTATTCTGTTCGAATAAAATTATTTCACTATAAAAACATAACTATTTAAATATTATTTTAAGTTAGCGTAAATTTTGTACATTTTGAACAGAATGAGTTGAACCCATTTTCAAGTTAGTTTCACGGCTGTTATAACCTTTGCTATTTTCCTTGAATATATGATATAGTGTCATTCCATCAATTACCTGTTATGTGACGATTTACGGATGGATTATATGTGGGTATTGGGGAATGGATTATGCATAAGAGTTAGATATTGTGTCTTGTCAGTGGATATCTCCAAGTGAATTTTTATTTTTAATTTTTTTTTGAGTGAGAGCTATAATATTTAATCACGTTTGTATATTAATGTCGTTGGAAGAAATTGAATTCAAAATATTTTGTAATTTTAATAGAGTATTAGCCATTAGACCAATCTCCAAATTCTTTTGATTGTTATGGACGATTAATTACAATGTCAATCTATAAGTTTTCTCTAATTGCATATGTTCTTGATTTTGATGTTTAGGAGGATTCATGAATTTATCTAAACACTACTTTCTTCATTTTTTTTATCTATCACTTTTAAATAAAATTTAAAATCTATTTATCTGTTAATTTTAGATTTTTAATATAATTTAATTTATTTTTTTAATTTATTTTTCTTTTTTAATAAAGTCAGAACCAATTAAATTTGATAATTTAATCTTAATAACGTAATTTAATACTAAATTTAAATTTATTTATTATTTTTTAATTTCAATAAAAATAATAAAAGTGATTGATAAAAAACGGAGAAAGTAAGAATTTTACAAAATTATCCCAATCCGCAATTTTGCAATTAAAAGTCTTAATTAGGTGAGGCTTTCATGACAAAAGGCTAGCTTAATCTTGAAAGATGACTATTTAAGTTACATTAATTCGATAAAATTAGTAATTGTTTCATTAATATGGAATTAATTACTTGTGTAATTAATGTCCATTCATTTTGTGAAAAATATTCCACGATTTTTCCAAAAGAGCAAAAGATAAAATAAAGTTAACTTTTTTTTTTCAAAAAGGAAGAGAAATTAAGTACCTCAAAGTAGCTTAGACAGTGACAGTTTTGAAGTTTACATGATGTTGATGACATTATCATCGATTCTGTTGATTATTAAAATAATTCGAAATTATTTATTTAATATTAATTTCATTCCAATATTTATTTACTTTCGAAACCCAAATAAGGAGCTGTTATTATTGACGTGATGAAGTTGAGAAATTTCTTTGTTTGACCAAAAGAAAAAGAATATTAGAAATATCCGTCCCATGAAAATGAAAACATCATCGTGTGAATCCTTCGGCAATTTAATTGAAACAGCAATAATAAAGATATTTCATGTTTCACATGCACTTTCATTCATCAAGACCAACATCCGAAACAACATCTGTTTTGTGTTCAAATTCTCTGCATGTCTTCATCAACATTTAGACTTCAGATGTTTTTTTCCTTAATTTCATGTTTGTTTCGCCAATTATTTGACGCAAGATACATATTCTTTTAACTACATTAACAGAATCAAAGTCATAAACTTGATGGTGCCCCATATACATGGCGGCCAAGCTAGATTAATGGATAAGTATGAAAATTAACAAGTCAATGGTTGAAATTGGAAGTCCCTTCAATAAAATATTTTAGTTAATTTTTTTGAAATGATCTCTAAATAGACATCTCAACAATAAATGTTGATTTTAATATATTCGATTAACTTTTCTCTAAAAACTTCTTGTAATGTAAAGCAATTATGTTAAACGCAAAAATATAATATGCTTGCACGTGCACGCCTTGCCTATTGTTTTGAATTTTTTGTAAAGAAAATTAATTAGTTTTCGAATATTGTTGCTTAATTAACTAGTATAATTTTTCAATTATATTAGATATATAGTATTATAGCTTCGGGCGTTTACTTCTAAAGTAGCTGAAGAAGCATATTTGAAATGGGTCTTTCGATTTTATTAATGCCAATTTTTAGGCGTCACCCTTGCTTTTTGAACACTGCTTACCCTCCACACGACCTATGCTTTTTGCTTTTTAAAAAAAACAAATTAACTCACTAACTAAATAATTACATGATGGTCCTTCGGGATCCCACATCACTAAATTGTGAAGTGTGTATAAGCGTGAACAATGTCCTTTGCAATCAGCAATTGCCTGTGAAGTATCGCTGCTATAGTAAGTCTTGTTATATTCATTCATATAAAACAGTTGATGCTGTAATGATGTGTAAGTCTTCTCGCATGAGCTTAGGTGGGGCTTTGGGCTTCGTCGTGAGCTGGGATGGGACTGATCCTTCGGAATCTCACATCTCTAGATTGTGGAGTGTGTGTATGTATGTATAAGCGTGGACAGTGTCCGTTGTAATTAATAATTGCCTGTGACGTATTGCTGCTACAGTAAGTTTTGTCATATTCATCCATAAATAATTACATGATAATATAAATTTCTCAAGAAATTAAAATTGACACACACACACGATTTGTGCCAAAACTCAAGAACCTACACGTGATGATAATTCTTGAATATGTCAATAAGAAAAACTCTCACATTTTTCTTTTGAAAGATAACTCTCACATGAAAGAATGGTCACATGAATTGATTTTCAACCTTTGATTCACTTTTCAAAATTTACCCTTTAATTATATATATATTATGATAAGCGTTGTTCTTATCTTTTATTGCAAATTAAGCTTCAATTAATAAAGTCAAAAGTACATATGTATATTACAAATAAAATTTTAAAATATATAAAATATCCAAAATTAATAAAGTTATTGGAGTATATTTTTAAATTTTTTTGACAAAAATAGTTAATAATAATAACAATATGTTGTGGACAATTCGGTTTTTAACGAGAAATTTGATCCATCTATTGTTTGGAAAAATTGCTGAATCACTTTTCACACGAAAAACATACTTTTCCTTCTAAAAGGACGAAAATCTTCATAAAGAAGACAACAACCTCCATATTGAGATGATAAATTTGCATAAAAAATTTAAATTATATTCAGAATTAGATAAAAAAACCAAAATTATAAAAACACAAATAAGAATCTTGATAAATACAAAAATTAAATTTAAAATAAAAAATTTCATATATGAACTTATTAAAATCAAAATATAAAAAATTCAAATACAAATTAAAAACAAAAAGACACAAATATTAAACTTTAAAAAAAAAGAGAAAAATAAAAATAAAAAATGAGATCCCGTCGGTACATAAATCCAGACACAAATATGAAAAAGCTTATGTTTATATAAGCCACCAAATATAAATAGAGACAAGACACTTACATTTTGATTCCTTCATTCTTTATCAGACAAAGTTTCTTTAATTTACACTAAATTCTCTATTTTTTTTTTTCAAATTTTAGTCTTATCTTTCAAGAATCAAGAAATTCCTCCGAATGTGATTTTTTTCTAGACCATGTTTTTGTCGTCAACTTGCACTATTATATGCTTAGTTTTTAGGCAAAATACTTTTACCATTTTTATATATTTACCCCTTAAATTGTACTCAATTTAGTATTTAAGCATTTATTTTTGGGTACAATTTTAAAGAATTGAAGAAAATAATAATATTATTTCAGTACAAATTTGTAACCATTTTTTTTAAATTATTAAGGCTTAATATACTAATTAAAAGATATATTTAATATTACAATAAAATATAATAAAAATTCATTTAGCCTTTTCCTCCATTTCATGGGGGAGGTTTTGATAATTTTACTTATTGTGCTTATGTTTTTGTACAATATATTCCCCATCACTTCCATATCAAGGGGGGACAATTGCTCCCCTTCACATTTATGCCTGAATAAAGTATTATAACATAATCTATATATTAAAAAAATTAAATTAAATTATATATAATTTTATAAAAATTTGATTTTCAAATGATAGATTTTTTTTTGAATCATTAAAATGATAAATAATATAATAATTTCTACTAGACCTAGCAATTTAAACCAAACCCAAACTGACACCCCGGAACAATATTCAATTTTGCAACTGTAAGATCAATTTAAACTGACCCGGCCAGCAGGCCTAAATTTTTTAGTTAATCTTTTTTCCTGGTAAAAAAATACAAATGTTCGTATATTTACCATAACAACTCAATGTTCGTAATATTAGAATATTTTATTAGCTTTACTAATTTCAATAATATATATATATATTAATGTTAATTAGCTCCAACCAATATATTTCGAGAATAAAATATTTTTTATAATAATTTGGGCTAATATTTTTCTCCTAAACTAGCTTATGAAACTGAATTAAATTAAAGCCTCATTGACTATGATGTGAGAATTAGATTAAATGTTTCCCAAGTTTACATGATAATGACCATTATTTAATTCACATTGATTCTCCTCACCATATAAATGGGATCTCCAGCGTCCAGGTGCCCTTTTTTTTTGTAAATATTTTACATTATCTCTTCTTAAGCTGACAATTTATCGCAATTGTTAACTAATGAATTGACTAACAAGTAACAGCAGAATTTCAACACTTAGTTAAAAATTATATGGGAGGTTTTAAGTTCGACATTTGTAATTAAATCATACACCCTTTTTTATATAAAAAAATAAAATTCAACTCTATCTACAAGTTACATGTAAAATAAATGAACGGTTGATATAAATTTATTTTGTCAACATATATATTGATAAATCACAATTTTTTATGGAGATGGGATATCTCTATGTTGAAGCGAGTGATAGAGTCAATGGTTAGAGAGGGACAAGTCCCAATCGGATTGTTGTGGATATAACCTACAAGAAAGGTGTTAGTCCTATTGTCTCAGCCATTGACACTCCGATACTTAAGTTAGCAAAAGGAAAAAGCTCTTTAGAGAGAAAATTTATATTATTTAGAGAGAGAACTTACTATTTATAGAGCTGGTAAGCTTGAACAGTACGTCAAATAGTTGTTCAACTTTGCGACAGATATGATGTACCCTTGTAAATAGCTGTGATTAGATAGTGACGTGTGTTAGATAACTTTCGCCTGTCAGGAAAGGGTCAAGTTCGATTGGATGGCTTCGATTCTTGTGTTTGACTTTTTGATTGATAAGACTTTCATGGACCTTCATCTTGGACTCATTTTAGAGTCTTTGATCCTTTAGCCTTTGTATTTTTGGGTGTTATATATATATATATATATAATAAAAAATAAAAATTCATCCTCACCCCCCTCTCCATCAGCATGAATAGAATATATGATTTTTCTTCTGTTTTGTGATTTTCGTGTAGAAATTGAATTGCATGCGTAATAGGGTTGAATCAATCTTCTTACCAATAAAAAAATATCTTCACAAACACCAACTTTTGTATGGTTGTTAATCACTAATCATAATAATATTTAATGAGTAATGTGTTTTTTAAATGTGCAAACTCTTATCTATTATAATTAAAATTTCATTGCCAAACTTTGTACCGTTGCGTTTAATTGCTTTCATCACTGTAATTGCTTGACTCCAAAATTTTTTCATATTTCTGAGCAGATCAAATCTCAATCCATCTATTGCTATGATCTCAGCAGGTAGATTTATTATTATTATTTTTTTTGGGATAATTAAATTGTGTAAATTGTGTAAATTTTTTTTTAATAATATGTTATCGATATTTAATGTTTTGTATGATACTATAATTTATTACACTTTTAAATATATAAAATTATTATTAAATATTAATAAAATATCCAAAATATCCTTTATATTTTTAAATTATTTTTATTATACTTTAAATTTTAAAAATTTAAAATATAGATTTTTAGAATTTAGGTTCTAGATTTTTAGAGTTTAGGGTTTAATTTTTTAGGCTTGTAGGATTTATTATTTAGGATTTAAACCTTTAGGACTTAAGATTTATATTTTTAGAGTTTAGGGTTTCATTTTTTATAATTATTTGCTATTTAAATTATTTCGTTTTAGAGTTTTGCATTTAGAATTTAGATTTATATAAAAAAGTCAAAATTAAAAAATATTTTTGAAAAGGGTATTCAAATATTTTTTGATTTGTGATTAATAATTATATATATTTTAAAAAAATAGTATTTGTGTCTTTTTGAAATTGTAGCAATTAATGAAAGTTTTATACAATTTAAAAAATATATTTTTAGTTAATAGATGTAACATGTGCGCGTTGGTATATGTTGGCAAGATTTTTTTTCTTCCAAAAATGACATTTATTTATAAAGTTCTGAGCATATATATTTTCTATGCAGCCTAATTTGAAGTCAAATCATCAGAATTTCTGAAATTCATTTTACTGTAATTGAATTTGACCTACATTCTTAAAAACTATAATGTGTATGATTTTGATTAATTACAATTTTTTTATCATAAATGATAAGAAAAAATCTTGATATCAAACCATATAGCATTTATTTACGAAATAAAATCGCACCCTTGATTATGTATATGATTCAATTAGTTACGCAATCGAAAACTGTTGATTGTTCCATAAAATTTAATTAACTAACATGTAGGTATGTTGTTATTTACGTGATTAATTTCTTTTTACAGATAAAGGCATGATTATATTAATCATTACATCTATACAGGTATGTATTATTGATTTGAATTATTAAAGTCAAATGTAATGATTTCTACATAAACGTGATCCATTTACCTACTGAATTACTTTCGGTAATATTTTTATTTAAAAAATTAATTTAATTTTCTTTGAATTAAAGTAACATATATAATTATGAATCGTCGATAATTTGATTATTTTTTTTTCAAATAATTAAGGTTCAGATTTCATTTTTTCTTTTAACGTATATACAAATGAGATGAATGATTTTTCTTTTTTATAATATGCAATTATAAATAATTTGGTAAGTCGTATGTTTCGAATTCATTAAATATAGTTCGTTTGATAAAAAAATAAAAATATTATTTTCTTAATTAATTTAATGATGTTAAAATGATGCATGAGTGAGGCCAAATACACTGCATACGTTAGAACTTAAAATCCATTTTTTTTTATTTCATGATTTGTCAGTCCATGACTTTAACTACCTTCATTAATGTGAATCTTTCGATTTTTTTTTATTTTATTCCTCATAAATAATTATGCGTGTTAATAAAATAAGAGCTTTGATTCACATGTCAAACAGTTGAATTTGCCAAATTAACTTTGAGGGCAATAAACAGGCGAAAGCACTAATTATTATTTTAATTTATTTGTGTTAACTCATCAGAACACAAAATACATAATGCCATGGAGGTATATATATATATATATATATATATATATATATATATATATATATATATATATATATATATATATATATATATATATATATATATATATATATATATATATATATATTGTGTATCATGTACATTAGAATCTTGACAATTAATTTAATGGAAAATGACATCAGATATTTTTGAATTTTAAAAGGGTCAAGAATATTCTAATCCTATCAAACTCCAAAAAGTAGATAGATTATTAATTAATTTATTAAAATTTAAATTTTTTGAAAAAAATCAAAGAAAATGAAATATTTTGTTGATTGAATAAAAAATAAATAAAGACTCCGAAATGATAAAATTATCTAATTTTGGATAGATTAAGTCAATGAGTAAATGTCTAATTATAATGATAACCCTAATGATTAGCTGTAGTGCGTTAAGTTCATGAACTGAGGACTTAAAGATTAAAATACTTGACCCACGTAACTAAAAATCTTTAGGCACTAAACTAAAGTTTAAAAAATAAAGAAATTAAAGTGGTAATGTGTCACGAACTGCACAACCCTAAAAGGGGAATTGCAATAGAATAAGAAGTTAAATAAATTTATCTTAATAAAGGAAGTGTAGAACTTTGAATTCCATTTACATAATTAGGTATTAATTAGCTTGTAATAGCTTCCATACATAGGGAAAGTGGAGCATAATGGGTGCGTCAAAAAGCTACGACTTGACTCTCTTTAATTTAAAGTTCTAAACCTCCTTCAAGACCCTTCCTAAAGATATCAATAACAACAACAACAACAACAATAATAAGCACTATAGTTCAGTCTTCATTTAAAAAATTCGATTGTCAGATGTGAAAAATTTAATGAATTGGATCGACAAGAATTTTTAATATGATGCTATTTTTATGTTTTATATATATACATATGAATGTATAAAGTTTCAAAAATCTTAAACGGATTAAATTAAATTAAACTGATCAAAATAGTGGTTAGATTTTCAGTCAATTCGTATATTCATTAATTAATGATATATAAAAAAAAAAAAGTATAAAGCAAAACCCTGGGTTTTATGCAACTTGGATCAGACGGCCATAAATGTGTACATTGGAGCAATTCAATTCATATCATGTTCTACCAAACTTGTTCCCCAATTTATAAGTCAAAGACCAGGTAAGGAATCAAAGTTGTTACACGCATGGCATCATGAATTATTAAATAATACAAATTTATTTATTGCCATGAAATTTACTACTACTAATTTAGTAATTTCTAACATATAAAGATATTTCAACAAATGGAAAAATTACTAAAATGAAAAAAAAAATTAGTACAAAATAATTTAATTAGGATGATAACCAGGCATCAACGACTTTATAATATAAATAAATAAATAAATAAAGATTATTCTTTTTATTATAATAGGATTTGATGCTTAAATCCCCATCCTCGGCCTTGTTTTAGGATATTCACAAGCACCCATCTTTCTTTGTAACCAAACACCCTTTGGCAAGAACCTTCCCTTTCTTTATATAATTATAATAACATGTTCATGTTCAAGAAAAAAAAGGACAAAGAATTGTTACTTCCCTAGTAAATCGAAGAGGATCGAAGTCATTTTCTAATGGGTCCAGACTATTCTGTCCTGTACTAAGTTTGGACTTTCCTCTCTTTTCTTTCTCTTTATAACCACAACACACTCTTCTTTTATAAGCAACACTCACTCTTCTTTCTTTTCTTTCTCTCTATATTTAAATAAATCTCTTTCACCAAAGATCCAATCACTCACTCAAAAGAAAGAAAAGAGAGAGAGAGAGGAACAAAAATGGTGGGTTATTTCTCTTCCCTCTCTCTTTTTGCTCCGTGATTAGTGATTTTATTTGATGGGTTAATTACCTTTTATTATGTCAATTAAATTTGCAGGAAGAAGAGCAACAGATTAGCATATGGGAAGGGTACGTAGACTGGAAGAATAAGCCTGCAATTAAAGGCCGCCATGGCGGTATGGTGGCTGCATCTTTCGTCTTAGGTGAGTTGGTTAATTAGGTTTAAACTCGAATTCTCATAGTCCTGATATACGTACATATACAATTTTTGTGATCTGTTGGGCAAAGAACGGTTGTGTGGAGGAAATGTTCAATGGGTTGTTTTTGTTTGGAGGGCAGTCGTAGAAATATTGGAGAACTTGGCATATCTGGCAAATGCGAGCAACTTGGTGAGGTATCTATCGGACTACATGCACTTATCTCCGTCGAGATCCGCAAATGATGTCACGAATTTCATGGGAACTGCTTTTCTTTTAGCACTTCTTGGCGGGTTTCTCTCTGATGCTTTTTTCACTACTTATCGCATCTACTTGATAAGTGCTTCCGTCCAATTTCTGGTATTCCCTTCTTCCCTCTCTCTCTCTCTCTCTCTCTATGTTTTAAGGTTTTCATTTTCCTTTTCAGAAACCTAAATAAAAACTTTATTATTCTTCTATTCTTGCATCAATTTCAACTACGGGTTGCAATTAGGATCATATATTTATTCACTGAATTTATTAATATATATAGGCACATTAATTAGTTAATTATGAGGTTGAATAAGAAAAGTACAAGCGAATGATTAGCTCATCCTGCATAAAAGACCCTGCCGATCAATTTTAGGCACAACTAACTAGGCACCGCCCATGATTGGGCGAGCTTTGATGCAACGATCTTGCACTTTTGCAAGCAAGTTGCTGGCGACCAAAATTTGAGCCTTAAACAAAGGAAACAAATTTATGTATATATAATATAATTGTCAATTAAGCTATTCTATTTTGGCAGTGCACAAAAGTCAGAAGTTCAGCATTTTCTTTCCTTTCAAGTTTCTTTTTTATTATAGAGAAATACTTAAAAATGATGGAATTATCTGGTAAGCTTGTAAGTCAACTTTCAAATATCTGATTATCAGTTTAATTTGTATTTTAAAGAGTTCAGATCCATTTTTAGCAGAAGACATAAATTAATTGGTGTAATTAATGGTGTCTTAGAAAGAAGGATTGAGATTAATCATCCAATTAATGAAAGATGGGTCCTACCATAACACTCATGCAACGTATCCAATAACATTCACTCCAAGGACCCCATAATTTAGTTGTGCTCTGAATCGTTTGGACAAATAGAAACTTCGTTTTCCCGAACACCTAAGTTCATACATTTGTACTTTTTTGTTTACAATCTTGTCCCTATTAAACGACAAGACGTCTAGTCGTCTGTAAGGCTATCTCTGGCTGAGTGACACACGTACTTCTGCTGTGCTTGCCACGTACCATGCCATTAGGTACGTAGTCACTCTGTCCCAGATAAGGTCTTCTTGGTTTGCTGATAGGGCATGCTCTTTGTTGGAGTGGATAAATTTCGCAAATTTCTATTTAATTTTGATAAGACCATTAATATTCATATATATATATATATATATATATATATATATATATATATATATATATATATATATATATATATATATATCTGATTTTGACATGAGAAGTGAAAATTTTGTCAAGGATGCAATGATATTGCAATTAAATAACACGTGTTCATGCACAAAAATATAGGGTAGTTTAGGTCCTGGACCCTATATAATAAACCAATCCTTCATAGAAGTCAGAAATTGGAATTGGGGCCAACAAAATCCAAACCAGAAAAAAAATAAAATAAAATAAAATTATAAGCTCTACATGCATGTAAAGACATGCTCTTTGCCCTTCAGACAAACAACAAGACGAAGGAATCCCACGAAAGGTTTCTAACGTGTCAAATGAATAATAAATAATTTCCTTTTGGCATTGGTAGACAAAAACTTGACAGTTCTCTTGTTTTAGTAGTCACATCCTCTGCCATACATGTGTATACGAGTTCAAGAGCTGAAGTGGACCCGCATTGCTTATTTTAGCTAGCTGTCAAATTTAGTTAAAGTGCTCATTTCTCATTAAATGTTGCTCCTTTTGAGCTACTGAGATTCAAGACATTGTTCAGTTTTAATTTAAACAATTAATGATGCTCAGTCTACGAAAGCAACACCCTTTTGGATTGTTGCATGAAGAAAGCCTTAAACTTTTGTGTAAAATTGAAAATGCGAATAATTGGGTTGTTAATTTGATACGTGTGGAGCAGGGCTTGGTGGTGTTGACAGTGCAAGCGCGTTCGGATTCACTGAAGCCACCAGAATGCAACAGAAGCAACCCCAACATGGCATGCCAAGAAGTGAACGGTGGAAAGGCAGCAATGCTATTTATAGGGCTGTATTTGGTGGCGCTGGGTGTGGGAGGCATAAAAGGCTTACTCGCAGCTCACGGGGCAGAGCAATTTGATGAAAGCTCACCCAAAGGAAGGAAACAGAGATCAACATTCTTCAATTACTTTGTATTCTGTCTTGCCTGCGGAGCTCTAATTGCAGTCACTTTTGTTGTGTGGGTTGAAGACAATAAAGGCTGGGAGTGGGGTTTTGGAATTGCTACTATTGCAATCTTTTTGTCTATTCCCGCTTTCCTTTCTGGCTCACCCATTTACAGGAATAAAATTCCCTCTGGAAGTCCCCTTACTACCATTTTCAAGGTATCTCAATAAACTTTTCAGTCTAAATATGTTTTATATGCATTGATGTATTATGCCTTAATTTTAAATGTATCCATGATTTAACAACTCTAGTTGAACAGGTTTTAGTTGCTGCTGCAATAAACACATGCGCCAGCAGCAGTCCAAGCAATGCTGTCGCAAACTTGACAACAAGCCCCTTCGGTACAGCCCAAGGAAACCAGGAAACCAAGGAAAGTTCCAAAGAAATAGAAGTGACAGAAAGTATCAGTTGCCTTAACAGAGCAGTGACCAAAAAACCAGTCCATTCTTCACTAGAATGCACAGTACAACAAGTAGAAGATGTCAAGGTTGTGATAAAAATCGTCCCAATATTTGGTTGCACAATCATGCTGAACTGCTGCCTTGCTCAGCTCTCCACATTTTCTGTGCATCAAGCTGCCACAATGGACACCCAGCTGGGTTCCTTGAAAGTTCCTCCTGCTTCCCTTCCTGTTTTTCCTGTCATCTTCATTATGATCTTAGCACCAATTTATGACCATTTCATCATCCCTTTAGCTCGAAGAATAACTAAATCCGAAATGGGCGTTACTCATCTCCAAAGAATTGGGATTGGTTTAGTTCTTTCAATACTAGCAATGGCAGTAGCAGCTCTAGTTGAAATCAAGAGAAAAAGAATTGCTACAAGTTCAGGATTGCTTGATTCGAGGGAGCTATTGCCCATTACATTTTTCTGGATTGCATTCCAATACCTGTTCTTGGGTTCAGCAGATCTTTTCACGCTGGCAGGACTGTTGGAATTTTTCTTCACTGAAGCACCAAGCCGTATGAGATCATTAGCTACCTCTCTTTCTTGGGTATCCTTGGCCATGGGTTACTACTTAAGCACAGTAATTGTATCCATAGTTAACAACATCACTGAAAACTACAATCACAGACCATGGCTCGCAGGCAGAAACTTAAATCACTATCACCTCGAACGATTCTACTGGCTCATGTGCGTGCTAAGCGCTGTGAATTTCTTGCATTACTTGTTCTGGGCCAACTGCTACAGATACAGATCAACAATAAGAGCTAACTAGATAAGTAATTTATGTATAGATATAGGTGCAATTTCCTGTTTATACCACGTGAAAATGGTTGCATTAAGAATCTGATTACAGCAACCGACAAATCAACTCAACATCTTGGCTGTCTAGAAGATCAATTTCTTGATCTTCATAGCCAGCCAAGCTTTAAATTGGGGGATATCAGAACATAAGAAATTAATCTAGTGACAATGCAAAACCAAAGCATTTCAGCATAGCTTCTTCTTCTTCTTCTTCTTTTTTCCTTGTATTGTCAGTTTTTCTCTTGTAATGGTAAAAAAAAAAAATTTAATTCAGTGGAGGGTTTCTTGGTGATTCTTACTACACTCAATGTCAATGCTATGTTTTTAAAGTTAAAAAAAACTTTAAATCTCCTTTAACTTGTGGGAAAATAACCAACTTCATGGTGGAACCAATTCATAGGAATGGAGAAAGAAAGAACAAAAGTACAATTTTCATAAGATTTACAACAACAAAATCTCGGGGATGTAGCACAAATGGTAGAGCGCTTGCTTAGCATGCGAGAGGTACGGGGATCGATACCCCGCATCTCCACATTTTTTTATTTTTCTCCAAAAGAAAAGAAATTTTGTTTGCAATAAGAAAATCGAGCTTATACAACCACTATTCTGAGCAAATCCTAACTGTCACTATCAGATACCATCCTACTTTAAACTCTTCACCGCACCTTAACCCAAACAGCATGACTAGGAATTCCAGCAAAGACTAGGAACAGCATATAGTATCCAGGTGGGGCCACATTCCCGTTTGTGGGTCCAACAACATTCACCTTGTACGTAGAAGCCGACAATCCTTCTATATTTATAACATTCAATACCACCATCCTCTGGTTCATTGAGAACGAGTGAGTGCAAAACGACGGCGTTATCAGCTCCACTTTAATCCCCGAATTCGCACGGTACAGATTCAACACAAACGTAACTGCGAACATTTCATTATACGACACCGTTCCCTCCGCTGCCTCCACCGTTAAAATAGACGGCCTTAACTGGGCATGATCCACGTCCAGATAAGGCGGGTAGTATGCCTCTAAGCTTAGCTCAGTCGGGTATGGATATGCTGTGAAGTTATACGTTCGGTGTGGATTGCTCCCCCCAACTAAGATCCTGCCATCTGTCAAAAGCACTGCTGTGGAGTGGTACATTCTTGGAATCTTCGATGGGTTAAGGATCACGAATCTCCGGGACAAACTGGGAGCCGCGTCAGGGAGATATAGAACCGGGTTCAATACTGGGTTCACGGCATCGTTCCAACCGGCGCTGCCATTAGTGGCGCCATTGATGATGAGAACCTCCCCGCTGGGTAAAAGTAACAAGTCGTTCATGATCCGGGGCGTGGGCATAAACTCCATGACCCATTCAGGGTCCGGATCCGTCACTTTTAGCCTGCCACATGTTCTGGAAGCTTCCATGTAGACATGCTGCTTGGTGGCCTTGATGTAAGCCCCAGGCTGTGCCCCACCGCAAATCAACACCTCCGCTTCCGGAGATTTGGTCCCTCCGGTTAACCTGAGAGGAAGCAACACCGAGGAGCCCGTACAGGGGAAGTTTCTTGAACCACCGGGCATAACTGGATACTCTTTAATCACTCGATTTCTCATATAATCAAACGAGATTGATCGATTATTAGCGAAAATGAAAAGATTCCCATCAGGTAAAAGATGCAAGAAAGGGTAAAGATTGTTCTCTTCTTGCCGGTCTCTGGTCTTGACCAAGAAAGGGAATGTGATATTATCTTGGATCAAAGAACTCTTAGGATAAAACTCGTAAGTAAAAACCCTTCTTCCTCCGACGATAATAATCCGGCCGTCAGGAAGAATCTGATTGCTGGCGTACCATCTCCGATTCAAGAGCGGGCTAGACAACTCAACCCAATCGCAAGAATCATCATTACAAGGAGAAAATTTGCGAATAACCCGCTCACCTTTTCTATCGCCGCCAGTTTGAACCAGAGTTCCGTCGACGTCAACTGAGCCGGAGGAGCACCAGGCGTTGGTTAGGATCTTGAGGGGACGAAATGTATTTGAAACGGTGTCATATAAGACAGAATGCGCAGTGCAATCAACAAATACGGCCTCATCGTTGAAACGACAGTTGGAGCCAGGGAGAGAGATGTTTGAGAAGCCGAAGTCGGTGCGATCAAAGATAATGACCTTGTTGTTGTTGAGGAGCTGCATGTGCATGGCAGAGATGCCTATGCTTTCTTGTAGAAGAACCCATCTCCCACCTGTGTTGGTGGAATAATAGGAATCCATGTAAGCAACAACATTTGAGCACAGGATGCAGAAAGAAAAAAGAAGTAACATAAGCAAAGATTGAGTCTTGAAATCCATTGGTGGTGTTTCTTGTTAATAGAGAAGAAGGGTGTATGAGAGAGGAGATCAATATATATTAACTGATGATGGATTATATATACGTCTGATATGAAACCTGAAAATCTGATTTTTTTTTTTTTTGCCCTTTCAGGTTACAGAGCTGAAGCTTATAATTGCTGCAGTTTTCTTTCTCCATTACTTGATTCCTATTAATTACTGTGTAGTTAATTATTGATTTGAATGCGATAGTTTTTACTGGGAATTGAGTAAATAGGCGGAGCACCATAATTTCCTTGGGATTTATAATGTGTGATGAGGAAATAATAAAGTGGCAACAAAATTACCAACGTTGGTGCAAATGGCAAGAAACTCGAATTCTCTTAAATGAGGTCAGATGTTCAATCTTTATTTTAAGCATGAAGCGTACGCCATTAGAAAGATTGATTCTAATTATGGATCCAAAAATGTCTTCATATTTATAAAAATAATGGCTCGAGAATGGGATTTGAATCGTGACATATACACATTCATAATGATTATGCATTGCTAATTCTGTGCGTGTGGCAGGGAAAACCCATTCTCAAGTATCTAAATTTTTAAAATTTTATATATTAAATCTCTTCAAATTTTTTTTAAAAAGGACTTTACCCATTTCTGCTCCTCTTCTTCTCACTCACCTCTCGACGTTCTGCACTTATTCGGATTGATCATCTGAATTGGCATTTACTTATCAAATCAATCGGTAAGGTATTTTTCATGATCTCTCTCTATGTATACACTCTCAAAACACTAAAATCACAGTAGCTGATAGCAATTAGGAATCTGTTTTCCTTTTCGTTTGGTGATTGGGAGTTCAATTGCATTATTATTTGTTTCTTTATTAGTTATTTAGGGTGAAGAATTGATGAGGCTTTCGCCTATGCGTGGCTTCGCGGTTTTTGTGAATAAAATATTAAATAGCAATTTAATGAGTAAATTCAATCGCATCTTTATGCGTTTGATTTGTCCATTTTTTCGGCTGCATGTTGAATTTTGATAGTAAAGTATTTGCTGTTTAGTTGAGCTAAGTGATGTTCCTTCAAATTCATTCAGCTGTCTGGAATCCTAAAGTTTCCATAGGATGTAAGTTTGAATCTAATTAATTGAATTAACTGTAGTTATGTACTTACTTTTTAAGGGATGCTAATGAGAAATTTTTTCACCATTTAATTGTGTCTAAAACTATAGAAGATATTGCTGTGAATCTAGTTTCTATTTGACTAGAACGGGAGCTGTTGCTCACCTTTGATGTACAATAATATCTCAGTGAGAAAATTTTGTTTAACATTTAGGCATTTAAAAGCTGAAAATGCATGCTTAAAGTGAAGCTTGTCATTCAACCTTTTTAATTTGCTTGGGCATGATCTACTCGTGTCTACTTGTGCAAGGAAATCTCTTTTTTATCTTGGTTTCATGACTTTATGCTAAAGTTAATTTGCTTTGGCATGATCTACTTATGGTTCTATACAGCACCATCTATTTCTTGCGTATTCTTTTTTGGTCTATTCCTTGTACTTTTCTTATATTCTGTGATCACCTCTGAATCAGCTGCCTGCTTGGAAATTAATGCACAATCTGCAGAAATCAAATCCAACGTAGGCAACTGATTCATCCGTTTGCAAAGAAATGGAGGAAAAAAATATGAATTCATAGCTCCTTGATGTTGGAGAGGAAGGGTTTGAGTTAAATGTTGTATTTAAAAAAAAAGGGTATTTTTAAAAATGAAAATTTTAAAAAAGGTAATTTTAAAAGGAAAAAAAAAAGAAGGGGGTATTTTTGAGGGAAGCTCCTTTTTTCTAGGTATTTTTGTGACACTTTCTATATTTTAATATAAAATAATACGCAGTTTGAGGTAATAGACAATTCCGTTAATAATATGAGTTAATATACAGTCTTTCATTAATATAAATAACAAGCGTGTATTTCAAACAGTTAAAAAGCACATTATTTTCTTTATAAAAATACCTAATATACAAAATTATAAAGTTCATAGATCAATATGAAAAATTTTAAAAATTTACAGATCTAATTGAAAATGAATTTACAATGACGCACTACTAGCAGCAATAGATGTTCGCGCTGATGTATCACAAAATACGTATTATTTCATATTAAAATATAAAAATTTAATCAATAATTTTTTTAAAAAATGAATTCAATATAGAAAATTTAAAAATTTAGTTTATATTAAATAGAATTTGAAAAAATAAAGAATAATAATAAAGAAAAGCACTAGTTGAAAAAAAAAATCATATGATACATGAAGATGAAGCCCAAACCATTGTCTTAAAAAAAAAAAACCTAAATTACAGCCTAAAACTATAAGACTTTGTTTGAATGAAAGTAGATGAAAGTAAAATAACTAAGAGTAAATGCTAGTAGAGTAATTGAGGATATCTCTTATCTACTTTTTATTGTTTGACAAATCTAAAATAAATATAAAGTAATTGAGAATAACTCTTTAAAATTTAGAATAAATATAGAGTTATTTCCATTTACTTCCAATTTGGGAGTAACTATTTTTAGAAATATAAGTAATTAATTACTTTTTTTAGAAATATAAGTAACTAATTACTTTCACTTACTCCGCATTTTTTATAAAACAATTAAAGTAACTCAAGTTACTCTCATTTACTTTACTACCATTTACTTCATCTACCCCTATCCAAATAAAGGCTAAAAATACATAAAGCCCAACGTCTGATGGACCAGTAAAATGCCACTCATAGGAGCAGAAGAAAACTACTCCCAATTTCCATATCAAGTATCCACAATTAGCCTCAGACCTATCAGAATTTACTGTCTAGGCCACGCATCAACCAAACACAAACAATGTCATCTGATTAATCCAATCTAATCCAATCCAAATTACTAATCAAAATAGCTGAAACAAACGATTCTTGAAAATATATATATTTTTTGTTATATATATATAAATAAGTATGAACAATGTGAATATCACAAGAATCCATCAAGAGAACGGTCTTTACACAAGGCAAGATAAATTAGTGTCCAGTATCCAAATCCAGCAGCAAAGAATGTTGAAGAAGATATCCTTACGAGTTAGAGGAGCCAGCACCGATGGATGAACTCCTAACAGCTATCCTTACTGCACCTACGCAACTAAGCTGCCTCATCTCAGGACTCAATCCATGTCTTTCCTGCTTCTTACACCCTTCTTCCATCTGAACGCCCACATAGTATGCTATCTGAACAACCACAATTCACAATACCAGATCATCACAATTGCATTAAGCTTTCACCTCCAACATTAAACGTTGAACTAAATCATGCAAAGTGCTGCTCAGTTCATAGTCAATGCAGGTGACGGCAATGGAAAAGCACAGGAAACTTTTCGATTACCAACTTCTGACTTCCTGGAAAGTGGAAGGTTAATGTTCCAATTCTGATAATAATAGGCCCTCTAGGATTTTTGAGATAGAATCAAGCCAGGGTGTAATGTACATATACATTATAACCTGACCTCATGTTAAAGAGTCAACAAAAATGCTTATAGCCATTCGACTCTCTAACCCTATTAAGAACATAACCACCAATCCTAAACATGAGTAGTACTGAAATCTTCTAAGAGCAGCCCCACAAAAAATTTACTCTCAGAATGGAATTCCTACAAGCTTAGAAACAAAGACTCATTTCTGTTGCCCTCTGTTGGAATTACACTGGGCCAGTACCTGGGTTGGCGTAAGCAGTCAAAAGGCATCCCAAATCGTTAAATAAAAAAAAAAAAAAATCCTAACATGACATAAGGATGCATAGAAATTACATTAGCAACTTAAATAATTTTGGGTAGACCAAAATGAGAACTTGAACAAATGAGATCATTGCTTGAAGAAAATCTAAACTCATCATTAAACTAATATCTGGTATAAATGAGCTCTCTGCCAAAAATCCTAATCTACTATTGAGAACAAAGCAAGGGTTTCAGAAGAAGATTGATAAGGCCATATTTTTCTTGAGAGCCTCACAATACCAGAAATATGAAGCATCCTTAATGTTACTTTTCTTCAACCAAAAGTACAAGGGTTAATATATAAATTTCAGTCTAAACTATCACCATTTATCAGATTTTCCCCTAAATTAATTGCACGTCAAATTACCCTTTTAAACTTGTTGAAAATGTCAGATTATCCCCTATAGGATACATGTCAGTTTACAAAAAGCGTATGAAAAACATGTGTCAAACAGTAATAGGAGGATAATTTGACATTTTTAACAAGTTTTAGAAGGTAATTTAACATTTTCAATAGTATAGGGTATATTTCTTATATTTCAAAAAAATCTAAATGGCTAATCTGATATTTTCAACAAGTTTAGGGGGTAATCTAACATACAAATAATTTAGGGAGGAATTTATGTATTATCTCAAAGTATAATGGCTTATCAACACAGTAGCAAGATAAATTACCATTCTGATACTGTCAGAAAGTCCTAAAACAAAGAGAAATGGGGGACCACGCAACCCCACACATATATAGACAATTGAATGTTGATGGGGTTATTGACAAATTACAAGAAATACCTGCCATAACACCTAACCCTGAACCAAGCTATAATTGCTGACCATGACAATTGAGGGATATATGATGCCTAATGGTTTTTTCACTTCTGTATATGATTATTGAAGCCATCTTTCATCTGTCTCTATGTTTAAGATCGGGCCACAATAAATTGATAAAATCGGTACAGCAATAACTACAATCTATCACACGAGAAAGTTCTATGAAATAAAGGTGTAAGCAAGAATCATTAGCCATGCCAACAAGTCAAAGGTATTAGCCGGAACCAGATATATATATATATATTTATATATATTAGACTCTTTTGTTTAAAAAAAAAAGCCTTTAGTCACCAAGTACAATTGACTATAAATATTTTGATCAAATAAACATATCCTCTACTCCACAAGCAAAAAGAGGACCTAGCATCTTCAATTCCCAGTTATTCCCACTAAAACAAACCTCCGTAAATAAGTTGAACCTCCATAAATTATATACAATACAACAAACAATCGGAATTGATCATGATTAAAGCAAAGTTAAACATTGTAATTGGGCACATGGAAACAAACATCAACCTAGCCATAAGATTTCACAATTTACGGCATTGCGAATTCTGGTCATCTATTTATCAAAGATATACCTAAGGCACAGAGAATTTTATAGGTGTTTAAGGTATTTGCAATGCCTGAAAAACCAAGGTTACCTAATTTCATAAAACTATGTCCGTATTTCTTTTTCAAGACAATACAATCCAACATCTGATTTCCAAGGTCTATAATAGAAAACATTTGCTCTTAGCTTAAAACCATTTCAGGAAGCCATACAAGTTTCAGACAAAGAAAACAAGAGTCTTTATGAAAATGATATGAAATGCTCTCTTCTCCATCCAAAATTGAGACGTGCATTATTTCAATATGACAAGGTTCTAATTATGTCACAATATCAACAATTAATAATACAAAAGAAAGGCGATAGAGGAAGTTTAAACATGCAAAGTACCTTGCCAGTAGCATTACGAACTGGTGATATGTGAAGAAGATTCCAAAACGTACTTTTATTCTTTCTAATAAGAGAGGAAAACCTATAATTAGAAAAAAATGAAAAGAAACCCAGTTGCTCTCAAATACATTGGACAAATAGTTAAGTATCAACCTGTAGTTTAAGATACGTACTGTGCATGCTTGTTGGGCTTGAATGCTTTCCTTTATCTGAGAAGCAATTGTTAGCAACGTGAGTTTTCAGTAGACAAAATCTCCACTCAAGTCATCACATAGTAAAAACAATATATTTTATGACTTCACGCGAAATGGGTACCTGATCAAGAACTGCTCTATCCGTATCAACACCAGTTAAAAATCTACAGTTGCGTCCCAAGACTTCATTCCTAGCATAACCTACAAAACATAACAAATTAAGATAAGCGTCTGAGCATTTTCCATTGTTCTACTATTCATACGCCATAAGCTAAAATGAAGTAATGTCACGAAATGAAGTTAATCAGGTATTTGAGGAATATGAATATCATAGTCATCTGTAATGTCAGAAATGAAGTTAATCAGGTATTTGAGGAATATGAATATCATAGTCACCTGTCAATTTCAAGAAGGCATCACTAGCATAAACTATAGGCATATCCGGCAAGTGTGGATCCGTTCTGCAAATGAAAAACACATTGTGGCAGAAACAGGAAGCAGAGGCATTAGCTTTCTTCTAAAATGAAATTTCTACTCATAAAATGTAACCATTAGGAACTTGAAACAACTCACAATACAAAGCTTTGTTTGATTCTACCAAGAGATATATTTAACGATGAGCTGATGAGTCCCACTCCAGGCAAGCTGCATCTTTTTCCACACACCAATCTGCCAGTCGATTCGCTATAATGAGTCAGCACAGATAATATATTGTTAAAGGCAGCGGCTGCTCTTCGCTTCTCTGCCTCGCTCGCCTCACATGGCTCTTCAATATTTACTCCTGCAATGTAAACACATATCCATTAATCAATTAAACATAATAATAATAAATAAATCCACCAATAGCAATCTCAAATTCAATGAACCAACCTCTAGAATCCAAATCCAATGATAAAACCCGACCCAACTCCACCAAAGAGTCGGAGCAAACCTCTCTTCTACAAGAACCAAACACGATTTCTCTCAATTCAGACCTTTCTTCACCCAAAGTCGCTAACTCTGTTCTCGGTGTTCCCAGAATCGGCACTTGAACAGCAACAAAGTGAATCACCCTACCATCCTCCTTTCCAAAAACAGGGCTCATATGAAACAGCATCCAAGACGGTGTGCGGTCTTTGCGATAATTCAACAAATTGATCTGCAAAGCTCTCTCTTCTCTAATCGCGTCGCCTATTTGCATCACCGTCCGCCGGTCCGTCATCGGACCCTGAAATATCCGTCCATTCCGACCGACAACCTCGTCTTTGGAATAACCCGACATCTTCAAAAATCCGGTACTCGCGAACACAATCGGGTTATCGGAAAGGTACGGATCAGTGATGGTAAAACTATCAGGCAATCCATCGAGAGCTTCTCGAGCCCAATGAGAGTAGCGGGTATCGAAAGATTGCTCAATTAGAGCCAAGTGTGATTCCATAAGGATTGGCACCCTTTGAAATTCTGTATCCTCACTTCGCGAATCAGCCCCAATCCCATGTGGCAAAGCTAAAGGCTGATAGCGCCTTCAGATTGGAAACTTGAAAACAGAGAAATCGAAGTAAAATTTTGAAACCTGAATTGAACAAATTATGAAAGAATCATTGTGAAGATTTGAACTTTGAGTAAAGAGTGTGGTGGTGAAGGAGAAAGAGAAGTGGAAAATATCTGGGTGTTGAGTATGGGATTGAATGAACAAAGATTAGTGAGAGATAGCCATCAATCGTTGTTGTTGATTAAGGTACATGTATTTGCGAGAAGTAAATTCCTTTTTTCTTCTTCTTCTAGCTGTTTTTCAGTATGTGACGATGGTGAGAAGCTGCGCAGCAGGGGACTTGACTACGAGTACACAATGCCGCAGAATCACAAGTTTAAAGACAATATATCTCATTTTTATTCATTTCTTTTTCCGATATTTATTATGATGCGTACTTGCTCTCTCTATCGCATGATTAGGCACCGCGTATTAGTGTGGAGACTGAATAAGACCCAAACCAGTTACTCTATTATGAGAACAAATATGGAAAAAATACGCTTAATGTTTAGGAAATTTTTTTTTGTCTTTTATAGTTAATTCCGTATAATATTATCTATAAAATTATTAAAATAATATAAATTTGTCCCTAAACGAACACGACCTTTTATTTAATGTAATTCCGTCAAAATTATACAATGTGCCACGTTGAGTGAAAGGGGGGCAATTGCCTCCCTTAATTTTTGAAAAAAAAAATATATATATACCCCTTTAAAATTTTATTTTTACCTTTTTATCTTTAATTTATTTTTTAATTTTTGATCAATAAAAAATAAAAATTCAAAACTCTATTTTTATTTCTTAATTTTTTTTTCAAAAATCAGCTAAATTTGAGAAAAAATAAAAATTACAATAAAAAATTATCTTTAGTTAAATGTTAGTAATTTAGTTTTGTAATTTTTTTTTTACTTTTATATCTCTCAAGTATTAGCAATATTTCATATTTTTATATTTTTATTAATTTTTGTGGAGTTTATTTTCAATTTTAATTCTTTTAAAAGCATGAAAAATTAAATTTAATAGTAATTTATAAAATTCAGGTTCATTTTAAATACACATTAAATTGAATAAATTAAATATTCATTTTTAATATTTGACAATGATGGAATCTTCTTTGCATATAACAAAGGCAACATACTCCGTATTACTTAATTTTATACTATTAATTTTTTCTACTATTCTGTTCATAATTCTTGAAAATTAATCGAAAATATATATCATTGATATGAGGTCTAATAGTGAGTTTTCAAATATTATATGAATTAGTGATCTTGCTGAAAAAATGATACAAACAAAAAAAACCATTTTATATCATTTGATTTATAAACTCATTGTTTTATCGCTTGTTTTATCCGTTGCAACTATAACAATTGAAAGAATATATTTTGCTATGAAATATGTAAAAAATTGATTACGTAATAAAATAAGGAATACATAGATATTTGATTGTTTGATCACTTATATTGAAAAAATGTATTTAATGCTATTGATAACGAAATCATTATTTGTCGCTATCAAATCATGCAAATTCGTAGAGTGTAATTATAATTTTTTTAAATATATTAATGAATATTTTTTTATTTAATAATTTATTTATAACATTTATGTTATATTTTTTAAAACATAATTTAAATTTTTGCCCTCCTTACTCGTAAAACCTGACTTTGCCACTGACAATATGTCAACGTTAGAAATCAGAAGACGAAATACGGTCAAACTATCGATTTCGTTATTTAAAATACAAAATTGCACTATTTTGATAATTTTAAAGATAATATTATACGTAACTAAATATTAAAAGTAAATTTATTTTTTTTAATTAATATTAAGGGTGTTTTGCATATTAAGCCTTATTATTATATCCAATGAAAAGCCAATAATATAAAATGGTGTAGATTTTAATTTCTATTTGGCTGCAGTCTTAACAAGAGCTGCAAATCACGCTTTTGAGGACATACATATCCATTCTAGTAATAGACTAGATAATGACATTGGCGTGGATTTGTAGATAAACATGTTTCTTTCTTTATCTGTAGAAAGATAATCAAAGCAAGCAAACAAAGGTATTCCTTCAAAGGGCCCCAATTATTGGTAAACTGCTTGCAAGTTGCTATATTTTGGAGTTTATTGATCCTCAATTTCCACCATCATAAATAGAAATGTTTTTTTTTTCCATTTGCAGTAGCGGAGTCTTGACTAAATCATTTGGAATGGCCATGGAGGGCCATGTCTCCATAAAACTCCGTCATTGGCTATGCAGTGCAGGCTAGTATGCATCTAACTATAAAGTAATAGAGATAGCAAGAAGAAAAAGAACTTCTTTTATTTTATCACTCGTCATTTGAATAACAGAGCACAAAAGGTTTTATATAGGCTGCGTAACAGAAAACTAACTACAGTTACAAGAAAAGACTAACTATAGTTACAAGAAAAAAGTTAACTATAGTTAAACTAACTAGAGTGAAAACCGCTGCAATCTTCATCCTCCCCTCAAGTTGAGCTTTGGTGAATATCAAACAAAGCCAACTTGGAAGAAAATTTAGTAAATAACGGAAAAGATAATGGTTTAGTGAACAAATCTGCCACTTGAGAAGTTGAGGAAACATGAAGAGGAATAATAAAACCATCTTTATACTGATTCCGAACAACATGACAATTGATGTCAATGTGCTTGGTACGCTCATGAAAAATAGGATTAGAGGTGATATGAATGGCAGATTTATTATCACAAAACAAAGGGATAGGTCGAGACACATGACCTGCAAATCTTGCAAAAGATAAGCAATCCATTGAAGTTCACACACAGTAGAGGCCATGGCGCGATACTCAGCCTCTGCTGAACTATGAGAAACAGTAGGTTGCTTCTTGGTCTTCCAAGAGATAGGACAAGAACCCAGAAAAATACAATACCCAGTTAAAGATCTTCGAGTCTCAGGACAAGTTGCCCAGTCCGCATCAGAGTAAGCAGATAGAGAAAGATCAGAGTTAGAAGGGAAGAACAGACCTAAAGAAGGTTGCCGCTTCAAGAACTTAAGAACATAGAGAGCATGCTGCATATGAACCTCCCATGGTGATTGAAGATGTTGGCTTAACTGTTGCACTGAATAAGTAATATCTGGTCGTGTAAATCCCAGATACAATAAACGACCTACAAATCTTCAATAAGCACTAGGATCAGAGAGAAGAGGATTGGTTTGATCAAGTAAATCACCACCTTTAGGAAACGAGACATTCTTAGGTTTAGAAGTCAATAAACCCGAAAAGTCAGGAGGTCTAAGACATATTTACGTTGATTAAGAAAAATGCCTTCAGCATTTCGAATAATCTCTAGCCCCAAAAATACTTTGCCACACTAAGATCCTTAATGGTGAACTTCTTGTTGAGCACCAGCTTTAACTGGTCTATTTTAGAATCCACATTGCCACTAATAAGCAAGTCATCAACGTACACCAGAACTAACAAAGAAAACGATGTTGAATGAAGATGAAACAAACAATTATCATGAGAAGATTGAATAAAACCATATGCCAACAGAAAATTTGTCAATTCAACATTCTATTGCCTTGAGGCTTGCTTGAGACCATAAAGGGATCGAAATAACTTGCAAACTTGTCCCTGCTGAGCCTTGGAGTACCCTTAAGGAGGAAGCATGTACACCTCTTCCTCTAAGAAACCATGCAAAAAAGCATTGTTAATATCGATTTGATGAAGGACCCAATTCCTGACAGCAACAACAACAAGAAAAAGTCTTACGGTTATCACTTTTGCTACAGGAGAAAAACTATTCGTGTAGTCTTGGCCAAAAACTTGATTGTACCCTTTGGCTACAAGGCGAGCCTTGTGTCGATTTATGGAGCGATTCGGGGTTGAGTTTCAACTTGAAAACTTATTTACAACCAATAGCTCGCTTTCCACTTGGTAAATCTGTCAATTTCCAAGTATGATTCTTCTCAAGAGCTGAAAGTTCATTCTCCATTGCTTGTACCCATTCCGAAACAGCTATAGCTTCTTGATAGCTCTGTGGTTCTTAAAGCAAAGTAACATGAGCTAAGAAATCTGAATATTCAGTTTAAACTTTAGAGTTAGCAACAAAAGAGAATGTACAAGGAATATGAGGAGAAGAAAAACCAGACTGATTATTAACTAGAACATTATTCACAATATAATCCCTGAGCCATGCTGGTTTGTGTTTTGGCCGTGTACTTTGTCTTTCAACCACTACAGGAACATCAACAGCATCACGACTAGATTCCACATGAGATTGTAAGACGTTTGGAGGAACAACATCAAGAATAATCTCATCAGTTTCAGACGAAGAACTCACACCAGGTGTAGATGTAGGATTATGAAGCACATCCATAATAGGTGAAATACCATCAGCAATAGTAATATCTTCAAAACCAGTTACTCATGGAAGGGGAGTAGTGTTTAGGTCTGAAGTTGCAAAATCCTGCTGGAAGGGAAACACCCCTTCACAAAAAACCACATCTTTAGTGATATAGACCCGTTTATCTTCAATTGATAAACCTTATAGCCTTTTGTTCCTGATACATAACCCAAAAACACACCCTTACTAGCCCTTGCAGCAAACTTGTCACGGTTAGGTTTGGTATGTATCATATAGCATAGACAACCAAACAACTTTAAATCAGTAAAATCAGGTGACTTCTGAAATAAAATTTCATATAAACTCACCCAATTTAGTACAACAGTAGGAAGCCGATTGATGAGATACGTTGCATGTAGAATAGCCTCTCCCCAAAAACAAATAGGCATATGAGCTTGTCATAACATAGCCCTAGCCACTTGTAAGAGATGCCTATGCTTCCTTTCAATCCTTCCATTTTGTTAAGGACTATAAACACAAGTCCTTTGATGAAGGATGCCAAATTCAGTAAAAACAGTTTGGCAAGTATGGATTAAAAACTCCCCTCCATTATCAGTTCTTACAACCTTAACTTCCTTTCCAAATTGAGTCTTAACCATTTTAATGAACTTTAAAATAGTAGAACTCGATTGATCTTTGGACTGCATAAGAAAAGTCCAGGTACACAGACTACAATCTTCTACAATGGTTAAGAAGTAATAAGCTCCTGACAATGAATGCTGTTTATAGGGCCCCCAAATATCAACATGCAACAACTCAAATAAAACTGTGCTATGGCTATCACTGGCTGGAAAATGCTGTCGGGTCTGTTTGGATTGTGCACAAACATCACAAGGAATGATTAGAAAAAAACTTGTATAATTTGAAAAAACAAGTTTTTGTACAACCCCTGCAGAAGGGTGTCTAAGTCTCTTATGCCAAAGAGAGTTATATCAAGAAACTGCATTAACTAAACACACATCATCAGGTTTACAAGAGTGTTTTCTAATAACATGGTCATCAAATGAACTAGCATCAAAATAGTAAAGATCTTCCGTAGCCTTCCCAACTGCATAAACTGCCTTAGTCTTCGGGCCCTGTAACATGCAAAAGGCAGGATAGAAGACGCACATCAGTGATTCCGCCTTCAAAAGCTTACTAACTGATATCAAATTGTGTTTGAAGGTAGGAATATACAAAACATTTGTCAACAAAATATCCTTGTTGAGTCTTATACTCCCGATCATATTCACCTCCTTAACTGAACCATCAGGCAAATGAACATCTTTGAACTTGTGTGCAGGGTGAAGACTACAGAAAATGCTTTTGTCTCCAGAAATATGACTACTAGCTCTTGTGTCTATTATCCAGCAAACATTCTTGAAAGACATATCGTTTTCAGATAAAAAAGAAGAATTACCTGCAAAATCTTAAGCAAAACTGACAACTTCATCTTGAATCTGCTTCCCTTTCATCATCTTCAATAATTCCTCCTGAATTAATTCTCTCATGTTGAGATTATCAATGCTAGTCACTTCTTCACATGTATCAACTCGATCCATTGGTGTTTCTGCAATATTTGCCTGCACAACCTTATTTCCCTTCTTTTTCTGCTGTTTCTTTAAGTCTACATACCATTCTTGATATCCATGAAGTTTAAAATAAGTCTCCTTGGTATGTCCAGCCATTCGACAAAAACTACAATGCTTATCTTCCTTCTTCTATTTACCAATAACTTTCTGCCCTCTCTGATTATTGGTTAGCATAGTAACATTGACCAACAAAGCATTATTATCATTTGTTTCAGCATAACTATATGAAATTTGTCTCTGCTTTTCTACATTCATTAACATAGAATAAACCTTGTCTATTTTTGTA
The DNA here is from genome assembly GCA_037975025.1 of Excoecaria agallocha. Classification (NCBI taxonomy): domain Eukaryota; kingdom Viridiplantae; phylum Streptophyta; class Magnoliopsida; order Malpighiales; family Euphorbiaceae; genus Excoecaria; species Excoecaria agallocha. Next base: position 519,425 of record JBBPFJ010000023.1, on the reverse strand, counting down.
TACGGATCCATCATTAATACTTGATTTTTAATGTGATTATAAGATTCATTTAGTCCCATCAAAAACTGAATAATTTTGGCATTCTCATTCAATTTCATAATCTTGCTTGAAACATCACATGTGCACCTACCACAAGTGCATTGAGGAACTGGAACAATACACTGCAACTCATCCCATAATTTGCATAGTTTCGTGAAATATATGGACAAACTAGAGTTACCTTGTGTGATTGTACCAAATTCTCTTCGCAACTGATATTCTTGAGGTCCAAAAGAATCACAAAATCGTTTCTCCAACTTATCCCAAAGATCCTTGGCAGAAGACACATACAAGAAAGCTTCATGTAATTCCTTGGTAAGAGAATTAAGAATCCAAGATTCAACCATAGCATTCACGCTTAGCCAATCTTCATATTCATCTGAATCCTCAACAGGCATTTTAATTCTTCCTGTAACAAAACCTAGCTTGTGTTTCGCAGCTAGTGCCTTCTTCATTGAGGTACTCCATGTGCGATAATTGAAGCCATTTAATGGAGTAGTAACTAGATTAATACCTGAATTATCAGAACTCTGTAAATCCAGTGGTTTCTTCATAGTTCCAATTCCAGTTAGGTTTCTTCCCCGAGCAACTTCCTCTCGATCTCTACAATCTTGCAACAATGGATCTATCGGCACTTCCGCCATTGATCTAAAAAAACGCAATGAAGCTTACTCGCAAACTACAACAAACTGGAAAAATCTTCAAATCAGATCTAGCTCTAATACCATATAAAGTAACAGAGATAGCAAGAAGAAGAATAACTTCTTTTATTTTATCACTCGTCATTTAAATAACAGAGCACAAAAGGTTTATATAGGCTGCGTAACAGAAAACTAACTACAGTTACAAGAAAAGAATTAACTATAGTTAAACTAACTAGAGTGAAAACCACAGCAATCTTAACTAACGAAGAATATATGCAGGCTTCTATTCTAGCCTAATTCTCTGGACTCCTATTGAGAATTAAAAGATAAGAACATCACATAATAGCGGGAACTTAAAAATATTTATTCAACCCATATTCATTAAATAAAATTACAAGCTTGTTATTAGGTTAATTATTAGATTAATTATGAGTCGAATCTAAAAAAAAAAAAAGATATGGAAAGTATGATCAATCGGGCTATGATATGGTTATCAATTTATTCCATCTTTCACATTTATTTTACTTTTTTTTTTATCAAGTTTAGTAAATTCATTAACTATCCTAGGTTTTTACTAATTTGACTTAATAAAAAGATAAATAATTGGAAAATTGGTTTGAAATGAATTTTGCATATATATTGCAGTTGGAAATTTGAACAAATATTGATTGCAACCAGAATATATTTATAAATTTTTATTTTAATATACCGTACTAGAATTTTCATTTATGAATAAATATTTTATAAAATATCGACACTTGTTAGTGGACTATTTGAGTTTGTCAATTTTTTTAATTGAGATTATACGTGGCAATTTCCTATTGGTAGCAATATGGGGGCGTAGCGTAGAAGCACCAATGAGAAGTAGTTAGAAAAAATAAAAGGTGGTTGGCGGTGGAAACTAATGAAGAGGTGACAACTGACGAACAGAAAAACCGACCATGAATCTTATCCGGCCGTGTCATCCACAAGTGTCCACTGTCCACATAATAATAATAATAATAATAAACTTTTGAAAATGCAGCGGCTCCACCCTGCTTACCTACGCATCGCCGCATCTGCTCCTGTCTTACTACTTAAGGAATCCATGCCGCATTAACCGGAAATAAAATAAAAATCAAATCATTTATAATTGGACAAAAATTGACACGATTAGGAAGTTCTCATATAAAAATCAATTCATAGTACCAGCTCAGATCAGTATTATATATATTTTTTAATTATCTCTTCCACCTTTTTCATTCATTACATGACACGTTATGCAAATATGTCATGGTAAGAGAGAAAGTAATACAGAGTAGGTATTTAGCACTTTTCATCTATAAATATTATACTACCAGCTAATCAAATATGGATTTTGTCAAATTACTCATTTATTTATTTATTATTATTTTTTTTTAACAAACTCCCAAATACAGCTGTAATTGAAATATCAGAACTCCAGCTAAGTATAATAGCTATGTCGATTATCAATCTGAAGTCAACATTGTATATCTGGAAAAGCATACGTAATTATTATCCGGCCATTTTTCCGGATTTGTTTCTTTTATGCAAGGAAAATTAGGACAATGGTACCTATCAAAACCTAAATAAGACCTGCGCCACTCGAATAGAAAGAATCTTGAAAATAAAAAATTGGATAAGATATTAGGTTTTCCAAAATTTGCGGCACATTCAAGTGAAAACCCCTAGTTTATATATTTACAAAATAGATTCATGGTTAGTTTGGGAAAGGAAGACCTGTACCACTTGGGCTGATTCGTATTTATCTTGGGCAGAAAACCATCACTCTTCGTTACCTCATTATTGCACAATCGGACGCTTTGAAAAGTGAGGGAAAGCTTCTTCTCCAACTCAACCAAACTGAAAATAAAATATATATAAAAAAGAAAAACTAGTAACCAGACTCCAAACTTGAGAATGCTAGGAAGAAAAGTTAATTACCCAAATTACAAAAGCGCTTTACTTACATCTCATATTTACGAAGAGCCTCGTTTCGTTTGGCCAAGTATAAGTCACTATCCTTGGGAATATTGTTTAAAGGGTTGCCTGTAAAACAAACACATCGTGAAAATGCTACACAGCATCAACAAGCTATCTGTAATGTAAGATATGCATACGAAAGCAGATTTGAATGGCCAACCAAAATCTCAAGTTCATATGTGTTTATCGTTGCAGTCAAGTCTACTCTAGTAACATATTTTATCAGAACTTGAAAGGTCATGTCAAATTTTACTTGTTCCTATTGTGGTGTCACTATCTTATGGGATGAATTTGAGCCGCAAGAAGCTGCAAAAAATGCATATTTTTTCCACTATATAAATCTGATGGAATCATACTTGGAAGTGGTGCTGTTTCCTTAGTCTCAACAATCTTGAGAGCTTTTGGAGAGGTTGGCTTGTCAGTCTGTGCCAATCCCTGTTCAAATCGTAAAGCTAACAGTCAACATAGACAAAAAAAACAAGCCGAGTGACTTTTGGAACTGAATGCAAGTAAAAGAAATAGAGACAACGGTGAAAGTAAATGGAAGAATCCTGAACTCCAAAAGATGTAATAATTATGAAATATTTGATGCTATGCTATGAACTCAGTAGCACAAATCATCAAAGCTGAAAATGGATTTTTTTTATTTATTTAATTCATTATTATTTTTTTTTTAATGTTGCTCATATATAAGAAAAGTACATTGGTTTAACCTAGATAATTTTTTCTTAAGGTATATTGTTTCCAAATTCAACCGAACTAAATGACAAGTCTCAAGTTGTAGCGTTTCAACAGTTCTATCATTAAAATCCTCGGGTTTAATTAATTTTGAAGCACCACCTTGGAATTCCCCATCATGGTAAATCAGGATCCACTTCATATAATAAATAAACTGTTTAAAAAACAAACATATGATTCATAGCCATTACATGAAGAAAGCATCCACCAACACTAATTGTTGCAACGACACCCACGTCCCCATGAATCAAGCACCTGCTGAGACTAACTCTAATATATTCTTGCATAAAAAAGAGAAAATAAATGAAATTACGATTACCTTCTTCTTTTCCCTCCTCTTCAATATCTTCATATGACATTTCTTTATGTAGTGCATCAAATGGTATCGAGAATGTCAGGAGCACAACTGTTCTTTAGTCTCTGGGTTTGCAGTTAGCCAGTCAGAGATATCTTTAGACTTGACCACCTCATCTTTATCTAAAGATTCAAGCCAGGAATAAACTGGGAGCCATTGATCTGTCCGTTGAAATCGAGCATGTGGAAGACCGATCTGATTCAGTTCTGTAGCCTGCTATAGGAATTATGGCAATTACTTAGATGATAACGAGAGGGGGAGAAAGAAGAAGCTTTAACAGTAAAGCTGGCAAGCAAAATAACAAGCAAGGATAGCTGATAAAAATCCTAAAATTTCACAAGGTGAGAGAGTAGCTGAACACAGCATCACATATTTCTCTGAATCATTACTCATAAATCCAAAATTTGTTGCACACAACCTAGGAAGCTGGTGGAAAATGACTTGAATCTTTCAAAATGAATTACATCAGTAGAGAATTTGTAGACTAGTGGACATTATCCAATATCAACATTCAGAATTCATCAATCTGAAACCTTCCTTGAAGAACAAATATTGCACCAGAGCACATTTATAAACCTTGTGGTAACTCTAGTTAAGCTATGGAGTTCCTATGTCAACCTTATCTGTCCACATGTTAGTCTGGAAACCACTTTGCCCAAAGGCACATTAATCTCTTGAAATATAGCCAATTTTGATTCTACCATAACCATCAAAATTATAAGCAACACTTTTGGCCGAAAGATTTTTCAAGTAGGAAATTATACAAGATACCAAACAATATCCTAACACAGCAAAAAGGTTAGAATGAATGGAAATTCTTCCTTCAATAAAATGAGGGACAAAAAAGGATGGTACAGTGGAATGTTTTCAACTGAAGGGCATTGTTATGGCAAGTGGCACTGACATTTGAATATCAAGAGGGTGAAAGATGCAGTTTCACCCTCTTTCCTACTTGAAGGTTACTAAATTGAATGATATGCCCCTGCTCCTGGAACTAAAAGCATTGATGACTCTGTTACAATTACAAAGATAATATTGAAATAAATAAATAAATAAAGATTAAAGATTTTACAAGCCTCATGAAAATGCAGAAAACGATGCAGAGTAAAAAACGTAATGTGAGTTGATAGGTTTTGCATTTTTCACTGAGGTTTTATATGGTGTCATTCTTTGATCAAAACATTGAAGTTCACATGGAATGGGGATGTTGTCCAAGAGTATGTTGTACAGACTTGCAGAACACAATGGGAAACTAAAGTGGTACGAAATAAATGCTCCAAGCTTAAGCATAAGGATTTACCAAAAAAAGAAAAAAGAAGAAGAAAAGCTTAAGCAAAATAAATGTAAAATATATTTGTAATACATAAGCTTGAACCTATATTTGAAAATGCAGATGCAGTTAAGTATATGGACACTACAAATATGGCCATACTAATTGCTATAATGCTGACTTCCGGGCCACAGATTAACCAGTTTCTTTCTAAACATCAGAGCAGCTATAGCAGAAGTGAATACTCTCCAACTTTGATCACTATATTTTACTGCCCTTTCCATTTTCCACAAACCACTTTCAGCCAGAACTGGATCAGTCACCTAGAACCTGACAAAAGCATTGTGGCTATCTCACCATGTATTTTACTCTGTGCCCGTATTTTCCATATTGGAAGACATGTTTGATTGACTATGAGAAAAATTTTCTCCAGTGTTTTACTTTGACCACATATCACAATTAAACAGCATATGGTCATACTGTGGACTACAGTAACAACTCATCCACAGTTTGCATATTTATTATTCCAAACTATACACAGGCAAGTAAGTTTATCGCAACGCCATTTATCCCACAATAAGCAATGTCCATTTTTGAGGTTAGTTATTAAAGAAATTACCATAGGATTATCTATGTCTCACACATCCTTAATAGAACTGTCATACTAGCATTTTGAAAGCTCTTTTCTTACTTCAAACAAAGTTTTACAGTGAATTAGCTCTTAAACATAAAACTGTATGCATTTGAAGCAATGTACTGATTCAATAAATACTCTTTGTGCTTATAAATTACACTTAGTCAAATAATTTTGGGCTTACTCAAATCCATGAGTAAAGAGGTATAATTTTATTTTTTTACAATCACATTTTTTCGAGATGGTTGCACTTAAAAGATGACAAATAAGATTGTAGCTCTGAAAAACAAAAAATAGGGTCGATCATTCATCACTGAAGATACCTGATTGGGCAGCCTCATGTAATTTTGTATGGCAAGGAGACGATCGATGAGGTCGGGTCGAGGCATTGACTGGAGGTCAGCTGGCAAGGAGCCGTAGTTGGCGTCGATCCAAGCCTCGACCTCGTTGGTTGTCACGGCTTTAGCATCCGGGAATGCGCTGAGCCAAGCTCGAGCCATTGTCTCCCATTCTTGAGATTGGTTAACATTATGGTCGCTGAGTCTGTGATTTTCCTCTAGGGTTTGCTGGTTTGAGTTCGACATTTTAATGTGTTTCCTCCTGCGTGCCGCGAAGATCGTCTTTTGCTTACTATTGCCAATATTAATAACTTAATTGATAATTACATCCACGGCCAAATCACCGTAAGCGCCGCCACGCACGTACCACCAGAGTTCAGTCCACCACTTGCCACACTCTCAGACGATTCAAATTCTTCGAAATTATATATATATATATTATGTGCACTTATTTTTTTTATATAATTATTAATATTATTTAATTTAAATAAAATTGACAAAAAAAATTTTTAATATTAATTTTCGTAATTTACAATATTCAAATTCGAAAATAAGTGTCAAATTACTTAAACCATCCAATACATGTTTTGTTCACTTACTTTGCCTATTGCCCATGACAATTACAAATACTAAAATTATGTCTAATCCCTTTTATTTGATTTTTTAAAAAATCTTAGTAACTTATTTTTAAAAGAAATTAACTTGATAATTCCAATTATTTTTAGATTGTTATTAAGAAATATAAGTATCCTTCTACTTAATTTGTAAAACTTTCAATACATTAATAAAATTAATGTTTAGTTAATAATAATAATAATAATAATAATAATAATAATAATAATAATAATAATAATAATAAACTTTCCCAAATATCACTTTTTGGAATTCTTCTCTTGGGACAAATCCTAATTTTAGGTGGTGAAGCATACAATCTGATATTCATGTTATAAAAAGAGGATGTAAATGGAGGATGGGATGTAAAGGCCAACAGTGGTCTTGTTGGGCTCTGATCCAGGCTTGGTTAAGAATCTGTAGCCCAAAAAGGAGGCCCTTATTTTGATTGAAGAACCAGGTGGTAACCGAGACTTTTGCACTTTAAGCCCCAAAGCAGTCTTTTCTTCTGCTCTTCCCTTGGTCCTGATAAGTGGATCTCTCATTTCTCAGGCCAGTTCCCGGTTGGATCTCCGATCAGGTATAACTCACTAATTTGCGACAAAAATTTATCCCACGTCCCCTATACTAGTGGAGTACATAATTTAAAGTCATGGATCTCAGCGTGGGCTTGACTGAATTGTATGCTCGCTCTTACTGAATTATCCCACGTCCCTTATTGTTTTCCTCGCTCTTACTGAATTGGCTTCAATGAGCGCCTCGTAGTTCATGAATTGGCTAGATTGCAGTAACGATTATGTGATCTGGGATGCTGGTTATTTCGATTTGCTAAAGTAAATGTTTGCTGGATTCTTTTTGTTTATTTCATTTTTATTACTTTGCTTGTGGAATAAGATGGAAGTTATGTATTGCTGTGGTTCAGTATCATATGAGGGAGATTTAGGCTACGGATCTTGTTTGCAATCATGATTTAAATGGCTTAATAACGTGTTTCTTAATGTTCCATTTGCACTGTTTTTAAGTTGATCAGTTAGGTTATTACACTCTCTCCTTTGGTTCCCTTTTGTTCTTCCCTCCCATCAAGGCATGCGCATTTCATAAATTCATCAACTCTTTCATGACAAGTTGTTTCTCTGCAGCTACTGGGACAATGAATTTTCTACAGCGGTATACTAGCAATAATGCATTGACAGAACAGGCCACTTCACATGAACCTCCATTGAAAACTTCAGGTTCTTTGGAGCATCTTATAGCGGAAGATCCATTTCCCCAATTTCCTGTGGTTGAAAGTCTTGATGAAGAGGCTCAGGGAGCTGTAGATGATAATGGTACTGCAGATTGTGCAAGTTCAAAGAATGATACTCTTGTTTTGGAGAACCACACAGACGTTTCTGAGGAAGAAGGATGGATAACTATTCCTCGAGGTACTTCCTGAACATTCAGTTAGCTTGTCATTGATTCGCTCAGTAGAAAGATGACAGCAGGCATTCTTGTCATTGATTCACTGAGTAGAACAATGACTGCAGGCACTGACAGGCATCTTCACCTGATTTTGTTTATTATTTTAAGCATTGGAAAATTGTTCACCTGTCCTCATGCTCTGGTTAAAGAAAAGAATATCATATATTGAACCATTTCGTGGTGTTATATTGCATCTACTTGAACCATTTCCTGGTTTTGTATTGCATCTAATTGAACAATAGTTAGTATCTCTGCCATCTGCTATGTACTGTGAACTTTCCTTGATCCGATGCATAATCCTTCTTTTGAGAATTTCTTTATCAATTCAAAGCCTGTGGAAACTTTCCTAATTATGTGTGCACTTAGCATAGGTAACTGACTAGAGGTCTTTAAGGGGGATGTGAAAGGTGCACCTAGTTATGATTGAGATGCGGTGTTGATGGCAGATAACTTCCTGTTGCTTTTAAAAAAGTTGCTTAAAGTATGTTTAGATTGCCAGGAATTCAAATATTTGAATGGTCTTAGAGCTGAATTTGATAGGATAGGTGGCATGTCAGCTTGGAGTTTCTGGGATTATGCCCTTACTTCTTGTTGAAGCTCATTTTATACTAAAATGGGATTCTGACCTAACATTTTTTTGTTGTGAAGGCCTCTTATACTTCTCGTTTACCAGTGTCGCTGGACAGGAAAAACCATTACCATTCTTGCTTTTACTTTATTGATAGTTGCCCTTTTTGGCTCTCTCTCTCTCTCTACCCTTTTCAAATGATCAGCTGAAATTTTTATTGAGAAAGGTATTCCTACTCTGGCACTGTTATGACAAAATGTTGTTTCAGAAGAATTTCTCTTACAGACAGAACCGAAATTTCATGTTAAAAGTCAACTGTTTAGGATTTGTAATTAATTGCGGTTTTCTTCTGCTGCACCATGCTGTGTTTACACTTGATTTTATGCCCAACAATGATATCTCTATTAGATACTTGATTAGTATAAGAGGTGGTTTTTTTTTTTGGTTAAGTGTTCTTACTTTCCTGTTCATGATTTCATGGGATTGGTGATAAAGGGAATTGGACAAGAACTATGTGCCTTCCTTCTTTTTATTTGGCTTGCTTGCCATGCTTAGCAGTTCGCATAATTTCTTTCTCTCTCTGTTTTTTTCCTTCCCTTTTGCTTTCCTTTATTATTGAGCCCAGAAGAAGCTGAGCAATAATTGGATCTTTCCAAATTCATCTCTTTCAAACTGAGGTTTCGAGGGGCCTCAATATACAATTCAAGGATAGAATGTGCAGAAGTGGACAGTGATTGAACCTTTAGGAGTAAAGCCATTTGCCTTCTTTCTTGGGAAAAAAAATGGTTTCATGTATGTGGTTCCTCCAAAGTTTGTCATTATAGTGAAATTTTAGTCCTTTAGAAGTATGAACGACAGATATATTTCTTATCTGGCCCATATGCTTGAACTAAATGGTGTGCTATATTTCAATTCTATTTCCGTATCAAATAGTTTTCATTTCCTCTTTCTTTCTTGACATATTCTGGAAGGTAAGGCTTTCAACTTAGGTTAATGTATTTACTTCTTTATCAGCTCTTGTCAAACTTTATTTCTCGGTGGCATGAGGAAAGCCAAAGGGAAAATTTAAAGATCTGATGTCAGCTCTTTAATTTGATCACATTAAGTTTTTCAAAGTGACATCCTTTTGAAATTGGTTCAGTCAACATTAGCATGATCTTTTATAGGTGTTAGGAAGATGTAGTATGTTACCTTCTTTTTTGGGCTTTTGCTTTTTTGTACATCAGAATTTTATGGGAGTTACGCAAAGACTCCCATAGATCCCCCCCCATCTCAACTAGCGGGACTCAAACTAAGTCCCTCTTGACGTAGATCTTAAAGTGCTTATTGTTAGAGTGTTTCGTTATTCACATCTTTTGCATTGTGGCAATAGCATGTAGTTGCTGTGCATTTTTTTCTTTTTTTCACTTTCAGCATTAGTTATTACATTATGAAAATTTTGTGCTTTATTTAGAAATCGTAGTTATTCTATTAATGTTTTCTTGGTATTGGGTCTTGATGCATTATTGTAATTTCTTCACAAACTTGATAACTCTAATGTGGTGGTTTATGCTTCATATGTTTTTATAGGGGAGCTTCTTGATGCTTGGAATACTGCACCGGACATAAATTCATTGCGCTCGTTAGATCGGTCCTTTGTATTTCCTGGTGCCTATCTATCATTATATTTCGGTTCTTCGAGTTTTGACATGTCAGTAACTATGCGATCCAGAGTTATATGATACCTGAACTCTATTGCTTTTCCAGGTGAGCAAATTCATATCTTGGCATGCTTGTCAGCATGTAAGCAGGATAGAGAAATTATCACTCCTTTTAAAATTGCTGCTGTGATGACCAAAAATGGCATAGGAAGCCCTGAGAAACAAAATGGAAATGCAAAAGATGGAGCAGCTTGGGTCTCCAGAGAAGGGCAAGTGGGTTCTGATGCCCAAGTTGTAGACCAAAATGGGAGTGAGCCGTTCAAAGAGAGTGATGCACAAAGTGATATATCTGCTAGTGAATCCTTCCTCAGAATGGAAGAGCACAAAAGACAAACTGAAACTTTGCTGCAAAGATTTAAGAACTCATACTTTTTTGTTAGGATAGCAGAGTCAGGGGAGCCACTTTGGTCCAAAAAAGGTGCTTTTGATGCAAACCCATTTCACATGGATGGTCAGAATGACGCTGCAAATGGAACAAAAAAAACTGCAAGTTCCCTTCTTGGTGCTCTTATTGATAGGGGAAATTTGATGCTAATGTCTCTGGTGGAGCAGCAAGAGATAGTGTTAACTGTTGCTCCCTTTCTAATGGAGACATAGTGGTATGTGCTAGAGGACTTCTATGTTCTTTACAATATAGCTTTTTCATCTAGTTGACTTCTAAGAAAATGACACAGCCTTCTAGTCAGTGCATTTATAATGTCCTGGATTGGTGGCTAGACTCAACTTTTTTGAGGTTCTGGTTTTTGTCTTACATACAGAACATGATATATAGCATACATGCTGCATGTTATGCATCAGCATGTCATGCAAGTTTAGCATTGGCATGGGAGATGCATGTTAATGCTCAATATTTCTGCTTGATATGTTGGATCTGGTAATTTAATCCTTTTAAATTCATATTTTTCAGTCTAAATAATTTCTAAAATGAGCTACTGTATGTGCAGCAGTATAGTCCCTTTTGCCCTTTGCATTGACCGTTTGTAAATAAATATCTGTGCGCTCTTATTGCAAAAAGGCAAGTTTCTCTAGCAATATGACATTTAACCTAATTAGAGTGCTGAAGGCTTTATTTCATCTACAATGGAGAATGCCTCATCCTTAAAACATACAGTTGCTCTCTCTGGGTGGGTGGGTTATTGAGAGTTTCTTTATCAAATAAAAGAAAAATCATTTGGAGCCACTATTTTAGAATAAAGTTGTACAAATCAAGATTTTGTGTATTGAATTTATGTCTGCATAATTGCATTCTTCAAGATGGGAATTTTCTGTGAAGTTCCTATCATGCATTGTGTTTAAAAAGTTTTAAGTAATGATCTGTCAATTTAGCTGCAGTTTCTCATTCCATTTGTTTGTTTGGAAGGATGCAGGTACTCTTGCAAGTCATTATTGGGGTTAATTTTTTGAGAGATCCTGTCATTGAGATTCTTCAGTTCGAGAAAAATCAGGATAGAATTCTGTCTCCTGAGCATCAGGACCACATGAATTATGACCCTTGTGGTGAATTGTTAAAATGGTTGCTTCCTTTAGATAATACTGTTCCTGCTCCATCTCGTCCTCTGTCTCCTAGTCGCTTAAATTCAGGTTCTGGAATTGGTAGTGCCCCTCGAAAGCCTACTGCTTCTGGTTCACAGCTTTTCTCTCATTTTAGAAGTTATTCTATGTCATCATTGCCTCAAAATACTGCATCACCTGCTCAACCTGTTAAGACCCAAAGTTATAAGCCTGGCTTTGACATTGGTGACTGGAATCAATACTCATCTCAAACATTATGGCAAAGTAAAAGAACAGGGGGTGAAGATCTTTTATCTTTTCGAGGCATATCATTAGAACCAGAAAGATTTTCAGTACATTGTGGGTTGGAAGGGATTTACATTCCAGGAAGAAGGTGGAGGAGGAAACTTGAAATAATTCAACCAGTAGAAATTCGTTCTTTTGCTGCCAACTGCAATACAGATGATCTTCTTTGTGTTCAAATAAAGGTGTGCATTGAGAAGTTAATACTTCTAATTCTCTCTCTACTCCCAGGTTATGATATACTTATCTGATAGTTTATTTGGAATGCTTGTTGGAATTTGCTTGTAATTTTTTGTCGTTCTTAATTAATTTTACTGTGGTTATTTTGCAGAATGTTTCTCCAGCTAATAATCCAGAAATTGTGGTATATATAGATGCCATAACAATTGTTTTTGAGGAGGCTTCAAAGAGCGGCTTGCCTTCCTCCTTACCAATTGCATGCATTGAAGCTGGAAATGATCACTCTTTGCCAAATCTAGCCCTCAGGTTGTTGTTTGCTCTAGGTATCAATTATCGGTTGTTCAACTGCAGTTTACCCTGTTTAATCCACGTTGTCCTGTATCTGGTGGTGGTTTTTATGGAATGTTGATATTTTTCACATCAGTAGCAGATCACTTGTTTAGCGAAATCCTAAAAGGCAATTCCTTTCTGTGCTTGAGAAGTAAATTAATATTTCTTTGTGCATTGCAGTTTGCATGTCCAATGAAGCTTTAAATTTGGTGCCAGTATCTGTTAATTTCAGCCATCCAAGAATTTGCGGAAGCTCATTATTGTAATTCTGAATGGTGTGCTGCTGCTTTGTTTTATTGTCAATTCATGGTTTAATGTTTTAGACAATTGTTACTGACAGATTGAGGCTTGGCTATATGTAATGAAGCCTACTCTAAAACGAGAATGCTTTGATAGTTGATCTAGAAGAAAACCCTGATAGTTCTTTTACATCTTTTGGTTGGGTTTGACGAGATGAAAAGTTTCCTGATGCACATGGAATTGAATACCTAGACTACATGCTTGATACCACCTTGTTTTCCTGTTGACAAGAATAACAAAAGGAGCAGAGACAGAGGATATGTGGTTTCTGACTATGAAATGAATTTCTTTTATTGTCCCATGTGATTAATGGATGAGAACTGGTTACAATTGGAGGGTCCTATGAACAGATACTTGCCATGTAACTATAAGAATGTTAATAAGTTCATGGATTTGTCACTGGTTTCTAGCAGATTTTCTTGACAGAAAGAATCAGCATCTAGTGATTGGATTGAAAACTTTTATCTGTTATTAGCTTATGTTAAGCTTCCTCATGGCAGGAGAGGTGAGGAGCACTCTTTCATTCTTAAACCAGCATGTTCTATGCAGAAGAATTTTAGAGTTCACGGTGAAAAAACTTCTCGATCATCAAGTTTGCGTCTTGCACAAAATCCCATTGGACGGAAAGGGAACATTTTCAAATACTGATAAATATGCAATTATGGTATCTTGTCGATGCAACTATACTGGTAACTATTTAATCTCTGGTTAGTTCTATCTGTAATGTTTTCTAACTGTTTTCTGTTCTCAGTTTTCTTATTTTGTTGTTGGGTATTGAGTGTAGAGTCGAGGTTGTTTTTCAAGCAGCCAACTAGTTGGCGACCACGTATCTCAAGGGATCTTATGATCTCTGTTGCGTCTGAGATGTCTGGACAATCTAGTAGGCCTAATGAAAGAACCTCTCAGCTTCCAGTTCAGGTCTTCCTTATTCAGCTGTTTTCATTTTTGCTATTTGTGCTTCTTTTTATTTGTGATTAATGCCAACTGTTTTCAGCTTTTGCTTTTGTGCTTCTATTTTTTTTAAATTAATTTTTTTTTATTTTTTATTTTTTTTCTCAAAGATAGCTGATTAATACCTCATTGAATTGCCAGGTCTTAACCCTTCAGGCATCAAATTTGACATCTGAAGATTTGACTATGACCGTTCTTGCTCCTGCCTCTTTTACTTCTCCTCCTTCTGTTGGTTCCTTGACTTCTCCACAAGCACCAGTGAGTCCACTTGTTAGTTTGTCTGAGTCCAGAAGCAGAATTTGTGGGGAGAGACATGGTACTACAGTACAGAGGCTGAGCGCTGTGCCTCCATCAGAGAATTTAAAACAGAATGACGATGATGGAGTTCACTCTCTTTCTATCAATGAGCAGTCTTCTGCCATATCTGATGTCATTCCAAGTAATGGTTTTGGTTGCACACATCTGTGGCTGCAGAGCAGAGTTCCATTAGGGTAATCCTATACTTTTGTTCTTTATTTTGTTTTGGATGTAAAATTACAGCAAACTGTGGTTGTATCAGATGTGTTCCTGCTCAATCGACAGCCACCATCAAGCTTGAGCTACTTCCCTTGACAGACGGCATAATTACGCTGGATACATTACAGATTGATGTTATGGAAAAAGGTACTACCTTCTAGTTTCCAATGTCTGATTTCCTCCTAAATATGAACCACTCTGTTTTGATTACAAACTAGGTATATTCTCCGAATAGGAATAAAGGCCAAAACCTGTTTCATCTATGCTTATGAATTCGAATTATTGCTTATTATTATTATTATTATTATTATCCTAATGCCTTGTCCCATGATTGCAATTGCATTTGGGTCAAATCACCATGTTTCTTGCCCTTGTGTTGTGCACGCATATACACCACGCCATACTGACCCATGATATTTGGGCTGTAAACTAGGATTTTTTTCTTGTATTATATTTTTCTCTGAACTGCCTGAAGCAATATGGATATGAATGTATATCCATCTGTGCAAGTATAAGAAACTTTATAACATGGAAAGGTTTTACCATTGGCTGTATTTGTCCTTTCATAAGTGTAACTTTCTTGCATCTGAAATCTTCTAATCCATATATGCAATAACACTAAATTCCATCATTGAGATCTATAATTATAGAAGCTCTTCGAGTTGACTTCTCATATTTATCTCATATTTCTCATGAGTAATGAATATTATTTTAATTCAATTGAATTGGTAGTGGATTTAATTTTGTTGCGAGTCATAAAGCGACTTTTGGCATTAATGGGTTTAGTTTATGGACAATAAATTGGTGGCATTTTGCATATTTTGACCCCTAATCTAATAAAATATTTCTATTTTTTTCTCGAAGATGATGGCATTCTTTAACCCAAAAATTGGGAATCAATCTGTGAAAGTCAAGTAGCTTGAGAAAAAAAAACATCTATTCTTTATAGTTCTAATTCTTATATGCAATTCAGAAAATGAAGAACTGTTAGATATAGCTTCGTCACAACATCTTAAAAGCTTTTCTTTCTTTCTTCTTCTTCTTCTTTTTTCATTTTTCTTTTTTCTGTCAACACTTTTACTAGACTTTTCAATTTTTTAATATTTTGTCATTATGCAATGCAATTTGTTTTGAGGACTTATAGTACCGTCAAAAGCATGTCCGTCTTTTCTATTTTCTTCTTAGATAATTTGATATGGAATGTAAAAGTTCCTGTGAAGTGTGTGAGAAGTTAACAAGTACTGCATTAATCTTGATTCCACGTATGAATATGGATAATGATACAGGGAAGAAATTAGTATTTAATCCTCCACGCATGAATGTTTGTGATTAGATGATTATCTAGAGCTGCTGCTAAGGTTCATGCGATCTAGCTCGCATTATGGCAATTGGCAAACATTGTTAATAGTAAGATGATTCTTACATGAATGAGTCTTTAGCCTGAAGATTGGAACGTTTGATTGAACCATGTCTGCAATTTTATTGGCCTTTGCCAGCAAGTATAGGGATTTGGCATGTCTGGTAACGGGCTTAGTTACTTATCAACTGTTGTTTATACTGTTCTACTTGATTTACTGGGTAGTAATTTGTTTCCGAGGAGAAGTTTTGAATTCTATGATAGAGTAGCGGGGGCTCTGTGCATTTTATTTCTCCTCTATTTTACATGATTAACAATCAAGATCTCAATTTGTTACAACTTTTAGTGTTTGTACAGGTCTTACCTATATTCCAGAGCATTCGCTGAAGATAAATGCGACATCAAGCATTTCGACAGGGATATTTTAGGATGGATATAGTGTAATTTTTGTTTCATACATCAACAGTGAGAGGAATGAAAGGGTTGATGGACATATCGCCCCTAATTATTTGCTTTCCCCCTGATAATGAGGGAATGGTTTTGTTGAGTTGTTTCGGAAAAATATCGCGGCCTGATGTACTGTAAATCACGATCTGGACGAACAATATCTGTTACATAGCCCCATATTGGGAAAGAAATATACCCCCTTTGTACACATCATGTGAATCAATTTTTTTTTTTTTGGTTGGATAATTCTCAGAGTTCATTCTTGCTCTGTCTTCTTGTTACTTGGCTTTTAAAGACGAACAAGAAGAGCTCTTGATTGCCTCTACATCAGGTAAATTTGGTTAATTCTTTTTGTGCTATATCCAAGAAAATATCATTTTTTCAATAGATAAGATGATTTTTTCTCTTTCTACATCTATGATCCGATTTGTACTAGCGATACTAATACGAAGTGAAAATTTATGGCAAAAAAAAAAGTTTGATTTAGTGGGACCTTTTATATCATTATATTTAGGAGTAATCCATACTTAGTTTGTGTCTTGTGATCATTAATTATTTTTTACTTTAATATATTAATTATTTTTTTTTATTTGTAAGAAAAAATGAATGAAATTATTTTTCTATAATGGAGGGGGTACTTGTTTGTGCTTAGACACGTGTCATTTGGATTGGAATCCAAGCCGTAGTAAGAAATGTAGAAATTAATAGCAACAATTAGTATTAATTATTTGATTCATAAAGTTTAGTAAAGGAATTAAATGCGATTAGGTAGCATGGTAGGAATTAGGAACTAGGAAGTGATGTTGGGGTCGCATTTGGATACTCTGATCGCTTATAAGACCAAACAACCTCTTCTCTACAGTTATCTCAATGCATAACATAGACCACTCATGCAAAATATCCAAATTTTATTAAATTTAAAATACTCAACTCATTATCCACATATCCAACGGCGAAAATAAGATTTATAAATAAATAGGACAAAAATATAAATCATGTAAAATTATATATATATATATATATATATATATATATATATATATATATATATATATATATGTGTGTGTGTGTGTGTGTGTGTGTGTGTGTATTCAAAAATTAATTGCCCCCCTTCTTTACCATGTGGCTTCGCCACTGCATGTATCCGTTGTAAATCTATTCACTATTATCTGGATAATTCTCTAATATATTTAATTATCTTATTAACACTTAAAATTAATTTAAATTATTGATATATTTAATTGAATATATTCAATATTAATAAAAAATTGCAATTAATATATAATATATGAGTATAATTTTTATTTTTAATTAATTAATAATTAATTTTATATACTGTTTGAATGTTTAATGGTGAATTCCGAACTAAATATAGACAGTAAAATTAATATTGAATCTATCCTATACTCGTTTAAAGAATTTTTAAATTCAATCTATTATAATTAAAAAGGTTTAGGTGATCGAAAAAAATTCACTTGGTTGCCAATGCCATCCCTACTTGTAAACGTACAAAATATTAATTTTCTATTTTTTTTGTTTCTTTAATTTTTTTTTCTCCCAAGTGGGTCTTGGATTCATAATTTTGTGTATCTAAATATGTTCATCATTATTTAGCCAAAGAGCAATAAGAAAATAAATTATATGAACAAAAGCACAGAAAGGGGAAAAAATAGGAACTCTTTATTTTCATAATAAGAGTTAAATGAAATTATATTATAGTATATATATATATATAAATATAAAGAGTTAAATGATTGAGCAACACTAGTTATTGTCCAAATCAAGTACTAAAAATATTTTTGACTATCTTTTCCTTATGAATATGACTTGTTTGCTCATTGATTATCCATAATAAAAAAAAAATTTCACACGTGCTCATCCAAATTTGGAGGTTGTGGCCAAATACTTACAATAAAATAGTTTATAACACTAAAATAATTATATATTTTTATTTTATGTCAGCTATTAAAATAACTTTAAACCGTTTTTTCGTCACCGATCGAAACCTAAAAGAGCTACATGAATAATAAAAGTTAATAAAAATAATTTTTTAATATCTGTATTAATCTCAAACTACATGTTAAAAAGATTTTTTTTTTTAAATTTGGCCTATTTATTAAGAACAAAGTTGGATAATAATCCATCACAATCAAGAGTACATATTTTAATTATTTACTGCTAAGCCAGGAAAGGTGGCGCAGGAGAAAGTTTCATCTCATGTACTTGAATTTCTTTTATAAAGAAATGTACATGAAAACTAATTTTAAAAAAAAAAAAAGAAAAAGAAAAAGAAAATTGTGTTAAAATGCAAATAAATAAAATAAAATAAAACAAAGGGTAGGGTGGGGAAGATGCACGAATAATACCACCGGCGATAGATAAAATTGGACCCGCGCGCTTTAGCGTCCGCTCAGCCAAAGCAGACACGTCCCCATCAAAATGGGTCCCCACTTTTATTTTTTAATAATCACTCTATCCTGCCCGAATTGCCCCTCGTTTTCCACTTCTCCTCTGCCCGAACTGCCCCCTTTCGCCCTTTTTGTCTCTCTCATTAGCAAACTCCCAGTGCACTACGCTAACTCACGGGCTGCCCGATATCTCGCTATCCCCTCTGCCCGCATTCTTCGGGCAGCTCCAGTTGCTTTTTCTAGTCTTTGATTCCATTTAGAAATTGAAATTAAAGAAAAAAAATGAATAAAAAAGTGACAGAATCGACAACACGAAAGATAGAGAGAGAGACAGATGGGGGTAATTTGTCTATTTTTTTGGCAATTATATTAACTTTTTTTCAAACAAAATATGAAAAATAAAGATTTTTCATTTCTTTGCTTTTAAACTGGTCAGCTTTGCCTCTGCGTGCGATTGTGTGTGTGTGAGAGTTCTGTTTTATTTTTATTTTCTTTTCTTGGAATATTACTGTTATCGTAAGAGCAGACATTTCCCTGGTCTGAGGTTTGTTGGTTCTATTTGTTAAACCAATTTTTTTTTCCTTGTACAAAACAAAGATCAGAAGTACTTTTGTTCTGTCTTAATTATATTTACAACTCTGATTAATATTAAGGCTCAAAAGGGTTTATCATTTTTTTGACCTTGTTCTTCTGATGTAGCTCCTTTTCTAAACTGGGTTTGCGGGTTTTCAAGGGTAAATTGTTAAATTTCAGTGCTTTTTGCTGTTATTGCGTTGTTCTTCTTTTTCATTTTTCCCTTTCACCCTTTTTTGGGTTTCTTTGTTTTTGGGTACTTTTGAAGGTAGTTTTTGGTGGAAGGGGTGGGATTTGGGGGTTTTTGGATGAAAAGTGGGGCTGCGTGTTTAGGGTTTTGTGTGAGGAGAGGAGGGGAGGATGGGATTGGGGAGTGAAGATGGAAAAGAGAAAGCTTCTTGGGAAATGGGCAAATCGAAAGGAAAGAAGAAGAAGAAAGATGTTCGTGGTGGTGATGCTGGTAGTGGAGATGTTGTAGAGGAAGCAGAGACAGGATGTTGGTTCAAGTTTAGGTTTATAGGAAGCTGCATTTCTTCAAGATCCAAAGTCGATAGCTCTGTTAGTGGGACCAGTACTCATTGCGGTAATTCATACGTCTTCTGAGAATTTTGTCTTTATAGATGATTATTGCTTCAATTATTGTGGATGACCAATGTGTAATTTATTAGGGTTCTTGTTTTTTGCTGGATTAGTTCTTTGATTTTAGTCTGTTATGGTTTGTGGATAACGTTTATTCAAATGATTCTAGCTGTGACAGACAAAATTTACATTAGTTTGTTAATACGCAATTCGCTGATACTTGAGACTTCTTGCTGCTGACCTATAATGATCAGTGTGAGAATCCAGTCCCCACTGCTGGTTGAATTGGCATGCTGAAAGAATTATCGAATATTGGATTTCTCAGAAATTTCCATTATCCAGGGACTCACGTTTAATGCATCTGAATGCTTGAAATTACTGTTAGCATTAGCAATGCCAATTCACAACTGTTTCCGCCTGTAGCAGATTGAGTTTTGCGGAGACTTTCATATCTGATTCTCGATGATGCAATGAGATTGGTATGCATTTGTACTTGCTTCAGGCGTTGGTCCTTTAATGGAGTTGAAGATATGTTTATATTGGGCATCTTACTCTTCCTTTCCTCATTCCTTTTCTGAATATTAATATATGATGTTTTTAGTTGTTTGATTCCATCCGATTCTTCCTTTTCCTCTTTCTTGGAATCTGGTCTGATAATATCTCAACGCCATAATGATGCAAAAATTTTCCAGCTTTATTTTCCTAATAAATCTGATCCATTTTCTCCTTTCCTCGTTCTGAATTTAAATTTTGCAAAGTTTATACATGATAAGGGTGGGGCCAACTAATTTTGTTAACCATTGGACTTGAAACCTGTTATGTTGATGTTTGTGTCCATGTTTCTAATTTTACAGCAAAGTGATGAGTTTATAGTTATGGCAGGTCCACTGCTGGTTGTAGAATCGGTAATGAACTAACGAGTTGTGATATTAACATTTATTGGTGGTGATAGTAACTGTAAAGAATAGTTTGCATGAGATATCTGAATGCCTGATGTAACTTTAAGGCTTTACACACATGTTGGATAAATTTATGATTAAAAAAGATATATGAAGAGACCTTCATAAGGATAAAAGGTGATTATCAGATTCTGTTAAAACGTCAGAAGGAAGCTCTTCTATGTTTGTCTGGCGTTCAAGGTAAAACACTAATAAGTTTTTGGGTATTAACAAGGCATTTTCTACTTACCTTGTTTGCCCTTTTCAGAAATCCTATTTCTTGGTTGTCATGCAAATAATGGCATCAGCATTTGTGTTTCATTGAAATTGTCATTTGCGACTTTTATTTGGAGTATTTGTGCAGCACTACAGATCTATGTTAACATCAATGATTTTGACTAAAACCTTTTATATTGATTTTCTCTGTAGCTTATATTTTAACAGATTAAGTTTGTGTGTGGATCAACAGAAAGTAAGTCTACAAATGATACAAGCATAGAGCAACCAGCTGCTCCTGTGATCTCATCTACAACCACAAGTAATACGGAAAGTAATTCATCCACTTCCAAACTAGAAGAGGAGCTTAAAATTGCTTCTCGACTGCGTAAATTCGCATTCAATGATCTTAAGTTGGCAACAAGAAATTTTAGACCCGAGAGTCTGCTTGGCGAAGGTGGTTTTGGTTGCGTGTTCAAGGGATGGATTGAAGAAAATGGAACTGCTCCAGTTAAACCTGGAACAGGACTTACTGTTGCTGTTAAGACCCTTAATCATGATGGGCTTCAAGGTCATAAAGAGTGGCTGGTATGGAATTTCTTTCATTTCTGAACTTTAATGATACCCTGCATTAAATTCCTTATCATCATCATGATTATTATTGTTTGATTTCCTGGTTCATATACGTGACAGGCTGAAGTGAATTTTCTTGGTGATCTTATTCATCCTAACTTGGTGAAACTGATTGGTTATTGCATTGAAGATGATCAGAGGCTTCTAGTGTATGAGTTTATGCCTCGTGGAAGCTTGGAGAACCACCTATTCAGAAGTAAATACTTTTTCTTCTTTTATTTCCTATCTACTTGCCACTCTTTATTTCCTCTTGCTGAAGTCTTTGGGCTTTTTTATGAAAATAAAGTGACATACCTGTGGGTTCAAACAAAATTTCCCTAGCAATACATTTGTTCTTGTCCCTCATAATTTGTGCATGATACCTGCAAAGTACTGGCTTCTGCGGAGAATGGAAAATTGGAAATGTCAAAAACATGCATCATAATATTTATGTAAACTGGATAATTATATGTGTGGTACACTGGAGTTCTTGGATATGACTGCTTTTGTTGGATGAAGCTCTACGTGGAACCATTTCTTTCTGATAACTCATTTCTCTTTTTTGGCATGATTGGAGTATAGTTTTGCATGTCCTATTTAATGTGAAATTGCCAAAAAGTATCATAAATTGACATACCGTTTGATTATGATGTTATTTACAGGATCACTGCCTCTTCCATGGTCCATAAGAATGAAAATTGCCCTGGGTGCTGCGAAGGGTCTTGCCTTTCTTCACGAAGAAGCAGAAAGGCTAGTCATTTACCGTGATTTTAAGACCTCTAATATCCTATTAGATGCGGTACATAATGAAAACCTTTGCGAATTTGTACATCTTACTTTTACATTGTGACTTTCTGAGAACATGCTATTCCAGGATTATAATGCCAAGCTCTCTGATTTTGGACTTGCAAAAGATGGTCCTGAGGGAGATAAGACTCATGTATCAACTCGAGTGATGGGAACATATGGTTATGCAGCTCCTGAATATGTGATGACTGGTAAGCCTAATCTGCATAGATTGTATGTTTGCTTTTCAGTTATCTTATATTTTCAACTTTATTTAATAAAAATGAAATATTATTTTTCTTCTTGACATATTTGTTCTTAAAAAACATCCAATTTGCCTCTTTTAGGATCGCCCTTTCTTTTAGATTCTTCCGGGATTATTCATCTATGTTGTGGGCATATATATGAGTTCATTTGGGGAAAATCTTAAATGGCCTAAGAAATAAGAATAACTAGGATATCGTTCAATGCATTCTCAATTTTTTTTTTCTCAATATATATATATATAACATCCCTGAATTCATATCGATGATCAATTTATAAATCCAGTGATTGAATCCTCTAATTTGCCTCCATTCAGCTTTGGTTGGGACAAAGCTTCTTGTAGCAATCAGGAATTAGCAGTATATATCATTTTTACAACTTAAATCCACTTCATTTATTGTCGACCACCCTCCTCCTATTAACTCATGTGTAGTAATACATACAGAGGTTCATGTTGAAAACAGCCAGACCATCATTGTACATCTCCTTATGTTTCTTTACCTTTTGTGGTTATTGAAATTGGTATGGTCATTTGTAATTGTTGTTGTGTCATATGTCGGTAGGAATTCAACATAGTGCTTTCCCGAGAAAATGCCGTATTGTGGGGCACAACACATGTTGAAGCATTAGGTGTGTTCTCTCTGGGTGTAGTTTGTGCAAATGTTATTTAGTTAATTAATTTTGCATTATAAAACAATTACTTGCTCAAATAATAGTTATCAGTGCTTATACTGCACGGCCTTGAATATTAGTTTCTGTTATGCAAATTCCATTGTTTACTCAGTAGATTAAGTGAATCGTATGGGATTGTACTAGGGCACTTTTCAGTATAGTCATTTGTTGTAGTCTGACCTGTAACAATCATGGTATTTTGCTCGTAAATATGTCTATTCCATTGACTTTAGGTTCTAAAGGTCTCATTCTTATCCTGCAATTTAGGTATGGAGTTAGTTGCCGCATTCTGTGTAGTTTTATCACAATTTTCAGATGCAATCAACTCTTAATATGTAGAACATGGCTCTTTAATTTGTTTGGTAAAGTCTGAACAGATTAGTACTTTCTTGTCTTAGGGCATCTCACATCAAAGAGTGATGTATACAGTTTTGGTGTGGTTTTACTTGAAATGCTTACTGGAAGAAGATCCATGGACAAGAACCGACCCATTGGAGAACACAACCTTGTAGAATGGGCGCGGCCCCATCTGGGTGAGAGGAGGAGATTCTACCGCTTAATAGACCCTCGGCTTGAAGGTCACTTTTCTATAAAAGGTGCACAGAAAGCAGCACAATTAGCTGCTCACTGCCTTGCCCGGGATCCAAAAGCCAGGCCGCTGATGAGCGAGGTTGTGGAGGCACTGAAGCCTCTGCCTAATCTGAAGGACATGGCAAGCTCATCATATTATTTCCAAACCATGCAAGCTGAGCGAAATTTGTCCAGCCCAAACAGCAAAAATGGAACCCGAACACAAGGAGGATTATTGAGGAATGGACATCAACATAGAAGCCTATCCATTCCAAATGGTTCCCATGCATCTCCATACCATCATCAATACCCACAGCTATCACCAAAACCTAATGGTAAAGCGTAGCTCAGTGTCAGTAATTGTTTGATTTTCTCAACCCCTTCCTATCATTCATTCCTTTTTTCCTCATTTCCCCAGTATAGATGTATTTTCTGTGAAAGCATTTGTTCTTGGAAAGCAGGAAATGCGAACAGGAAACATGTCAATTATATTTGTGTTTAGAATGATGAGGTCCCAGCAGGAGAGAATGTTAGGCAGGTGAAAGCTGAAGGACCAAAAAATGTCTGCCAAACCATATGGAACTACACTATCTCTTGCAATGTTAAAGATTATTAGCTCCTTGTAGCATGTTTTTATTTTTTTTCCCCGTTCCTCACCATCCTTCAACCTCGAAAATCTCGGAAAAGAACCATCCTTCAACCTCGAAAATCTCGGAAAATAACAGCTGTCAAATCGTACTAATCTCCTGACGGCAACATTTACATGCTTTAGTTTCACAAAATCCAGGTTCATATTGATCCTTTGAACATATGACAGGGATGCATGAGACTGTTTTGTCCGGCGCTTTTCTTGCTGTATCATCTTGATCTTGGTAATATTTCTTATAATGGAAGTACCCAAAGAAATAAGATCGCTTTTGCTGGCCATAATTGGAAAAAGTGCAGGTGAGTGGTTAGGGCCTTAAGAACATTTCCTACGGGGTCGCTGCCCCTGCAAGTAAATTGGCTAAAAGTGAAGGGAAAACAAAGTGGCATCTAATGATAATTATTTATTCATTTTTCCTTGAAATGTTGAGCGGATTTTGCGGTTTAATTAATTTTGAAATAAACAATTAGAATTTAGTTTTGGGAACAAGTCTGGACTCGCGTCTTGAAATTTTAAAATTGATTTATAATTGTAAGGTGGCTTATTTTAATCTTAAGTTCATGTAAATGATCATGTTTATTCAAATATGAGAAAAATCTAGAAAAGTGAAATTTCAATGGAAATATAGCATTGTTGTGCCTAGCGAAAGCATAGAACTAGTAGATAGCAATAACTAGCAAGAAAAGAAACCATTTTATTTTTAGGTACTTGGGCCAGACCCAATCTGTTTGTGTAGCTGTGCGTTTCTGTCTTGCATTTCATGCAATGAATTTCTTGCGTTGAAAAGAAAGTACTCGTATTATTTCATCCTGCAGGTGCTCTTCACATAGAAGTAATACCATTAGCTAATCGGCAAAATGTATTTACATAATGGTTTTATTTTAACATATTTGGCCTCGAAGACTGCTTTTTATGGAAGGTTCCCAATGATTTTTTTTCCCTCCAAGCATTTAATGCATCTCATGCAGCCCTCCTCGTGAGTTGCTCCTTGGATGTGCTTTCAAAGATCTTGTCAGCATTCCCAACCTCAAATCCATCCCGCCTATGAAACTCGTTAACCTGTTGAAGTTAATTATCGTGTTACTAATCAAATATTTGGTGCAATTCACCACCAGTATAATTCATCCACTGCCAAAAATTCCTTAGGTATAAAAATTAAAAAATAAAAGGGCTGCCTACCTCTTCCTCTGGAAGATTTTTGAATTGAGGTAACACAAGACGTTCAGCAAACTCAATGTATGAACATGGAACTGATTCAGTGACTCCATCAGAAAATTCGAATGCCATTGAATCTGCCACTGTTGAGCTTTGCTGCAGAAGGCCATCCGGGCTCACTGGTTGTGAGAGGTAAAAATCTTTTAAATATCAAGTTTCTCACCGAAAGAAATAATAACAAACATTAATAATTCTTGGTGGACATGAAAAATACTAAATCTAGCAAAAGTCAACAATCCAAAATACTCGATCTGCTAAGAGGAAGATGTATTATTGATGCTCCTGATGAACATAAAACAGTTCAGATTTGACAGTGATGTTATAGCCAAACTAATATGCCCTACGTTTTCTAAAACTTGCAGAAACATGCAACCGATCAGCATTGAGAGAAACACAGCACGCCCAATTCCCATCTTGGGGTGTTTCATGTCAAACGAATATAATGTAACTTCTCTGGCAAAATAGCAGTGTAAAATTCAGTCGACTCAATTCTTGAAGTCAGGATATTAAGCTGAAGACGTGAAATTCAAAGGGTGAAATCCCATATAGCAATGTAAATCTTGAAAACTCCATCACGAAGCTGAAAATTTCTTGAGTTTTTTTTATGCAATCTTAGCACTAAATGATTCTTTTTCAACTTATGAATCACCAAAAGGAGCTTTGAGTCTCAAAATTATTGCGATTATAAGCACAGTCAATAATTAATGAAAAATCATCCTTGTTGTGGAATCTTCTGTATCACCAATAATTTTAATGCCCTATTGCAGCTTGCATCAACATTTCACGATGAGGAAACCAAGTTGAGCTCATAGAATTCAATAAGAAACCGTTTATTTGTCCATTATTTTGTATAGCAATTTCTTGTCATGGACTTAGGGAGCATAAAACAAGCATGGTAAGCGTTTGCTGAAATTTCCTTTAAGAATGCCGAACCATTATTGCATCCCGACATCAAAGCAAAGCAAATATATATATATATATATATTTTTTTTTTCAAAAGAAAAGAAACAGTTAACAAGTGAGTAACAAACCTTTCAGAACACCCCCTTCAGAATTTAATTTGAACCCGTTCTCTTCAATGAACTGGTTGAGGCCTTTGATATGTTTCAGGTTAGATTTCAGCCGATGAGCAGAGATGGTAACGTGGTTTAGCGCATAACCATTGACAAGCGTCCAGGCAGCATATTCACTCTCCCTAGATATTTCAAAGACAACCATAATACCTCAAATGGAGAATTAAAGCTTAAAAAAACAGTGCAAGTGTTTTACTATCAGAAAACATATATATTGACCTAGGAAATAACAGCATTCAATATATAACTCTGCCCTCTATCTGCTTTTCAGGTTCTGCAAGTCGCATATGTGTATACTTTTGTGCAAACAAAAAGTAGTGATAAAAATGCAACAAAGACTAATTACCTTGCCAATTGCTGAAATTCAGAATAAATGGGTTTCTTCCATGTTAAAGATCCCAAAGAACTTGCAAGAGCTGCGTGCTTATATCCACTACCAGATATTTCAGTATATTTCTTAATTATTTCCTGAAAACAGCAGTTTCCAGCATGATAAGAGCAATAGGATAAATCAGCAACAGTCAAATATCAAAAAACTATTAACAGAAAAAGAAAATTAAGGTTTTTTGAGTAAATACTGTACCGATTAAAATTCCATATCCATGTAGCTCCGAAGATTATATATGAGGTGAAGGGAAAATCACGTATTTTATTTTTTTCTAAAACACAAACTATTAACATTCAAAAACTTATAGCAGACGCTCAATATTTCATAGATCTATCTATCCAAATTTCAGATGAGAGAGAAAAATTAAGGGGCCAGGAAGAGGGAAAGACAGGACTCAGAGTCATCAAATACAACAGGTTGAGTAATGTAATTATAACTGACGCTACCCAACAAAGGAATGCATCACTGAGACATAAATCTTAAGAACTAGAAAAAAAGGGCATTTTATCTCGGATTTTCATGAGATCTTGAAGTATAAAAAAAATGCATGAGTTAACATTTCAATCTTGGCAGTGATCAATACTTTCAGCAAATTCATTCAGCCATGGCTTCAATGCGAGCATTGACAATTCTCTCTATATAAAAGTCACTAGCAGAGGGCCTCAGTAGCTAGAAAAACAAGAATGAAAGATATTTACAGATCCATAAAAGTATCAGCAGTGATGCACTATACAGACTCAATTTTCTGTTGTAACGAGTTACGAAGAAATTACCAGCAAAATCCTTCAGTTTCAATATTACTAGCAAAATTCTTTGGTTTCAATGAATGATAGTAAGCTACTAAAACTACAAAACTCAACACAAAGAAATAAAAACTCACCTGAGCTTGTAGACTCATCTGATCTACAAGAAGTTCCGATATGAAAATTCTCGGGAGAGGGCCATTAACACCACTGCCACCATCTGAACGTGGACTACTGGGAGGCGAAAACCACAGGGCTTTCAATTTTTTGGCAGGAAACCTCAGTTCCTCTTGTTGAGTATATCCATAATCAAGGAAAACACTTGCCATAGACTCAATTCCATGACCATTAACCTAACGAGCAAAAAGAACAAAAATATCACGACTAGAATCACATACAAAACACATTAACTCCTAAAATCAATCCAAATTATAGTTAATATACCCCAAATGTCCTGAAAGCAAGATGATCATAACAGATTCGTTCACTATCAACAGACTGAACCAGCTCCAACACAGCTTTGGCCGTTGGATTGCGATTCAAATAAACCCTCTCCATGCCGGCCAATACACTCCTGAAAAACGATTCATCTCCCTGCGATTCAGAAAGAAATAAATATACACATATATCACAGGCACAAGCAAGAGCAATTATATTAGAACCGTTGAAAGATAAATCAATTACATGAAAATGTGATTGGGCAGATTGAATTTCTGATACAGAAGCAGAGACGGAGCAGAATTTTCGTGGGTTTCCCATGGAAAGTGAAGAGTTAAAGAGAGGTGGAGCATTGTTGAAGGAGATGAAATTAGGGTGTTTGATCGGGAGGGAATGGAGAGATGAGAAAGGAAGAGAAGGAGAATAGGTTTTGATGGAAGATTGAAGCATCATTTTGAAAAGTTTCATTTGCTAAGTTTGATCGAGATTGTTCGGTGCATGTATAAATTGGTGGATGGGGTGGTTCTGCTACGCATGCCACGTCTGCGGGTTTTGCGTAAACGTAACCGCTAAACATATCCCATGGAAGGAATCTACTTGATATTCTCGTCGGCCCCTTCTATCAAGATAATAAAATGCATCCTATGGAAGTATTCAATCCCAATAGTAAAGGTAATGGATTTAACACTCTGAACAACATACTAAGTGTGATGAGTGATACTTTTAAATAAAATTTAAATTTTATTTTTTTCGTGATTTTTTATTTTTAATATAATATAATTTAAAATTTTAATTTATTTTTTTAATAAAATTAAAATTAATTAAATGTAATAATTTAATATTAAATATATAATTCAATAATAAATTTAAATTTATTTATTATTTTTTAATTCTAATAAAAATAATAAAAACAACTTACAAAAAGGAGAGAATAGTTTCAATCATCGAGGAAGAAAGCAAACTTGTCATATGAGAACTGAAGTGGTAGTACTTGGGTCAATCCAGACGGAATATTTTTTTTTGTGCTAATAATTTTCTATCTTTTCAAATATGTCCCAATAAAAAATAACAAATGACCCACTAAAAATACCAATAATAAATATTGACCCCACTTCCAAAAAAAAATCACCAATTATAGCCAAGATGCATGATAAGCAGTCTCTACTATAATGATAAAATCTTAGTTGGCTTGATAACAATTCAAATCAAAATTTGCTTGCTATTTCGCCAAGTCAAATGCTTATTAATTTACAACTCATTATCTAGAAGTCTCAACTAAATCATGTTTACCTATCTAACATCCTCCCTTAAACTTGATTTAGTCATTCCAAGCATGCTCTTCAACTTGTAAAATAATTCAACTTTTAACCGCTTCGTGAAAATATCCGCTATTTGATCTTTAGATGCGTAGTACTCGACTATAATATCTTTATTTTTAACCAAATCTCGAATGTAGTGATGTTTAATATCAATATGTTTGCTTCAACAATGGAATACTGGATTCTTCATTAAGGTGATTGTTGATTTGTTATCACAATAAATTGTCATTCGACCATTTTGTTGATGTTGTAATTCACTAAGCATCTTTTGTAGCCAAACCGCTTGAGTAGCACAATTTGTTGCTGCTTTATACTCCGCCTCTGCAATTGAAAGAGCAACTACCTCTTGTTTCTTTGAAGACCAAGAAAATGCTTTAGAACCAAGATTAAAAGCATATCCTAAAGTGCCTTTTCTCTTTCCAATGTCACCAGCCTAATTGCTATCCGTATATCCAACTAGCCTTATATGTTTGTTATTTGAATAAAATATGCCATCATCAATCGTACCTTTAATATATTTTAAAATCCGTTTTGCAGCTTGCCAATGAGATTGTCGTTGTGAATCCATAAATATGCTCACGATTCCCACTCCATAAACGATATATGGTCTAGTTGCAATTAAATACCTCAGACTTTCAATAAGTTTTCTAAAGTTTGTTACATTAACCAAATCACCACTACCATCTTTTGCAAGCTTTAACGTTTCTTTAATTGGTGTTAAAATTGGCTTACACGCATCTATTTTGAATTTCTTCAAAATATGGCTTCATTTGTTTGCTTTACCTTGATACCAAGGAAGTAGGACATTAATCCCATATCTGTCATCTCAAAGCATGCAACCATATCCTTATTGAATTCCGACTACAATCTTGAGTTATTACCAGTGAAGATAAAATCATCTACATAGAGACAAACTATGACAATGTCTTATTCCTTATTGATCTTAATACACAAAGTCTATTTATAAGGACACTTATGAAAACCATTCTTAATAAAATAAGTATCGATACGAGTATACCATGCTCTTGGTGCTTGTTTAAGACCATACAATGCCTTTTTTTATGTGATAAACCTTATCTTTTTCTCCCTTCTTTACATATCCTTGTGGTTGCTCAACGTACACTTCTTCAAGTACACCATTCAAAAAAGTTGATTGGACATCCATCTGATGAATCTTCCAATTACTTTGAGCAGTAAGTGAATGATTAAACGTATAATATCCAATCTGGCAACAGGTGTAAATACTTTAGAGTAGTTGATACCTGACTTTTTCTTGTATCTTTTTGCAACTAATATTGCTTTGAAGTGTTCCACTTCTCCATTAGGCTTGTACTTTGTCTTGTATACCCATTTGACACCAATAGTATTATTTCCTTTTGGCAAAGTGGTTAATTCCCATGTTTTATTCTTTTATATAGCACAAATTTCTTCATCCATTGCTTTAATCCAACGATTATCATTCCCAGCTTCCTCGAACATTACTGGATCACAATCTGTGAAAAAAGCATAATGAGCCACAATTTCGTCATCATTATCATCATCACCTGCTTGATAATCTTTCAAATAAGTGGGTGGATGGCATTCTCATTGTAAGCGCCTAAGTGAATGTGAAGTATGAGGAGATGACACTTCAGGATCATCATTATAACGTTCCCGGATGGCCGCTTGCCGATATTGTCCACTTTGGACCTTAGCCCCCATCTAGGTAGGCGCTCAGGCACTCAAACTCTATGTCATACTCAGCCACTGTACGATTTTCCTATCTCAATCTCCAGAAGGCATCCTACATGGCAATCTTATACTCAGACCCGATATAGTTCTTCTCAAACTGATCAATAAAGAACTCCTAATTCAAATGGTCTGTAGGTGTATGCATCCTAACTGAGTCCCACTAAATGAAAGCTGGACCCTGTAATAAAGCAATGATACCCTCGAACTTCTCCTCTAAAGGACTGTGGGTGATCTCAAATAACCTATTGATCTTGAATAGCCACTCTTCTGAAGCTGCTGGAGTTAAGGGATCATGGCCTGAAAAATTCTCAGCCCCTAATCTTTTCAACTACTCCAAAATAGGCTTCCTTCTAGGTGAAGCAGGCGGCTGAACCTGTATCACTGGCAGTAGTGCCTGAGCTTAAGCAGCTACTGAATGTAGTCTGACATCAAATTAAGAAAATCTAGTTAAGGAGGTGCTACTAGTGGGGGTGCCTGCTGCTGTGGGACCTCCTGTTGTCTCATATTACTAGAGGCCTCACTCCTATTGTCTCCAACCTCGCGACTCTGCTCTCCAGACATCTTTTCACTATAAAACAGAAGGGAGCAAGAATACATTAATTTCAAAATAACTTCTCAAAATAACAATTGACATGTATATAATTAATTTAAATCAAATATTACACCCACTTCGATCTTAGAATCGTCTAAACCATGCTCTGATACCACAAAATTTGGACCATTTCTCGATTTATGCATCAGAGCCGGTGTCGGATTGGTGTGTTGGCCATGTGGATCGGGCCTGATGTGTAAGCGAGGGCGCTGAGCCTCCTTAAGGGGGGTAGAGTCAGTTAAAGCCTTTCACATATAGGTGAATTCAGTCAAAGGATCTCACATCGATTAGAGAGGAGAACAAAGTAGTCCTTATAAGGCTATGAATACCTCTCTCTTGTCGAGGCCTTTTGGGGAGACCCAAAAATAAAATCATGAGGGCTAAGGCCTAAAGCGAACAACATCGACGAGCGGCCATCCGGGGACGTTACAATCATAAGTTGGCTTATAAGGAATTAGAGGCGAAGATGACTCTCCAATTTGATTAGTTGTTTCTAGTTTTTTGTTTATGAACACTGGTATTAGCAATGATTTCTTTCCCTTTTCTGACCAATGCCATACTCCATTTTTTTCAAAAGTAACATCTCGACTGATGATCACTTTTTGGGTCTTTGGATTGTAAAGCTTATACTTTTTTGTTTCCATACTGTAACTAAAGAATATACATTTTTCTGCTTTGTCATCCAGCTTCTTTCTTAACTTATCAGGCACATGTGAATAGGCTATGCAACCAAACATGCTTATATGATTGAGATTAGGCTTTTAGCCACTCCATGCTTCTTATAGAGTTTTATCACAAATACTTTTAACAGAACATCTATTTAAAATATAGACAGCACAAGCCACGGCCTCTGCCCAAAAACTTTTAGGTAAATTCTTACAAAATAACATGCTTCTCACCATATCCATGATAGTTTTTCCTTTCTTCCACTTAATTTTGTTGAGGAGTGTACCTAGCTATCAACTGATGCTTAATTCCACGTTGTCTTTAGAAATCATCACAAATAATATATTATGTGCCTCTATTTGTTCTCAATGTCTTGATAGAATAACTACTTTTTTTTCAACATATGCTACAAAATTATTAAATACTTTTCACATGCCTTTAATTTCTGCTTCAAAAAATAAACCCATGTCTTTCTACTATAATCATCGATAAATGTAATAAAGTATCTATTACCTCAATTTTATGGAACTTTCACATAACATAAATCTGAATGCACGAGCTCCAGTAGACATTTGGCTCTCTATGCTTGCTTTATAGGAAAGGGATCTCTATGCTTTTTCTCTATTACACATGACTCACAAATTTGGTCAGGAACTTGAATGGTTGGTAAGCCTGATACCCACTTTTTGTTCTCAAGAAACTTAATGCTTCAAAAATTCAAGTGCCTAAGCCATATATGCCATAGCCAATTATCATTGATCCTCATTGTATTACAGTAAGAAATGTTACCATAACTAAGATATGTTGGAAATAGACGATTGAATGTCATTCTCATCTTTAGAATCATCCCCTTTTTTATATCACTCACCGTGTATCCATCTTTATTGAAGTGTAAATCATAAACCTTTTCTAGAAGTTGTCCAACACTCAATAGATTCTGGCAAAGGGTAGGAGCATAGTAGACATCAAAAATATAATTTAAGGACCTATTCTTCAATTTTATAGCAATCTTTCCTCTTCCAAAAACTAGAATCCGGTAGTTATCAGCAAGCTTTACTGAAGAATGAAAAGATTCATCTAATTCAATAAAAGCTTCCTTGCTTCCACTTAAATGATTGCTGCAACCCGAGTCTAACAACCATTGACAATTATCGTTGTTGCTATTTTCATGAGCGGCCATCAATAAGGTCTCTGGGTTATCATTCTCCACGACTCCAGCTCAATTGTCTTTATGTTCCTGTCTTTGAGCACGACATTCTCTATTATAGTGACCATATTTTTTGCAATTATGGCATTGTATATTTGACTTGAATTCATATTGATAGTGACTAAATTTCTTGCACTTGTAATATTGAATCTTGGATTTATCCTGAGAGGATTCATTCTCCCTTGCTCCTGGTTTAGAATTGGTTCTGAAAATTTTTCCTCCTCTACCCCTGAAATTTAAACTTCTTTGAGTGTGCTATATTTTTCCAGTTGTAGCTTCCTTCTCATTTCTCAAATTTACTTGGGCTTTTAGAACTTGCTCCATTATATTTGGTGGTCTTTCATTTATTCGCATTTCATAGGACTCTAACGAGGCTTGCAAATCATTGATAGTCATAGACTCCAAATCTTTGGATTCTTCAATGGCTGTGACAACGTAATCAAATTGACTTGTTAACATGAGCATAATCTTTTCAACGATCTATTTTTCTATAATTTTATGACTGTTATTTTTCATCTTTTTGATCAATTTTTCCATTCGTGAAAAATAATCACGAATACTTTCATCTTTTCCTTGCTCTATCAGCTTATATTGCCTTTTTAAACCTTGTAATCTTGTTCATTTAACTATATTTACTCCTTCAAACATTTTGAGCAAAATATTCCAGGCCTCTTTTGCTGTTTTAGCATGGAATATTTTTTTCAAGAATCGACAACTCAATCGATTGACAAATAAAAAACAAAGCCTTTTCATTTAGTGAACGATCACAAACTAGTTGTTGTGATTCCTCAACCATCGATTGTTCTTTTTCTACTAAGCCTTTCTCCGAAATTTCACCATAGCCATTGCTTCTCAAATATAACTCCATCAAGTATTTTCTGTAATGACCGAACTAGATAATCTTGATTACTGTTACTAATTATATCCATTAATCTGTAAGTCCTGTGAGTTATCTGTTAACAATGCATATATGAGTATACATACATTCATACTATACAAATCATATAAGATTGAAGGTGATACTTTAACATGCTATTAGATATTATTATTTACATGACTTAATAATTACATGACTTTAATGTAAAATATATCATCATTAAGCCAAAAAGATACAAAATTAAGCTCATACATCAAGAAGATCTTCCTAATTTGATGTTGGTTTTGGAAATTGTTGGCTTTGTCCCTGGACAAAAGGTCTATCCTACGAACCTACATGGATAAACACCCATACTAACCTATAAAGCTTAGTGAAAAATAAACTAATATGTTGATAACCACTCACAGTGGTTATCACCAAGCATGCAACAATAGTATAAAATAAATCGCATATACTTTATTAGTAATTAATAAGGTAATAATGAATAAACAAAATGCAATATTGAAAGGAATAATTATCTCATTAAATCATACAACAAAAGATTGTAAACTGTATATGCATATTATTCATTATTATAAATTTGCCTGTTTAATTTTGTTTTCGTGGGCGTGGATAACGGGTGCTGTGGATACCATAAGGTATCAAGTCTGTAAATACCCGAAGGTATTAAATCTGTGGACCCATTTGGGTCAGAACTGTGGTCTCATTTAGAGACAAACTGTGGACTCATAAGAGTCAGACTATAGTAGCTGCGACTGTAACCCTATAGACATGCCTATCTATCCACAACCAACTTTTAATTTAGGCATTATTCAATTCATATATCATTATATCGATTCTAAAATTGAGTTATCATATTTATCATCTAGAAAGACCACTCATATAAATATGCATTATAATCAGGATAATATACTTTAATCCAATAGAATATTACTTTGATGACGTGAAAATATATATAGATACATAAACATAAGCACTATTCATAAAAAAACAAGTGTATGCATCAACCATTATAATACAATAGCATACCTGCTCAATTTTTAAAGTAACACTTTTGAGCGTAGCTTATTATAATGGAAAAGAAATAAAAGAACATAGGAAACAAATGCTTATTATCGCTCTCGCGACAATAATTGCGCTAGCGACACTTGTCGCACCCGCGGTATTAATCGCGCTCGCGACAACAAGCAATGGCCTATATAAACATTCCTTGATGTTGCGTCGCGCTCGCGACAAAAAGCGAAGGTTTGATGTCGTGCTCACGACACAAAGTGAGGGTTCAAAAGCTTCAACGCTCATTGTTCAAAAATAAATCCTGTAAATTAATTTTAAAACTCCAATTGCATCTCAATTTCAACATATCAAACGGCTTTTTCTGAAAACACTATCTTCTACAAAGTTTTAGGACTATATTTCTAGTTTCCAAAATACTAAAAATCTCCTCAATAGGACCTGTAAATCTTTAGATATTCAAGAAAAACCGCATACTGTTCATGAAGACAAAAGAACAATCACAATCAGATTTCAATACCGATTTTCGCTATCAAGCAGTGAAAATCAGATTTTGGTTTCTTCTGAAAAAATCAAGGTTTACAAGTCTAGTTTCTATACCAACTGAAATTTCCTCATTTGGATACATATAACTCAAGATATGTGCAAAAGAATACAGACTGGTCATTTAATCTCAAAAACAGATTTTGCATATCTTGTAACAAAACTTATATTTTTCATTTCTAAGCCACTTCCAATCTTAAAATCAACCAAAAAACATATAAGAGAGGCTTCAAGATTTCTCCCATAACAAACCATCATACATACACATATAAGAACCTAAGTTCCCATACCTTGTTTTAAGCTCTAACTCCCTTCAACCTTGAAGAGCCTCCTTTCCCTTCTTTTTGCTTGTGTCTCCTTCTATAAAAATAAGACACTATCATGAACACTTCTTAAGCTACTTAATGAACAACACATATTAAAGAAGAAACAAGGTTACCTTAAGATAAAAACCAAATATATTCTTTCTTCCTTTTTACCAAAACTCAAGAAGTCTAAAGAGAGAGTTTAGGGTTTGAGAGAGATGATTTAGAGGTTAAGAGAAGATGAAGATGGAGAATGAAGACCCTTGTTTGGCCGGCCAACCTTCACCAAAATATCTCCCTCTCTTTTCTCTCTAATTGGTCCAAATGTCACATAAAAGAAAATCTTGCCATTGGGTCCCTTAATTCCTCTTATTTTTACTAATACCCCAAAACTTACCCTTTAACTTATCAATTAGGTCCTTCTCTACACAATTAAACTTAATTAAACAACTAATAATTAATTAGTACAAATTCTCTTAGGATATAATGAGGGGCATTACAATTATCTCCTCCTAAAAGAATTTCATTCTCGAAATTCATACCTGTATTGAAGAGCTGTGGGTATTGAGCCCGCATTACAGCTTTCGATTCCCACATTGTTTCTTGTACACCGTGGTATTGCCATAAATTTTTGACTAGGTGGATTTTTTTGTTCCTTAACTGTCGAACTTTTCTGGCCAAGATCTGTTTAGGCTCTTCATCATATGTAAAATCAGATCTGACACTAATATCTTGCACTGGTATAATGTGTGATTCATCAGATCGATACCGTCGGAGCATAGAAATATGAAAAACATCATACAACTTTGATAATTCACTGGGAATATCCAATCGGTAAGCTATCAGTCTAATCCATTCCAGAATTCTGTAAGGACCTATAAACCTGGGACTGAGTTTCCCTTTCTTTCCGAACCTTAACACTTTTCTCCATGGGGACACTTTCAAGAATACTTTGTCGCCAACTTGATATTCAATGTTCTTTTTTTTCAAATCTGCATACGACTTCTGTCTATCATTAGCTTCTTTCAATCTTTGCTTGATAAGTTGAATCTTTTCTTCTGTATCTTTAATAATGTCAGGGCCTGTCAATTTGCTTTCAGCTAACTCTGTCTAAAAGAAGGGAGTTCTACATTTTCAACCATAGAGTGCTTCATAAGGTGGCATACCAATGCTAGTTTGATAGCCATTGTTATATGCAAATTCCATCAGAGTTACATATTTATCCCAGTTCCCGGGAAAATCTAAAACACAGCCTCTTAATATATCCTCCAGCACTTGTATAATCTTTTCTGATTGTCCATCAGTTTGAGGATGGAAGGTAGTACTAAGGAGGAGTTTTGTGCCTAAAGCTTGTTGTAGACTTTTCAAAAATTTGGAAGTGAATCTTAGATCCCGATATGAAATGATTAAGATTGGTACCCCATGCAATCTAACAATATGGTCTATATATAACTCAGCCAACTTGTCCATCGAGTAAGTAATTTGGATCGGTATAAAGTGAGCCACCTTTGTCAATCTGTCTACTATGATCCACACTGCATCATGCTTCCTTTGAGTAGTAGGTAAACCTGTGATAAAATTCATGGTAACATTATCCCACTTCCATTGAGGAATGGGAAGAGGATTTAACAATCCCGAGGGAAGTTGATGTTCTTGCTTTACTTGTTGACAAGTCAGACATTTGGAGACATACTCAGTCACATCTCTTTTCATTCCTAGCCACCAGTAAAACTGTTTTAGATCTCTATACATTTTGTTGCCACCAGGATGCATGGTGAATACAATTTTATGGGCTTCTTGCAACAAAGCTCTCTTCAATTCTTTAACATCTGGCACACATAAACGATTTCGAAGGTAGAGACCACCATCAATCCCAATTGAATATTCTACTGGACCTCCCTCATATGCTGATTGAGCCAATTGTTGTAGCTTCTTATCACCTGCCTGTGCATCTATTATTGCCTGCCTTAGATTAGGGCAAGCTTGTAATTGAGCTAACAAAGCCTCATCAGATGCAAAATTCCATTTATAATCTGGTAATAACAAGGTTGCCATCATCTTTCAACTCAATGCATTAGCCACCACGTTTGCCTTTCTGGGTGATAGTCAACTATACAATTGTAGTCTTTAACCAATTCTAGCCATCTGCATTGTCTTAGATCGAGATCCCGCTGAGTGAGCAAGTATTTAAGACTTTTATGATCTGTATAAATTCTACACCTCTCACCATAAAGGTAATGTCGCCATATCTTTAAAGCAAACACAACAGCAACTAATTCCAAATCATGAGTCGGATAATTCTGTTCATGAGGATTTAACTGTCTTGACGCATAAGCCACTACTTTACCTTCCTGCATTAATACACATCCCAAGCCATGTTTCGATGCATCACTATACATAGCATATTCTTTACCTGCTACTGGCTGGGTAAGAACTAGAGCTTTCGTTAATATCTTTTTTAATCGCTTAAAACTTATTTGGCATCGATCTATCCATTCGAATCTAGCTTCTTTCCGAATTAACTTAGTGAGCAGGGAGGCAATAACTGAAAAGCCTTCTACAAATCTTCTATAATAACCAGCTAGGCCCAAGAAACTTCAGACTTCTGGAACATTGCGAGGCAGCTTCTAGTTTACAATAGCTTCAATCTTTTTAGGGTCCACCCTGATGCCTTCTGAAGACACCATGTGCCCAAGGAAAGAAACTTCTTTAAGCCAAAACTCACATTTACTTATCTTTGCATATAACTGTTGTTCTCGTAAAGTTTGCAGTACAATTCTCAGGTGTTTCGTATGCTCCACTTCATTACGAGAATAGACCAGGATGTCATCGATAAACACCATAACAAATTGATCTAAATAAGGTCGAAACACCCTATTCATCAGGTCCATGAAGGCTGCTGGTGCATTAGTCAACCCGAAAGGCATTACTAAGAATTAGTAATGACTATATTGAGTTCTAAAAGTAGTCTTCTGAACATCTATATCTTTGACCCGAAGTTGATAGTATCCAAACCTCAGATCAA
Organism: Excoecaria agallocha; assembly: GCA_037975025.1. NCBI lineage: Eukaryota > Viridiplantae > Streptophyta > Magnoliopsida > Malpighiales > Euphorbiaceae > Excoecaria > Excoecaria agallocha. Next base: position 479,811 of record JBBPFJ010000023.1, on the reverse strand, counting down.
TTTTAGAAAACACTCCAGCACCCCGTAACTGATCAAATAAATCCTCAATCTGGGGTAAAGGATACTTATTCTTAACAGTTACTTTGTTGAGCTGTCTATAGTCAATGTACATCCTCAAAGTGCCATTTTTCTTCTTGACAAACAGTACCGATGCGCCCCAAGGTGATACACTAGGCTTAATAAAGCCTTTATCTAACAACTCTTGTAACTGAACCTTTAGCTCCTTTAATTCTGATGGTGTTATTCTATAAGGTGTTCTGGATATAGGAGCAGTTTCAGGCAAAGTTTCAATAGATAGCTCGACTTCTCTCTCTGGTGGCAAATCCGAAAGTTCCTCGGGAAAAACATCAGGAAACACATTGATCACTGAAATATCTTGAAGATTAACTGTCTCCCTCTTAAAATCAAGAACCAAAGCCAATAATGCTTCGCAGCCTTTTCTAAGGAATCTTTTTGCTTTCATAGCAGAGATAACATTGGTTAAGGGTTTAGACTTAATACCCTGAATCAATGTCTCTTTTTCCCCAGCATCCTTGACTACTACTGTTTTAGCTTTACAGTTCACTATGGCTTGGTATCTAGACAACCAATCCATACCTAGGATTACATCAAATTCATGGAAGGGTAGAACAATTAGGTCAGCTGGAAAGTCTCTTTCTTGAATTCTAATAGGGCAATTTCTATAAATTTCATTTACATATATATTGTGGCCCAAAGGACTGATTACACATATATCATAGTTCAAATGATCTACAGCAGATACATTTCTACCCAACTCCCCATTACAGATATAGGAATGTGTAGATCCTGGGTCTATAAGCACATGCACATCAGTATCAAAGAGAGAAAATGTACAAGCTATGACCTCAGGAGCATCAGCATCTTTTTGACCTTTCATAGCATAAGCTCTGACAGAAGGTGTAGGAGCGAATGGTCGATCCACAGTCTCAGAAACATTCCTGGACTGTGCTTTAAACTGGCCTGATCCACCTCTGCCTCTACCACGACCTCTACCTAAAGAGGGTGCATTAGAAGCTCCTCTATTACTTTGTTGACTGGAGGCTTGTTCTTGCATCATAGAACAATTTGCCATAGAATGCTTCGTGCTACCACATCTGAAACAAGCACCCGTGAGCATTCTACAAGTGCCCCAATGTCGCCTAAAATAATAGGTACATTTTGGAGTTTGACCTCTGCCCTGTCCTGATGCAGTACCCCTACCAGATTTGGTTGGAGTAAAAGTCCCCTATCGACCACCTCTAGATGCAGAGCGAGTACCAAACTCCATTGGTTGTTCTCCTAGAGTCATTCTTGGTCTTTTTCTTGATGAAAAACCACCCCGAGACAAGCTTATTCTTCTTTGTTCTCTTTCTCTTTTTGCATTTTCTTCTTTCTCTACTAGAATATCTGCTTGAACTAGCTGATGATAATCCATAGGATGCAAAGAGATAGGTCCTATCAAATGCTCTCTGATCTGATCATTCAATCCATCTTCAAACTGGCGACACTTGAAAGTCTCAGTCAGCATAGGTTTTGGTACATATTTGCTCAGGCGGCTGAATTCTGCTTCATATGCAGCCACTGACATACCTCTCTACTTTAAATTCAAAAACTGCTTCAACTTTTCATCCTTATATGCTTCAGTCACATACCTCTTTTTAAACTCCGCTATAAAGAACTCCCAAGTGAGGGAATCAGGTAGCTGAGGTTGTGTCTGAACTAACTTTCACCAGTCGTAGGCTGCTCCCTAAAGCAAGGACATGGCACAAGTCACCTTTTGATTAGCTGGGCATTGAACTTCTGCAAATACCCGCTCCAACCTTTCAAGCCATCACTCAGCTTTCTCAGATTCTTCCCAAGTAAAGCCTAGAAATTCTTTTGCACCATGCTTCCTGATCTCAGAAATAGGGGCCTTTAGTGCAGTCATCCTTTGTAAAATCTGAGCCATGTCATGGGAAATTTTCAACAATGCTTTACCAGACTCAATAATAGCTGCACCGCCTCTAGTGGATGCAGAAGATTCAAGCTGAGAAGGATTCGATTGACCGGATAGATTGCTTTCAGCCGATTCATCTACCACTTCACGATGTCCTTCCATCGCTAGCTATATCAAAAGAAACACAGGGACAACCACAATAAGCCAACATCAACAAGAAATCTATATCTAATGACCTTTAAATCCCTATCGGCCAGAATTGCCTAAACCAAGGCACTCTGATACCAAAAATGTAATGACTGAACTAGATAATCTTAATTACTGTTATTAATTACATCCATTAATCTGTAAGTCCTATGAGTTATCTGTTAACAATGCATATATGAGTATACATACATTCATACTATACAAATCATATAAGATTGAGGGTGATACTTTAACATGCTATTAGTTATTATTATTTACATGACTTAATAATTACATGACTTTAATGTGAAATATATCATCATTAAGCCAAAAAGATACAAAATTAAGCTCATACATCAAGAAGATCTTCCTAATTTGATGTTGGCTTTGGAGATTGTTGGCTTTGTCCCTGAACAAAAGGTCTACCCTGCTAACCTACACGGATAAACACCCGTGCTAAGCTATAAAGCTTAGTGGGGAACAAACTAATATGTTGATAACCACTCACAGTGGTTATCACCAAGCATGCAACAATAGTATAAAATAAATCGCATATACTTTATTAGTAATTAATAAGGTAATAATGAATAAACAAAATGCAATATTGGAAGGAATAATTATCTCATTAAATCATACAACAAAAGATTGTAAACTGTATATACATATTATTCATTATTATAAATTTGCCTGTTTAATTTTGTTTTCTGTGGGTGTGGATAACGGGTGCTGTGGATACCATAAGGTATCAAGTCTGTAAATATTCAAAGGTATTAAATCTGTGGACCCATTTGGGTCAGAACTGTGGTCTCATTTAGAGACAAACTGTGGACTTATAAGAGTCAGACTATAGCAGTTGCGACTGTAACCCTATAGGCATACCTATCTATCCACAACCAACTTTTAATTTAGGCATTATTCAATTCATATATCATTATATTGATTCTGGAATTGAGTTATCATATTTATCATCTAGAAAGACCACTCATATAAATATGTATTATAATCAGGATAGTATACTTTAATCCAATAGCATAGTACTTTGATGACGTGCAAATATATATAGATACATAAACATAAGCACTATTCATAGAAAAGCAAGTGTATGCATCAACCATTATAATACAATAACATACTTGCTCAATCTTTAAAGTAACACTTTCGGGCGTAGCTTATTATAATGAAAAAGAAATAAAAGAATATAGAAAACAAATGCTTATTGTCGCTCTCGCTACACTTGTTGTGCCTGCGGTATTAATCGCGCTCGTGACACAAAGCGACGGTTCAAAAGCTTCAACGTTCATTGCTAAAAAAAAATTTTGTAAATTAATTTCAAAACTCCAATTGCATCTCAATTTCAACATACCAAACGACATTTTCTGAAAACACTATCTTCTACAAAGTTTTATGCCTATATTTCTAGTTTCCAAAACACTAAAAATCTTCTCAATAGGACCTGTAAATCTTTAGATATTCAAGAAAAATAACAGACTGTTCATGAAGACAAAATAACAATCACAATCAGATTTCAATACCGATTTTCACTATCAAGCAGTGAAAATCAAGTTTTGGTTTCTTCTGACAAAATCAAGGTTTACAAGTCTAGTTTCTATACCAACTAGAATTTCCTCATTTGGATACCTATAACTCAAGATATGAGCAAAAGAATACAGACTGGTCATTTAATCTCAAAAACAGATTTTGCATATCTTGTAACAAAACTTATATTTTTCATCTCTAAGCCACTTCCAATCTTAAAATCAACCACAAAAAATATGAGAGAGGCTTCAAGATCTCTCCCATAACAAACCATCACACATACACACATAAGAACCTAAGTTCCCATACCTTGTTTTAAGCTCTAACTCCCTTCAACCTTGAAGAGCCTCCTTTCCCTTCTTTTTGCTTGTGTCTCCTTCTATAAAAATAAGACACTACCATGAACATTTCTTAAGCTACTTAATGAACAACACATATTAAAGAAGAAACAAGGTTACCTTAAGATAAAAACCAAATATATTCTTTCTTCCTTTTTACCAAAACTCAAGAAGTCTAAAGAGAGAGTTTAGGGTTTGAGAGAGAGGATTTAGAGGTTAAGAGAAGATGAAGATGGAGAATGAAGACCCTTGTTTGGCCGGCCAACCCTCACCAAAATATCTCCCTCTCTTTTCTCTCTAATTGGTCCAAATGTCACATAAAAGAAAATCTTGCCATTGGGCCCCTTAATTCCTCTTATTTCTACTAATACCCCAAAACTTACCCTTTAACTTATCAATTAGGTCCTTCTCTACACAATTATACTTAATTAAACATAGACACTAATAATTAATTAGTGCAAATTCTCTTAGGGTATAATGAGGGGCATTACATTTTCACATTGCAAAATTATTTTTGCTATCGAACTTGAAGATTGATAATTGCATTGGTTGAACTTTAGTTGTTGAACTTGAAGCCATCTTGATCTACTTGAGCTCTTCAACCGAGCTCTGATACCAGATGTTGGAAAATATAAATTGCCTAGAAGAATATATTTTGAAATATAAATACTCTCACAAATTTTATTGATTGAAAAACAACACAAACTTTACAAATACAAACTCACACACAAAATACTTTTAACCCCAAAACCCGTTTATGCATTAGCTTGTTCAAGCTAACTAACGCAAAATTCTATTTGGCTCACCTACACACACCTCACAATTCTTAATTCTAATTACATTTTCTACAATGGCCAACATTTGGCCATTTATATAGATAATTGAGGCAGTTCCTCATGTTGGGCGGCAACATATGCCAACCAAATCTTAGTTGGCTTGATAACAATTCAAATCAAAATTTGCTTGGTATTTGATCAAGTCAATTGCTTATTAATTTACAACTCATTATCTAGAAGTCTCTACTAAATCATGTTTACTTATCCAACACTTTCTCTACCAACTCTCGCTCGAGTATCTCCCCCTAATACACTTTATTTCTTATAAATAATTCAATTCTTAAGAGTTCCAGGTAATATATACCGAATACTCTCTCACTAATTTTTTTCTCTAAATTTCTTACTAATTTAAGTTTCGAAATGCTAACGTCTGAACAGATCGTACTAGTTTTCTTGTAGGTTTTAAATTGTACATAATCCGATCGGATCACACGTGTTCTTTATTTCCAATATTATCCGGATTATCACTTATGTTCCTTTTATGTTTTGTTAAGAGGTCTCCCAACATGGCTGCTGATTTTCTAAGCAAATGGTGGAGACAGGGATCTCTTATGTTAGTCTCTTTGTTTCCACCAATTGATCCTTTCGGCCGTTGATTCTGCTTAATGAAATTGTCTCTGGAGTGTGTGTGTGTATATATCCTCAAACTCGCCAAATGGAAGGATCTCAAGGCATAATGGAAAAGGCCGGTGAGACAAAGGATAAATTCTCCACTAATTGAAACCCTAAAGAACGAAAATGGAAAATTCTCCAAAGTTGACTATTAAATAATAACTAAAAAAATATATTTTTTAGATGATATCTATCCAATATCGGATTAGAAAAAAAAAATTTATACATCCATAGTTGACTATTAAATAATTACAAAATAATTATATTGATATTTTAATTATAAAAGTATAATAATTTCAATAATATAATTTATATTTATTAAATAAAAAAAGATAAATATTTTTTTTTTCAATCAAAATACTGATTTGAAGCATGAATTTAGAAAAGCAAATTATTACGAAAAAACCGAGGAGATTTTAGTAATTTGAAGTGCAGAAACCCGGAACCTATTAATTCCATGTCTGTCTCTTGCTTGGACCGAAGCGAAAACGAAAGGGTCTATTATTTTGTTATATTTTTTAATCTTAGACATTCCAATCCCTTTTCACTGAATTTTCTCCGAATCCATTGTCTTTTCATTCTATCAATATCTCGGAATTTTCTGCCCTCGTCTTGCTTCTATCTTCTGCGTGGTTCGCTGCTTTTCACTGAAAATATCGGTACGTTTTTCCAATTTTCTTGTATATATCAATTACGAATAATTTCTACAAGAATTAGGGTTGTGACATTTTAATTTTCAATTGCGTGTCATTCTCGTTATCATTATTATTTTAATTTGTGTTTAGTATAGCTGTACATACAATGACTCATAATCCTCGTATTTAAATATCTGTGTAATTAGGTATTTTCTGAGTGCGTATTCTTTTTTTTTTTTTAATTTGTTGCAGAAAGCGACTTAGATATTTTCGATATCATTTATTGTTGACCAACCTGGCGTTGAAAATTCGTTCTTTATTTTTTTATTATTAATTTTCATTATCTGTAATTTCTTGTGTGCTTGGCTTGGCTTTGTGAATGTCAGCATCTGGGACAGGAATTCCACTAACTTAATTGCTTCTTCACATTTTAATGCCTCTTCTATATATGAGGAACAGATGACTGTTCTTTATTAATATTGCTTACTAGCTTATCTTGCTGATTTTGGGTTTTCCCTATAACAGGAGAAGGTATTCATTTCTTTATAGCTGTTATCTACGAGTATAAACTTTCATATGTATTTGTTGATTTTATATAAATAGTGTTAGAATCTTTATTTATTGGTATAAGGGGATTGCAGATTGTCGCTGGATGTTTGGTAGACAGTTGTACTAGTATTGAAATTAGAAATTGCAGGCATATATTTTGGATTTTCCCTCTCTCTCTTTTAACTTTTTGTTTTTGGCAGCTCGAAGTTTGATATTTATATGCGCATTTATTAGTTACTGTTTTGCAAAGCTGGTGGATGATATGGAATTTCGTTCCTGAGCTGAAAGGTTCATTTTGGCAAGGGTTTTAACCTTTAATATATTGTTAAACTAACGCTTGAGTTTTGATTTGCTGTCTGTCTTCATCATCTTTTTTAGGAAAAATCTGCTTTCTTTCTTTAACTATTCTGGCATTGATTTCTTGCTCAATTTTGGTATTGAAGTGTATCCTTACGAGTTTTTCTTAATTCTAGACTATTTGGGAAGTTAATTTCAAGGAAAAGGTGAGAATTGGTTGGTGAGGCAATATGTTCTTGTTTTACAGTTTCTAGTTTATTTTGGTTCTTACAATTATCCGGATGTCACATAAAATGGGATTTTTGAATTTTCTGAAAAGGTTTTGAAGCATGGTGATTTCATGTTCTGAAAACTCAGTATAATGATGATTATTGCTTTGAAATTAATTTAGTGACTTTACTCTTGGGAATTACATGCTAGGAGTTCATTCTATTTAGGCATTCTGATTCTTCCGTAAGAAAGAAATTTTCCTGGAATGCTTGTTTATGGTCATCTGAAACTATTTCAAAAACTGATTTTTATTAAGTTCCTCACATCATGTTACTCCATTGGTGCATTTATTCCGTGTTTATTTTAATTTCCATGAATGATATTAAGCATCTAACTGTTAAGAACTCTTGAAAATTATTTATGTTGTTACTGTACTTTTTATCAGAAAATGGGACAAGCTCTAGGCTGTCTTCAAGTGGACCAGTCAACTGTGGCCATCAGGGAAACGTTTGGGAAGTTTGATGATGTGCTTGAGCCTGGTTGTCACTGTGTGCCTTGGTGTTTAGGAAGCCAGTTAGCTGGTCATCTCTCCTTACGTGTGCAGCAGCTAGATGTTCGGTGTGAAACAAAAACTCAGGTCTGTTGCCCTCATAATCATTATTAGGAAGTAAGCAGGAAAGTATTTGTGGAGTTAATTTATTATTATTGATTGCAGACATCCTGCAAGGTGGGCCTATTTCAAAATACATGAGATCCTTATTTTGGATCATGTAATTTATGTTGTCAGAATAAAATTCTTTATGTTTAGTGCAATTTCCTGCATTACATTTTTATGGAAATTAAGATGCAAAATCATCAGCACTGACCTTTTCTGGCAGGATAATGTTTTTGTTACTGTGGTTGCTTCTATACAATATCGGGCACTGGCAGACAAGGCTGCAGATGCTTTCTATAAGCTCAGCAATACCAGAGCACAGATCCAAGCCTATGTCTTTGATGGTATGAAAGTATGAATTTGTGGTTTAGCTTGGGTCTTTAATCATATGAAAGTATAAATATTTGATTAGCTTGAGAGGATGAAATGCGACTCCAGAATTCAAATACTCCTCCTGTCCCACTTTAAGTGGTCACTTTTGTTTTAACACGGAAATTAAGAAAATAATTTTAAAAGCTCAATTCTGTAAAAAGAAATTGGCAATTTATTAATTTACCCTTTTCTAATTTCAAGTATACCGTTAAACTTTTACATAATTAAAGCTAAATTTACCGTCCTGGCTTTAAATATAGCGGTGCATAAAAAATAGAGGCAAATATGTAAATTTTTTCCTTAAATCTCTAAAATTACATTTAAAATGAGACAAAGTAAATGAGGAAAGTGACTACTTAAAGTGAAACTTGGGAAGTATCTATTAGTTTAACCAGAGTCAGATGCCCATTGGATTGTTCCTATTCTGGTTAACTTTGTTTGAGTCCTGAATGATTACAAAGTCTAATTGTTCAAACCTCATGCATATCATGGTTAATGTATGATGCTATATGATCTCACCCTCCTGGCCTTCATTCATGCAATTTATTGAGATGGTAAATTGTTGTTATTGAACCTGCGAAATTAAAACAAAGTTTCTCATTGAGGTTCCCGTGCTTGCCATGTGCACTCTTGGAATTGGGAAACCTGTTAGACCATATGGGAATATTGATACACTGTTTTCACTGGAAGAAGGAAAATACTTGCAGTGCTTAAGTTCGCATCTGCCTTTTAGAGAGAAAAAAATTACAATGCCACAGTTTTTTTTTTTTTTCTACTATGATATCTTTTGACATAAACTTCACAGGTGTCCTTTCTTTTTTTGTTATTTTCATAGCGGATTATATCTTAACATCCTTTGGGTGCTGGGAAAGAAAGTTCCCTTGCTTTTTAGCTGCTGAATAATCATGAATTTGAGTTCATCGGTTTAGGCCATGTTATTTGCTTGTTGAAAGTTTATCACAATGACTTATATTAGGCTTTGTTTTTTCTAGTTATTAGGGCAAGTGTTCCAAAGTTGGACTTGGACTCAACTTTTGAACAGAAGAATGAAATAGCAAAAGCTGTTGAAGAGGAACTTGAAAAGGTGCTTTCGAGTATGCTTCAAGTGGTGTAGAATTACTCAATCCTGTGTTTTCTTTTCTTTTTTTTTTTTTCATCTTTATTGTCTTCATGTAGGCCATGTCACATTATGGATATGAGATAGTGCAGACCCTTATCGTGGATATTGAACCAGATGAACATGTGAAGAGGGCAATGAATGAGATAAATGCAGGTATATCATTGTACTTCGTTTAGCTCTTTTTTCATTTTATCTTTTCAACTATTCGTGTGGTTTTTAACTCAATTAGTGGACATCAGATATTTGACAGGACAGTTGATCTAGTTCAATCCTACACTATATTTATATGTAGTTATTGAGAGATGATAATGATTATAATAGCCTATTGATGCTATGTTGGTTTCAATAAACTGTGCCAATTTTCAAACACGGTATTTTTAGACAGCGCTCTCTAAATCGTACTAGGTGCAACTGTAAATTATACATTAGACAGCCCCTGATGTTATTTTCCAGGTTGATTGGGGAAACTTAATTATTGGCTGCTATGATTTGAATAATATCATTAACACGTGTGAAGTCTGTGTCATCAAAATTTTTAGTTTTTCATTGTGGAAAATGTTTGTTGCCAAGAAAAAATAGAAATCTAGAGTCAGCATTGTTTCTGTCTTTGGATTGTCTGACTGAATTGTTCTTTAACTGTTGACAATAGCGGCTAGAATGAGAGTGGCTGCCAATGAAAAAGCTGAGGCAGAGAAAATATTGCAGATTAAAAGAGCAGAAGGAGATGCGGAGTCTAAGTATCTGGCTGGGCTCGGTATAGCTAGGCAGCGTCAGGCCATTGTAGATGGGCTGAGAGATAGTGTTCTAGCTTTTTCTGAGAATGTACCAGGGACCACTTCAAAGGATGTCATGGACATGGTTCTGGTCACCCAGTACTTCGACACCATGAAGGAGATCGGTGCAACCTCAAAGTCTAACTCTGTTTTTATTCCTCATGGACCTGGTGCAGTGAGAGATGTTGCCTCACAGATCAGGGATGGTCTTCTTCAGGCCAATTTAATGCAGCAGTAATGAAGTTCGTTAGTGCTGTATTAAGCTCTCCCTCTCACATAGAAAATATGGTTTGGTGGTATAGTATTTACTCTTTGATCTTTATTTCTCCTAGAAAGTGTGATTTGGTGGTAATGTATTTAAGCTCTTTGATCTTGCTTTTTTTTTTTTTGTATATGATTGCATATAGCCAGTTATGACTCTGCTTTAGTATTTACTAGCAATGAGTTCTTTTACAGCTCCGTTTACAAGTTCTGTTTTGAGGTAATTGCGCTGTAATTTTATACTGTGCTGATGACACATTAATTACTCTAGAGATGATACAGTGTTATATTGCTGTTCAAATAATGGTCAGAGTCAAATTTCTGTAAGGATCTGTTTGGTTGATGGTAGTCTGTGATTTATTAATGTACTGTACAGTATAATATAATATGATTTTAATGATACGATATTTAAAAAAATTATATGATAGTACATAATTTTATAATATTAATTTTAAATTATTATACATAACATACTAATAAATATTAATTTTAAATTATCATAATAAATATTAGTAAAATTAATTATAGTAAAAAGTAAAAATAATAATATTAAAATAATAAAAGTAAATAATGAGAATTTTAAAGAATTATTAAATTGGTGATTCTCAAAATTAAATAAAATCATGATTTAAGAATCATGAATCGAATACAATGTCATGAGAAGAATTATATTTCTAAATATTGTTCTTTAGAGAACAATACATTAATGAATTATACCATACAACCAACCAAATAAGGTCTAAAGGTAATTGGTGTTAGGCATAAGATACCATGAGAAGAATTACGTTTTCAAATATTATTTTTTGAAGAACAATATATTAATAAATCATATCATACCATCAATCAAATAAGACTTAAAGTCAACAATACATTAATAAATTATACTATATCACCAATCAAACAAGACCTAAAGGCAATTGGTGTTAAACATAAAATACATGAAAAAAATTATATTTTCAAATATTATTCTCTTAAAAAATTATAAATTAATGAATCATACCATACCATCAACCAAACAAGGCCTAAAGGCAATTGGTGGTAGGCAGGCATAAGATACTTCGCATTCTGCAGGGTAACGGCCAAGCGCATAGTTTCGTGCATTATCAAGTCATTTAGGATACCTGTGGCATAACTGTTGGACCCAAATAAACGCATTAAACAAATTCCAGTTATATTTATTTGTTTCGGTTAGCCGCGTAAAATCACTCCTTTATGCTGTAATTGAACCAGCTTCAAACGGTGTATGACCTATTCTCTCTCGAAGTGGGAACAGCAATAAACCCACTTCAACACCGTTATCATAATTCATAAACTACCAACAGAATTATCATCAAGATCCAACCTTAATGCTCCATAGTTGGGTTTGCCAACAGCAGCCAGGGAAAATATTGGAGATTGAATACAAACATCATACTGAGAAAAAAATCCAAGTGCAGTATCTATTTGCTCAAACACCATGTATACCCTGCCCCAAGGGCCAACGCAAAATCCAAAAGTGAACAAATGGACTATGGTTCCTGACACCAACTAGTATTATTTTCTACAAGCCATAACCGCCATACAAACCCAATTAGAGACCAGAAAAAGAGATGGAATGTTCATTCAAAAGAAAAGGATAATGTGTCATTCTTCCGCACATTATTGCTCTCCATTGCTAAGGTAAGCCTTCCGGTCACACCCCAGAAAAAGGTTGCTCGATCTAGGGCTTCAGTGCCAAGGCCAGTCCAATCTTAGCACTCTTTTCAATTGCTCTTGTGTCTACCTCTCCAGAGATGGTGACGAGTGACTTGGGGCGCCACTCATGCTGGATGAGAGCACTTGCTCTGCCAAAGTTGTTCACCCGAGCCTTCACAGAGGTCAAGGGGTCAAGAGCATGCTGTGTACCAATAGTCAGTGTGTTCTCATTGTTTGAAAAGCTGTGACTCAGCTCTGCACCAACAGCTGTATTGGTCAGTGGACTCACTGTGTGATAATAGGACGCATTCAGGAGATCTCCTTTGTCATTCCTGTGGTGATTTCACAGAAAGGTAGTGAGACAACGCAGAAAAAGAATAAAAGGAGTAAATCATATGAACCAAATAGATGCGCAAACAGCATAAAGACAACTTCAACATCTGAGAAAAAAACTTAAATATAATTGATAAAGTATCATACAAAATGACTCGAAACTTTCAAAGATATTGTATGCAAAACAGCATTCCTTCACACCCAAATTCAGTCATCATAAAACGGGATAAGCCTGCACTTAACATGGTGTAAACGAGTGAAAATTAACCTGAGTTTTTGCATAATAAACTACTTACAATGTCAGGGAAGCAATGAGGTCACCAGTGGTATAACTCAAACCCGCATTCAATTTAGTAAAGTTCCCACTTGCAGTATCAAATGACAAATCCGTCCCAAGAGCAAGAGCACTGTTCCCAACTACACCTGAGAAGTTAACAATGGGATTTGCAGTCAACCCAATGCCAGTGCTTATCCCAGCATACTCATGCTGGTACTGGAGATCGACCTGTTGACATTATCAAAGGTGAACATAAATAGTTTTTGATAACTAAAAATTAGATAATAACAGGGTGAAATTAATTAATAGTGGTTCAGAGGCTGCCTACCTTGCCAGATCTCTGATCAGGAACTTTAAAGCTAAAGAGTGCCTTAAGTCCAGGAGCAGGCTCGTCAATTGTGATAGTTGTGAAAAGCTACAATAAGCATCACTCTATAAGTTGAGCATCAAAGTATCATATGATAATTCCACATAATTGGGAGAGAGAGAGAGAGAGAGAGAAGCGACAGGATTCCATTTTTTCAAATAGGAAAAAGTAACAAAATGGATTAAGCTAGGCCATGCTTTACTCAGACACTGCATAAATATTTTCAATAACTATCCCTGGAGTGAAAGTAATACCTGTGATTTAGCATATCTACAGAGGCAAATATGAAAACAAAGAAAGAAGCCTGCTATATTTAGAAGAAAGTCTCTATGGCATAAAAAAGAGACGGTTCAAAAATGACAAGATCTATAATATTAACTTTAATTACGACTTTCTGCTTTACAAACTCCCCAAAATTAGAGTTTGTACTGCTAAACAGGTATTAACACAATGTGATATAAACAAGGATCATACAATAGGGAAGCTCATAAGACTAATATAATTTGCAAACTTCATCACTTAAAATTTTCTCCTTTCATAGGATTAAAAACGACAATATGAAAATGAAGAATTGTATGCAAAACAACAGCAACAAGCATACTCGGATAATGCAACCCATTAACATAAATAAAATATGAGAAATTAAATAAAGGAATCAATAGTCAGCACCTAGGGCGCCGTTTAAACTTACATTGGAGCTCGTGTCAACTTTTACATCAGTTGTGATATTCTTGTTCTTAAACTGACTGCTTACATCTGCCAAATACAACTCACCTTTCTTAATTCCAGTTGAAGTGATTGCCTGAAACAACAATTATAACATTAGCAAATTCACAGAAGGTTATCCACCATTATGGGAAGCATAAATTCAAGGCTACCCCTTAGTTATGAAGCAGTGCAGAAAATAACACTAGCATAGTTGCTTTTTTGTTTTGGGTGGGGGACGGCTTTAAGAAACAAAATAAACACCACCATGGATTTCTATAGAAGCATAATCCCAGACCAAATTTTCCAAAATCAATGCATAGGGAAAAGAAAAAGGAATGATAAACAAACCAGCACCAACCGCAATTCCAGTAATTTCTAGTCAAAAGGATAGTGTTTCACATTATGAATTGATATACAAGATTTTATTCTGGAGCATCATAAGGATGATTCGTTGAATTTACAGATTAAATCAAAGGACTCCACAATGAAGTAACCAAATACATTAACACAGCAGTTTCCAGCAATCCATCCATCTCTCGCTTCCTAATAAATTAAAACATAAGCAAAAGAACTATAATAAAGGATAAAAAAAAGGATAGGGGCAATACTAAAACAGAACAAATATCGAAATGAAAAATTCAGTGGAAACAAATAAAAAGAAGGATCCTAAAATAAAATCCAATTAATATTTCACAACAGCTGCACTTTGATAAATATGAAAAAGAAATAAAACAGCGAAAAAAACAAGAGCAAACAATTTAGAGCAATGCTATTGCAACCGCCGAGTATGGCAACTCACTGCAATGTTTCAAGCATCAAAGTGATTGTCCAGGCCAAGATAACACATAAATGACTAAGAATCTCTATTTAGTTAATTTACATAATGATCTAACATATTACCATTTAGAAGCCCTAAAATCAGTCGCGCAACTCAAAAAAAAAAAATTGAAAGAAGTGAAACATCAAAAGCTTCTCAGTTAACCGTTCCATGAATGACAAAATGATTTCCTATTTCTAAATAAATCATTCGAGCGTTCGTTTCCCTTCTTCTTTCTTAGGGAACAAACAAAGAAAATATTCCAAAAACAGAAATACTCACGACTCCAGTAGAAGTGTAGGTAGTGACGGTAAATTTGTGGTCGCTCTGGTAATCCTTGTAGAGAAGATCTACAAAATTTCAACAACAAAAAACTCAGTTAAAAACAGCATAAAATAGAATTAATTAATAAACCAAACAGCAAGAAATTCTAAAATTGACCGAATTAACTCCACGACAAGCGAAAAATAGAGTACCTCTGGCTTTCTTGCCGATATCGGTGTAAAGACCAGGACCTTTCCCCATGGATTTTCCGACAAAACTGATAAAGAAAATTAGACAATAAGCAGAAGAATTGTGTGCGCAGAGAAGAGTATTTGGCTCCGGAAACCGACAGACAAGGAGAGAACTAGAGTAAAAACATAGAGAGAACCCTAATATTGCTCTTTGAAATCAGTCTTTAATGTGAGGTGCTATTTGTACCGTTGGATCATGTGGGGTGTAGATATTCGCTTTGGTAGCCGTTGATTTCGACATGGGCAAGTCTGCTAGGTTGTAGCGTGTTGCGACCTCGAAAGAATCGGGGCGCAGGGCGCCTCGGCATATTCTTCTTTGCGGTCCTCTTATTTTCTTCTTTATTCCTATTAAAATAATAAAAATGGTGCGAGGGATGTTATTTTCTTCGCTCCATTTGCCGTCGTATTGGTCATTATTGCTACAATCGTACTCGTACCATTGAAAATTTAGGTGATAAAGTGGAGAAAAAATAGATTTTCATTTATTTAAGGTTAGCTCGCAGATTGAACTCGATACATGCTTAAAAAATATGAAACCAGTAATTACTCTGATCAATGGATACTGATAGAAAAATAGTTTTTCTTTGTAAGAAAACAATATATATATATGTATATAACATGTTTGTTTATTAATAGCAAGTGGTTAGTACAATATGATATTTGAGATTTTTTTAAAAAACTTAAAACGAGAATAATATATTATACCATGAAATTTACTATCTGCTAGTAATATTTTAAATTGTTAATTTGGTTAAAAAATTTATCGAAAACTAACATAACATTCAATGCAATCCATTGAATACTTTGGAAATTTTGGATGGATTTTTTTAACGTAATTTCTAATTTGAAATGTAACAAAAGGTTACACGTCGAATTGTAGTTTTAAGTTAGTTAACTAAACTAAAAAATTAATGAAAGGTTGAAAATTTACTATGGAGTTAACTTTAAAAAAATATAAATTATTAATTAATTTTTTTTAATTTTATCATTTTTATCATATATTATTATTTTAACTATGAATAAAATTTGTAATATAATTGATAATATCCTAATTATCATTTGTAGGCTTGGCCCAACAATTTCAAGCCCAATTTGGATAAGGAAAAAGCTTTCCAAGCAAATAGGCCTAAAAGGCCCAAGTCCAGCTCCTTGAATTGGGGGCTAGGTACTCAAATAAACAAGTAGGCGAGAGAATCAAAGAGATAAAGTCGTTCAATCAGACTGACAAAGTTTAACTTTAAATGGTCCACTTATACACGCCTCAATCCCATCCATCACAACGTTACATTGCTGAACATATATTCTGATATCTGAAAAGTCAACTTAAGTATTTTTAGAAGTTTCCTATAAATATAAAGTCATCACTCACGTAACAGATTGAACTCTCAATCTCTTTCTTTCTTTATGCTCTCTCGATCAAAATCTTCCACTGACTTAAGTTTTGGAGTGTTAAAATTCAGTCCTTCCAGGCTAGTCTTTTTGCAGGATTTATCTTTGTCATATCTGATCGAACATCATAGGCATTGTCTCTTGAGCGTGGCTCCCATCCGATTCCTACCAAATGGTCTATCTCTTTTATTAATTTTTTGGATTTATAATGATAATTTATATCTTTACAGTCCGTTATCAAAATTTCAAAGTCAAAAGTGTCATCCATTGGGAAATGCAAATGCAAATGTTATTAAAATGGAACCGAATAAAGAACCGACGAGGCTGGGAATTATTGGTTCGACCGGTTCTATAACATCTCCGGATTCGTTGTTAGTACGATATTGTCTGCTTTGCCACCTGTCACTCCACATGTCTGCTTTAGAGACCATGCCAAAGCTAGGTGACTCACGATTTTGCTTTTGAGATACCCTAAAATGCATCATTCAAGTATCAGAGTTGCACAGTGGCACGCAATGAGCCTGAATCGAAATTGTCCTCTTTGCCCAGGCCCAATGCCTATCCGCTTTTGGGTATAGGTCCATCTAGGCGGAGCTCAAGGTTTTGTCCTTAGGCCTCAGCCCAAAGAGCGTCGTACTAGGGAGAGGTATCCACATCCTTATATGGCATGCTTCGTTCACCACTCCAACCGATGTGGGATCTCACAATCCACCCCCTTTAAGGCCCTGCATCCTCGCTGGCACATCGATCCGGCACCGGCTTTGATACCAATTGTAACGTCCTCGGATCCGTCGCTAATACGATATTGTTTGCTTTGTCACCTGTCACTCCACATGTCTGCTTTGGAGACCATGTCAAAGCTAGGTGACTCACGATTTTGCTTTTGAGGTACCCAAAACGCATCATTCAGGTATCAGAGCTGCACAGCGGCACACAATGGGCCTGAATCGAAATTGTCCTCTTTGCCTAAGCCCGATGCCTATTCGCTTTTGGGTATAGGTCCATCTAGGCGGAGCTCAAGGTTTTATCTTTGGGCCTCAGCCCAAAGCGCGTCGTATTAGGGAGAGATATCCACATCCTTATATGATATGCTTCGTTCACCACTCCAACCGATGTGGGATCTCACATCTTTAGACTTTAAAATACTAATTTTTTTAAATAAATAAATAATAAAAATTTAATATATATATACACACACATTTATTTGATTACAATAAACCAAATATATAATAAGTATATTAAATTATTAAGTGACATATTTAAAATTTAAAATAATAATTTTTTCAAATAAATAAATAATGGAATATATATATATATATGTATGTATGTATGTATGTATGTATGTATGTATGGGGGTGAAAAAATACAAAAAATTATAATTTTTTGCAATTTTTAGCCAAAAATCTGATTTTATCCGGTTCCCCGATTTTTCGGTCCAATTCAATTTTTTACCAATTTAATTTTATGCAGTTGAACCAACCGATTGGTCTGTCGGTTCGTGATTCAGTCGGTTCAGTCCGATTTTAATAATTATGGCAAATGTTGTCACCACCCTCTGATAATCCAATATGTCAATTCACAATCAGCCCCCTCCAATACACTTAGCAATCCCACAGCTTCTGCTAAATGCGGTTGAAGCAACCGCAATTGATGACCATATTTTGCCTTTATGAACACATCGAATGCCTTCTTGAAAATCCTTGCAAAACCAAACGAATACGCAAATTCAAAGAGATCAGCATCTACCCATCCAATGTTATTGAAATCGGACCGAATAAAGAACTGGCAAGGCTGGATGTTCGTGGTTCGACTGGTTCAATTAGGTTCAACCGGATTTTTCTATTTTAAAAATATTATAATTATTATAATTTTTTGAATACTATTGTATAAAAATTAAAAAAATATTCATCAAATATTAAATATATGTCACATATATTCTAATAATAAGTTATAAAATATAATTTTAATTTTATTATTACAAGTAATTAATTATGGATTATTGAATATCATATGTTAGAAATATAAAAATACAATCATATCATGAAAATAATTTCATGTTTAGATAGAGTACTAATAAAGTAAACACAAAAAATGTTAACCTTGCATATATGAGTATAATTATATTTAATTACAATAAATTCAAATAGATAATAAGTATATTAAATTATTAAGTGACTTTTTTAGAATTTAAAATAATAAATTTTCAAATAAATAAATAATAAAATTTATATATATATATATATATATATATATATATATATAAATAATAAAAATTTAATATATATATATATATTTTAAATTTTCATTATTTATTTATTTGGAAGAAATTAGTATTTTAAATTTTAAAGATATTATTTAATAATTTAATATACTATTACAATTATCCAAATAGATAATAAGTATATTAAATTATTAAGTGACATATTTAGAATTTAAAATACTAATTTTTTTCAAATAAATAAATAATAATAATTATATATATATATATATATATATATATATATATATATGATTACAATGAATCAAAAATATAATAAGTATATTAAATTATTAAGTGATATACACAAAATTTAAAATACTAAATTTTCCAAATAAATAAATAAATAAATAAATATATATATATATATATGTCAGTGTGTGAAAAAATTCAAAAAAATTGATTTTTTACATTTTTTAGCGAAAAAATTCGGTTCTGTCCGCTTTTTCGATTCTATTCAGTTTTTTTATTCAATTCGGTTTTCAGTAGTTGAACCAATCGATTGACCTATCGATTTGTGGTTAAACCGACTGGTTCGGTCCTGTTTTAATAACTATGCATCTATCCATGCTTTGCCAACTAGCCGCTAGTGAAGTTACCTAAAAACCCAATGGAAAAAAAATGAAAATTTTTAAATAATCTATGAAATTTTCTTTTTTGTAGTTTGGCCCTCCAAATTTTGTAGTTCTCTAATCTCAGTACAAGAGCCCTAGGACTTTTGCATCTCTACAGACGCATTCTTGAAGGCCCATTACGTTGGAAAGTAATTTTTCCATAAGCTTTAGTTTTATTATTTTTTGTTAATTTTACATAAGCTTTATGCTCCTAAAAGAAAGTGAAAATTCGGAAATAATGTTTTAGCTTTAGTAGTAGTGATTAACCGTAAAATTCTCTGACGATAGCGGCCTACCGAAAGCCAATCATTTCATCAAAGAGGGGTTAATTGCCGATAATTTGATGCACGTGTAAGGAATATAGCACATAAATAATTATGAGTCATTTAAATGCAACATAATTCAGAATTTAGAGGAATGCAAACCAATGATTCTTCTCATCATACAATTCAGTATCCATAAAGTTGGATTTCCTGCTTTATTGGCAATTAACTAAGCCCACATGGAGTGTCTAAAACAAGCATAGTTTAATCAAAACTATAAAAATCCACTTTGCAAAGTATAATGTGTTGACTCTTCTGATTCACGTAAAGATGAATTAATTATTGGCCATCCCCATCCCCATGATAGTTCCCTTCTTCCCTTTGAAATAAGTCGCAAAAGGTTGCGAATTCGCACACCGCTTTTTCTGGAAAATGGACGGTCACTGGCCCAAAAGGCGAACATACCATGCCACACGCCACTCGCTTTCGGTTAGATCTGGTTCTCTTCGGTTAAAGGAGTCTTATTAAACCGCCAACAAGAAGAGATCCTATAGATTCACCTAATAATTAATATTTATTTAATTATTAATTAGTCTATTTAATTTAAAAAATTAGATTCAATATATTAAAAAAATATAAGCGATAATTACGCGTAATTCAAAAGTTTGTCAATTTTTCAATTAATTAAAATTGAAATTTACATAAAAATAATATAATTAAGGTTAATTAAAATTTACATTAAAAAATAATAACTGAAAAATAAAAAATTTAGCTATGAAAATTATTGACAATATCAATATTTATTTATAACACCAAAAAATATATTATTATAATTTTAAAATTATTAATGGTATTAAAATTTATTAAATATATGACAGATAAAATATATATTTATTTTTATATTTTTAATTTTTTTGAATATTATAGTTTTTTTATTATAAAATAAAAGTTAAATAATTTTTTTATTAAAAATTGTAGAATAACGTTAGAAAAACATTTACCGCAAGAAAAATGCATATAAAAATTAAATATCCACATGCCATTGGCAGTTACCTCCTTCAAATATCAGAAAAAATCCCGTTTTTCTTCTGCGCACTCTCTCTCCTCCATTTTTCCTTCTTGCATTGGATCAACACGGAAAACAAATGTCGACTGTTACCATTCAGCCTCTTCTTCGTTATTCTCGCAGAGATAGTCCTTTACTCCGCTGCAGCAGAACCAAGATCCTGAAATCTTCTTCTTTGAATTTCTCTCCTAAGCTTTTCTCCAATTATGGCGCCATCACCAGCTTCTGGAACTTTATGCCTCCTTGGCCCCACACTGTTCGAGCTAGCTCCTCCGATACCGCTCTCCTCGAAACTTTTCAATCCTCCGATTTTTCCTTCAAGGAAACCTTTCCTCTTGCGCGCACTGAGACGGTTTCTACTTCCATTACTCCTTTATATATACGGATTCGTATTTTTCACATACGAGTACACGTATAAGTATGCGTATCTATACGTGTTAATGGATATCATGTTCATCTCTGGTGTTTTGTAGAAATGAAAATTGATTTTGGTTGATGAAAAAAACAGAGGGTATTTGAAACTGGAGTTTCTTATAATTCTTCTGTTGTTTGATTGAGTTTATTAGTTTGCTTTTCTCTTTTCCTGTGAAATAAACTAATCGGATTAGTTCAGTTGCCTGTTTTAGTTAACTTAGACTAAAGTAAGATTTATTGAAGCTGAAAATATTCGTTTGGGTCTCGGAATATGTTGTTCATCTTCATTTGATTTTGTTTTGAATGGTAGGTTGAGGGGAAAATTTTCGTCAAATTAGATAAGGAGAAGGGTAAACAATTCTGGCAGCTTAGTGTAGGCTGTAGCCTTCCAGGGAAATGGATTCTTCATTGGGGAGTTTCTTATGCGGACGATGTTGGCAGGTTAATTCTGTTTGATGTAAATAATTCGTTAATTTTATTTGAATTTTATCTTCATAGCCAAAAAGATTATTTAGTTATTCTGTTTTATTTTTGATAATTTTGAAGTTTGTTTCTTTTCTTTTTGCCTTTGTGTTGTATGTGAGTTGTTATCCTGTGATTTTTGTAGTAATGCAATGTTTCAAATCCTGCAGCGAATGGGATCAACCTCCTGAGAATATGAGACCCTCTGGTTCTGTTCCTATAAAGGTAGTGAACCTTGCTTCTAGAAGTTGAGTTGAGTTTTACATTTCAAGTACAAGCGTTAAGCATAAGCACAAACTGTTTTTTTTCAGGATTATGCAATAGAGACACCACTAAAGAAATCATCCAAGGGAGATTTGTTTGATGAAGTGAAGATTGATTTAGATCCCAAAAGTGCCATCGCAGCTATAAATTTTGTTTTGAAGGTTTTGATTGTCAAAACTGCTATTGGACTGCCAAACTTCTCTCTCTTTCTCTCTATACACACACACACACACATATGCATATGTATATGTATATGTATATGTATATGTATATGTATTATGCATCCACACATCTACCTTCACAGCATGCTACCTTTTCTCTACCCTCATTCCGTGGTTATCGTGGGGTTACAGGATGAAGAAACTGGAGCTTGGTATCAGCACAGAGGGAGAGATTTTAAGGTGCCTCTAGTGGATTACATTTCCAGTGATGGCAATTTAGTTGGAGCAAAGAGAGGCTTCAATTTATGGCCAGGTTGACGGAATCATTGCTCAGAATTGTGTACATTTTTCTGAATATTTTATGTTTTGTGCGACTTCAGATTTCAATTTTCAATCATATATTTTTGCAATAAAATTTTTATTACTATGCTGAGATCCTACCTTTGTATGATTATTAAGTTCTCTAAAAAGAGAGGAATCCTGAAACAGACCTGAATGGTGAATAAAGTCAGTGGAAAGAGAGATGTGGGTAATGACTTAAATTTTTGAATTGCATTCGGTGAAGTTACCCTTTCTGTCCTTCATACTAATCGCAATCTTTGTTTACTTCATCTAATGATTATTCTAATGAAATATCAAATGCAATTCATTCCCTGATATAACCCTTTCCATGTGATCTGTTGAATTTTTGAGTAACTACACATGAATGTGAAACTGAATTGGGTGGCCAAATCTAATTAGGTTGTAAATCGAACTTACAGATTTCTGTTACTATTATGGATTGGTGATAAATTGAGTAGCAACTATGTGGTTTATGATTTCTGTTCATTCCTATTCTTCATTTGTATTTACTTATCAACTTACAGCTTATGTTTCCCCTGAATCCTAGGGTATTTACTTTCCAACATGCTTCTCAAAGAAGAAGCATTGCCTTCTGAAGATCAAGGTAGCAGTAGTCAATCAACATATGCTAAACCAAACAATAGGCAGCTAGAAGGATTTTATGAAGAGCAATCTATTACCAAACGAGTTTCTATTCAAAACTCAGCCACTGTTTCTGTCACAAAGTGCCCTAAGACAGCTAAGAATCTTCTTTTCCTAGAAACTGATCTACCCGGAGAAGTTGTTGTTCATTGGGGAGTTTGCAGAGATGATACTAAAAATTGGGAAATTCCACCTGGTCCACATCCATCAGAAACAACTGTGTTCAAGAACAAGGCTATGCGGACTCTATTAAAGGTCAGAACTCACCAGTAACATGGACTTGAATCTCTTATTTGAAGAACATGATTCATTGACTTAATGTCATTGTTTCTAGTTAAATACTAATTGAACATGTCGGATCTGGTGATTTCTAAGCTAGTTTGATTAAAGTTGCTTTGCAATTGTTTTGCCTTCATTTTATTGATTTATTCTATTTTAAGAATCACCAGCACAAATTTGTAATTCTACTGTCAGTATGCACAAAACTGTAAAATCTATATAAATATTGCTTGAGCAAGTTCCCTAAATTCACTGAGGACCCACTGACTTAATGTTCCTTTGAGTTTTCTGTGCATCCTACGTCATACTATTGTAGGCTTGAACCTGCAGAAGGTAGGATACTCAGAAAGATATATTTCTCAGCAGCCTGATATAATTCAGCAAACAAACTTTAATTGTTAATAATAAAACACGGTTGCCTGTGTCTACTTGTGTCTCTGTTGAATACTTGGAATCTGGTGCCTTAACAGTTTACCTTAAGCAAACGTCCTTAATCAATCTGGTTTGACTTGTTTTTTAACTTGTTTGGTTATTTATTTATTATTTCTTTTTCGAATTCTCCTCAGCCAAAAGAGAATGGAAATGGATGTTTGGGGTTATTTACTTTAGATGAAGAATTTGTTGGCTTTCTTTTTGTTCTGAAGTTAAATGAGAGCACTTGGTTGAACTGTAAGGGAAATGACTTCTACTGTAAGGGAAATGACTTCTACATTCCCCTTTCTAATTTAAGCAGCATCCCTGCTCAACCTCGACATGGACAATCTGAAGGTGCACTAGCATCTAGCAAGTCTATGGAAGCAAATCAAGAAGTTACTCCAACTGAATATACAGATGGGATAATTAGTGAGATTAGAAACTTGGTGAACGACATTTCTTCTAAAAAGGGTCAGAAGACTAAAACAAAAGAAGTGCAAGAAAGCATTCTTCAAGAAATTGAGAAATTGGCAGCTGAAGCATACAGTATCTTCAGAAGTTCAATTCCTACTTTCACAGACGAAGCTGTTTCAATACCTGAGACACGACAGCCTCCTGCCAAAATTTGCTCTGGGACAGGCTCAGGGTATGAAATACTGCTTCAAGGCTTTAATTGGGAATCTCATAAGTCCAGAAGATGGTATAAGGAACTCAAAGAAAAAGCTACAGAAATATCTTCACTTGGATTCACTGTGATTTGGTTGCCCCCACCGACGGAGTCTGTGTCACCTGAAGGATACATGCCAAAGGATTTGTATAATTTGAATTCCAGGTACTTGTCATAAATATATTTTAGCAGGAAACAGATGCATAATGATTTTTGATGGTAATCAATTGAATGTAAATTAGCATGGATTTACAGAAACAGGTGCGAGGCCAGCAGATCAATAGTGTTTTAGATTTGATCTGGAACTTTTTCTTTTCCTCATCTTTTCATTTTAATGTAAGGGTTGGCTTTGAAGAAAATATTAAATGGTTTATGTTTACTTGTTCGATTTATTTCCTTTTGCACTTTACAGCAAGCATTCCACTTTTGTTTATGCATGAACAATCTGTTTTCTTTATAATAATTCTCAATGTAGTTCTCATTTCTTTTTATATGAATGACAATGTGCACTTTAAATACCATTTGATCTCTGTGGCATACATATTTATACATCAGATATGGAAGTATCGATGAGCTTAAACATCTTGTGAAGAGTCTTCATGATGTGGGTCTTAAAGTTCTTGGAGATGCTGTTTTGAACCACCGGTGTGCACACTTTCAGAATCGAAATGGTGTATGGAATATATTTGGGGGTCGCTTAAATTGGGATGATCGGGCCATTGTTGCAGATGATCCACACTTCCAGGTGCTTGAATGTTTTATTCCCAAGATCTGACACCTATTTGTTTGTCTGGACTTTGAATAAAGTAGCTTAAAGAATGACTTGATTATCCACTTAGTAGGAATTACAAGCCATGATATTGGGGCCTTGGGAGTATATGTATGGTTGCTTATTTATATGAAAATTGCCTGCTGGCATCTGTCAATGCAATTCTGTTACTTGCCTGGATAAACAGAAAATAATTTTTGCTTGAATAGGGATGAAATCATCCCAATCTTTTGTTTTGTCTCTCCAAGTGGAATTTAAAAGTAAGTTATCCTTGGTCATCTTCCAAAACCTTCAAGCGGGGCATGGAAAGAAATTTCATGGATGGGCCATGCATGCTTTCCTGATGCCAAACCCTAATGACACGAAGACTATATTTCAAAACAATAAAATGCTCTACATAGAGTAGTGTAATTTTTTGGTGGCAATTGGAAAATATTATCTGGTTGACCCTACAAATTTTTTCATGCTTTTATGACTGAAAACCTGTTGTCACTATATTTAGTGTGTGGCCTCGCGAATTTGGGGATTGTTTTCCTGTATCTCAACGGGAAATGCACTGTAGAGCCATCATTGCTTAAAGCATTATTGTTAGATAATAAGTGGGTGTTTCTGAAATGCAGGGTAGGGGCAACAAGAGTAGCGGAGATAATTTTCATGCTGCCCCAAACATTGATCATTCACAGGACTTTGTAAGGAAGGATCTCAAAGAATGGTTGTGCTGGCTAAGGTTATGTTGTTTCCATATGATCTATAGTACCATTTATTATTCATAATTCCAATTTACACGATTCAGTCTTGGTATCATTTATTACTCGGGAAGTATATGTGTGGATGCTGAATGGTAACCTTTGTGGGTGTACCATAATATATAGCCTGACGTCGAACCTCTGCAGCTCACCTGGCCTGTGTTCAAAACAGGTTTTGCCCAGTTCTAAGTAACATATCATCTGGTCTGATCCTGATGAGCTTGGTGTACTTATCAGCTCGTGTGCTTAAGCTGTCGTGTTGCATGCTCTGCTGGCTGTTCTGTATTCTTTGACCCTTGATTTCTTTCCTAGTTTCGTGTCAAAATCCCATGCATGAACTTTTTGCTAAATTAGCAGTCTTGTATTATGTCCAAGTCTATGTTCTAACTTTTCTGGTAAAATCTGATACACAGAAGCGAAATTGGATATGATGGATGGAGGCTTGATTTTGTTAGAGGGTTTTGGGGCGGTTATGTCAAGGACTACATTGATGCAAGTGAACCTTATTTTGCTGTTGGTGAGTACTGGGATTCCCTTAGTTACACATATGGTGCAATGGATCACAATCAAGATGCACATCGGCAGAGAATTGTTGATTGGATAAATGCTACCAATGGAAGTGCTGGTGCATTTGATGTCACCACTAAGGGGATTCTTCATGCAGTAAGTGCTTACCTATATCACGGTCTTAAAATTACTTTTGCATCTTGGAATACCTTGGAAAGGGCATGACAATGCAGGTACAAATCATGTATGGAATAGGTAAATATAGAAAGTACTCGTATACTGTGCTTGAACCTACATTAGCATTGTTTTATTTGTCATCCAACATTGAATTGCTTATTTGCTTTCTTAACATCATTATTTGTTTTCTGTTTATAAGCTCTATCTGTACTTCTCTTGTTTTGTTTATGTAACTTTAAAACTTGCTTGTATCCATGCCTTAATTAGTTAAAACATTGTTGTACTGGATTAAAACGGAGGACTAGACTCCACACTTTAAATGACAACCTGGTTGGATAAGAAATAAAACCTGATTCTGCAGGAATGAATTCAATTATGCATATCATGGACCTATGGATGAATGGGAGCAAAGAAGGTCTGGTGGATCTCAACTGAGCCAAGTGAAGAAAATGCAACGGTTTAGGACCTTTGGGATTTATAACTAGTTGACTTTCGTTGGCATTTCCTTGGTTATTTATTGAGCGCAGAATACCAAAAATTTTGGGCCTAGCGGAATGCTATATGGAGAAAAATTTGCCACATAGTTTGTAACTAATGCTCATTGAGTTGAGTAACAATCCCTAATAACTGGTTTAATAATCACTATAATCAATCATTATATCAACTACCTATGCCATTAATAATCTTCTGCAATCTGAGGGTCACGGCATTGTTCAGTTATTAAGCACCATCAGATGAAGCATGACTAACTGTATTTCAGTTCTTGTATTAATAGCAGTTTTTTTTTTTTTTAAACCTCGTAGTCATAGTTGCTTTTGTTGTACTACCTCTTTTCTATTTATTTATATAATATTAGTTATTCATAAACTTTAGAAAATGAGAATGCATACTTACAGCCCAAACATATTTTGTGTAGGCACTGGAAAAGTGTGAGTACTGGCGATTATCAGACCAAAAAGGAAAGCCTCCTGGAGTTGTGGGATGGTGGCCTTCTCGTGCTGTTACCTTCATCGAGAATCATGATACTGGTTCTACTCAGGTTTAAACTTCTTTTCGTTGTTCCTTCATATTTGGAATTATGGCCTGAGAATTCGTGGACCTACTGTGAGGGGAGTGATCCCACCTATTAAATCATGCTTGAAATTATGAATTGATTTTCTCTATTTTGGCACAAAGATGTCACGTCGTTTTTTCTTGCAAGCAATAAACAATTAAATTACCTTCATTCTTTCCGTTTCTCTTTAGAGGCAGTGCTAATTGAGAGGGAGAAAACCTGTGATATTTTGATTTGGTTATGTTGTCACCGCTTGTTTTGACATTTCATATGACCAATATAGATTCTTTCTTCCTGAAGGGTCATTGGAGATTTCCTAACGGAAAGGAAATGCAAGGATATGCTTACATCTTGACTCATCCAGGGACACCAGCTGTTTTCTACGACCACGTCTTCTCTCAGTATCAGTCAGAAATTGCATCTCTCATCTCCATCAGAAACAGGAAGAAAATTCACTGCCGGAGCAGAGTAAGTATCAAAGCTACTTTTTAACATCGTGGAGATGATAACAAGATTTGATTCATTTGTTTCCAATACATTGAATAATGTAAGAATTAAATTACTTACATTATAAGTTTTCAATCAATGAGATTACAAGGAATTTGTTCATTCTATCTTTTCGTAATCTGTTTTCTTATTGTTGTTTATGATTCCCTTTTCTAAGTATAAAAAAGAAACCATGGAAACTGAGGTATTTGCTTGTTGGCTTGTTTAAGGTGGTAATCACCAAGGCAGAAAGGGATGTGTATGCAGCCATCATAGACGAAAAAGTGGCAATGAAAATTGGACCAGGTCATTATGAACCCCCAAGCGGGCCTCAAAGATGGTCTTTGGCCATTGAGGGAAGAGATTACAAGGTCTGGGAAGCATCCTAATGCCTGCAACGTGATATCATTTACAGCATGTAAGTAGATAAACAGCCCAGTTATAGATACTCGCAATTCTATTTATCTAGCAAGTACCAAAGAAATAGGAGCAGGATCCTTTTAATTGAAGTAGCTAAAATCTGGTGAATAATAGAGCCATCAAGCTGAGGAAATGGCTGTACCGCCGAGCACATTTGGCCAACTAGCAATTGTAAAAGAGAGGCAAGCGCCTGGACCTGAAAAGAAAAAGGAACCATTACACGGTGTATATTGAATTGGAAAACATTGATGAAATTTTCATATTGTTGTAATACCATCAAAATAGTCAAAATGAAGTAGTCGCTGGGAGGGATCAGTCTATTCTACCATGATTGTATTATTGATCTCAGTTCTCAAAGTTGCGTGTTTATGTATCATGATTGGAACAATGGATTGAATTATTTCTTCTAAAACGTCTAAGCTTTTGTTGCAATTCTTACTCTCCGTTGATGGATTTCCTGAAAAATATAAAGGGAGTTTTACAAAACTACCCAAAAAAAAAAGTAATTTCAACTAAAAATGCTTTCATCTTTTTTTTCCTTTTAATATTACCTTTTTTAAAATTTTCATTTTTAAAAATATTTCTTTTTAATTTTACACAAACTCTTCATCTTTCTTCCCATCTTCTTCGTGTTTTTACCTACTTTTTCGTGCATAAATTATGCTAGATGACATTTGATGATTTTGTCTTTTTTCAGATTTCTTCTTCGTGATTTTCTTCACAAAAGAATTTGCTTTTAATCCATCTCAATGGCACAAAAGCACGATTTACATCTCTGTTCTAGAAATAATTTTTAACTTTAAACAACCACCACCACTAGCATACAATAATCAAATTTTGATTCTTTAGTTCTTCAAATACTTTATAAGAATTCAATACATTTTTGCATTTTTCATAAACATCTAACATTGTAGAATGTACAGTCAAATTAGAACCTAACCCACTTTTAATTATATGTCCATGGACAGACTTTGCTAGCATCAAGTCACTTAAGCATGCAGTGCCAACGAGAGCTCCAACTAGAGTAAAAGAATTTGGAACCAAACCCAATAATTGCATTCGGGAAAATAGTTTCATTGATTTTTTGGGAAAATAATGATTAATGCCGTTTTTAATTTTGTTTGTCCCATCTCTATATTAGAAACCTAAATGCCAGTTATTTGAATACCTATTATCTGTTTCTGCTTGTAAATTTTTCATATACTTTATCGACATTCAGCAGTTAGATACATTAAATTGCTTATGTGAAATTTTTGGAATTTGTATAGTGGCTTATCATGCCATAAAACTTGGTATTTTAATTGATGCTTACAAAGTATTTGAGAAAATGTCAATATGAACTTATAAATGTTTGTTATTTTGTTTCTAGATGTGGTTGGTGCGATAGGTATCATATAATTGATTTCCTTAATTATGTCGTGTACTTTTTTAATTACAACGAATTAATTAGTGTATTAGACACTTAGAAGTCTTATATGAGATTGTAGAAGTAATTTGCAAATATTGTTTCTCAATTATATTGAATATATCTACACTTTCAACTCCAATTTGTATCCACAAATTTCATCAACCTCAAAAAAATATAACTATAAAATAACATTTTCACGTTTCTCTTTTTTTATCCAAATGAAAGTGACTCTATTTTAAGATTTTCTTTCACTTCAAGTATCATTTATTGTACTTAACCTCTCAATTCATGATGAAATATAATTCACTTTTTTTAATTAATAGTTAAAAAATATCTATTATTAATATTCAATTTAATATTTTCAAATGCATAATATAATTTAAATTTTTGAAATTAGTATGCCGACGGTATACCAAAATCCAGAATATAATTTTAATTCTAGATTTTAGTATATCACCGGTATACCAAAATCCAGAATACAAATTCAATTCTAGATTTTGGTATACCAGTGGTGTATCAGGTATACCGTCGGGTATATCAAAATTCAAAATTGAAATTATCTTTTGGATTTTGGTATACCAGATATACCATCGGGTATACTTAAATCCAGATTGAAATTATCTTCTAATTCAAGTAAATTATTATATCGCTTAGGAATTTATTGTATGTAAATGAATGCAATTGCAAGATGATTAACTTGAATTAAACTCTTAATTAATAGAAATTAATGTGTTGATCGCTGAATTCTAACAGACCAAGAGTTTCAAACTCATGTCACGATATAAAGTGAAAATATTTCAATCAGAAATTAATTTGCATAGTTGAAATGAAGGATTATATTTATATAACAAATAAAATTTTTATTTTTCATTTATAACACATCATGTTTGTATTTGGTGGTAATAGTGGTGAGGATAGAATATTTACAACCGATTGTGTTTGTACATTAAAAAAAAAAAAGATGCTGCTTCTATCTATAGCTACTTGTGTGGTCGAGAATAATCTATAAATACTTGTATATTCTATCAGACTTTTATGCATCTAAAAGGGTAACGATTTTTAACAATTTCTAATAATCTTTCCTTGAATTCTTATATTTTTGTTTTTACCAGCTCACTTTGTTTAAACTTTGTCTTTATGCTATAAGATTAACTCCATCATCTAAAGGATATTGGCCAACAAAATAAGCCACATTAGCTTTGTTTATAACAAAAATAAGGATGCCAAAAAAAAAAGAAAAAACGATTTACACCTCAAAGGCACAAAAGAATTTGCTTTTAACCCATCTCAATGGCACAAAAGCACGAATGATTTACATTTCTATTCTAGAAAGAATTTTTAACTTTAAACAACCACCACCATTAGCATACAATAATCAAAAATGGATTCTTTAGTTCATCAAATACTTTATAAGAATCTAATACATTTTTGCATTTTTCATAAAAATCTAACATTGTAGAACGCACAGTCAAATTAAAACATAACCCACTTTTAATTATATGTCCATGGATAGACTTTGCTAGCATCAAGTCACTTAAGCCTGCAGTGCCAATGAGAGCTCCAACCAGAGTAAAAGAATTTGGAACCAAACCTGATAATCGCATTCGGGAAAATAGTTTCATTGATTTTTCAGGAAACCCATTAATAACATATCCGTGAATGGCAATAGACCATGAAACTTTGTATTTTTGCATCAATTTTTTGAACAGTTTCTCTGCATCATCAACTCGACCCCGATTTGATAGAAAACACTGAGAAGGCTTGAGAGATTAGATGAGTCAACGCTAGAAAAAAGACGTTGAAAAGAAGTAAAGCAACTGAAATTCAAATTAGCAAATTTTGTTTTCTTAATTTGCTTTAAAAACATAGAAATTGGGGGAGAACTTAACCATATGCGATGAATCACGACAATCTAAAGTAAATTTATGCTTCCATCATTTCCATCTCGAATTCAAGACTGAATAAAAATACAAATACACCCAACGATTTTGTATTGCTTAATTTCTAAGGAAACCTAAATTCCATATTCTATTATGTCAATTCAAGGGAAAAAGGGTAAGAAACCTCAGTCTTGGTCTCGATGAAGACATCAAAGGAATTGATTCTAATGGACAGAATGCCAGCGAGAAATCGACCGGCTAAAGGGTTGAAAAAGTGAAAGCCAGGCTTAGCCAGTTTCTCAAAGACCGGCGGTTGGAGAAGAACGAATATAAAATACAAAACTAGAAATGGTGTGTAATGGTCTCATCACCGGGTCAGCCGTGAATAGTATTTTTCGGCAGTGAATAGTATTTTTCGGATCCGAAAGGACACCCGAAAGTCGAAAATATTTTATTGAACCATTTGAAAGGAATAGTCATGGTGAGCATAGTGTTGAAATTTGAAGTGAATTTAAGGTCAAATAGGCCTTTAAAAGTCAAAAATACGAAAAAGGTAGCGAAGTCAATTTCCCTGTTAGTAAAGGAGACTTGATTTTTCTTAAATAATTAAAAATATTAAACAAACTCCGAATATCGCCAAATTTTGCGTGCCTACATGAATTTTTATGTAGAATATTTTGGTGATGAGAATTAAATTTTTCGACGATTTCGACAGTTATCGAATCGGACCAGTTCGGTTGAATCGGACCCGTAACGGATTCCGATTGAGCCAAAATTTTGTGTGCTACCTATTTTTGATGTGATAAGAATTATGAAATCAAATTTGAAGTGATTTAGAGTAAGGAGATGGGAGAAATCATTTAGGGCTTGAATTAAGTGGTTAATGGGCTTTTATTTGTTAATTAAGTCCAATAGCCTAACCCAAGCCCAGTTCACCCAAAAGGCCTAGTATAAATAGATTGAAAATTCTGGAGAAATCCAGCATCTTTATCTTCTTCCTTCTCCCCTCCCTTTCGCCGAACCATCTCCCACTATTTTTGCTTAAATTGTTCTTTCATTCTCTCTCAATCTCACACTAAATTCAACCTTAGGATAGTAATTTCTACCTCTCTAGTTGAGTTTAGTGTCCTCCTCTCTTCAAAAGAAGGAATAAAATAAAGGAAAATCAAGAGAGAGAATTTAGGGTTTCATTTGAGGTAAGTGAAACCAATGAGTTAAAATTCTTTCTAAGGTGCTTACTTGTATTTTTGGGTGCCTAGATTTCATTTATGATGTCAATTTTAGCATTTGAGGTCAAGCAACTAGGGTTTTAATGGGTTAAAGTTTCGGTTTCCATAGGGAATCAAAGAGAAGTTCAAGCTTCCAAGGCTAAAGGCAAGAAAAAGGAAGTTTAGGCATCCCAAAGCTAAGAGAAAATGTAAGTGACTACCAAATCCTTTGATTTCCCTATTGATATGAATTTTCCTTAATTATGTAATTAAGGTAAGAATATGTAAAATTGTTAATTGATGCAATTATGTTAGGGTAATTGCAATTGGATTAGAGAAATGATGAATGGAAAGTGAAAATGAAAGAAAGAAAAATTTTAAGGTAGAAAAAGAATGGTGGCCGAAATGTTAGTGAGAGGAAATGGTAAGAAAAATGCATGAAAATAATGTATGGTAGCTTAAATTAATAATAGACTTGATAATTGATATCTATAAATTTTTAGAGAATATTTAGAAATTATTTGAAAATTTTAAAGGTTATGTATAGGGTATGTATTGAATGAAAATTGTGATTTATTGTGAATTAAATGATTATTTTGATGAAAAATGACAATGACCAATAAATAATGCATAAATGAATTTTATTAGAATTTATTAAAGTTATTGAAATTTTATTGGAATTTTTATGTGAATATGTATAATGAAAATAATTGAATTTTTAATGCATAATTGTATAAAAATGATAAAAATGATGAATTAATATGAAAGTAAATTATTGTCAATGACAAGAAATAAAAAGTCAACCAACGAATTCTTTGAAATAATTATTGGATTGTGAAAATAAGAAGAATAATGAATTATTGGTAAATAATTCATAAATAAATGAAAATGATGAAAATAAATTAATATGTAAATAAAGGAATGATAAAATGAGTTTTAAATAGAAAAAGGACTTAAATGAAAAGAAATAAAAGTTTGAGTCAAAATGTTAATTTTGCCAAAATAGGTAATTAACGCGTAAAAAAATAATAATAAATAATAAGTAAGAAATACTTAACAAGGATAAAATGGTAATTTTGGAGACTTAACTGTGTCAAAAGATAAAGTTTTCATAGTATGGGAACTAAAATGTAATTTTATCCGAAAATGGTAAAATAAAGAATAAAAGATGAATAATGAAAGAAATTATATAATAAAAATGAAAATAAACGATTATAATGGCAAAATCATAATTAAGTAGTTAAAATGAATAATCCAATAGAAAAAGTCAAATTATGTATTCTTGCGGCATAAAATAATAAATTATATTAATGAAATTCCTAATTGCGTAAAATGTAGTAAATAAAAGAGTGACTAATTTATCGAAATAAATTAGTCAATAAAAAGCAGTAAAAGAATATAAGAGTATAAAATATTTTGCTGACGATATAAAAGTCAGTTAAGCGAATAATTAAACGTTTTGGACAAAAAAAAGAAAAACAAAGTGTAATCAGTCAAGCTTAAAAATATTAAAAAATAATTCGCAAAGAATTTTATAAAAAGAATAAAAGAAAATTGTGAATTATAATGCCATAATTCATAATTTATAATCTGTATAAAAGATTGAAAGTTTAAGCATCTGAGCGAATTATCGAAGAATAATTCGCAAAAGTGACTGAAAAAGAGAAAGTGAATAAAATGATAAAAAACTATTGATTAGTCAAAGGCACAAAAAAGTGCATTTAATCTGAATAAAGTATAGTAACAAATAAAAGAGTTTTAAATGTTCAAAAATATTTATAAATGTGACTGATTAGGTTTGCCCTTAGCAATAGACATGTATTATGATTCTTGTTTTGGATATATTTGGCTAGTCATAGGGACACATCTGTACCGCTGTGCAAGTCATAGCGACTTGCTTAGTTATGGACGGGATCTTTGATCTCCATAGCTTCAGTAAAAGTGAAAATGTATATGTTTCTACTCTGTGAGACTTGATCTTTCGAGATCATTTCTCTATCTGTTCTGTGAGACCTTCGGGTCCAGTCCCGAGTATCTTTTGTGGGAAACCTGTTATATTGCACTAGGGGCACATTGAAATGAATAAATTAGTACTGTTTAATTGAACTGAATATAAAAGATATAAAAGTTATATCGAAAAATGATCCGTTTAAAAGAGAATGCAAAGTTGAAATAAATCTGTAGAGGTTTCGTACTTAAAAAGAAAAATAAATGTTTTATAAGAATAAGATATTAAATCAATGTTTAGTTAAGCTTTTATAAGAAATTCAAATATATCGTGTTTTACGTGAAAAAGATAATTTTAATTGATTAGTAATTCTTGTACCATTTATCACTGTAAAGATAATGACAAGTCTGAAAAATAATATTAATTTTCCTGCTTAAAGTTAAAAAGTGATGATAGTGACAAAAAGTGAACTTAATGTTTAGGTAACGCTTTTCTGAAAGATAAGTTACCGGAAAAGTAAAACGATATAAATGCATAGAATTATGTAATGAGGGAAAAGTAAAAGATATAAGTTTTAATTAGATAATTAAATATGGGTAAATGTATAAAAGAAGAAAAGAAAGTTTTGACTGCAAAGTACTCCAAGATAGCTATATCGCTTTGCGATAAAGCTTATAAGCCTGTTAACAGTAATGTAATTATTAGATCAAAGTTAAAGTAAAGTAATAGAATAAATATTAAAAAGTGAAGTCAGAATATAGATTTAATAATTGACCAGTAAAGCAAATATTAAAAGTAGTTTATTTTGGTACTAGTAAAGACATGAGTACCAATACACATCGCAAAATAAAATGGTAATTAAATTGGTATGGCTAAAAGATAAAATGAAAATACTGATAAAAAGTAAAAGTTATAGTAAAGATTAACGTAAAAATAAAAGGTAAATCTGATATTGATCTACCTAAGAAGATACTGTAAGATAAAGTTGAAAGTTTGGAAACAAAGAACAATGATTACCAAAATACGAGTTAATAACATGACTAATGTTAATAAAAGTAAGAAAAAATGTTAAATGAAATAAGAATAATAGTAGCATAAATTATGTAATTATGCTTATTCTTGAGAAATTCTTGAATTAGTAGTCACCTCTGGGCATATTTAATGCTCAGCACATAGTGTTTACTGCGTGCAGGTTCTGAAGCATTGCGGGAGCACAGTACATTAAAGGACCAGATCGGAAGAGAAGATTTTTTATACTAGTTAGTATAAACTTTTGGCATGTATATACTTAGACCATTAAGGTAAAAGATTGAATGATATTTTGATTATATTTTTAATTGTCAATGGATGAGTGGCTAGTGCAAGTTGTTGGTATGATGTTTGATGTCTGTTATAATTGTTATAAGACTGTTAATTGATTCTGAAATTATTGTAAAAATATCTTAAGTGTTTCGGATTGTTCGGTGAAAAAAAAACTTACCGTTTTCAGCTAAGTTTCGTTTCGAAAAGGACTGTTCCGAGAAGGGTGTTACATGGTGCTTTTTCAATCAAATAAATGCATCAAATTAAGTCGCAACATACATAATCTCAAAATCCAAAATTATTCCAACATACACACCATTAATTCCAAACAAATAACGCAAAATTTAAGTCACAAAACACAACTTAGATCAAAAGAATTAATCGAAAAACGAAAATATAAAGAAAATAATAACTCACTAGAAAGAAATTGGCAAGAAACGGCGAGAAGATGGTGACTGTAATAATAGTTGGGAATTAAGTGAATCAAGAAAGAAAAAAAGATAAAAAAAACTAAGAAAGTGATAAAGGTCGTGAGAGTGAGTGAGAAGAACAGGAGCAGAAGAAAATGGATCACTGATATTATTTAGGACATAAAATAAAAAAAATGATATTTTTAAAAATAAAAAATTAAAAAATATATATTTTAAACAGTTTTAAGGAATGGATATATTTTTAAAAATGAGAATTTAAAAAGTGGTATTATATGCAATTTTGTCGAATATAACACTGATGCATGATTAGACCTTAGATTTGAGATCATACGAGTACAATTTGTAACGAGCACTAACTGGTATCTCTTGATAATATTTCCCACTCAACACAAGACATTCAGGCACGCAGAAAAATTTGGATATTTAGGTACACAATCTTGTGGAATCCATTTGTAAGTTCAAATTATTACATTTGGAATGAAAAAAGAAAAGAATTTTAGTTCCGTGATTTTAATTCTTAGAATTAAATATAACTAAAAGCAAATTCCATCAAAGTGAAAGGGTGGTGCTACGATGAAGAGTACTGGTCACTGTTACCTATTTTTTTTTAAATTACATTTAAAAAAATATAAAATTTAGTTTCAACCTCTCTAAATTTAGACCTAATAAGCCTTTTAGCCCATTGAATCTCGCAAGCTCAAAAAAAAAAAAAAAAATCCTCATACCATCCTTAATTTCATGGTATATTTTTATCAATTATCCTTTTTAAATATTTCAAAAAAATATATTTATCGTAAATTTGGCTTAATTACAGATAGTTGCATTTTCACATAAAATGGATATATGTATATAAATGGATAGATATTCATGCAAGATCGGGGTTTACATATT
Source organism: Excoecaria agallocha (assembly GCA_037975025.1). NCBI lineage: Eukaryota > Viridiplantae > Streptophyta > Magnoliopsida > Malpighiales > Euphorbiaceae > Excoecaria > Excoecaria agallocha. The sequence goes on along the minus strand of JBBPFJ010000023.1, from coordinate 442,343 downwards.
ATCTGATGTAAATTAGTGGATAAGTCATCATAATTATATGAGATGCTTTATAAAGTTTTCAACTTTATTTGATCCCATGTTAAAAAAAGAAAGAAAGATCAAAGCAACTAAAGATTTAATATGGTTTATATCCCGATTTTAGAATGACACTTGCCTCGTATTATGCAGTAGGTGCAACTACAAAGTGTTGAAAAGACCCCATTTTTCTAGTTTTTAAATAAAAAAGATAATCGATTTCAGTAAAACTGTTTCGATTTGGACTGTGAACAAATCGCCAATTGGAGATTTCTTTCTTTGTTTCACTTGTGAACGCAGTTGATATAGTAAAATGGAAACATAAACTGCTTCGATTCCGTTTCTAAACAACTTGGAAATTGGAGATTTCTTTCTTTTATTTGAAAAAGCAGTTAATAATATAATGAAACTAAAATTCTTTTTACATAACATATTGGTACAAAATAGTTTGATTTGCAAATAAAATCGCAAACGATAACCACCATAATAATTGGATGATTATGAATGGCTTCCATATAAATAAAACATATATAAGCACAAAGCCAACCTAAATATACACACGTATTTATCAACAAATCAAGAAAGATAGAGAGATTAAAAAAAATAAACTAGATTTAGAAATAGAAGTTTTAGAACCGTTGGTCCAGCAATGGTTGTCCAGAAATCCCTCTACTTAATACACTAAATTTACCAAAATTCTCTGTTCTTTTAGGTTTATATATTTTCCGCAACTTCCATTTTTATAAGAGATACGATTTTGCGAGATTTCGCTCTGTGCTGTTTGCCCTTTAAAAAACGGAGGCCGAGAGCCTCCTCAGAACCTCTGAATTCAGCGATTAGAAATTAAATAAAAAATAATTTAAAAAAAATGCGAATGAAGACTCTAAAGCAAAGTCAACTCCTTTTCTTATTCTTTACTTCATTTGCGGCAATCGTCCCAACTCTGCGTGCCCATATCGCCGATTTCGATGCCTACTGGCAACAAAAGGCCAACCTTGCCCGCCAAGCCGCCTACAAGTCTTACCGCTCTGATCCCTTCAACGTCACCAATGATCTCAACTTGGAAGTTAACCAGTACGTTATGCTTTCATAGTCATGATCTTATTTGTTTAAGTTTTCCTGGATTTTGGATCCAAATTACACGTGAAAAATTATAATATAATATACAAAAAACTGTAATTAAACAAAAAAGTTTCCCTGGATTTTGGTTCTTATTTGATTTATGGGTTTGAATCAGGGAATTCAAGCCTAACAACCAGACGAGAAGAAGGTTGTTGGCGAGAAGAAAAGGTGGTGGCCCATGCAAAGCCACCAACCCCATCGACAGATGCTGGCGGTGCGACGAGCATTGGTCCCATCACCGTCAAAAACTGGCGGATTGCGTTCTTGGTTTCGGGCACAAAACCACCGGCGGAAAGGGCGGAAGTTATTACATTGTCACGGATCCTTCAGATGATGACATGGTTAACCCTAAACCTGGAACTCTACGCCATGCAGTGACTCAAGACGAACCCCTTTGGATTGTATTTGGTAGCAGTATGATCATTAGACTTAACCAGGAGCTTATGGTGAACAGCAACAAAACCATTGATGGTAGAGGAGCCAATGTCCATATTACTGGTGGCGCTGGCATTACTCTCCAATTTGTACAGAATGTAATCATCCATAACATTCGCATCCATGACATTGTTTCTGGGTCTGGAGGACTAATTAGGGATTCTGTTGATCACTATGGATATAGAACAAAAAGCGATGGTGATGGAATTTCCATCTTTGCCTCTTCCAATGTTTGGATTGATCATGTTTCTATGTCCAAATGTCAAGATGGAATCATTGATGCTATTATGGGTTCAACTGCCATTACCATTTCCAATAGTCATTTCACCGATCACAATGAGGTGCGTACATCTTCCTTAATGTTTCAACTTGTCAAACGAGTTGAGTTAGGTCAGATCACTAATAATATTTGCAATCGCGTAGGTAATGTTGTTCGGAGCTAGCGATGGATTCGCAGGCGACAGAATCATGCAAATTACAGTTGCATTTAACCATTTTGGCAAGGGATTGGTGCAGAGGATGCCGAGGTGCAGATGGGGTTTTGTTCATGTTGTAAATAATGATTACACTCACTGGGAAATGTACGCCATTGGAGGTAGCAGCAAGCCTACAATTATCAGCGAGGGCAACCGATTCATTGCTCCTGATAACATTAATTCTAAGCAGGTAAATACATATAAATTTATCTTTTTAAAACTACATGTTGATGAAATAAATTATATTGAAGTTGTGGTTTAATTATGAAGGTAACAAAGAGGGATTACGCAACAGAAAATCAATGGATGACCTGGAATTGGAGATCAGAGAGAGATTTGATGATGAATGGAGCATATTTTATAGAATCAGGGATTGACCCGGAAAACTTTGAATTCTCAAGGCAGCAAATGATCAAATCCAAGCCAGGAACATTTGTGACAAGGCTTACTCGTTATTCTGGCGCACTTGATTGCTTCAAGAATCAGCCTTGTTAAACAATTTTATGTCTTTTCATTTTTCATAGATCTATACATAAAAAACAATTAAAAAAAAACTTGAAAAATGTTCAATCGTTTGCCCTTTTAGAACACACAAGGTATATCAAGACTGCTCCTATATCCAAAAACAGAAGAAGAAAATGTATATCAACAAGTTGAAAAGGATCCTCTCAAGAGAATATTAATTTGGATTAGGCGGCAGAGTTAGCTCCTTCACTCTAACCCTAATTGCATGCTTTAATGTTTGGTAAACCCTAATTTTTTTTTTAAATTCTGTTTTGTTAGCTGAAAGAATTGTTTGAATCAAAAGCTCAACTTCGGGGCTTTTAGTTTTTTTTTTTTCTTATTCGAGCGAGTAACTGTTTTCACTATTTAATATTTGGTTCAATTGTGTCGTGTTGTGTGAAGTATTTATTTAAAAATGCTACTATACATTAAATAATATTATTTATTATTAAGAGATTTGGTGTTAATAATTTGTTATTAATCCTTAAAATCAGTCCAATATTGGTCACCTTTCTAACTATACAACTTTCAGAATATGATTTTGCTATTGATTTCGGCATAATAAAAAATCTTAGTTTATAAAAAGCGAATTAGCTAGCTATAGTTAGCATGGATTTATGGTCTAAAATTGGGATGGAGCCCTAATTCCATAATTCAGAAGTTCAAATAGTACTAATCGTACAGTTTTTTTTTTAAGTGTGTGTGTATATATATATATATATATATATATATATTGTGCAGGATACCGAAAATAAAACGATCCAAGTGTATTTTCCTAACCAATCAACCCGATTAAGCTTTGGTTGAAAGTTGAAACAACTTTCCAATAGTGTGTTTGGATAGTAGTATGGTATGATTCATGTATTGTTTTCTAAATAATTATGTTTAGAAGCATGGTTTTTTCCATGATATTTTATATTACATGATTTTTATCCATAATTTAAAAATTATGAAAATATTTAATTTTAAAAATACCAATTTGGTGATTTTTTTATTATTTTCTAAACTTAATTTTACTATTCTAACCTTATAACTTTTATTTTTTTTATTATATCATTAATTTTTTAACAATCATTAATAATTCCTACCCACCACCTACCTTAAATCTTCAATTACTGCACTGCCATATCCTCATCCTTCTGTTGCATTCACATTTCCATTACTTTTTACCATATCATTAATTTTTTTTAATAATCATTAATAATTTAGAATCTAAATTTAGCATGTTTGAATATTATGAACCTAATATTTATTATGATAATAGACCTATTTATATAATAATGTGTTTAAATTATTTATTAAATTTTTAAATTAATATATAGTATGGTAAAATAAATATTTACCTCATTATTTTTAAAATATTAATATTATTTTATCATTAAAAAATAAAAAATTATCTTAAAATATTAAAAGTTATGGAAACATCTATATTTTTAAAAAGCAGAGGGTAATTACGTTATTTTTATAATAAAATCATACAATCATACAGTTAAACTAAATAAAAAAAATTATAAAATCACATAATATAATATAGTTTTTTCAAATATTGTACTGTTTAAATTATATTATACCATACTATATTGTACATTAACGAATCAAAAACTATCACCATCCAAAACGGACCCTTAAGATTTGTTGCAATTGTTTTTTGAAAAAGAAATATATATCACTTAACCCAACCATTTATAAAACTTAACAATATGTTTTTTGAAAAATCATTCTCTAATATTATGTAAAATTCATTGACGACTCTTTCTAATTGATTAAAAGAAAAGTGAGTCTAATCAAAATCAAATATGAGAATTCAAAAGAACCTTCAAGAGAAAAATGCCTGCAAAAAAAAGTGGTTTCATTTATTTTCAGGAAAAATATTATGCTGCTCAAGTTATAGAGTGTGTAGAGAGAGGCTTTAAGAGAGAGAAATTCAAAGAATGTTGGAAAATGTTACATTTGAAGGGTTTAAGACATTATAAGTTCCAAGTTCCACTAATCACGAGACAGAGTAGATGATTGATCGTAGAGTGGCTTGTTAGAGAGCATGGAGCTTAGCCATGATGATGGTTGATGGTGAGTGATGGGGAGCTATAGCCATGACCCTTGGTTGACAACAAAAAGAACTCCTTTAGTGACAAATTTTTATTATTGACGGAAAAAATTGTCGCTAAGTAAAAGTGCGTGTAGGTAACATTTTACACCCGGTTGACGTCCATCTTAAAATTAAGTTACCGATGGAAATATTTTATTGCTAAACTGTGCAGTCATCGTTTGAATTTTGGCTGCAAACAAATTTGTCAAGCAGGAAATCCTTGTAAACGAAGAGAAATATAAGTGATTCCAGGTGTTGTTGGAATAAACACTTTGATGCTCAAATTAGAGTTTGTAGAGAGAAGTTTTTGAAGAGAAACTTCAAGACTTTTAAAGATAAAAATTTTAAGAGATTTCGAAAAGTATTGTCATCTTGTGAGATTTTAAACTTTTAATTATTCATAAATTACGATAAATAATTGAGTGTAAAATGACTTGTCAAAATATAAAATTTAGTCATGATACTGGGGCGATGGCAAGTGATTAAGAGCCATAAAGGTTGGCTGATATGGTTAAGATATGTGGGTTTTAGAGGTTGACTTGAGTTTCGTGGCCATGATCTTTTGGGTCCACAATTCGAGCTTTATATGACTTATATTATCTAATTATAAGAATAGTATATGTTATGGAATGGATATGAATCTTATTAATATGCTAACTTAAAAATTATTGCTCATATTCTACTAAATATATTAGAAATTTAATTAAATTTTTATGGCTAGCTAGTTAGCCAGCAAATCATAACTGTAAGGGTGATTCCATAGAGAAAATCGTCAAGAGTTAAGACGTTGGTGGTGGAAACAAAATTCCATAGCTTTTACCTACACAAGCATTTAAAAACAGGAATATTGAAACATGAGACATGCCTCAATTGATACTATAAGAAACCTTAAATTAACATAAAAAATAAATTTGACGAAGATTCCGAGGCACAAACTACCCATTACTTATAATATGGACATTTTCTTTGTTTGTCAATTATTGTGCATTGCAGGTTTCTATTTTCATGTCTTTTCCTACCAGACAAAAGTTTCTTTTACATTTTGGATTTATATTGGGATAGGCCGAGTTTAATTTAGTTTTGTCTGCTTCAAAATTAAAAAACTTTTAACATATATAAACCAAATTTCAGTTTCTTTTGCTGTCTTTTCTTTTATTATTTTTTATTTTACTGCAACTCCCTTATTTCTTTTCAGAAAAAAGAAGTTCTGAAAAGTTATATAAATGTTAATTGATACAATCCAAGTAAAATTATACATTTAACAATCAAATCCTTGTAAGTATTTATTTAATGCTCCATATATATGAATTAATTTACAAACTCGGTATATTAAAATTAATATTTACTGTTAAAATGTTATTTTCGAGAACAAACAGTTAATCATGAATAATAACACTTATGTAAACCGATTATTCTCATGACCCATAGTAAGAGTCACTAATGAATAATTTTTTTTTCCATTGAAAATTGTCATTTTATAAATTTAAAAAATAATTAATTAACTTTTTTTTTTCAATTTTATCCTTATCATTAATCAAGGGAGATAAAATAAAGTTAATGGAAAATTAATAATAGCAAGAAAAAAGAATATGAATATATTATGGTCCATTTTGTAAATTTTTGATAAAATTAGAATAATCCAAGTAATGATTATCTTAATAAAGGAGCTTAAAATGATTTTACTAGTGAGCAGAAATGCTCAAAGCTAATAATCTAATTAACTCCAAATAATAAATGAAAATGAAATGGACCAACATTCAAGACGCTGATGATACCAAGGAAGAAGCAGTTAAAGGAAATCGGATAATTTGGTGATATGCCTTTATAAGGGATAAATTAGTACCGTTCCTTTGCTGGCTGTAGTTGTAAAGAAGGCCATACCCTTCCAAAATTTGGCTCAAATGCTATTGTAATCATCGACAAATCAAGCATTTGTTTCATAATAAAACAAACTACAACTTCAAACAAATCAAGAAAATTCTGATTATAAATCCTTTAACTACAACCAATATTCATAGGATTGTGCAGACAATTAAAATTAAATGGCGACTAATTCTAATTCTGAAGTAATGATCAGGCGAAGAAGTTTGTGCAGTTTAGAAGCAAATGAAGTGGAGACTAAGTGTGTTAAGAGACGCCGAAGAGATCATTCTTTGGCGACAATGAGCACGAACAATGAGCAACAAGGACAGCTTGATCAAACTACTGCTACTGCAACTACAGTGAAGAGAAGTTCAAGATTTAGAGGAGTGAGCAGACATAGATGGACTGGAAGATATGAAGCTCATTTATGGGACAAAGGCACTTGGAATCCAACTCAAAGGAAGAAGGGTAAACAAGGTACTGTTTTATTATTTATTTATATATTTTATTACCATTGATTTGTATTAATCATGAGTTTTGGTTTCTTTGGTCATGTGGTGGGATTTGGACTTGGAGCAGTTTATCTTGGTGAGTATCATTTATTTGATTTCTGATTGAATTATCTTTTATAATTAGATTTTGCAATTCAATGTTCGTTATTTGATTATTTATTCAATAAATAGGAGCTTATGATGAAGAAGAATCTGCTGCTAGAGCATATGATTTAGCTGCTCTTAAGTACTGGGGAACTTCTACTTTCACAAATTTTCCGGTAATTGATTTTTATTTTTTGTTAAATTTTACAAGGTGAAGGGTGTAGATTAAGATTTTAATGGTAATTATGATGTTAATTAAGCATTTTATTTATTTTTTTGTTGTGGTACGTAGGTATCTGAGTATGAGAATGAGCTTGAGATAATGAAAAATGTCACAAAAGAGGAGTACTTGGCCACTCTTAGAAGGTAATTAATTAACTAACTAATTCCATTTGGTCATTGTGATTCTCAATCAACATTTATTTTAAGACATGTTTTCTGTGTTATTTTGCAGGAAAAGCAGTGGTTTCTCTCGAGGAGTGTCCAAATATAGAGGAGTAGCAAGGTAATAAAGCAACAATATTTATACATTCATTTGCTAATAAACAGTAATTTGAAGGATAATCTCTATAATAATGTAGGCATCATCATAATGGAAGATGGGAAGCAAGGATAGGGAGAGTGTTTGGAAACAAGTATCTCTACTTAGGCACTTACAGTGAGTTCAATTAAAGTTGTTAATCAGCATTAATTATTAAGATTAAGTATGTAATTAATTAAGATGGGTTGTTTTATAGGTACCCAAGAGGAGGCTGCACGTGCATATGATATTGCAGCAATAGAGTACAGAGGGATAAATGCAGTGACCAACTTTGATTTAAGCACATACATTAGATGGCTAAGACCAGAAGCTGATCTTTCTGCAACTCATCAAGATTCTAAACTACCTTTAGAAACTTTCTCTAATCCAATTGATCATCACAAAACACCTCAGTTACTTCACTCTAATCCTTATATGATAGAGGATTTAAACATTACTCCTTTAAAGGAAGAAATGTTTCAGCCAAATCCATCTTCATCCTCATCTTCACCAACTGCACTCAGCCTTCTGCTTAAGTCTTCTATGTTTAAGCAACTGGTAGAGAAGAACTTGAATACCTCTGAAGAAGAAAATGACACAAAGTTAGTACCAGAAATTATGAGCAATAACAATGAGGTTGGACAAAGTTTCTACAATGAAGTTACTCAGATTCCATACAACTACCCTTCAATCGGTGAACTATTGCCTGGTTTAGAGTCATCGAAGGAGACTGCATTCCCATTTTATACCAGAAATGGGCTTTCCTGATCAAATGGTGATTAACTTCATGCTTTCTTTTTCATTAACTAAACGATTTTGAATTCTGTTTTTCTTTAATTGACATTTTCGAGGGCGTGGATATAAAGTTGTAGTTTGTACCATAAATTAGCAGTTGTACAAAATAAAGTGAACAGAAAATGGCCTGTTCTTGCGTTTTATCCAAGTTCTAAGGAAGGGCACTTTGTTCAGATAGCATTCGTATGCTGAGACATCTTAATTTTTGGATCAGCCTTTAGCACCATGATGGATGTATTTTCGTTCATTATGACACTATGGATTTGAAGGTCTGTATTAAATGCTGCATTATACGTACGTGCACGTATGAACAATTAAATTTTATATTTTTATTCGATCAGACAATACATATGCACACATACTATAATAATATTTATATTTATATTTTATATTTTTATCCGATCAGACAATACATATGCAATTGGTTTAAACAACAATATATAAAAATCTTGCATTGCTTATATTGCAAGGGCCAAAAATTAAAATTTATTCTTAATGTTTGATAAAAAAAAAATTACAATTTTACTTCCAGTTAGTATAATATTATTCGAATTTTAACATTTTTTAACAATATTTTAACATATGGTCCTCAAAACAAACAAACACGTGTCACAAAAGCACAATATTTTTTAATTTTAAAATATGCATGGTGACAGTACACCAACTGCAGTATTAGAAATATTAAAAGATAAAATTACCCTTTGTTGTTAAATATTAGAAACAAATTGCTCCTTAAATTGTAAATCAGTTCCTATTAGTCCCCATCCCATTTTATCATATATTATGGGGAATAATACATGGAAGTTCGCTCAAAATATCAATTAGAAACAATATGCACATTTCAATTAATTGAATATAAATTTATATTCAAATACATTTCAATTAATTTTCAAATATCTCTGTATATACACATAGCACAACATCAAATAATTTTATTAGCATAGAGGTAATTTTGACATTGGATTATTATAGCATAAAATTTTGGTACCGTGGGGGAATTTAATAAATTATCCTATATCCAAAGTACAAAAATAAACAAAAATGACAAAAAAATTTTGTTTAGCAGATGCAGCGTTGCAACTTGACAACGAACAGCCCGCAACCCAATGGTAGAGGAACCACTAATAAGTCTTGTGTATAGCGTGATTTGCGATTGCGAACAAATGTAAACAAACTTTCAAAAATTGGGAAAAATCCCATCTTGCCACGTAACCATGTAGTCTAATCTTTTCTTGCCGAGAAAACACGCTGAGCACAATCGAGCTTCACACGCTATATCCCAACAAAAAGATGTCTTAATAACCTAGTAATGTCTCCAAAGGCCCGAGTTTTTGCGCATTTCATAATTCAAAATTTGTCAAAGGAATATTTACTACACTTTCCTATCCACAAAAGATTACAACTCGCTAAAACTGCAAATCCGTCAGGCGTGTTACAAACTAGTAGTAAGTGAAGTTCCCAAACTGAAAATTAATCATCAACAAAATATTTGACTACAGAAAAACTATAAAATAGGTATACAAACACTACACTTAAGAAAAGAACAAAAAAAATTACCTGATTACATCATTTAGTGTGCTGTGCTGCGGAGAGTCGAGTCTTATTTTGTACATATATACTATAATAGCCACTCAACGAGCATGTTGCCCTATCATGCAAGTAATCATCTCTCGCAGTGATGTATCAGCATTTCACTGAATTAAACCTGCAACCGCATGTAAAAATGGAAATCAACATATTTGCACATCAATCAATGAGAAATCATGAGGGTACTTTTAATTTATGCCGAGAGGGCTAAACCATTTGGCACATTAAAAGATCTGGAACAGCAACATTTCAGAAGGAATAAGAAAGGCCTCGCTCACATAAATGTTTCAGACAAACTGAAGATCTTATTCAGTTCATTTACAAAATCTGGTTCATAATAGGTTTAGATCAAGCTACTAGATGATGGCATTTAGTAATAGTCAAATTTCAATTATTTCATCAGATCAAAAAATGTATGGGGAAATCAGTAGGCAGAATGGCTCTTGTTTCATCCTAAGTGGTTGAAAATAATTGACCCTATATTCCATCAAAATAAGAACACTCAATATGAAACAGAAGTGACAAGGAAATGAAGGTAAACGGCTAGCAGATACCAATTTAATGGTCAGTGATTCTGCAAATTCCACTAGTGCAATGATATCCAAGAGAGTTAGCATCCAAACCTAAGCAGAGGCCTTGGTTGGTCAATTTGTGGGGTATGTGGTGATTCCGCCAATGTATCAGTTGCATCTAGTGATGCAGCATCAGCTGGCAAACTGATGGTTTGACGTAAATCATCTGCAATCTCCTTAAAACCCTGCTAGCAAAGTATTTGATTCAGCATCAAAGTCTAAATCAAAGGGGTAACCACAGTGCATTTACTACCTTATGAGCATCATGAATACAAAAGTACATTTGCCAGCATATTTGCCACCTTACTCAGTTTGGGGGTTTTGGGGGGAGGGGGGGAGAGAGAGTGCGTGTGCATGTGTACATACCGTCACAGCTGGAAGTGCACTACGAGTTCTCCCAGAAGGTTTAAGCTGATCCTGCAAGAAAAAGTATGAAGAATTTATTAGGTCAATGATCTAGAAAAGTTACCATATGGAATAGAAATTAGGCATATATGGTACACATGAAATAGAGGGAAAAAAAAAAAGAAAAAAGAAGAAGAAGAAGAAGAAGAAGAATTTCCAACAAAAGATGGGGAAAATGAAAACTACATCCTCTAGAAACCCACAACAGATCAGAATGAGTGGTACAAAAAACAGGAGGGCATACATGATGTTTTTAAGGATGGACATAGTGAAGGAGAGAACTACAAGCGAAAAAAGTATTTTTATTTATTTGATTTAGATCATAAAGGACAAACGAACTATTCCCACTTTTTCTAGAGAAGATGTCCAGATGGACCATGAAGTTGAAGTTATTGACTAGAAGGCTTAAATTTATAAATTTCTTATCCTTTGACACCCTTCCCTCATGGAAGGATGGGATTTTCTGGACCTAGGAAAATGGTTCCATTTTACACCCCATTCATTCAACCAGCAGCAAATAAGCACTCATCTTCCAATGTCTTCTTACAAAATCCCAACTATAATTTTCTAATATAAAAACACAATAGAAAGCAAAAAGAAAAAAAAAAAACATATTAAAGCTTTTCTAACCTCCAGAGCTTTAGGAAATTTCACATTTTTGCCGCCACCAACAAAATTGCAAAGGTACAGAACACCCATATTTGCAATATCCTGCAATATGATAATTGTAGATTCAAGAAATAAGTAAAGCAGACAATTTTGGGCAAACACTTGCCAGAAATAAACCAATGGTTAGGAAATCAAAATAAAAAATGGTAGAGAACCATAATCTCCGGTCTTAAGTTCAAAAGGATGTTGTCTTACCTGCTTCTCCTCCAATGAACCTATTTTTCCATCCTGCAACAAGAGGAAAACAATAAATTCAAGATAAGGAAAAATAGAATAACAGTCAAGATAATGAAAATATGCAACGATACAAGATTTCAAGATAAGCAATGTTAACTCTTCATTACTACCACTCTTTTTCGTGTGAGGGGAAAATGAAATAAAATGACAACTTGTAAACAGAGAACTCGTCAATGGTCTTCTCAAATTATTCAGTGCAACCATGAAAATAGGAACAGAAAGCTGGAAGAAAATGCATCTTCTACCACAGAAGGTGACAAGGAAGAGTAAATTATATTAGGAGAAAACAATTTAGCAGCAAGCAGCAGCAATCAGAAACCAAGAAAATCACAGACACTACCAAAACATTTGAACAAATATCATGAAACAATACTTACCAAACCAGAAACTAAACACTGCAACTGCCACAACTCTGAACCAATTTGTGATAGATTTTCAGCAGCTGAATTTACCTGTCTTGGAAAATTGAACAGCATTAGAATTATGGGAAAAATAAATTCATGAATGCATGTAATCACCTTGCATCTCAAATTGAGCCGTAAGTAAAAGTTAGAATGCGCATAGGAACGTAATATCATAGAAATGTTGAAGCATCTACTTTAATTGCATTGCATTTATGATAATTCATGTGCTATAATGAACTTCTTAGCACATAATTCGTTTAGTATATATACATTAAAATCAAATTTTCAGTTTTGCCTCAACCTTTCACATTATCTTGCTTCCAAAATGTTGGTAGTAATATGAAGCAAAAAATTATGAATTTTTTGGACTTGGTACAAGTACTAGTAGTGGTTTTGAAACTATGGTCTAGTGTCATCTAGAAGCACCAAATGCTACCCATATGCAGATAACAACAACATAAATTGCTGTTCTCTTACATAATTTTGAATAGCCTTTGAAATCTCCTTTTGACTCTCCATCTTATCATCTAAAAGCTGTATTCGCTGTGTCAAATGCGCCTTTGCAGCCTGCCACCACATCATGAACCCCAACAAAAAAAGGTAACAATGAGATGCTGAACACAAAAAAAAAAAAAAATCAGTTCATGTCATGATTTATGAAAATGGAATATAATATTCCCTCTGTACCAAAACTATAGCACTACTTTACACAGAAAAAAAAAAAAGAAGACTAGATTTTGTTGTTACAGGGCATAATTTTACCTATGGTTTACTAATGATATCCTTCATTTATATCATATATGATTATTGTTGTAAATATCAAGATAATGACTAATATTAGAAATGCAAATTGCCATAAATCAATTCGACAAACGAGATAAAAATCTAAATTTGAGCCTTTGATAGCATTGCCTAATATTAATAGCTTCTTAATAGCGGAATCAAAAAAAAAAATGTAGCAGTATAGGTAATTTAGAAATTTCTAGAGGAAAAGAACAAATGAATAAATTGAACCACAAAAAGGAAAAAAAAAGGCTAATTACACAAGAAAGAAAAAAGGTCAATGCATGTTTTGTTATAAATAAAGCTTAAGCTGACTGATCTCTCACTTTCTTTCCCCTCCATGCTCAGTTACCATCAATTTCTTCTTCTTCTTTCTATTTTTATTTTTATTTTTATTTTCTTCTTTTTGAATTGGTCCATCAAATTAATAAATATATAAATGTGTTCTGAAAAGGGACAGAGACAAAGAGACATACATATAAAGCCTCAGATACTTGCTCCAGATGTTTTGTCAAGTTTGCAACAGCATTTGCCATACTGCGCTTTGTTACATACATAAGATCTGAGAACTTTAGGCCCTGGTTGTTGAAAGAATAAAAGATTAGCCTCCTCAATGCACTTAAAAATTGATCTCATACCTAAAAATTCTTAGAAACTAGAGGACAAACAATACAACCACTTACATTCTAAAGTACATCCTGAAGCATAAATTAATTTCACTATTAAGAAAATAAAATAAAATAAAATAATCATTTTAAATACCTTCCACCACATGTAACCATAACCCAATGCCCCCACAGCAGCGGCTGGAACTATGAGACCACTTAAATTTCCTGCATCAGGCAGAAGACTAGACAGAGATTAGCATGAAGATGATATTAGAAAATACCGGAAAACAATTTCCCTTTTTCCAAAGGAAAAAAATAATGAAGAATGTGCATCCTCATTGTAATGGCCTCAACGTCGGACTGATCGTGAATAGTACTTTCCGACAGTGAATAGTGTCTCCGGGCTGAAAATGACACCTGAAAGTGGAAAAATTTTTATTGGACTATTGAAAAGTACTAGTCACGAGTAGTTCGGGGTTGAAATTTGGAGTGAAATTGAGGTCAAATAAGCCTCCAAAAGTCAAAAGAACGAAAACCGAGAGAAATTAGGAATTAGGATTTTTAATTGAATTTTTGACCGTTTTGGTTACTAAAAATAGCAAATGGAGTCTAAAAATTATCAAAAATTATATATATGCATAAAATAATATGTAGATTATTTTGGTGGCAAAAAGTAAATTTTTCGGTCACACTGGTATTTTTGACATCAGACCGATATGATTTAATTGGGCCGATAAAATTGAATCGGACCCAAAACGAACTCCGATTGGGCTGAAATTTTAGGTGTAGCCTATTTTTGATATGATATGAATAATGAAATCAAATTTGAAGAAAATTGAAGTTGGTAAGTGAGAGAAATTAATTAGGATTTAAATTGAATAATTTTTGGGCCTAAACTAATAAATAGTGTAAGGCCCACTTAAAGCCCAGCCCATAGCCCAATTAGAAGACCTATATAAGGTGAATTTCTCCAGAAATCTCCAGCAACAACTCCTCTCTTCTTCTTCCCTCTTGGTGGCCGATTTCATCTCTCCCAAATTCCTCTCTTTTTCTTTCATTTCTTCACCAATTCTCACCAAATTAAAGCCTCCTAAAGTGATTTCAGCCTCTCTATATTGCTTTCATCAGCTCCAATCCTTGATTCAAAGAAGAAAATCAAGAGAAGTTTAGAGTTAAAGTTTAGGTGTCTAAATTAGGTATGTGGGTTTATTGTTTTTTATTTGGTTTCTAGGTGCCTACTACTAATTTTGGGTGCCTAGAGTTCATTTTTGCTGTTAAATTTAGCATTTGAAGCCAAAATAATTGAGATAACATTGATGGAAATTTCGGTTTGTTAAGGAATTCAAGAAGAGGAGCAAAGTTCTCAAGCCAAAGGAAAGGGAAAGGAAGCCTAGGCAAGAGTAATCCATAGAAAAAGGTGTGTGACTAATAAATCCTTTTATTTTCCAATTAAATTAATGAAATTCCTTTAGGTTTCTTAAGAAAATTTTTATGTATTGTGATATAATTGAAATTATTGTTATATTCATGCATTTAGGAGTCATATAAGCCTATTAAAAACTTTAAATGAAATAAAAACCAATGAGATGAGAGAGTTATAGGGTTGGCCGAATGGTATATCCTAAGAAACTAGTGTAAAATTTGATGATTTTAATGATTTAAAGCTTCCTAATGTTAATACTAATGTAAATTAATGATTATGAATTTTTATAGAATTTATGAAAATTAAATGAATATTTTCGGAATAAATATTAATTAGGTATTAGTTGAAAAATGTGATAATTGAATGAATTATGACATAATTTATTGATGTCAGGATGAATTACTGTGAAATGTTTCGTAATATGTGTAAATAAGATTGACTGTACTGATAAAGTATTGATATTGTATTGACAAGTAATGAAAAGTAAGAAATTAAGAAAATATGTGCCCTTAGGAAGAGTCAGGCAGTAAAGCCTAGTTCAGGATATAATTGGCTGGCCATAGGGATACATATACCGCGGTGCAGGTCATGGCGACTTGCTTTACTATGGACGGATCACTGATCTCCATAGTATATTTATCATACGTACTGTCACATGTCATATGTTATATGAGGAATGATTCTGGGAGGTCATTTCTCATTCTGTTGTGGCCCTGTGGGGTCCACGTCCCGCATATCCGGTCTGAGAGTTTTTTGCCGGTCTGTACTAGGAGCATATTGATAAGGAAATGTTAAAAGTGTAAAAGAAAAGCTAAAATGAAAGTTTTATATGAAAAAGGACTAAAATGAAAAGAATTTAGAAGTTAGGGGTAAAACGGTAATTTGCCTAAAAGGTGAAATTAATTGATAAAAGTAACAAAAGAAATAAGTAATAAGGGTAAAATGGTAATTTAGTCAATTAATTGTATAAAAAGCCAACCGTATAAAGTTAAAGGACTAAAATGTAATTTTACATGAAAAAGATTAAATTAAGGCTTAAACGGTAAATTATAAGTTAACTAATAAGGTAAGATAATAAAATAAGGAATAAAAGGGCAAACTAGTAATTAATAGGGTAAAAAGGGCATTTTTGTAATAAATGAGAAGTTTAAGGACTAACTTGAAAAGATAAAGAAGTTTGTGAATGGAAAGGGAAATTAATTATTCATAAAATAAATATTGCTTTTAAAGAAAAAAAATCGATAATACATTATTTAAACCAAAATTATTAATACAATTATATTCTAGGAAAATACTATGATTTTTAGTCACCGCTGGGCATGTTTAATGCTCAGCACGTAGAATTTACTGCGTGCAGGTACAGATAGTCTGGAGCGTGGGTACACAGAGGAAAAGTGAAGTTGAAGAGTTAAAAAGAATATTTTTGTGGCATGTATATATATACCTATCATGTTTTGTATATGAAGATAATACTGTAGCTATTATCGTATTATGTATTATTTATGGTAGTGTGGGGATAAGGAATTGCAGGGAATGGATGAAATATAAGTGTTGCTTGATAATAACTGTGGATGTGTTATATGATTGATATAAACTATTGTGCCTCTGACAGGCTGTGTAAATATCTGCTTTTAAGGGGGCTAGTTAAGAATATAGCCGTTATATTGCCAAAATTTTATTAAATGCATAGTAATTTCTGGACAGTTATAGGCTAATGATTAATGAAAGTTATATGCATGAAGGTTGTTAAGTTAATGTTAAGTTAAAGGAATTAAATGATGAAAAAAAAAATATTCCGACCAATCACTTGTCCGATAAGACTGTTACAGTAAGGGTCTTACATTTTATGGTATCAGAGCATTGGTTTAGTCAGTCCTAAGATCGGAGTGGAAAGAAGTATGATTTAAATTCCTGTATCTATATATATACATGCCAATTGTAAGTGATAAAGTATAGTGAAAATCTAATGTGTACCTGCTCCTTTCTGTTTTATAGTGTAAAGATGTCATCTGAGCGAGATAGGCAGGTGGGGGATGGTGAAAGTGAAGCTTCGATAGGTACTGGACAGCAGGAGGCACCACAACCACAGGTTTCTCCTTCAGCAGTGCCACCCCCACCTCCACAGCGAGACTTCCTTGATCTTATGGCTGAATATATCCAGCAACGACTGCAAGCGAGACCAACACAGTCTTCTCAGACAGTTGTTCAAGTTCAGCCAGCTCCACCTAGAAGAAGACCCATTTTGGAACAGTTTAAAAGGTTAGGAGCTGAAGACTTCTCTGGAATGGATCCTTTGACACCGTCTCAGGCTGAAAATTGGTTATTTAAGACAAAAAGGCTTTTTGAAATCACAAACAGTTCGATAGAAGAAAAGCTGGAAGGTATAGTTGCTTTATTACAAGGACCAGCTTTTGTTTGGTGGGATTCAGTTAGGAGGCACACCCCAGCGGATCAGTTGACTTGGGACTTCTTTGTGTCTCAATTTGAGTTAAAATATATTGGGTCAGAATACAAGTTAGCTATGCAAGATGCCTTTTGGAGGCTTAGGCAGGGTAATAGAACAGTGGCTGAGTATGAGCGCGAGTTTGAGCGCCTCAGTGCATATCTTGATAAAAGTCAGACTACAGATGAAAAGCTGCGACAGAGGTTTGAGAGGGGATTGCACACCGAGCTCAGACAGATTATAGGGACCCAGCAGTACCCTACTTTGAGAGCCATGGTAGAGGCATCTATTAAGTTAGAGACTATCCAGACTGAACAGGCTGAAAGACAGTCTCGATTTCAGCAAAAGAGAAAACAAGGACAGTCAAGCGAAAAGGGGGATCAAAGTAAGAAATCAAAGGGATCGTTTACACCTCAGAGTCGTCCACCAGTTCCAGCAGGACGGGGTCGGGGTAGTGCTATGCGTGGCAGAGGTTCAGCTATACCAGCTGCCAGTGCTCTTCGGGATAGAGACAGTGGGACAGCTGCAGCTTGTGATTATTGTGGCAAATTGCATTATGGGGAGTGCAGATTTCAGACTGGAGCATGTTTTCGCTGTGGGTCCAGGGAGCATCAGATTAAAGATTGTCCGGCATTACCGATTGCTTCAGTTGCATCTCCAGCATCAGCTACTGGGTCCTCTGCACCGAGAGGTCGTGGTAGGGGAGTGGCTTCCACCCCATCAGCCTCGAGACCAGCTGGGCAGTCATCTCAGGGTCAGAGAAGATCTGCAGCCCAGACTTATGCTGTCAGAGCCAGAGAGGAGGAGGATGCTCCGGATGTGATAGTAGGTACATTTCTCCTATTATCTGATTCAGTTCATGCTTTGATTGATCCTGGTTCGACTCATTCCTATATTAGTACTGCATTAGCTCGGGATAAGGGGATGAAATAGGCATGCTTGGACCAGGATATCTTGGTGAGTAATCCTCTGGGGCATAGCGTGGTAGTAAATAAGATATACAGACAGTGTCCTATTAGTGCCCAGGGACATATATTCCTGACAAATCTTATTGAATTGCCCTTCCATGAATTCGATGTGATTCTGGGGATGGATTGATTATCCGCCCATCAAGCGACTGTTGATTGTAAAAGGAAAAGGGTCACGTTAAAGCTTGAAGACGATCAAGAAATTACAGTGGTTGGTGTGCGCCATAATTATTTGTCTGATGTGATATCTGCTACTGCAGCTAAGAGGTTGATCAGGAAAGGAGGTATAGCCTACTTGTGTTATGCAGTGGAAGCAAAGAAAGATAGCCCAAAAGTGTTAGAAGTACCCACTGTCAGAGATTTTCCAGAAGTGTTCCCTGATGAGTTACCAGGTTTGCCACCTGACCGGGAGGTAGAATTTTCTATTGAGGTTGCCCCGGGCACTACACCCATATCCATTGCTCCTTACAGAATGGCGCCGGCAGAGTTAAAGGAATTAAAGATTCAGTTACAGGAACTGCTTGATAAGGGATTTATAAGACCTAGTGTTTCTCCCTGAGGAGCACCAGTCCTGTTTGTTAAGAAGAAGGATGGAACGCTTAGGCTATGCATCGATTACAGACAGCTGAATAAAGTCACCATAAAGAACAAATACCCTCTTCCTCGAATTGAAGACTTATTTTACCAGCTGAAAGGAGCGAATGTATTTTCAAAGATTGACTTGAGATCAGGTTACTATCAAATGGGAGTAAAAGCTACTGATGTACCCAAAACTGCTTTTCGTACTTGATATGGCCATTATGAGTTTCTGGTCATGCCGTTCGGACTTACAAATGCACCGGCTGCCTTCATGGATCTGATGAATAGAGTTTTTCATCCTTATTTGGATCAGTTTGTAGTGGTCTTCATTGATGACATTCTGGTATATTCTAGGACACCAGAAGAACATGATAAACATCTGTGAATTGTTCTACAGACCTTGAGAGAGAAGCAACTGTATGCTAAGTTCAGTAAATGTGATTTCTGGTTGAATGAAGTATCTTTCTTAGGTCACGTGATTTCTGCGGAAGGTATTAAGGTGGATCCATCAAAGATTGAAGCAATTCTCCAGTGGAAACCACCTACAAATGTGACAGAAATGAGAAGTTTCCTGGGGTTAGTCGGATATTACAGGAGGTTTATAAAGGGTTTCTCCACTATTGCAGTTCCACTGACTCGATTATTGCAGAAGAACACCAAATTTGTGTGGACTGATAGATGCCAGGAATGTTTTGAGAAACTTAAAAGTATGCTGACAGAAGCTCCTATTCTCACTCAACCCGAACCAGGCAAGGATTTTGTGATCTACAGTGACGCCTCCAGAAATGGTTTAGGTTGTGTGTTGATGCAGGAAGGCAAGGTAATTGCTTATGCCTCCCGACAGCTCAAGACTCACGAGAAAAATTATCCTACTCATGATTTGGAGCTAGCAGCTATTGTCTTTGCATTGAAGACATGGAGGCACTACTTGTATGGTGCGAAATGTTATATTTATACCGATCACAAGAGTCTGAAATACTTGCTCACTCAAAGAGAACTTAACCTCCGACAGAGACGTTGGTTGGAGTTGATAAAAGACTATGATTGTTTTATTGACTACCATCCAGGAAAGGCTAACGTGGTGGCTGATGCACTTAGCAGAAAATTCATGACAGGTAAAGTAAATGATTTCAAATGAATTGATATAGGTAAGTGATATAGGTAATTGACTAATAGTTTTAATTGCAGCTCTTCGAGCTTTGAATATTAGTTTAAGTATGACATCAGACGGAGCTTTGTTGGCGGAATTGCAATTGAAACCAGATTTTGTACATCAAGTGAAAATGGCTCAGAAAGAGGATGATCGATTGAAAACTGTTATGGAAAAGATAAAGAATGGCAATGAAGGAGGCTATTCTCTAAATGAAGATGGAAGCCTTTGTTACAAGAAAAGACTTTGTGTACCAGATCAGGAAGAACTGAAGAAGAACATCCTTATAGAGGCACACCATAGCAGTTATGCTATGCATCCTGGAGGTAACAAGATGTACCAGGATTTGAAACTTTATTACTGGTGGCCAGGAATGAAGCGGGATGTGATAGAATTTGTAAGGAAATGTTTGATATGTCAACAAGTAAAGGCTGAACATCAGGTTCCTTCTGGATTACTTCATCCCATTTTGATACCGGAGTGGAAATGGGACAGAGTTACTATGGATTTTGTTTCGGGATTGCCTGTCACTCAAAAGAAACATGATGTTATTTGGGTGATTATTGATCGACTCACCAAATCTGCTCACTTCTTGCCAGTCCGGATGAATTATCCTTTGACCAGATTGGCAGAAATCTATATTAATGAGATAGTGAGACTTCATGGAGTACCATCATCTATCATTTCAGACAGGGATCCCAGGTTTACCTCTCATTTCTGGAAAAGTCTTCAGGAAGCTTTGGGTACCAGACTCTACTTCAGTACAGCTTTTCACCCCAGTCAGATGGTCAGTCAGAGAGAGTAATTAAGATTCTGGAGGATATGCTACGATGCTGTGTACTAGAGTTTGGTAACAATTGGGAAAAATATCTACCTCTTACAGAATTTGCCTACAATAATAGTTATCAATCCAGTATAAAGATGGCTCCTTTTGAGGCTTTATATGGAAGAAAATGCAAGACTCCTCTATGTTGGACAGATTTGAATGAAAAGAAATTGATCGGGTCGGATTTGATTCGTGATTCAGAAGAAAAGGTGCGAATTATCAAAGGCTGATTGAAAGAAGCCATGGACCGACAGAAATCTTATGCAGATTTAAAGAGAAAAGACATTGAGTTTCAGGTTGGAGATAAAGTTTTTCTGAAAGTATATCCATGGAAGAAAATCTTGAGATTTGGTAAGAAAAGGAAGTTGAGTCCAAGGTTTATTGGTCCCTACGAAGTACTTCAGCGAGTAGGTCCAGTAGCTTATCGCTTGAAACTACCTTCAGAGCTGGAAAAGATTCACGATGTGTTCCATGTATCTATGCTCAGGAGGTACAGATCTGACCCTAGCCATGTCATTACACCAGCAGATATTCAAGTACAATCTGATATGACATATGAGGAAAGACCGGTGAAAATCCTAGCTAGGGAGATTAAACAGCTGAGAAACAAGCAGGTTCCATTGGTAAAGGTCCTATGGCATCATCACAATATAGAGGAAGCCACTTGGGAACCGGATGCAACCATGATACAGCAGTATCCTCTACTTTTCGAATCAGGTAAATTTCGAGGACGAAATTTATTTCTAGTAGGGGAGAATTATAATGGCCTCAACGTCGGACTGATCGTGAATAGTACTTTCCGACAGTGAATAGTGTCTCCGGGCTGAAAATGACACCCGAAAGTGAAAAAATTTTTATTGGACTATTGGAAAGTACTAGTCACGAGTAGTTTGGGGTTGAAATTTGGAGTGAAATTGAGGTCAAATAGGCCTCCAAAAGTCAAAAGAACGAAAACCGGGAGAAATTAGGAATTAGGATTTTTAATTGAATTTTTGACCGTTTTGGTTACTAAAAATAGCAAATTGAGTCTAAAAATTATCAAAAATTATATATATGCATAAAATAATATGTAAATTATTTTGGTGGCAAAAAGTAAATTTTTTGGTCACACTGGTATTTTTGGCATCAGACCGATATGATTTAATTGGACCGATAAAATTGAATCGGACCCAAAACGAACTCCGATTGGGCTGAAATTTTAGGTGTAGCCTATTTTTGATATGATATGAATAATGAAATCAAATTTGAAGAAAATTGAAGTTGGTAAGTGAGAAATTAATTAGGGCTTAAATTGGATAATTTTTGGGCCTAAACTAATAAATAGTGTAAGGCCCACTTAAAGCCCAGCCCATAGCCCAATTAGAAGACCTATATAAGGTGAATTTTTCCAGAAATCTCCAGCAGCAACTCCTCTCTTCTTCTTCCCTCTTGGTGGCCGAATTGCATCTCTCCCAAATTCCTCTCTTTTTCTTTCATTTCTTCACCAATTCTCACCAAATCAAAGCCTCCTAAAGTGATTTCAGCCTCTATATTGCTTTCATCAGCTCCAATCCTTGATTCAAAGAAGAAAATCAAGAGAAGTTTAGAGTTAAAGTTTAGGTGTCTAAATTAGGTATGTGAGTTTATTCTCACTCAACCCGAACCAGGCAAGGATTTTGTGATCTACAGTGACGCCTCCAGAAATGGTTTAGGTTGTGTGTTGATGCAGGAAGGCAAGGTAATTGCTTATGCCTCCCGACAGCTCAAGACTCACGAGAAGAATTATCCTACTCATGATTTGGAGCTAGCAGCTATTGTCTTTGCATTGAAGACATGGAGGCACTACTTGTATGGTGCGAAATGTTATATTTATACCGATCACAAGAGTCTGAAATACTTGCTCACTCAAAGAGAACTTAACCTCCGACAGAGACGTTGGTTGGAGTTGATAAAAGACTATGATTGTTTTATTGACTACCATCCAGGAAAGGCTAACGTGGTGGCTGATGCACTTAGCAGAAAATTCATGACAGGTAAAGCAAATGATTTCAAATGAATTGATATAGGTAAGTGATATAGGTAATTGACTAATAGTTTTAATTGCAGCTCTTCGAGCTTTGAATATTAGTTTAAGTATGACATCAGACGGAGCTTTGTTGGCGGAATTGCAATTGAAACCAGATTTTGTACATCAAGTGAAAATGGCTCAGAAAGAGGATGATCGATTGAAAACTGTTATGGAAAAGATAAAGAATGGCAATGAAGGAGACTATTCTCTAAATTAAGATGGAAGCCTTTGTTACAAGAAAAGACTTTGTGTACCAGATCAGGAAGAACTGAAGAAGAACATCCTTACAGAGGCACACCATAGCAGTTATGCTATGCATCCTGGAGGTAACAAGATGTACCAGGATTTGAAACTTTATTACTGGTAGCCAGGAATGAAGCGGGATGTGATAGAATTTGTAAGGAAATGTTTGATATGTCAACAAGTAAAGGCTGAACATCAGGTTCCTTCTGGATTACTTCATCCCATTTTGATACCGGAGTGGAAATGGGACAGAGTTACTATGGATTTTGTTTCGGGATTGCCTGTCACTCAAAAGAAACATGATGCTATTTGGGTGATTATTGATCGACTCACCAAATCTGCTCACTTCTTGCCAGTCCGGATGAATTATCCTTTGACCAGATTGGCAGAAATCTATATTAATGAGATAGTGAGACTTCATGGAGTACCATCATCTATCATTTCAGACAGGGATCCCAGGTTTACCTCTCATTTCTGGAAAAGTCTTCAGGAAGCTTTGGGTACCAGACTCTACTTCAGTACAGCTTTTCACCCCAGTCAGATGGTCAGTCAGAGAGAGTAATTAAGATTCTGGAGGATATGCTACGATGCTGTGTACTAGAGTTTGGTAACAATTGGGAAAAATATCTACCTCTTACAGAATTTGCCTACAATAATAGTTATCAATCCAGTATAAAGATGGCTCCTTTTGAGGCTTTATATGGAAGAAAATGCAAGACTCCTCTATGTTGGACAGATTTGAATGAAAAGAAATTGATCGGGTCGGATTTGATTCGTGATTCAGAAGAAAAGGTGCGAATTATCAAAGGCTGATTGAAAGAAGCCATGGACCGACAGAAATCTTATGCAGATTTAAAGAGAAAAGACATTGAGTTTCAGGTTGGAGATAAAGTTTTTCTGAAAGTATATCCATGGAAGAAAATCTTGAGATTTGGTAAGAAAAGGAAGTTGAGTCCAAGGTTTATTGGTCCCTACGAAGTACTTCAGCGAGTAGGTCCAGTAGCTTATCGCTTGAAACTACCTTCAGAGCTGGAAAAGATTCACGATGTGTTCCATGTATCTATGCTCAGGAGGTACAGATCTGACCCTAGCCATGTCATTACACCAGCAGATATTCAAGTACAATCTGATATGACATATGAGGAAAGACCGGTGAAAATCCTAGCTAGGGAGATTAAACAGCTGAGAAACAAGCAGGTTCCATTGGTAAAGGTCCTATGGCATCATCACAATATAGAGGAAGCCACTTGGGAACCGGATGCAACCATGATACAGCAGTATCCTCTACTTTTCGAATCAGGTAAATTTCGAGGACGAAATTTATTTCTAGTAGGGGAGAATTGTAATGGCCTCAACGTCGGACTGATCGTGAATAGTACTTTCCGACAGTGAATAGTGTCTCCGGGCTGAAAATGACACCCGAAAGTGAAAAAATTTTTATTGGACTATTGGAAAGTACTAGTCACGAGTAGTTTGGGGTTGAAATTTGGAGTGAAATTGAGGTCAAATAGGCCTCCAAAAGTCAAAAGAACGAAAACCGGGAGAAATTAGGAATTAGGATTTTTAATTGAATTTTTGACCGTTTTGGTTACTAAAAATAGCAAATTGAGTCTAAAAATTATCAAAAATTATATATATGCATAAAATAATATGTAGATTATTTTGGTGGCAAAAAGTAAATTTTTTGGTCACACTGGTATTTTTGGCATCAGACCGATATGATTTAATTGGACCGATAAAATTGAATCGGACCCAAAACGAACTCCGATTGGGCTGAAATTTTAGGTGTAGCCTATTTTTGATATGATATGAATAATGAAATCAAATTTGAAGAAAATTGAAGTTGGTAAGTGAGAAATTAATTAGGGCTTAAATTGGATAATTTTTGGGCCTAAACTAATAAATAGTGTAAGGCCCACTTAAAGCCCAGCCCATAGCCCAATTAGAAGACCTATATAAGGTGAATTTTTCCAGAAATCTCCAGCAGCAACTCCTCTCTTCTTCTTCCCTCTTGGTGGCCGAATTGCATCTCTCCCAAATTCCTCTCTTTTTCTTTCATTTCTTCACCAATTCTCACCAAATCAAAGCCTCCTAAAGTGATTTCAGCCTCTATATTGCTTTCATCAGCTCCAATCCTTGATTCAAAGAAGAAAATCAAGAGAAGTTTAGAGTTAAAGTTTAGGTGTCTAAATTAGGTATGTGAGTTTATTCTCACTCAACCCGAACCAGGCAAGGATTTTGTGATCTACAGTGACGCCTCCAGAAATGGTTTAGGTTGTGTGTTGATGCAGGAAGGCAAGGTAATTGCTTATGCCTCCCGACAGCTCAAGACTCACGAGAAGAATTATCCTACTCATGATTTGGAGCTAGCAGCTATTGTCTTTGCATTGAAGACATGGAGGCACTACTTGTATGGTGCGAAATGTTATATTTATACCGATCACAAGAGTCTGAAATACTTGCTCACTCAAAGAGAACTTAACCTCCGACAGAGACGTTGGTTGGAGTTGATAAAAGACTATGATTGTTTTATTGACTACCATCCAGGAAAGGCTAACGTGGTGGCTGATGCACTTAGCAGAAAATTCATGACAGGTAAAGTAAATGATTTCAAATGAATTGATATAGGTAAGTGATATAGGTAATTGACTAATAGTTTTAATTGCAGCTCTTCGAGCTTTGAATATTAGTTTAAGTATGACATCAGACGGAGCTTTGTTGGCGGAATTGCAATTGAAACCAGATTTTGTACATCAAGTGAAAATGGCTCAGAAAGAGGATGATCGATTGAAAACTGTTATGGAAAAGATAAAGAATGGCAATGAAGGAGACTATTCTCTAAATGAAGATGGAAGCCTTTGTTACAAGAAAAGACTTTGTGTACCAGATCAGGAAGAACTGAAGAAGAACATCCTTACAGAGGCACACCATAGCAGTTATGCTATGCATCCTGGAGGTAACAAGATGTACCAGGATTTGAAACTTTATTACTGGTGGCCAGGAATGAAGCGGGATGTGATAGAATTTGTAAGGAAATGTTTGATATGTCAACAAGTAAAGGCTGAACATCAGGTTCCTTCTGGATTACTTCATCCCATTTTGATACCGGAGTGGAAATGGGACAGAGTTACTATAGATTTTGTTTCGGGATTGCCTGTCACTCAAAAGAAACATGATGCTATTTGGGTGATTATTGATCGACTCACCAAATCTGCTCACTTCTTGCCAGTCCGGATGAATTATCCTTTGACCAGATTGGCAGAAATCTATATTAATGAGATAGTGAGACTTCATGGAGTACCATCATCTATCATTTCAGACAGGGATCCCAGGTTTACCTCTCATTTCTGGAAAAGTCTTCAGGAAGCTTTGGGTACCAGACTCTACTTCAGTACAGCTTTTCACCCCAGTCAGATGGTCAGTCAGAGAGAGTAATTAAGATTCTGGAGGATATGCTACGATGCTGTGTACTAGAGTTTGGTAACAATTGGGAAAAATATCTACCTCTTACAGAATTTGCCTACAATAATAGTTATCAATCCAGTATAAAGATGGCTCCTTTTGAGGCTTTATATGGAAGAAAATGCAAGACTCCTCTATGTTGGACAGATTTGAATGAAAAGAAATTGATCGGGTCGGATTTGATTCGTGATTCAGAAGAAAAGGTGCGAATTATCAAAGGCTGATTGAAAGAAGCCATGGACCGACAGAAATCTTATGCAGATTTAAAGAGAAAAGACATTGAGTTTCAGGTTGGAGATAAAGTTTTTCTGAAAGTATATCCATGGAAGAAAATCTTGAGATTTGGTAAGAAAAGGAAGTTGAGTCCAAGGTTTATTGGTCCCTACGAAGTACTTCAGCGAGTAGGTCCAGTAGCTTATCGCTTGAAACTACCTTCAGAGCTGGAAAAGATTCACGATGTGTTCCATGTATCTATGCTCAGGAGGTACAGATCTGACCCTAGCCATGTCATTACACCAGCAGATATTCAAGTACAATCTGATATGACATATGAGGAAAGACCGGTGAAAATCCTAGCTAGGGAGATTAAACAGCTGAGAAACAAGCAGGTTCCATTGGTAAAGGTCCTATGGCATCATCACAATATAGAGGAAGCCACTTGGGAACCGGATGCAACCATGATACAGCAGTATCCTCTACTTTTCGAATCAGGTAAATTTCGAGAACGAAATTTATTTCTAGTAGGGGAGAATTGTAATGGCCTCAACGTCGGACTGATCGTGAATAGTACTTTCCGACAGTGAATAGTGTCTCCGGGCTGAAAATGACACCCGAAAGTGAAAAAATTTTTATTGGACTATTGGAAAGTACTAGTCACGAGTAGTTTGGGGTTGAAATTTGGAGTGAAATTGAGGTCAAATAGGCCTCCAAAAGTTAAAAGAACGAAAACCGAGAGAAATTAGGAATTAGGATTTTTAATTGAATTTTTGACCGTTTTGGTTACTAAAAATAGCAAATTGAGTCTAAAAATTATCAAAAATTATATATATGCATAAAATAATATGTAGATTATTTTGGTGGCAAAAAGTAAATTTTTCGGTCACACTGATATTTTTGGCATCAGACCGATATGATTTAATTGGACCGATAAAATTGAATCGGACCCAAAACGAACTCCGATTGGGCTGAAATTTTAGGTGTAGCCTATTTTTGATATGATATGAATAATGAAATCAAATTTGAAGAAAATTGAAGTTGGTAAGTGAGAAATTAATTAGGGCTTAAATTGGGTAATTTTTGGGCCTAAACTAATAAATAGTGTAAGGCCCACTTAAAGCCCAGCCCATAGCCCAATTAGAAGACCTATATAAGGTGAATTTTTTCAGAAATCTCCAGCAGCAACTCCTCTCTTCTTCTTCCCTCTTGGTGGCCGAATTGCATCTCTCCCAAATTCCTCTCTTTTTCTTTCATTTCTTCACCAATTCTCACCAAATCAAAGCCTCCTAAAGTGATTTCAGCCTCTATATTGCTTTCATCAGCTCCAATCCTTGATTCAAAGAAGAAAATCAAGAGAAGTTTAGAGTTAAAGTTTAGGTGTCTAAATTAGGTATGTGAGTTTATTGTTTTTTATTTGGTTTCTAGGTGCCTACTACTAATTTTGGGTGCCTAGAGTTCATTTTTGCTGTTAAATTTAGCATTTGAAGCCAAAATAATTGAGATAACATTGATGGAAATTTCGGTTTGTTAAGGAATTCAAGAAGAGGAGCAAAGTTCTCAAGCCAAAGGAAAGGGAAAGGAAGCCTAGGCAAAGGTAATCCATAGAAAAAGGTGTGTGACTAATAAATCCTTTTATTTCCCAATTAAATTAATGAAATTCCTTTAGGTTTCTTAAGAAAATTTTTATGTATTGTGATATAATTGAAATTATTGTTATATTCATGCATTTAGGAGTCATATAAGCCTATTAAAAACTTTAAATGAAATAAAAACCAATGAGATGAGAGAGTTATAGGGTTGGCCGAATGGTATATCCTAAGAAACTAGTGTAAAATTTGATGATTTTAGTGATTTAAAGCTTCCTAATGTTAATACTAATGTAAATTAATGATTATGAATTTTTATAGAATTTATGGAAATTAAATGAATATTTTCGGAATAAATATTAATTAGGTATTAGTTGAAAAATGTGATAATTGAATGAATTATGACATAATTTATTGATGTCAGGATGAATTACTGTGAAATGTTTCGTGATATGTATAAATAAGATTGACTGTACTGATAAAGTATTGATATTGTATTGACAAGTAATGAAAAGTAAGAAATTAAGAAAATATGTGCCCTTAGGAAGAGTCAGGCAGTAAAACCTAGTTCAGGATATAATTGGCTGGCCATAGGGATACATATACCGCGGTGCAGGTCATGGCGACTTGCTTTACTATGGACGGATCACTGATCTCCATAGTATATTTATCATACGTACTGTCACATGTCATATGTTATATGAGAAATGATTCTGGGAGGTCATTTCTCATTCTGTTGTGGCCCTGTGGGGTCCACGTCCCGCATATCCGGTCTGAGAGTTTTCTGCCGGGTCTGTACTAGGGGCATATTGATAAGGAAATGTTAAAAGTGTAAAAGAGAAGCTAAAATGAAAGTTTTATATGAAAAAGGACTAAAATGAAAAGAATTTAGAAGTTAGGGGTAAAACGGTAATTTGCCTAAAAGGTGAAATTAATTGATAAAAGTAACAAAAGAAATAAGTAATAAGGGTAAAATGGTAATTTAGTCAATTAATTGTATAAAAAGCCAACCGTATAAAGTTAAAGGACTAAAATGTAATTTTACATGAAAAAAATTAAATTAAGGCTTAGACGGTAAATTATAAGTTAACTAATAAGGTAAGATAATAAAATAAGGAATAAAAGGGCAAACTAGTAATTAATAGGGTAAAAAGGACATTTTTGTAATAAATGAGAAGTTTAAGGACTAACTTGAAAAAATAAAGAAGTTTGTGAATGAAAAAGGAAAATTAATCATTCATAAAATAAATATTGCTTTTAAAGAAGAAAAATCGATAATACATTTTTTAAACCAAAATTATTAATACAATTATATTTTAGAAAAATACTATGATTTTTAGTCACCGTTGGGCATGTTTAATGCTCAGCACGTAGAATTTACTGCGTGCAGGTACAGATAGTCTGGAGCGTGGGTACACAGAGAAAAAGTGAAGTTGAAGAGTTAAAAAGAATATTTTTGTGGCATGTATATATATACCTATCATGTTTTGTATATGAAGATAATACTGTAGCTATTATCGTATTATGTATTATTTATGGTAGTGTGGGGATAAGGAATTGCAGGGAATGGATGAAATATAAGTGCTGCTTGATAATAACTGTGGATGTGTTATATGATTGATATAAACTATTGTGCCTCTGAGAGGCTGTGTAAATGTCTGTTTTTCAGGGGGCTAGTTAAGAATATAGCCGTTATATTGCCAAAATTTTATTAAATGCATAGTAATTTCTGGACAGTTATAGGCTAATGATTAATTAAAGTTATATGCATGAAGGTTGTTAAGTTAATGTTAAGTTAAAGGAATTCAATGATGAAAAAAAAAAAATTCCGACCAATCACTTGTCCGATAAGACTGTTACAGTAAGGGTGTTACACTCATAAAAGTTGCATACATGAGAGGACATAACAATGCCAAGAAAGACTGAACTTATAAGAGTGCATACCCATTTGACCAGCACCTCCATTCAAAACAGTTATTTGCCGGGCTGAGGCCAGTTGCCGAACCTCCATAGCCAACCGCTTTACCTGCAAGCAACTTTAAAACAGCTAAATAACTCTTATAATATAATACCGAGCTAAAACAGAATAAATATAGCACTCACTCATTTATCAAACTTAGTATAGTTATTACCTGTTGTGCAATGGCATCACTGTAGTCAGAATCACCATCCGACTGTTCCCCGGATTTTTCCAATCCCTTCACCAGCGCCTGCACACGCAATCACAAACAATTCAAATCCGTTTCCAACAAGAAATAGCTCTAGTCTGTGAAACTCCGTTCAGTAACCAGAAAAATAAGAACAATTTTAAAAATTAATCAAGAAAGCAATTAAAAAAAAAAAAAAGATGACCACTCAATCGAATCACTTAAGCCAGAATTCCCATTGTCCTGAAAAAAAAAAAAAAAAAAAACCTCCAGAATTGCAAAACCAAACAGCTCAAAGCTAGCTATAAATAAAGATATCAAAACCAACCCGATCACAACAAAACAAACAACCAATCACTAACCAAAACAAAGCGGTAATCAGATTACCTGAAGTTCACCAATCAAATCGGATAGTTTACCCTTATGAACCAAGACCGTACCAGTGTACCCTGTAAAAAATGGCAGAAAGGTCAAGGTAAGAATATCTAGCTAAGTACCGAAAAAACACATATATTTTGCAGCTATAGATGAATGATCGGCGATTGTACCTGCACCAGCCAGAATCAAGATCCTGGAAAGGCTGATTCCGGTTTGCATAGCCATGGGCAAGCAGGTCAAATCAAGAACAGGAACCCTACGAATGGCTCCGAAATCCGAAATAGAGGGAAGATAGAGTTGAACAGTGTGACAGAGATATAATATAGTAGCGAGAAATTGTTGGGCTGTATGGATTTTGTATTGATCTGGGCTCCGTTATTGACCGCCATTCATTTGATCCAATTCCCAGTCATTAAAGGAATTCTTATTCAGATAGGTGCGACGTCATTGTGGTGGAGACAATTTGCTGACGTCATAAAGATGGGAAGTTAAAAAAAAAAAACTTAATACCGGCTCTGAACCTACTTCGATGATACATTTCAACACTTAAATTTTAATAATTATTTATTAAATATCTATATTTATATATTTTATAAATAATAAATACAAATTCACATTAAATTTTAAAAATAAATTGTGTAATATTTAAATATAGATTGACATTACAAAATATAAAAATTAACAAAAAAATCTATCAAAATATATAAAAAAATTAATTTATTCAATTTTTAATTTTTATTAATTTCACTCTGCATGTAAAATATATGTTTTCATTATAATATTTCAAATGTCACATTATGGCAATTATGTATCACATGCTCTAATTTTTTTTTAAAAAAAATAGTATTAATTAATTTTTATTATTTACAAAATTAATAAATACAAGTATTCAATAAATAATTATTAAATTTTAAATATTTAAATGAATTATGGAGTTAAGTTCGAGGGTCTCTATATATAAGCCTAAAAAATAACTAGAGTATAATGGCACAATACGCAGTATAATATACTATTTTTATGGTATTGTGTGGTATCTCATACATATTATTGAATCATATATTTTTTTCCGATTAAACTGTTCGTATGAATACACACACGATAACAATATTCTACAGAGAAAAACAAATAAAATATAAAAATAAAACTAATGTTGTATTTGAAATTAGTAAAAAATCATAAGAAATGGAAATAAAAAAAAAAGAAAAGAAAAGAAATCTTGGGTGGAGCATCCGGCTTAATATGTATTTATCGAGCACTATGCTACTGCTACATAAAACCAAATACATTGTGATACACAAATTGGTTCAACTTGAAATATTATTTACTATATATAAATCGTATAAAAATAATTTACTGAATATATTATGACAATGAAGCAGTATAATAATAATAATAATAATAATAATAATAATAATAATAATAATAATAATAATAATAATATGATGCATTGAATAATAGAGTTCATATTTTCATAAATTGGAAAAGGGGAAAAAGAAAGCCCGAAATTGAAATTTTACAATGACTTTTGCTGTTCAGTAGGCATCTCAAAACGACAAACAGGACAGTAATGACTTTTGCTGAGCCATTTCACGATGCAGTAGTCGTGGAATGCATGGGAACAAGGCATGATGGAAGCAAAACCCATGACCTCCTCCAAGCATATTGAGCAATTTTTAGCTTCTTCTTCTTCACATTCTCCCACTTCCACAATCTTTAGCATCCTTAACGATCTGGAATCAGCCGGTACCATACCATAGTTTCGATTTTCATATTCAAGATTTGACGCCATTACAGCTCTATCTAAACTGCTACTTGTGTTGTTGAAGACAAAATGGAACTCGTCACAGACTATCTTCAACATCAATGGCAAGACCTTCCTTCTTTTGGGTACACTTCTTGTGATGGTATTCACTTTCTGGATTGTTTTCAAAACCAATCTCTCATGCTTATTTGAATCGATTCCTAGACTTGCAAACTTGGGTGAGAAATTGCCGTACACTGACTCTATTTGGTTGTTCTTGAACAAAATATTATCCGCCCATAGACTATTTGTTTTTGGCTGGCCGATAAACTCATCAACGGAGATTCGTAAAGTATCCGCCGACACAGTAATAGTTTTGCGACGGATTTGAAAGTAGATGCAGAAGTAAAGCTGCAATGATGATGGAGTAGGCCCTGGAAACGTTAACTTCAAGTCTGGCAATGCTTCAATTCCAAACGAGTAATGCTCTTCCATCTTCAATTTTTGCAAATTTGATTACTCGATATATTTTATGGACCAATTCTATAAACCCTAGAGTGGCAATATTCCTTTTGGCTATATATATTAATTGCTGATCCTTAGTCCAATAGGATTAGTAATCCTGACGCTAATAGGAGATATTTTCACTCGATTTATTTAATCCTTACAGCAATAGGAATTTTTCTCAACTTCAAACTCTAATTTTTTTAATACATAGAGAATTATAGTTATATATTTTTCAAATTCTTACAAACAGCAGCTAAAGTTTCGGCTCCCCCATCTAATCAAGATAATCGATTTCCTCAGGACCACCAATTGATTGCGCAGTTCTGTTAGGACACGTCCTCACGTTGTGCCCCTTTTCTCCACATAATCTGCAGGTGTAGACTCTACGTTTAGATGTCATAGAACCTTTCTTTGAATTGCTACCACCTGCCTTTGATCTGCTCAGTTCAGGGCACGTTCTGCGATTATGGCCTCTTTGATTACAAATTTTGCAACGGTGATGCCGTCTAACTGTGACTTTATTACTGCTCATCCTCGACTTTGGGCATGTTCTTCTGTTATGGCCCTTTGCCCCGCACAACCGACATCGAAACTGCCTATCTACAGAACCATCTTTAAGCTCTGGACAGTAGTGTTTTCTATGCCCCTCGCGTCCACAGTTTTTGCAGAAAAATTTCACTCCTGCAGCATAAGAAGTAAGGGGAATCAATTCAAGCATCACGCACAAACCTCCCAAATGATATAAAGGTACTCATATCAATCAAGAGAGCATG
Source organism: Excoecaria agallocha (assembly GCA_037975025.1). NCBI lineage: Eukaryota > Viridiplantae > Streptophyta > Magnoliopsida > Malpighiales > Euphorbiaceae > Excoecaria > Excoecaria agallocha. The sequence goes on along the minus strand of JBBPFJ010000023.1, from coordinate 408,177 downwards.
TAATTATATGCGAGCGATCAGAATTTGTTAGAGAGATTCATAGGGATATTAACTATAACATAACAAAACTCATAAGCTTGTACTCAACTTTTGCAGTGTTCGTATGTTATTCAGCAATAAGTAAATCAAATTCTTGCAATTGATGAGAGCTTAATGACTAAGTCAATGCTTTTACCAAATAGAGGAAATAATTCAGACCAAACTTGTTGCAGTTTTTCCTCCCACAACTTCTCATCCAATTCAACAAGGCAATCAATCTTACAGATTTATTCCAATTTCATGGAATTTCATAGATAAGAATAACTGATGCACCGAAAGACGGGAATGATAACATTGAGTTTGATCTATATGAAACAAAAATTTCAGGCACGGTTCTAAATCACAGCAGCAGAAGCATGCTAAAAAGTCAAAACTCAAAAATATCAATGCTAAACTTTCATTGGACGAGACCTTTCATGGAAATGCTCCTTTTGCGACGGTTTTCTGGATCACTAAAGAAAGCTTTCAAAGTTTCAGAAGTATGTTTCCTTGCAGCTGCTGTTCCTTTGGCTTTCTGCATTGCATAAACCAAACTGGCAAAATCAATTAATTTTCAATCATGTCAGATGGTTTTCTAACATATTTTTTAATGGCAGCACGCTCCAATTTCCTAACATATTTTACATGGTTTTCTCTTTTGAAGGGAAGGAAGAAGACTGCTTTATGCTCGCAGACAAACATTGATTCTAGGAAGGGCGTAAATACAATCCTGAATTCTAGAGCGTCATTCTCTTAACCAAAAATAAAACAAATGATTTTGAGTATAAAACAAAGTGGCAAAATATTATTAGACAATAAACTCGCATATTATGTAATCCAGTCATCACTTTGCTCATTATTTTTTAAGTTTCAGTTCATATATAGCCATTGACAAAATCAAGTTCTCAATAACCTCATTTCTGTGTTAAGAAGCTATCATCTAGTGTCAAGACCCCACTGCATGCAGCTATAACATCATTTCCTGGAGATTGTTTATCACCACACATTAAGGTGGCGGTAATCAATAGAGAAACAAGGCATTTGATATAATAATGTTGTGAAATGCAAAGCATATGAACATAGTCTAATTCTTGAAAGAAACAATAATGAATGCATAGTTGCCAGACCTTAATTGCAGCCACTCGCTGTGCATGAAGCATTGGATTGCGATGGATGATCTTCATTCTTTTACTAAATAGTCCAGTTTTGGCATTGAGACTCTGCAATCATCCAACTAAATGAAAGAAAATTAAAATCATGATCTGGTCAATTCTCAACTCCTTGTCTTGTGGACATGTAAAGTATATGCACATATGAGACCCATCTCATCTCAAGATTACCACAAAACATATCCTATCATTTAAGTTGACAGATAATGAAGGAGGAATGCTTTGCCTTTTGAAGGTTGATCATTATTGGAGTGCCTAGAAAGTCAAAAAGTGCATAAGTAGGAAGAAGAGTAAATATAGCTGTGAGATTCTTGAGATGTGAAAAGGGTAAGGTTTAGACTGACATTTTTCTTTCAATACTAAATTGAAAGAAGCGGAAGCAGATAAGGAACAGGAAATGGGCCTATAAAACTACGACCATCAAGTTCAGGCGATTAATCAATAGTTGAGCACACATGTCATGGAATCTAATTTATTTGGCAATTTAAAGTGACAACTCAGGTGCATAGTTAGACTGTTTCTTATAAGAAATATAACAGTATATGCATCTCAGGTTATCGTTTCAAATATAGAAAACATCACGAAAGTTTGAAGTCACCAACTTTTAGAGATCGACTGATCTTCTGTCCTACTTCAGGAGGAGTTGATTGGTACACTCGCTTCGATTTTTTCCTGTCCAACTTTATTTCTAAATTGTCTACTTCGTCATCGTCCTTCACTTTGAGTGGGGAGCTGAAACAAAAAGAGGAATCCAGGACCATAACTCAGACTAATAGCAAAGAGTTCATCGATGAGTTCACCAGATTTTATTGTTGGTTGCACGATTCACAAATGCAATAGTGATACAATGGTGGAAGGAAATATGGGAATTTAGCAAACTCAGAAATGAGAAGAGCAAATGTGAAGACTTTACATAGACCGAGCTTTCTCCCATGGCCGCTCATCAATTGATTCTTGCCATATGACACAATCACCCAAGCATTGAGGACAAGTCATTATACCCTATCACAGTTGACGATGAATCAAACAAGAGAAAATCATAGAGAAATTACCATACCTTACACAATAAAGATGCATATCTTCCTACATAACAATGCTGCTGGGGATCCTAAATGCAGTCAATAAAGCCGAAGAATAAAATGTGACTGCAAAGCAAAAAGCAAAAAAGAGCTTACCTTTCCATTACATTGGGAACAATCTAGCCTAGATCTTTCAATTCCACACTCAGTGCATGGAGTATAACCTCTCCCTCTGCAGCTTGGACAGGGAAGCTCTTTAATATATTGACCAGTAGGACCGAACCAAGATCTCGGTTTAGATGCATTCCTGATATTCAATTTATGGCATTAAATCAATAAATACCAAGCAATTAAACTGAAATAGCAGTTAATTGACTAAGAAAGCATCAACCTTGGCTTTAAGTCAGCCTCAATTCCGAACAAGTCTTCTGAAGGATCATAAATCCCCTGTCACAAAAAAAAAAAAAAAATCTTATACTCCCTTTGAAATTAAACAAAAGAAAAGGAAGAAACAGAGCAGTGCCTGGGTTTGTTTGGGAATGGAGTTTTCATTGTTAGAGCAGTAGATGACAGGAGATAAGACTCTAGGGTTTGTGTTGGAAGGAAGGAAAATGAAGAAGCGAGTGTTGATGTGAGTCAACTGAGGAAGCATAAGAGCAAGATAGCTACAAATTGAGGACATGTGTGAGTGAGCATGAGACTTAATGGTGGATTGGGGTTGTGCAAATGTCTTACAAGACAGACAGACTCAACCACAATTTGGAAAACGGAAGTGGATAAAACAGAAACAGGAATACAGATACTTCTGTCCAAATCTAATTCCACGTGGCACGCCATAAAGATTCACTAAAAAATTTAAAGCAAATGCGCAAATCAGTGTTAGACAAAAAAAAATATAATTTAAATTTTAAAATTTAATTTTATAAAATATCATCTAATATTTTAAAATCACGATAATTTAACTCCTAAAATAATAATTAATACTCAAAAATTTAATATATATTTTTTAAAAATTAGATATATATTATTTTACACCTCAATTTTTAAATTTTAAAATCAAAATGAAATTTTAAAATTTAAATTCCAATCCTTATCAAATTTTAGAAAGCAAAAATGTAATTAGATAAGTTATTAGGACAAAGAAAGGCTTAGGACGGGCTTGGGCCAAGCCTTAATGGAACGGCGCTGGATTTTGCGTTTTGGTTGCTATCTGCACAAATCCTAATCCGCAGAAATAGGAATGCCTGCAGGGAAGCCAGGACGGGGAGTGGCAGAGAGAGAAGCAGAAAGCAAAAATGCAGCACCTGAACTTGCTATCTCCTCAAATCACTTCCCAAAACCCTAGACTTTGGTCTCACCAATCGTCTACACTTACTTCATTTCACCCCGCAATCCGTACTCTCTCTTCAATCAAAACATCCAGCATCAACAAGCTCGCCGTCAGATGCAGTCAATCGGAGTTCTACGACCAGCAGAGATTCAACTCTTCACGCCTTTCTTCAACCAACGCTTCTTATACTACTCAGTCGTCGGCGGCAGCGGCCGGAGGTGCTTCAAGTTTTATGCTTTCGCTGGTTTCTCTGAAAATCATTTGCTTTTGTTTAAGTTCTTCTCTTTTTAATCCGGGAATGTAGTTATTTGTTCTTTTTACTGTGTAGTTGGAGAATTGCCGCCTAGGGTTTTTGTGGGGCATTCTATATACAAAGGGAAGGCCGCTCTTACTGTGGAACCTCGTGCTCCTGAGTTCGCGCCATTAGATGTAAGTTCGGTTGCCTTCTACATTGGAATATTGGGAGTTCCCGAGTTCTGAATGCTGAGTACTTGGGGATTTTTTTTTTTTTTTTTGGTAGTCAGGGGCATTTAAAATAGCTAGGGAAGGTTATGTACTGTTACAATTCGCTCCTGCAGCAGGTGTACGCCAGTATGACTGGAGTAGAAAGCAGGTAAACTGTGTGTTTGGTTTCGAGGGTGACTCCATTTTGTTATAAATATCTAATAGAAGAATGCTTTCTGTTCTTACTTCTTGATCGTGCAATCCTTTAGTGTTATTGTTCTTCTTCTTCTTATTTTTATTTTTGGAAATTCTTAATGCTTGAAAGTTTCCTTTTCTAACTTCAGTAGATGATTGTGGAATCTACTAGTTCTTGGAGGTGTACACTTAGGGCGTTTTCAATACGTGGCTTCATGACTGGTGGAATTGTTTTGGTTTGTTTTAAATTTATGAATTCAAAAAAGGCATGGATTATATATAGATTATACTTCCAAGAAACCATTTTGGGCCCAAAACATGTTTTTTTTATTTGGCAGACTATTCCTATATTCAGTTAGAATGCTATTCAGAACTTCTGCTCAAAATTGTGCATTCATGGACTCATTACCTTTCAGATATTTGGTAACCTTTTTGCCTTTAGTCACTCAATCTGATCCAAGTATATTGAGATTTATTTTTGACATTGAACTTCACAATTCTGTCAACGTAACTCTTAATCATGCAGGTTTCAGTTAAGTTTTTGTAGTAAAAGAACTTGTACTAGAAAGATCTTGATGAAATGGTTTTCTTGACTGCCTTCAAACTTTTATCCTTCAATGTGATTTCAAATAGCTGGGTGTTTTATTTCACATGTCTGTAGGTTTTCTCATTGTCTGTGATGGAAATTGGAACTCTTATCAGCCTTGGTGCTAGAGATTCATGTGAATTTTTTCACGATCCTAATAAGGGAAGGAGGTAATATATAATTTTGCAATTTAGTAAATTTTGTATGTTATTCCTTTTTGTCTCTTGTTTATGAGTCAGGTGTTCCACTAACTGGCAAGACTTGTATGACTTGAAATGGTTGTCTCTACAACACATGATACATTTTTTTATTGATTTATTGATGTAATTGCATCAAAGAATGTTTGAAAAAAGATTGAATCAAAGAATGCTCTTGACATATAGATTTTTCTCACGTGAAATCCTGTAAAGTTTGGTTTCTTGTTCAATGACGCCATAGTCAACATATCTTTTATTTATGCATATTGAAACTATGAAGTTCTGACAGCATATTGCTGCTGTCCGTACTGATTCCTTTTATAAATTGTAATTAGACCCATACCATAGTGGAAATGATTTTATATCATCTACTAGCTTTGTTTAAAATTTAAATTTTAAAAATATTGTTTTTAAGTTCGCAGTGATGAAGGCAAAGTCAGGAAGGTGTTGAAGGTAGAACCACTTCCAGATGGTTCTGGCCATTTCTTTAACCTCAGTAATCTTCTTTTCCCGTATATCCTTGGAAAAGAATTCTTGACGTGTTTTTTGCAGGCCGTGTGTGAATGTGATGCATTAGTTTTTGTGTCAAAGTCTTGAGATCTTGAAATTCTTAAATGTTAAACTATTGAATTCAATACAACAATGAAGTCAAATCGATATGCACAAAATATCTATAGCCTTTAAGATACCTAAGTTATTTTCATATCTACTGTGCATAAACATATTGGTTGAATTTGGGAGAGCTAGTTGTTGGGGTATTTATTTGATTTCAGTATACATCTTTATCTTTTTCATACATTAATCAGTTTCAGTTCTTGTTGTATGCATATTGTTAATGTATTTCTTTCCTTGGGGAAAGTTATTATGAGGGAAGAGAGCTGCTTAAAATAAGGAAAAGATTGAAAAATCTCATCAATTGGCCAAACAAAATTCTATTCTTTCAACAATAACACGATCACCACACACACTTGTTAACATAGTGACTGAATGAAATTGGAGTGATGCACTATGAATGGATCTATTCAAATTTTGAAGTTGAATGCAGCTATCCAAATTTTGAAGCAGAAATCAGTTCTTTTTGTTTTAACATTAGTCTCTTTGTGGTTTTGTTGAATCTATGAAGGTGTCCAAAACAAACTTTTGAATATGGACGAAAGCATTTACATTCCAATTACCAAGGCAGAATATGCTGTGCTCGTCTCGGCATTTAATGTATGTTGTAATTCTCTCTTGCTCTAATGCATGCACCCACATGCACATACACACACAAGACCACCGTACAATAACAACCAAAAATCTGGTTCTTCAGTTCCACATTAAATTGCAAATGATCATAATGATGAACTATCCTTGAGTTGCATCATTATCCTCCCATGTCATTGGCATCCAATAATCTCTATATTAGTTGATATGCCAACAGATAAGTACAGATTATCTATAAATCATAGCATATCTCTGTGTCTCTGAGAACATAGTTCTGAATGGACTAAAAAGAAAGATATATGTAAACCTGGGGTAAATATCTATGCAGAAACTGGGCTTTAGCGGGTCACTCTGTATATAGCTTCTGGCAAGTATTTCTTCTATCATGTGGTTTCCTTTGACCTTTTCAATGCGCCTTCTTCTTCTTCTTCTTTTTTTTTTTTTCTTTTTCTTCTTCTTCTTCTTCATCATCATCTTCTTCTTCTTCTTCTTCTTCCTCTCTCTTACTCTGGACAGGACAAGGTAACTGTGATTACCTGCAAATGCATTACAGCTTTAGGCATATTGCTTCTCCTAACTTTATCTTATGCTTTCTGCAGTATATCGTGCCCTACCTGCTAGGTTGGCATGCCTTTGCAAATTCTATTAAACCAGATGACAATAGTCGTGCAGCCAATGCCAATTCAAGGTATGGGGGGGACTATGAATGGAGCAGGTAGCCATCTTCACAAGAAGCCACTTAGTACAATGGTTGTATCTAATGCTTTGACGGGAGAATCTTCCTAGGAATTTTGATGAGATTGTTTTGTAATAAAAATTTGTTAAATGCCTAGGGAAATCTTAATGATCAACCGGTGCAGAGATCAGTAGTTGTTTTACCGTGTGAATTGGCTACTTTTATATGGGTTTTCCGTCATACAGTGAACAAATCAATAGATACTCGCTATGGTGGCGTTAATGAGCAGAGGTCACACCGTTGGATGGTAGAGATCTCCGTGCTACCTTGAAAGAGCAAAACACGGTTATACTGGCTGAGCGACTCGAAACATGTGGAGCAATATAACCCTCATTACAGAAGGGAAAGTTGATGCTTTTTTTTGGCTTAAAACCGAAATTGATAGGACATTGATCCAAAGCCATTCGCTTGTAGTTAATACTGGAAAGTGCTCCGATGATCGTCACCCGGTTCAAGAGATTCACAATGAATATCAGAAATCATTAAACATTTTTCATTTTTGGTTTTTGGATTTTTCCATTTACAATCCTAGATTGGAATTTAGCCCTCGTTTGAACAGCCCGTCTCCACCGAAAAAGAAGAAAAAAACGTTGATTGCTAGCTTCCTTTGGTAATTAATTTAAGGTTAAACATAGCAACGCCGCTTTTGTTTTTTTTTTCCGCAAGATCACAGTAATACATCCAGAAGGGGAAACACTGAAGGGAAATTTCTCCACCTTTTTGCTTGTTTGTGTTTTCTTTTTTTATAAAAATAAAAAAAAAAGAAAGAAAAACATGCACCGAAACATAATGCAAAATAAGCTGGTACAACAATCAGTGCAATAAGGAAGCCAAACATCCATCCTCAAAAGCCAACCGAAATATAACAACAGGCATGGGCAACTGGGATTAGGAGTTCAATGTCAAACAAGGCAGGCAATAGTTTTTCAAGTTCTGCTGCCAAACTAGAAGCAACTAATCAGCAGTCCAACTCTGCTCAACAATTTCACGTACTCTCCTATTGTATTCACGCTTGTTCTCACTAAACATCCGTGCAGCTTCTGAATTTGCTGGGGAGTTCGGATTTGGATCACATAGCAATGACTGCAGGGAAATATACATATATATATATTGAATTACAGATTTGATTAACTCCACATGAAACAGCAACAATATTTTACACAAGCATCTACATGCCTTGTTTAAAAATAAGTTTCTGCAAAGCCCAATAATAGCAGACACAGCCATATTCATACTGATTCATAGTAATGTATATAACTAAGTAGCGAATCAACTCAAGTTCAAAAGGTAAAAGATGTTAGCTCCTACTTTTTTTCCAGATGTTAAAATGATGCGTAAGGATCTTCCTTCATTGATAGAAGAAACGAGTAATATCCTGAATCTTCTAAAAATGTCAAACATGTGTCGTCTCAGCTAGATATACAAGGAACATATAGTAAACAACAAAGCTTAATGATGACAAGCATGTAGCAATATCACTTAATGTGGCATACCAAATGTGTCTATAAAATGATTGGAAGAGAAGAATGAGTCACTATGCTAGGATTAGGGAATTATCCATCAGGACCTGACACATGTAATAATGACACAAAAGCAAGCTGCAAGGTTTTGTACTCCGACTAATGACAATTGCAACATTAATTCTATGCGACAGAGATATCAAAACTGCAACTTCGGATAGGAGGGTTACACACTTGAGTTGAAACAGATCTTTTTGGAATATGTTTTTAATTATGGCTTATAGTTAGTCTTTGGATCATTGAATTACTACAAAAAGAAAGGATAGGTGTTTATTACCTGAATTGACGTGAGTATGGCTGCCACATCATAAATAGGACTCCACTGATTCTGTAGGATATCCAAACAGATGCTTCCGTCCGCATATACTGAAGAAAAAGGTAAAGCAAAAGTATGAATTTATAACCACAATAGCAGTGATTCCAGGTGCAGCCAATAATTACTACAAACAATCAACAAAAACGGCAATGGGGAATGCCTAGAGAAGCTAGAAAGAAAAGAGCTAAAAACTACAAGTGTTAAAATTGCTGTTGACCTATCTTCTGTTCTTTTACTTTCAGCATAATTTGGGTATATCAGCTAGAATATAATCCTCAAACAAAAATCAGCCTAGCCTTGTAATTGGCAGGGCTTACTTTGAGACTTAAAAAATAAAATGACTAGGATGTAATCCTACAAAGGCATTCCATTAATATATCAACAGAGGATTGACACAATAAAGAAACACATCACCCAAAGAATCCCACCTGTGCACAGAAATACATACACGTAGGCATGTCACAAACACGAGATAGGTCAAAGAGAATCAACACTGAGATTGATAGATCATTACAATTCTTAGCAAATTGAAAGAGTTCAGGTAAACTAGACTAGTTCTTAAAGATTAAGAAGCCCAAAGAAGAAGAAAGAAACTTGTATCCGACTTACTATTTGGATGGAACATCCTGGAAACAAAACGCACTGTTGGGGGCTTGTTTGGATAATCTTCTGTAAACTGAAGTGTCAACTTAAACGTACCTAAAACAAAAAAAGACAAATAGATATGAGTTTGCAAGTAATTTAATATCGTAACAAATAATTAAAAACGCCGCCTGATAATCAGCCTGAAAAAGGGAATTGAAGCCTTTATCACAATAACCGGTTTCGTACAAATAGCATCTAAGTTTTACATTAACAACAATGTGGAAATTGATTTCAGATTAAACATAATAGAAAATACCACTAACAACAAACTGGAATGTTAGCATCAATGTGGAAGTTGATAGCAAACACAGTGAAAAACAAAGTGGAAAATGCTCTCGGATTAAAGTTGCTAGGAAATGCTATCAGGTTGTTTCAAGGAAGGGAGCATCAAGCATAAATTTGCAGTCCTGTGTGACATTCACTGAAGCAAATCTCTCTTCCTCTGCTCGACAGGAAGAAGAATGATAATTACAACTAAGAAAGATAGCGAGCCCATACTCTTAAGTGCTTCAGTAAATTGCTATATATTGAAGGAAAAATGGCAATCGACAAACTGGTTTGTTATTGATGTATGCTTTTAATTTTCTATTCATTGAAAGCCCAAACTGTTTTTAGAGTTCTTGTTATTTTGGATTCATTAAGAAGTATTTATTATTTTTTCATACTAACAAAAAATTTGGAATGCAATGATCACAATATATTTTTAAACGCCAATAAATGTGTCAGTAATCTGATTATAATTGGGTTATGCTTATAAACTTTTCTTTAGAATCATACATGATATGAAAGGTAAAGTGAGAAGAAAATAATCAGACGACTAAATAAAATTTCACTTGTCTTGACAAAAAGAATTTTCTTTTCATTTATAGATAAGCAAATGGCTTGTGAAAGAGAAATGCCACCGTTTTTGTTTAGCTGTTAAAAAATTTAAACAATGGTTTGAAACCATTTTTTCCCCTTTCTAAAACAGTTAATAATAGTTCAAAAATAGCTAAATTAAATTTAGAACACTTCAAACAAACAGGTTTTGCTTCCTCACAAAAATTATATTTTTTAAAAAAAAAGAAAGAAAGAAAACTGAAACAACAAAAAGCTTACGCTTGATGCACATGAAATTAGATCAGCAACCTACTCAATGCCAAACCCACTCTAGTAAAAAGGAGCAGAGAGGAAGAGATTACCATTCCAACATTCATGCATCATGTCACATTTAGACATGCAGCCAAAAACCTTGCATGTTAAGTAGAAAACTAACTTAAAAGTTACAAACACCATGATGTAGCAACAAAAGCTCCAATACACTTAATAGAGCTGCAGAAAAAACCTTACTAATAGAAACAAGGAAACAAAACTAAAAGAAAGAAATAAAAAGAAGTCAAGCAATTAGCAAAATCTTTCAAAATGTATCATGGGATGATAGCATTTTTTGGTGTTCATGAACAAAACCATTTACGCTAAGGGTGGGAAGTGGGCAATACAATGCATCATCAAAATGCTCACACCTAAATTATACAGATGCAAGACAAAAAACTACGTTGCACAGACGGTAAAATGTCCTCAAGTAAAAACATGCAGAAGCGAGGTAGATTTACCTCCATCCCATGGAGTGTCGTCAGGCCTGCAATCCAACAAACAAAGGGCATAAGCGCCACAGAATATGCTTAGAACACTTAATCATCTATTGCCATGCATGAAAATGGTGAAGAGAGCGAAGTAAAAAAATGTAAAAGCTAGTTAAATATCGTTTGATCACTTGACATACCCAAATATAACAGCATTCCACAGCATGATATTGTTGTCTTGAGGGGCACCACTAATTCCTGCAGGAGGATCTTGTTGCAGCCTCTTAAAATCCCTCATCAGTCTCTTCCTTGCAGGGGTTGACATCCTCACCGCCTGTAATTGAACAAGGTAAAAACGACATGGTGGAAAAAAGAAGAGATTAGTAATCTAACGTACACTGATGATCATTTGCTCAGAATACAACCGCCAAACTATACTGATTTAAAGGAACAACAGATCAACAGGGAGATAGAACTTTCAACTTTGTGATTATCCCCATAATCTGAATAATCACGTTTTAATAAACTAAGTTTGAAAGACTAACATCCAGAAGCCAAACTGTAAAAATAGTAAGCTTAACCAATACATCCTTTTAATCTAAATCCAACTTATCAATTACACAGATCAAAGAGCTTCAATAACGAAGACATTCACCTCAGACAATTCGCACGAATATTTGAATATGACAACCTGGCAAGGAAACAACTCAACCAGAAGCCAACCATAGCACACATAATTAGAACTAAACGTAATCCCCTAATTCCTATATCAAACACAAAACCCTAGATCCAGAAATGGTGCTTTTCAATCAAACAAATGCATCAAATTAAACTCTCAAATCCTCAACAAATTAACAATCAACATAGGGATTCCTCGATTCCAACATACACACCATTAATCCCTCACAATAACGCAAAATTTAAGCTGCAAAACACAACTTAGATCAAAATAAACAATCCAAAAACACAAACACAAGAAAAGAACTCACTAGTAAGAAATCGCGGCGAGAAGCGGCGATTCAACCGAAATGACGACTTTGAGCGCGCTGGTTAATGAAAAAATTGTCGGAAAACAAACAGCAAAATCTAATATCAGAGAAAACCTCCCATGGCGATCAATGGAGGAAATTTATATATATATATAGAGAAAGAGAGAAATGTTCAGGTGAAGATTTTTTATCGGAATAATAATAATAATAATAATAATAATAATAATAATAATAATAATAGTTTGTTTTATATGACAATTATTAGAAAGGGAATCGCAGCTTGGGTGGCTCTGGCTCAGGTCAGCGGTCCCTATGCATTTGCTTCCTTTTTCAATTTTTTTTTTCGTCCTCGTTGGTGGTGTTGTGCTTTATGGGCAAGTTGATGGCTATAGACATATAAATGCACTGTTTTAGCCTTTATTTTATTATTTGCAAAATCTATCTACTTGTCTCTATACGTTGCCGTATATATTACGCAAAAGTTTATCTAGGTTTCCAGAATATTCGTCAGATTGTTAAAGTAGTGAACTGTGAATATTTTATTTTATTTTTTTTTTCGAACGAAAAGAATTGCACGCTGCATGTTGATTGTGTGCAGACGGAGTACTGTAACGTGTTGTACCCACCATAAATGACTGTATGAGAGGTCACTCGGTTAAAATCTAGAATATCAATTAATATCAAAGAAATATATTAATGAAATTGATTTTTTTTTAATTTGTTTAGTGTTTATTCTGGCGGTAGACTTTGAATATTTGAATTTTAATCTATTAAAAATATTTGTTTAATTTAAAAAAAAAAATAGTATGAGAGCATGAATTTGTCTATTTTTATAATATTATAATGTTAAGAATATTTTAAGACAATTGAATTTTAATTTCGATTTTTTTCTGTGTAAAAAAACATGTATATAATTTAATTCAAATAAATTTTTTAAATTTTGACATCCTAAACACGAAAATCTATTTGAAATTGAAATTAATATAAAAATAATGAAAAATAAAATTTACATTTTAAATTCAAAATTGTGAAAACTATAATTTTACTTTTCATCTAATGGTTTAAAATTTATAGGCACATGGTACATTTTTTCTTTAAGGAGAAGAGAGAAAATAAAACAACAGTTTACTAGTTGGAAATCATTTTAAAAAACATGTTACCTATGACATTACCAGATAAAATGCCATAAAAATCAACTGATTGAAAAAAATATCAAACAAAATAAGTATTTTTTTATTAAACATTCAGTTAGCAAGGAAATTAGTGACAGTATTGACTTTTCTGAATATATGGTGAATTTCGACATTTTATTCACGATATAAAATATTTTGAATACACGAAATAACAACACTATGAGCGTAATAAAATATTAAAATTGTCCGAAACAGTCAAAAACATACTTTTATTATAAATCTGAAACATTATTTTCTTCCACCCTTTTCCAAGCTTCTTCAACACATAGCATATTAAACTTGGAATCTATCACTCCATATAACTATATGAGTAGGCTTGAAAATAATTGAATTAGTAAATAATTCAAATAAAAATCGAAATTATCACTGTATAATAATAATAATAATAATAATAATAATAATAATAATAATAATAATAATAATAATAAAAATAATAATAATAAAATAAACATATTTCTCGCGAGAGCAAGCATTCCTGAATCGCGCTTGGACTTGCTCCTTTGTGACCAAAGTCACCAAACCATGATATGAGAAAGCATATCCTAAAACTAGTAGCCGATGGGTTCTACAAAGAAGCTGTTTTTTTACACTCTCGACTGCACTCTGCTTCATTGCCTATCAATCAATTCACTTTCCCTTCCCTTCTCAAAGCATGCGCCAAGCTCAAGTCCCCTCTTCAAAGCCGAATCATCCATGCTCAACTCATCAAGACCGGCTTTCAATTTGGCGTATATACAACCACTGCCCTTACTGGCATGTATATGAAGCTTAATCTTTTAGAAGATGCACTCAAAGTGTTCGGTGAAATGCCTCTACGGAATTTGACCTCTCTTAATGCGGCTATTTCTGGGTTTTCACAAAATGGGTATCGTATGGAGGCATTTTTGTTGTTTAGAGAGGTGGGATTTTGTGGATTTAGGCCCAATTCAGTTACCATAGCCAGTGTGCTGCCTGCTTGTGATAGTGCTGGCCATTGCATGGAAATGCATTGCTGGGCTATAAAATTGGGGGTGGAAATGGATATATACGTAGCAACATCGTTGTTGACTATGTATTCTGATTGTGGGGAGATAATTTTGGCTAAAAGAATTTTTGGAGAAATGCCTCATAAGAGTGTGGTGAGCCATAATGCTTTTATTTCAGGGCTTTTGAAGAATGGAGTGATAAGTGAAGCTTCGACTGTGTTTATGGACATGCTAGAATGTTCATCTGTGAGACCCAACTCAGTTACGTTGGTTTCTGTTATTTCTGCTTGCGCCACTCATTTGTATCTGCAGTTTGGGAGGCAGGTCCACGGGTTGATAAAGAAGACTGAGTTGAGTTACGACACTATGGTGGGAACTGCACTTATAGATATGTACTCGAAGTGTGGTCATTGGCAATGTGCATTTGAAGTATTCAATGAACTGAATGGTAAGAAGAACTTGGTAACGTGGAATTCACTGATTTCTGGGATGATGTTGAATGAAAGGAGTGATCATGCTGTTGAGCTGTTTGAACTTTTAAAATCTGAAGGACTGGAACCTGATTCACCTACATGGAATTCAATGATAAATGGGTTTGCAAAGTTAGAGAAGGGGGTTGAAGCTTTTAAGTACTTCAAGAAAATGCAATCTTCTAGGGTAAGCCCAAGTTTGAAATGTATAACTAGTCTATTACCAGCTTGTGCATCCATGTCTGCTCTGCAATGTGGAAAGGAGATTCACGGGCATGCTATTAGATCAAATATCAATACCGAGGAATTTATTGCTACTGCCCTGATTGATATGTACATGAAATGTGGTTGTTCCTCTTTGGGACGAAGAGTTTTTGATGAATTTGAGAAAAAGCCTAAAGACCCAGCATTGTGGAATGCATTGATATCTGGGTATGGAAGAAACGGAGAGAATGAAGCTGTCTTTGCGGTTTTTGACCAGATGCTAGAGGAGAAGGTAAAGCCAAATTCAGCAACTTTTATTGCAGTCTTAACTGCGTGCAGTCACACGGATCAGGTTGACAAAGGATGGCAAGTTCTGAGAATGATGGCAGATTATAGCCAGAAGCCAATGGCAGAACATTTCGGTTGTATGGTTGACATCTTGGGTCGCTCTGGTAGGCTGGATGAAGCTAGGAGATTAATAACAGACATGCCAGAGCGTCCGCCTTCCGTTTTTGGTTCTTTGCTGGGTGCTTGTAGACATCATTTGAATCCTGAGTTGGCAGAAGAAATGGCTATGAAGCTCTCAGAGCTAGAACCTGGGGATCCAACTCCATTTGTGATTTTGTCAAACATCTATGCTGGTATGGGAAGATGGGGAGATGCAGAAAAAATAAGACAAGTAATAAATGATAGAGGATTAACAAAGCTCCCAGGATATTGTTCAGTTGGAGTTGCATAAGAAAGAAGTACATCACATTGCAATTGATCAAGCAATTTAAATCCACTCTTTTCCTATCGCTAATCCAGTCTTGCTTCATTTGCATTCCTGGAAGTTATTGTAGATGTCTATAGCAGAGGTGTCAATTGTTCAACAACTTTTTGACGGAAATCCATAGTAGTTGTCTGAATGGTTGGGGGGCTCATATATGAAGCAAGATATCACATCTCGCAGTGTAATCACACCAACCACTTCATCTCCATTTTCAGGTACAGCATAAATCCTATGCACCGACTTCGAAGCAAGACTTTCAATCACTGTGCCAAGAGATGCATTTGGATCGCATGTTATTGGCGGAATGATTCTCCCAGCTTCTTGGGTTGCACACACGGTTACCATGAAATCGGTAACTGTCAGCTGCCTGAAAAAAGAAATGCAATATAGAAACTTTGTTAAAGCTTAAGACCTGTTGGGTATGCTTTTTTGCCCAATATCTGGGGAATAACAAGTGGATGGAGCATGTGATAACCAATTAACAGAGTGTATTGGGTCATGATTCTTGTAACAATTGGAGTAAGAATACAAGTTTCACGTAGATACGAGCTGTATTCTTTTTCTCCTTATCCTCTACAATTGATGGTTATTTATTTATTTATTTACAGAGTACTTTATAGAGGTAGTATACTAGAGTCCTAATTGTTGAGGTTCTAGCATTTTAGGCTTTGATCATATAAATTGTTGCATGTCCATATATATATGTATATAGAATTCGAGGTACCTGAAATTTTTAAAAAGTTCAGGTTGGAGCAGCAGGTGCCTTATATCCCTTATGCTTATATTTCCAACTATTTTCTTTCTTGGCCCCTCTACAACTGGAAGACCACCAATTTGGTTCTCTCTCATTCGCTTGAAAGCTTCTAGAATCAGTTCATCTTTCTCGATGCTAACAACCTGGCCAGGAACACATACTAATGAGTTACAAGCTTAAAAACTCGAATTAAGGGTCGATCTGAAGAGTGCTTGCCTGATCTGAAGACATAAAAGGAAGTCCAAAATCTGAAATAGGCCTTGCAGCAATACAATCAAACCAATCCCTTCCCTTGCATGTCTCTAGACCCTGAACAATTGCAGATTGGGTAATAAAGTTTTTTATTTCAGGGTTTCCTGGTTCCATCACTGGTACATTTCGCATCCTATATTTTGAAAGTAGAAGTAAGACAGTCAACATTGAACTGTCTGTTGCAACTGGAAGGAAAGGAGCCCAGCGGTACGATTTAAGTATCATTCTCACCTATGACGAAAAGAAAAGAAACTAAAAGTGACGATCTTATTCTATCAAAGGAATCCTCACGCATGCTGATTTCTACACAAGAAGTCTATTGCTGGAGCTGAACAACATTAGATATTTGAAATGCATCCTGAATTCATTCAAGACATAAACTTACAGTGGTTGACTTGAAGGGTTCTTCTTGGAGAAGAACTTTGTAGAAATCTTCCCCCAAGTTGTCTGCAGCTGTGGGGGCATCTTTTCCAAGCCCCTTATCTGCAGTCACACCACCAGCAACAGCAGCACCAACAGCGGCGGCTGTGAGCCCAGCAATTGCAGCTGGACCTGTAGCACCCAAAGCCACTGCTCCAAGTGCACCAACAACTCCAGTACCCACACCAGCCGCTGTTGCTGAACTGGCAGATAAAGCAACAGCTGCAAGTTCTGCACTCTCTAACACCCAGAGAACAATTGCTGAGTAATCTATAATTCCTAAATATCTCTCTTTCCAGTCCAAACTCGTTCCACCATCTTCGTTTTTCACAGGAGCAGCCATAATGTTGCATTGGGATAAAATCCTGATAGCATAGGCAACAGACGTTTCTGCTGGAATTTCAATGACTACAAAAGCAATGGAAATCACCAACTTAGCAATCCAGGAAAGTACCATCTGGTTCTTATCAAGTGCACAAAAAAAAGGTCTAAAAATTATAGAGGAAATTAAAACCTTTGCCGCTAGGCACCATCGGAAACGACGAGACGGGAATTCTTGCAAATGCAGTTGTTAAAGTCTCCTGCAATGACTGTGGTAACTTCTTTCTGGACTGTACCTTCTCAAAATAAGCATCACAGCTTGCAATGTCGGAACTTTCTCTCTTCTGTTCTGCTTGGGCCATATCTATGCTCATTTGCATTGTACAAACTCCATTACATTAAGTTTAATTAAACTATAAGGAATTTGTTCGGGGTTATTTTTATTTACCAAATACTTATTAATTAATATGACAAAATATATAATTTCCCATTTTTATCAATGCCCTTTCTAGGTGTCTAATCAAATCCTACATTTATATTTTCTTCAATTCGTCAACCGCACAAACTTATATTGGCATCTTAGTTCAGAATTTGAATTTTGAAAAAGGCTGAACAGATACAGTGACTGAAGCAAGTTAAGATACAGAAGAAGATATAATTGCCAAAAATCAGAATTCCAAAATTACGTACCTGTAAGAATTTGTCTTCACAGAGATTAGATTTGATTTGGATTCAGTTTTGGCAAGCCTTGTATCGTGTATTGCTCGTTCTTGTTGCTTCAGCTTTTGCCGGTTTAATATGCATGCCTATCCCGGAATTGCCACGTCTAGCCATTGCCACGCGGAAGAGCTGTCCTCTACCACGCATATTGTTTGTCTCAGTGCAAAATTGTCGCCATTCAGCCCAGTTAGCCCCGTAATGAAGCCCAAGCCCTTTAATCTTGGACATCTAAAAACTAAAAAAACTTAGAAGAAATTACACCATATATCCCATTTTAAACTTTATTTTTCAAAAATATACAATCTTTTTAAATTTAGCTTTTGTTTTCTTAAATTAAATTTTTAAAAATACCCCTATATAAAAATTAACCACTTTTATTTTATCATAACTCTTTTACATTCTTTTTCTTTTTGAATCAAAATAGGAATTGATAAATCCATGTTAAAAAAAATGCAAATTTTAAAAATTATCAAGTGCATTCGAAAATCACTCAAAAAAACGAATGGAAAGAATAAATTAGTCAAATAGGATAGAAAAAATTGCATGAAGGATTAAAGATGATGAAGAAATTTAAAATCGCAAAATATTGACTTTAATATACCTCATTCTACCAATATATATCAATTGATATACTAAATTCTAATGTTAAATTATTTATCCTTCAGTTTGATACACCTATGCAAATCAAGCTATAGCCACTAATATATCTAGCTAAATTTTTGAAATTCTACCTTACAATTCGAGATAGTAAGGTAGACCTGTTTCATATTCATTTATGTTTGAAATCAATTTTCTTTTGAAATCCATCAATTAAGAAATTTCTATACCATTACTAACTTGATTTTCATTTGATTTATAGAATCGTCAGTTTCCAAAATTGCAATCTTCCGACCCAACCAATAGACACTAATTATTAAAAAAAAAAAGAATGAATTACTCTTTAATATTTGAATTCAGAAATAATGAATCCTTAAAAAGAAAAGAAAAAGGTTAAAAAGAAAAAAAGATAGAATGAAAAAATGAAAAGGAAAAAATGAATGAAAGAGAAAAAAACTCGTTTGAGGTGTAAGATAGATTACTTGAAGAAATCTTGATAAAGATTGAAAATAGTAGTATTTTTAAAATACAATTTTTTAAAAGAATTTTTAGAAAATTTATTTTTAAAAAATATATGAAAAGGGATAATTATAAAAAGAGATTAAAAAACTATGGTATTTTTGTGCTAACACCCAAAAAAAAAATTTATGAGATGTCCTCCACCTACTATCATGATTCAGTCTAGTAAATTAATTTTTGTTTTTTCTCTTTTTCAATCTGTTTTGGTCAATTTTAAGGTGTGATCTAATTCACTTCCACAAGTCATATACTAGAACTATATCCATAACAAAAATAATCACATAATAAAAGTAATCACTTAAGCCACGTTTGGTTCATTAGATTGCATATGGGATGGTTCAATGGATTGCAAGCTGATGATACAAGTATGACGTTTGAAAAGATTCCTGAAAAATTAATATGAAAATAATATAATACACATGTCTCATTATTTCACATGCACTATATAAAATAATACACTATAAACATTTGAATTATTATAATACGGTAAATACCATATTAATATTAAATATCACCCCACCACTATCTCATTATTCCACATACACTATATAAAATAATATATCACAAACACTCGAGTTTGTATAATACGGTAAACACCATATTAATATTAAATACCACCCCACCACCATCACTGCTACCACCGCCGACACCACTACACCCTGCCACCGCTGTCAACATCACCACTGCCGTCATTATCATTGCTGTCACCACCACTGGCCCCACTACCATACTACTATCACCATCATTGTCGACACTGCCACCGCCACGTCACTACCGACACCACCATCGCTACCGCCATCACTATCGCCGCTGCCACCACCATCACCCCACCATCCCTGCCGTCGTCATTGACACCATTGCCATTATTGCCATTACCATCGTTGCTGCTACCACCATCCAAACAACCATGTCGTCGCCATTACCATCATTGCTGCCACCACCACCCCCGCTATCACATTGCCGCTACCCCTGCCGCCTTCGCCACTACTATTGTCATCACCACCGCCCCTGCCACCATCACCACCCCTCCACCATCACTATCATCGTCGCTATTGTCCCTACCACCACACCTTCACTGTCGATACCACCACCACCACCACCACACCGTTGCCACCACTACCCCACTGCCACCACCACCACTTTGTCACTGCCATAACCACCACTGCCATCACCATCGCCGCCACCACTACCATTACCACATTACGACAAAATCTTCAAACTTATAATATTAATATACAACTTAATAGCTATTATATAAAAATTATATTAAAATTGGTATTTTTTTTTTAATTTTTTGCTCCAATATTTCGTCAATTTTGTCGTTTAGATTTATTCATTTTTTATCTAATTTTTATTTTAAAAATGCTGATCTTTAATAATATATAGGTATTTCTCATTAAATTTTTCTTCATTTTTAATAAAAAATTAATGTATTAAAATTTGTATTTTATAATTATAATTTTTTTTATCTAAATTAGTTACAATTAAAATAATTTTATTGTATCTATTTTAAATTTTTTTTAAAAATAATATATTACAATATTATAATATTATAGGGTAATATAATTTTTATACCAAATATTATATGATATAATATAAGCTAATACGTACTATACAGATTAATACTATACAAATTAATATTATACAGTGAACCAAACGTATCCTTATTATTTTTTTTAATGAATTCAACTTTTCTACACCATATGCAAAAAGCTATCAACTTTTTTTTTGCTTTTTTTTAAAAAACTCATTTGTTTTACTTATGATTATCCGTTAAATTAATTTATTCATATATCTAATATAGGTAATATATAAACAAGTAATATCACAATTTGCACTTCAAAAAAGAAAATAATAATAATAATAACGTTTACAGTTTGTAACTCAATGCCGTGGCGAAACATCTCTGCAACATATATACCTTAATCAACACTTAATAGTTACTGCACATCATCTGCCAAAACAAAAAGACATGAAACAACAAACAATCAATCAGCCTGGTTAGGGTCCCTATTATTGGCAGGAGAGCCAGAAGCATTATTGGCACCATGAAAAGGCCGCAAATTCGGAAACAAAACTAAGCTCTCTTGTTGTTGATGAGAGTTCAAATTGGAAGGAGATTTATTCAAATAGCTTGAACCACACCCAATTCCATTATGCCCAGCTTTCAGATCAACATTGTTATTATCTTTAAACCCAGCAATGGATATGATAGCCGCCGCTAAGGCCGACCTGAAAGCGGTATTCCCAGCAATCATCTTGGTTGCAGCTGCAATGTTGTTTGTAAAAGTTTCTTGATCACAAGTTGAAGAAGTAGGGTTATTGTTTAATTGCTTGGAGGACTGCCCTGTATTATGTGAGGACACAGATTGGTTGGCATAAGTAGGGTAGCCAACATGGTTCCTTAATGTTTGGAGATGATGAGTGTTAGAAGAAAAGTCGAGACAAGTTGGAGAGGATCTTGGAGCAGGAGAAAATCTGTTGAAATTAGACGTAGTGAGGTCAAGGGTCACAGTGGTGTGTGAATTGGAATTTGAAATGGAATAAAATTGCTGGGGTTTTGAGTTTTGGGTTAGAGTGAAGTTTAGTCCATTACTGGGGGTGGAAATTGAATATGGAGCAGAAATTGAGGTGGTTATTAATCCTGGTTGTGACGTGGAAGAACGTGATTGGAGCATAGAAGCAGCTGCAGAAGTTGTGGAGGCCATTGCTGTGGCCGAAACTGGAAGAGGATGGTTGTGTGTTCCTTCGTAGGTTGTCGTCAAGATTGCCATGTCCTCCGCACATCTTTGCACCTGAATACAGCACCACAAAATTTCTTATCAGATAAAGTTTCAAACAATTGAGACAAAATTCTAAATCACTCTTCGCTTTCTCTTTCTTGCTGAATTTTGGCTCAACCAAAAAACAAATGAAGAAGAACCGAAGGATTATCTTAATTATAATTGAAATATATGAAAAATAGACCTGTTTTCTGACTGGGCAAGTTGGTGAGATTGTGCAACGATAGTAAGCTCGAGGGCATGGATTTCCTTTTGCTATCTTCTGACCATATTTTCTCCATTGACATCCATCGCTGATCTGCATGTAATTCAATTAAATAATATTTCAGACTGATCAGTTGTAGAAAAGTTGCACATTTTATGAAAGAATAATAATTAAAAAAAGTAGTTTCAGAATAATATTTGGCACTTACACCCCCAACATCAAACAGTTAAATACTAACCGTTGGAGCATCACATCTTGCTCTGATTGAAACCCTAGTTTTCTTCATATGGGTTTGCTGCAAATCTTCATCTTCTGCACTTATGCTTGTCTTCAAAACTTTGCTTGGTGGCCATGCCTCAGTTGTTTCCTCTTCCCTTTTTTCTTTATCCAAACTACTTTCAGAGCTTGGATTCTTCGTAGATATAGTTGAATTTCCTTCAAATTTACAATCTAACCCAAGTGAAAGTCCTTTATTAATTTGCAATTTTTCATCCTCATTATTATTCCTATCACTTAAATTGCTGATCTTTTTCTCTTCCTTTGTGGCTTCACTAGAACTTGGTCCAAGGCTGAGGGAAACAAGTTCAGGTTCTTCATTTTCTTGATGGATTGGATTTATTTTGGTGAACTCCTTTGAATCTTCTGCTTGAGCAACTTGACAGAAATGTTTCTGCAGAGACTTATAATCCTTCGCAATTTTGAATAGTAATTGCTTTAACCTTTCGTTCTCTTCTCTGACTTCGCCAATTCTGGCTTTTGCTGATTTTATTTGATCCTCCTATTTTCAAATGAAATATTATTTAATTATTAATTTACCTGAATACAGCTTAAACATACATGAAGATCAAATAACCCTAATCAAAATGTCAATTGTTACAGCTGCTCAATTTAAAAAAAAATCAATAACATTCATTTAAACAACTTAAACTAAATTAATTGTGTATAATCTTCTGCTGTTCAAACATGCATATGTTTATTTGCATTCTAATATGGAGAAGTCAATACCTAGGGTTTTATTATTATACCGATGGAAATTTCAGCATTTGCATTATTAAGTCACAAAAGGAAAACAAGAAATAAAGACTAAAGGAAATAAAATAATACTGAATTGATAAAACATATATGTTTATAGCGTAGATCCATATTTTGAAATGTGAAATAAACATTATATTTTTAATGGAAAATAAAAATTATTCTAACAGAATTGATTTATCATTATTTATTGTTAAATAACCCAATAAAAATAAATAAATAAATAAATAAATAAAACTTCAAGAGTAGGAAATGATGGCAAGAATTTCTTTTTTCTTAAGAAAAAAGATTATAAATTCAAGCCTAGATATAAAGAGTTTTTAATTATTTGGAAGAGTGCAATTTATTCTTTTGATGACGGATATAAATTATTAAGTTTTAAATATTGATGGTTATATGAAAAAATAATAATCTTTATCTATTCAAGTGCCTCCATTTTGTTTGGAAGCAACCAACTCTTAATAAATCCACCAATCGAATTGCAGAAAGCGAAATTTCTTGTAGAATTCAATAATTGAAAACAGTTAAAACCTAGATCCTTGTCAGTGAAAAAAATGACATATTCATTATTTTAATTTATTAAATTTCAAAGTCTTCCCTCAACAACCAATAAAATAGTAAAAAAAAAAAGTAATAATGATATGAAGAGGTCTTTGAATTCCTACGTCGTTGACAGAGATTAGATCTTTCACCGCACGGCTGAAGCTATGGGAGGACAAGGGGTGTTCAAATTTGTTATTACCCATTTAATTCAATTCCCTTAACTCATTTTTCTTATAATTATGATTGATTATTATAATTCATACAATTCATTTTAATATTTTAAAAATATATACATAAATTATGAGTTATTATATAATGTAGCTAATTAATTCAATTTTTTTAATACCCAACCCAATTTTAAATTTTATATCACTACGAATTTATATGCTTGCAGTATTTAAAAAATATATTTATAAAAATAAAATTAATATTTTATATTTAGAAATATATAAATATAAATATGAATATGAATAGTTTATAATTTATATGTTTATAATATAATATAAAAAATTAACATAATCCATATAATCTACATAAACCAATCAACCAAATATAAAAAAATTTAATTCATAATCCACCTGATTTGGGTTGAATTCAATTCATTTAAAAATTTAGATAGGTTTGAGGAAAAATCAATTATAATCCATTCAACCCATATTTGAATACCCTTAGAGAGGACCGTGCAAAATAAAATTTCAATTTGATCCACTTGGATCATAATTCAATCTAACTCATTTATATTTTCTAATTTTATGACCTTTTTTTTATACAATGTAGATATAAAAATAATTTTTTATAGTTTATGCATGCACAATTTTTTTTTAAAAAAAAAATTTAAAAAGACAAAAAAATAATTTAATCAATTTTGATTCATTTGTAACACGACTCATTGATCTGTTTGGATCGTGACATGACCCGTCAATGAATAAAATAGATTAAAATGTTAATAAATTGAAAGGACTAAATTATAAAGTAATAAGTTTTAGGCATTAAAGTGTAAAATGACATCTCCAAATCACAAAATAGCATATTTAAAAGAAAAAACAAAAACTATTTATTTCCGGTCACAATCTGATCGGTTTACTTAGAAATTTATGGTCCATCCCGGAGGACCCAAATCACTCTCCCACACTAGAGGGTTGTTTTAAGCCATTTACTTCTGTTATATATAAGGCATGCTTGTTAAGAATAAGCTTCGCCTATATATAATCCATCTTGATGTAAAGATTTGAAATGAATATTTATGGACTGTAGAATCCAAGATTCAAGAACGAGTAAAAAGATATGGGAGAGATTACTTAAAATTTCTCAAAAAATCATCTTTCAAATTTTTTTTAATGTATAAAATTATTATAACTTTCACTGAGCTTGTATTATAATAACATGCAAAAAAAATTATATAAGAACTTTAAAATAAAAAAAAAATTAATTGCTGTATTATTGCAACTGGCTGCGGTAGACATGCATCCAGGAATCCAAATTCATTCATTAATATAAATCCGCCAATTAAATGGAAAACATTTTTATTTTATTTTTGTAAATTATATTTATCTGATTACATATGGAAGTTAATTAAATTAAGAAGAGAAAATTCCAAAGAAAAGAAAATATTAGAATCTAAAGATATTCGCCTTGCTGATGATCTCTACTAGAAAATCCTCTTCATCACCATTTGATTTCACCTTATTAAATTAAGAAGAGAAAATTCCAAAGAAAAGAAAATATTAGAATCTAAAGATATTCACCTTGTTGATGATCTCTACCTCTTCATCACCATTTGATTTCACCTTCTTCTCTTCTACATATATATTTCCTGAATCAGACTTTTCCACAGTGTTCTCCATTGATATTCAGAATTATCTCTTATATGCCATGCCAATTTAGTAGCTACTCATGGATCTTTATATACAAAATGAGTAGCCAAATAGAGCTTCCAGATTTTGACTTTTATTAAAAAAAATGAAAAAAGAAAATAAAAATTCAAAGCTGAATAATTATCTATTTGCATGTTACTCTCATCCAGAAATGTCAAACTCACCCCAACAGAGAATCAACGCAAACTCATATTCTTATTATTTTTATAATTTAAGGAAATAAGTATTAATTTAATTTATTTTATTTTAATTTATTTTATTTTATAATGAGAAGAAATTGAACCTTCTAGTCATGTTCAATAGTTGTACTTTTAAACCACCGAGTTTTGGTCCAAGTTAGCAGCTGTTTAATTTTCTCTAAATTGCTTGGATTAAAATTCAAACTGCAGGTTACAACAGATGGCGTTAAATTCAAATTAATTAATACAAAATAAATGCATTTATATATTCCAGCTCACTATAAATATAGTGTATAAATGGATTGCCATTAAGTCAGTAAGTCATAAGGTCAAGGTAGAAATTCTGGATCATAATAATAAATGGATTTTATTTTCCTAGTTTTGACATGATAAAATTGGAAAGAATAGAATTTGAATCTCTTAAATTCTACACTATGAAATCAAACACTATATAGGTCTTAATTTTATTTTTCATTTGTTATTTTAATAAAAAAATTGCATTTATTATTATAGAAAGAATTGGGTATGAGAATAATTTTGACTCTTTCCTCTAAATTAGCGAATCACTTTAGGCCCGTTTGGTTGATAGTTTGTGATTCATTAATGTACTGTATAGTATAGTACAATATAATTTTAACGATACGATATTTGAAAGGAATCCAACAATATTACTATACGATGACAGCATGATAATTTAAATACCCAAGTGGAATTTTAATAAGGTTTGAATTTATTTTATAGAGTATAGCTAATTAATTTATTTTCCTGTTCTCATAATATATATCTGGCAGAAACATGCACATGGTGGCCTTTTGGCCAACACCACCAAATTAATTATCGCAATTGACAGGCCTTCGATACCTTTAATTAGTAACCCAATCAACACCTCAAAAGCCACACACACACACACAGAATATATATATATATGTGTGTGTGTGTGTGTGTGTGTGTGTGTTGTTGGGCGGCTTTTGTTATTCTCTTCCATGGATATCAAAGCGAGGTTTTTAAATCTTTATAATAAAATGATGGGTCGTTTGATGATCAACAAAGTTTATGCTGACACATAACTTTAACCAAGTCAAATTAACATCAATTTTTTATTAGTTTATAAGTCTTACCCGTCGAATTATTTTATTTAATACTAACATCGTGGATGATCTAATATACCATATTAGATAACAATATTTTAGTACAATGACAAATCTAAGATATTTGCGCATTTTAAACCTGAAAATTGCATTTAAGTCAAAAGTTCATGAAAATCATTTTGTAAGACTGCCACGTGGAAGTCATGGTGGCCGTTAAATTTTTATTTTAATAACATTCTTGCTAGGAGTAATTAATTTATTAATCAAATTATAATCCAACTATCACTTAAGTGCAATAAAAAAAATTGATGAAAATTGACAATAACATGATAAAGATTTGATGCATAAGTTAGATTATTTCATATATAAAAAATGATTACAAGTGATTATAAGAATTTTATAGCTCAAATTGCGATTATCTGACTCTTAATTTTCATCCATTTTTACTATTGTTAAAATTAAATAACAGTTGAATTATGTTTTGATTATAAATCAATTATTTTTAAATGAAATGTTAATATTTTAATAACCACATGTGCAATTAATCTCCTGTATTAGGTAGAATAAATGTTAAAACAACTATCAAACTAAACAATATAAGTTGGCCTGAGTGAAATGGGCTCTGATCACTTAAGCAAGTAGTCTCGTGTTTGAATCCTTATGAATGCAGCAAATTTTGTTAGAAGAGATTCCTGTAATTGCACGAATCTGCTTAGAATACCACAATAAAAAAAAAGAACTATCAAACTAGCGTCCATCTATTAAATTAAATTTATGTGAGTATTTAAATTGATTTTTTATTATTATTTCATATCAAAATCGCTCCGATGGGAAGACTTGAGAATCAAAACACTAGCCATTCTCTCTTGTATATATATAAAATGTTTCAAGTCTAATACGGAGAAGGTATTACTTTACTATTTTATTCCAATAGTTTTTTAAAATTACTATTTTATTCTTTTTATTTAAAAATGCTATTAAATTCTTGAAATTCTTTTTTTTTTTTAAATGCGGATTGAAGAAGAATATAAGATTTTTTTTTTTGGAAGAAGAAGAAAATAAACTCTATTACATCAAAATCATTCTAGGAAAAGAAATGCCCATAGCATCGGATCGAGTTAAGAATGTCACCCAAACCAATAGGATGTGAGGAGTGCTAGACAAAACGAAGATCTTGACTGAATGTCTAGTTGACTAGGAAATCTGCATCCGAGTTTGCTTCTCTGTAGATATGCCAAATATTTACTTTCCAGTCCTTACTCAAGTACTCTCCGATGTGGAGAATTATGGGACTATGTGAAGGATACACATCTGAGGTACTAGAAATGACCGATTCCACACTTTTATTATCTACCTAAAAGAGAATACGTCTCTAGCCTCTATTCCATTCTTCCTATAATCCCAATAACACTCCCTATATCTCTGCAAAGTATGCATTTTCACCACCTATATATGCTGAAAAACCACCTAGCCACCATCCCATGAAATTTCGAAGGACACCACCAACCGTTGCTAGAGGAGGGAACCTCCTGAATGCACTATCCTTATTAAGGACCACCCAATCCGATGGAGTTGGGTTCTTTCCCATTAGAACTTCCTGCCTGCTACCATAATTTCTACTGACATCATTAAGGGCCTTTTTAGCATCCACAAAAGCCTTAGCCGAAGAAATAATCAACTGCATTTTGCAAGTCCAAGGGATCATCTTGCTATGGAAAACCATCTCATTCCTCCATTTCCAGAAAATCCAACAAGTGAAACCAAAAACTAGTTTCCAATCAACATTACCTATTCAAATCTTTGAGGTCAAATTGTCTTCAATCCAGCTTGAAAGATTAGCACTAAAAAAGTTGGGATGTGAAGAACCTGCCATAAGAGAACGCCAAAATTGATTTATGGAACTACAGTCTCGAGCCATATGAAGTATAGTTTCTGGTTCACAGTTGCAAATGGGACATAAATTAGAGGAAGTCAGGTGCCGCCTCTGTCTCTCAACATTAGTCATCAAACGGTTTCTCATCAGCAACCAAAGGAAAGTTTTAATTCTTTGTGGGCCATCCCAATCCCAGCAAACATTCCAATTACACTCATTACTTTGATCTCCATCATAGGTGAGCAACTTATAGGCTGAATTTATAGAAAAAATACCAGACGGAGAAGGAAGCCAAACAATATTGTCCTTACCTAAGTCATTAACTGAAGGAAGAGAGATCAACTAGAGCAATCACCTCTTCATTTAGATAATGAACTAATAGATTTTTTGCCATCCTTCATTCATCACGAACATCTCTTTTACTGTCATCTGTGAAATTCTTTTCCAGTCTTTCGAGTTTCTAACAACAGCAGGCACATGAAAGTAGATGGGTCCTGCTTCCGACTAGTTGTCGAACCAAAATAATGATGTTGAATTACCATCATTGATTGCCCAGCATGTATGACTTCGAAAAAAAGGCCATAGGCAAGTAAGATGATGCCAAACAATTCAACTTGAGGAAGATGGGAGCACTACTGGCCAACATTTGTTTATCAATCCGTATTTTGCTTTGAAAACTTTAACCCAGAGTGAATCATCATTATTAATCGTCCGCCAGATAATTTTGAGAGGAAAGCACCTCCTTGCTTCATATATACATATCTCTCATTTTGCGTGTTATTATGCAACACTTAATTTATATTTTTCCTGTTTTCATCTTAAATTTTTTAAACAAATAATATTTGTGCATGGGATTCACCCCAACAAGACATATGTATACATGAATTGTGCATGCACAAATCCTTGCCCAACTATTCGTTTTCATGTCATTTAAAGTTTTATCTCATTTGCATTTGGTTTGTCAAGTTGTTTTTCAACTCTAACTAATTTTGTAGCCATTTTTTGAATAATCAACATATTGACTCAAACTTAATTAAGTCTTTATCATTTTTTCACCTTCTCCACAATGCCTCCGAGGGGTTTTCAATTTTGATGAATATCAATTAAGTCCAAGCAATGCTTAAACTTAGAAGTATGGAGTTTTTGTCAGCATATTAGTAGGATTATCTATAGTACCAATTTTCTTCACCACAATATTCCCAATGGCAACATCTCTAATAAAATTGTACCGAACGTCAATATACTTGGTCATTTCGTGATACATTTGGCCCTGAGTCAAATGAATAGCATTTTGACTATCACAATGGACTGCTATCACTTCTTCTATTGTAGTGAGTTCATCAAGCAAGGCTTTCAGCCAAATTGCTTCCTTAACTGCTTCTGTTAGAGCAATATACTTTACCTCTGTTGTAGATAGCATTACAATGAGTTGTAAAGATGCTTTCCAACTAATTGTACAACTTCCATGTGCAACGACATACCTAGTAATTGATCTTATTTTGTCAAGATCTCTAGCAAAATGTGAATCAACAAAGCCTTAAATATGATTCTTTGAATGTCTTAATATTTCACATGTTGTTAGCGTGGTTAACACATATATGGCTAATAGCACTGGGAGGCAATGAAATGGATTTTAATGGTCCATACCCTCACCATATCATGCATTCTGTATCTATAGACTCTTCCATCGTGGTCTCTCCTTTGCACAACTTCGATCAAACTTTTAGTCACTAGATCAGACAAGTAATCAAATCCCACTTCTTTCGCGGTCTTCGAGCCTTTGCTCTGAACAAGTCCTTCTCCAACCCACTAATGGACTAATTGTTCAGTAGTTATCTCAAAGTCTTCAGGATAAATGGAAAAACATAACAAACATTGCTTTTATTGTGTTGGAAGTTCATTATAACTCAGTTGTAAGGATGCCATTACCGAATCAATTTGTCCACCAACTGCCAATTCATGAAAGTTGTGATTAATTTCATTCCACTGGACAAGAGAATGGACTTTTGGTGCTAGTAATGCTGCTACGGTCTTGATTGCTAGAGGAAGTCCACATTTATCCAAAATTTCCTTGCCTACTTTCTTAAATCGGTCATCCGGCTTGGATTTCCCCTTGCACATCAAGAATGCGAATTTACTGAACAAACCAGCTTTCATTTCTGCTTAGAGGTTTGAGCTGATAGATTTGTGATATTCATTTCTAACCAGGTAATCTGTTAGTATGTTGTCGGCTTCATAAACTAGTTCTCTTAGGTTTGTCAAGGTTGCCTTGACAATTTGCTTCTTGCTTTTCGGGTTTTCTGTGTTAGCAAGCAAGGCCTTTGTAAGATCAAGCCTTGTCTTCATAACCTTAAATTGACTTTTGAAATCAAGTTAAAGCAGTTAGTTAGAGTAAGACCTGGTCTTCAGGAGAGAGGGTGCTGTTCATTCCATCTCCTATGCCGTCTCCCAACCAACTTCTTGCTGTCATTTCTGTTACGAGTTATTAGGCTAAGAATCACTAGTGTATGCCATGATTCTCGGATACTTAGTTATTGAATTCTTGTTATAAAATAGATATGTACGATCAGGAACTATGATGAGTTTTGCTTCAATAAAACTTTCTCTGTTATACTCTGTTTTTCAACTTGGTATCAGAGCACGATTTCTTTTCTGGGCAACACTCTTCAATCAACCTTAAACACATAACATGACTACTTCTCCTAGCTCCAGTGAACCGCAAATCATATCCAGCCTACACAATAAAAGCTTGCCAACTCACTACAATGCCATTAAACTTGATCGAACCAATTTTCTGCTGTGGGAAACCATGATCACACCGATCATTAGAGGCCACAAATAAGATGGCCATATCTTTGGCACTAAATGATGTCCACCAGAGTTCCTGCCAGAGTTTACACCAGGGAATTTAGTCAAAATTCCCAACCCTGAATATGAAGAATGGCAATCAAATGATCAATTGCTTTTGGGATGGCTTTGCAGCACTATGAGTCCAAATATAGCCTCTCAAATAATGCAGAGTTCAACGTCAAAAGAGCTATGGGATGCAGCCAAGGCACTATCAGGTGCTCAAACCAGATCCAGAGTTGTTTACTATAAGTCTGAGCTGCAGAAAACACGAAAAGGAGGAATGAGAATGGAGGAATACTTGACAAAAATGAAAGCCATTGCAGACAATCTAGCACTAGCAGGTAATCCACTCCCCTTAAATGAGTTAACTGATCAAATTTTAAGTGGACTTGATGCAGAATATACCCCAATTGTCACTCTTCTCACTGACAAGGAATCAATTTCTTGGATTGATCCGCAAACGACATTGTTGACATTTGAGAGTCGTTTAGAACAGCTTAATGCCTATCAGACGGAAGGGATTACACTAACCCAACCAACTGCAAATCTTGCTTACAACAACTCTAGTCAAGCATTCAACAGGAGCAGAGGTGCAAATCGAAGTAACTACAACAACAGAGGCAGTGCTAGAGGAAGATTTCGAGGACATGGAGGCAGGAGCAGTGGCAACAAACTTGTGTGCCAGATTTGTGATAAAGGAGGTCACACTGCTGCTATTTGTTGGAACAGATTTGATCGAAATTTTGCAGGAAGTTCAACAAATCAAAATTCAAATGCTCTTATGGCAACTGCAACTCCTGAAACCATTGAAGATCCTTCATGGTATGCTGATACAGGAGCCAGTCATCATGTGACCAACAATCCTCAAAACCTGCAACACAAGGAAGACTACACTGGTAAGAATTCTCTAATTGTTGCCAATGGAAGCAGACTTGATATTAGTCATATAGGAAACACGAAACTAGCAGCAAAGAGTAAAAATCTGTCTCTTAATCGTGTCCTATGTGTACCTAATATCACAAAGAATTTACTGAGTATATCCAGATTGGTAACTGACAATAATGTTGAGACTGTTTTTAACTCTTCTGATTGCCGTGTAAAGGACAAGTTGACAGGATCAGTGATGCTCAAAGGAAAACTTGAAGATGGACTATACAAGCTTAAAGTTGAACCTTCATCAGAGAACTCCAGTTTTCCGAAATTTAATTCCAAGTTTGTTTCTTTTTCGTCTAGTTTAGATGAGTCAATAAAACCTACTGATGTGGATGTATGGCACAAGAGATTAGGCCATCCATCAAAAAGAGTTTTATTTTAGATTTTAAAAGAAAATAACTTTTCTTCAGCAATAAATGTTGTTGCATTCTGTGATGCTTGTCAATTTGGGAAATCTCATACCTTACCGTTCAAAAATTCTCTATCTCAATCTACTCATGTGCTTGACCTAATTCATACAGATCTTTGGGGGCCAGCACCATTACTTTCATCATCAGGTTACAAATTTTATATTCATTTTATTGATGATTTCAGTAGGTTCACCTGGATTTATCCTCTTAAATCAAAAAGTGATGCAACACAGGCCTTCATTCATTTCAAAAATCTAGTTGAAAATCAGTTTGAAACCAAAATTAAACAACTTTATTCTGACTGTGGAACTGAGTACATTCCTATTGTTCAAATTGCAGAGAAATCTGGAATAATTTTCAGACATACTTGTCCTTATACCTCTGTGCAAAATGGTAGAGCCGAAAGAAAACACCGTCACATTGTTGAAATGGGTTTAACACTCTTGGCTCAAGCTCAATTGCCATTAAAATACTGGTGGCAAGCTTTTGAAAGTGCTGTCTACTTGATTAATTGATTGCCAACACCTGTTCTTCATAATAAATCACCAATGCAGAAACTCTTTAACAAAAATCCTGATTACTCTTCTTTGAAAATTTTTTGTTGTAGCTGTTTTCCGTGTCTCAGGCCATATCAAAGCCATAAATTTCAGTTTCACTCTACTAAATGTGTTTTTCTAGGTTATAGTGAGCTCTTTAAAGGATATAGATGTCTTAGTTCCACGGGAAGAATTTATATCTCAAGACATGTGGTGTTCAATGAAAAAGAATTCCCTTTTTTTACTGGATTTCTCAATATCAAAACTGCTCCAACCCCAATTGTAATAACTTCACCTTCGTCATGGCACATTCTACCAAATCCTTTTAATGCAGGTACAACAGCTCCTCGTATAGTTCATCAGCAAGTCTCTCCAGCAGTGACACCTAATTCTGAAAGCTCAAATTTGCATACATCAGAAGGATTAAACTCGGTTGAAACTAATGCCAGTTCTGACAATGCCAATCAAGCCAGCTCCACCAATATGTCCACCAGTGAATCATCAGAACACAGCTCAAATCTGCAACAAAATGATCATCCAATGATTACAAGGGGGAAGAGTGGTATTTTTAAACCGAAAGTGCCTTTCACAGGTGTAGTAACCACAGCTGATTCCTCTAACATTATTGAACCTCAATCAGTTTCAGTAGCCTTGCAGGACATCAACTGGAGAAAAGCTATGCAAGCTGAATATCAAGCCTTAATTCAAAATAAAACTTGGCATTTAGTTTCTCCTTCTCCTAAACACTCAGTAGTGGGCAGCAAGTGGGTTTTCAAGCTCAAGTACGCTCCAAACGGACAGATTGATCGTTACAAAGCAAGGCTCGTTGCTAAAGGATTCCATCAAACCCCTGGAGTTGATTATTTTGAGACCTTCAGTCCCGTGATCAAACCAACCACAATAAGGATCATTTTGACTCTTGCTGTCTCTAAAGGATGGGTGGTAAGGCAACTGGATATAAACAATGCTTTTTTGAATGGTTTACTGGCAGAAGATGTCTATATGATGCAACCAGAGGGGTTTGTTGATCCTGACAAACCACATTTCGTGTGTAAACTTGATAAGGCTATCTATGGTCTTAAACAAGCACCTCGGGCCTGGTTTGATAGGTTGAAAAATACACTAATTGAATGGGGTTTCACTCATTCGAAATGTGATACATCTCTCTTCTTTTACAAATCACATGACACAGTTTTGTTCATTCTTATCTATGTTGATGATATTCTGGTCACAGGGAATAATAAATATCTTGTTCAAGCCTTCATTCACAGGTTGAATGAGATCTTTGCTCTCAAAGATATGGGGTCTCTTCATCATTTTCTCGGTATTGAAGTTCAAAGAGATGAGACTGGCATGTATCTCACACAGTCCAGATACATCACAGAGTTGCTTCAGAAAACTGAAATGGAAAGTGCAAAGGCATGTTCAACACCACTTACCACGGGAAAAACACTGTCCAAACAAGAAGGTGAAGTTATGAAGAATCCAACCTCCTACAGACAGATTATAGGAGCTCTTCAATATCTCACTCATACTCGACCAGACATAGCTTTTGCTGTGAACAAGTTAAGTCAATTTCTGCAACAACCAACCGTGGTGCACTTGGCAAGCAGTAAAAAGAGTGCTTCATTATCTAAGAGGGACTGCTTCTCTTGGTTTACACATTAAGTATGATGACAGGCTTTGCTTAAGTGGTTTTTCTGATGCTGATTGGGCAAGCTGTCCAGATGATCGAAGGTCAGTAGCTGGATACTGTGTGTATCTTGGCGATACTTTAGTCTCATGGTCTTCCAAAAAGCAACATGTAGTAGCCAGGTCAAGCACTAAATCAGAGTACAGGGCTCTGGCTAACCTTGCTGCAGAAATGGTATGGATTACTTCACTCCTCAAGGAATTTTCTTTTCCTCTTCGTTTCAGACCAATTGTTTGGGTTGACAATCTCAGTGCAGCTGCTCTTGCTTCCAATCCAGTACATCATGCTCGAACAAAACACATTGAAATTGATGTGCATTTTGTCAGAGATATGGTGTTAAGAAAAGACCTTGAAATTCGTTATGTTCCATCTCATGATCAGTTGGCAGACTGTCTTACAAAGGGTTTGTCAAGCTCTCGGTTTCATTTTCTACTAGACAAACTTGGTGTGGTTGAATCACCCCTTCGTTTGAGGGGGAGAGTTAAAGCAGTTAGTTAGAGTAAGACCTGGTCTTCAGGAGAGAGGGTGTTGTTCATTCCATCTCCTATGCCGTCTCCCAACCAACTTCTTGCTGTCATTTCTGTTACGAGTTATTAGGCTAAGAATCACTAGTGTATGCCATGATTCTCGGATACTTAGTTATTGAATTCTTGTTATAAAATAGATATGTACAATCAGGAACTATGATGAGTTTTGCTTCAATAAAACTTTCTCTATTATACTCTGTTTTTCAACTAATCAATTGCGAAGTGGGCTTGATCTTGTAGAGTTTTGAATACTTTGATGTGCTAGGATTTGGATCATGGCATCTACGATTGCCATCTCGTTTCGAAATCTAACTGTCACATTCAAAATCAAGGATTATTGTTGCTACCTAACTTGGTAAATCACAAGCCTGGAACTCCTCCGATCATCCAAAAAAAAGAGAGAGAGAAAGCGTCAATGGAAAGGGCTTACTAATTAAGTTCATTACTTGGCGTCCTTTGTTCAACAAGGAAATCTTAGTCTTGCAAGAAAGTACAATTTTGAAATACTATCACCAAGAACAGATAAATAAGCTACAGAGACAGTGTTAGGAAAATAAAATAAATAAGACAAAAGGTAAAAAGAAATAAAAACATGGAATTAGGGATACCTGAAACTCAGCATTCAGGAAGATAGAAAGAGAAATCTGACAACGTTGAACAGTGTGATCAGTATATAGCAGAATTACTTCAGTGAGAAATGTACTGATGTGGTCATAGTATAGCAGAATTACTCCTGTGAGAAATGCACTAATTACACAATTAACAAGCTTTTATTTTGTATTTTTTTAAAATTAATCAAGATTCCAGATTGGAATAGAATAAAACCAAAATGGGAGCCACCATTTTCTTTTTCCAGCGTGCAGTGGATGATCAAAGCTTGATAAAATTAAAAGTCTATATTATTTATTTATTTATTCCTTTTCCAAAAGGTTGGAGATGATATGTAAATCACATTATTAAAGGGCATGTGGATGAGTAAAAAGTTGATTCCCTCGGGATATAGACAGTGATAATTTAGACTACATTGTCCATAGGTAAACATGGTTGCTACTGAAGAATTTTAGTTAAAACAATTACTAGTAATTGTTGTTCGAGATATAAAATTTTGAATACGTCACTTGCCAATTCTTCCGTGCTGGATTTTCTTGAAAAATGCTTTTACAATAATACTTGTAAATCAGCATTGCCAGTTCCCTTTTCTTTTTGAATGAATTGTCTCATTGGATTTTACACTCTTCCATCTGTCCATTGTTGATATCTTTTGTTGTTATACAGCACAAATCAGTGATTGTTTTTTTTTTTTTATTATAAGCCAAGAGGATATCATTAAAGAAGGCTAGCAAACAAGCCAGTGGAGCAACATTACATCAGAGTACCAGCAGACCACAACAAACAAAGCCCAGGCTCATAAAAAATACAACTGCAAGTGGACAAAAACTACAGAAAACCACAAAACCAGCCGTGCTAAAATAAAAGACAAAAGCCAGCAGGGTGAAAAGACACAGCAGCCCTCTTATGATCAAAACCACAAAATCAGCAGGCTGTAGAAAACACAGCAACCCCGAACTTGTATACAACTATCAGGTCCTCAAGAAAACAATCCAGTATTTGAATTCCAAAAAAGCAGTAGATCAGAACTTCATTGAAGAATTGCAGAACTCATCCCAGGAAATATTTGGCTGATGACAGTTTCATCTAGTGGTACAACCACCAAACCTCAACCATAAGCAAAGTCCCGCAAGGAGATCCAATATCCTGTATTGTATAAACCCCAGCAATTTAATAAAGCAAAATAAGCAGAGCATCAGCAGTTAAGAGAACAGAGCAGTCCTGCATAATGACGTTCTTGTGCTAATACCAGAGTATACCTCTGATGCCATAGAAACAAAATTGCAGCTACACTATGAAAACCAATCATACTGAAAACACAAAAATTCCTGCTCCCAACCAATAAAGTTTTGGTCTTTGGCTATCATCCACAGTATTTGTTAACCCCACAAAAGACTTCAATCAATCCATAGAGCTGGACTAAAGCCAGGCAATAAGGTCTTGGGGCCTTGCAACCCCAGTTTTTGCTGAACTGTCAGCAACTTGATTACAAGAACGAGGTTTCTGCTGGAAGGAATAAGAACTGATGAGAGCAAGTTTGTTCTCAATACAATTAATTTTTTAGGATGGACTTTATTTTGTGCAAAGTTAGAACAGTACAATATCAAAGATAATACAGGAAAAAGAGCATATATATAAGCGAAGCACATTGTTGTGGCAAAGAAGTCATAAAATAGAATCCGAACAACATATAGCTTTAACTTAATAAATAACTTTACTCTTTAATGGGGAGAAGAAGGAGAAAGGGATAAGAATATGTTATGTACTGGCATAGTGCATAATGACAAATCTTTTTTTTTTTTTAAAAAAAGAAAAAAAAAAAACATTCACATCCTGGTCTAAACAAGCTCTATTACATGGTCATGGTTACTCTGAAATCAACACGAAAGTAACGCAAAGAGTAGGCGCACAGCATCTGTTTATGCAAAAAATAAGAAACCGAAACATGCTGAATAGTGAATACATGTCCATCTGTGGACAGATCCCTCCATATAAACTCCACAATGTGCTTAGGAAGCATGGACTTTGGATATCTGCTCCAATGTTTTTTCACCTGAAAGTACACTCACTACTTCAGACATTGTGGGCCTCAGAGCAGCAGTTGGATGGATGCACATAATCGCCAAGTTCAAGACTGTGAAGGCTACTTTTCGATCATAATTTTCCATCTTTCTGTCAACCAACTCATAAATCCTTCTATGTGCATGTGCAATTCGAGCCTGCAATCACACAGTAAGTGCTATAAATCAAAGCCCGGGTACGATGATGATCACTAAAAGATGGCATGATTTAAGGGTGAGATGGGATAGCATGACTTCTTTAAAAGATCTCAAATTGGAGTCGTGCAGCGTTTTTAAATGTTTGGAATGAGAGATTCTATGAGCTTGCCCGATATGAATCCAAATTAATGAAAAAAATTGCATAATTTAATAAGGATTAATTACACTAATATTTTAATTTAGTTTCCAAGCTAAAAAACTTACAATTTGACACCCAAAATTTTAGTTATATTTTATATAAGAAAAAGGAGTATTATGTTAGTTTTAGACAGATTGAACACAAAATCTCTTGTTAAACATATAACTAAAAGCTGGGTTTTAAATTGTTAGATTTTTTTTAATTTGGAAACTAAATTGAAAAGCATGTGAAAATTTAGGTGTAAATTTAAATTCATTTCTAACTTACATCATCAATGAGATAAGCAGCTTCCTGGTTGGGTTTATTTTCAATAGCAGTTCTCCCACTAAATACTTCAAGTGCCACCACCCCATAGCTATAAACATCAGCTTTTTCTGAGATGGGTCGTCCCATTGCATACTCGGGTGCAATATATACTCTATAACCAGAAAGTATTGGTTGGTTAGTCCTGAATACATCAAGAACTGATAATGATCACAATAATAAATTACCTTGCTGCTCCTGCTTTGATCGTGCTAAATGGATCTTCCTCATTATAAAGCCTTGCCCATTCAAAATCAGTCAACTTAGCAGTGTAGTTCTCATCAAGCAAAATATTGCTGGCTTTTAAATTTCCGTGTAAAATCTTGGATGCATTTTCTTCATGCAGATACTTCAGTGCTTTAGCTAATCCCAGACAGATTTCGGATCTAACTTTCCAATCAAGTACAATTGTGGAGCTTGGATCTGCATGCATTAATATGAAAATTGGTGAATTAATTAAGCTCAAAATGACATCCTAAATAGGAGTAGGACAAGTATTACCTAATAAGGCTTTATGAATCGAGCCATTCTCCATGTGCTCGTAAATTAGCAGATGCAGCTCTTTTTTAGAATATCCATCAAACAACTGAATGAGGTTCTCATGTTTCAAAGATTTCAGGTTAAATATTTCCCCTTTTAATAATTCAATTTTGAGCTTATCTTGCATTGAATCTGGAGAGATCTTCTTTACTGCTAATTTGATCTTATGATTATTATCTGAGAGGTCAGCCTGCATTCACTTAGAGAGACAATATTGATTTTAATGTTTTATCATTATATATAAATAAAATAAAACCATTAATTGATCGATGATGCCAATAAGTAAGAAACTTGACCAAATACACCATGCCAAAACGTCCTCCACCAATCTCCGTTTTGGGGCTGAAATTTCGCGTAGCATCTATGATTTGTTGAAGACTGAAACGTCTGCCTTGAACCTCTATATGTACTTCTGTTTGATTGTAGAGACAGGAAACAAGTGAATCAATTATTGAAAGCGAAAATGGATCAAGCCAATAACACAGTGTCATGTTGGATAAAACTGTTGAAAGGAACAGGGGTTATCATTCACATGTAGAACTCTATCATTGGCTTGCCTCATAAAATGATGACTCACGGATAAAGTTTAGGCAAGAGTTTTTGTAAGGAAGTTGTACATACTTTGCAATTCTGTATTTCCTAGCCAACCCATTTTCCATAGGAAGGCCAACAGAAGTAGTGGAGCTAAAGCAGAACCTACTGCGATCCCTACTATTTGAGTAGTAGATAGTCTGTTCCCTGAAGATTTGAATTCTGTACATAAAACAGGTAGGAGTTAGAGAGAGATTATATTAGAAGATGGTAGAGAAATTAGATAAAAATAAATAAATAAATAATTACTTGTCACAGAAATGGCTGAGACAAGTGGTCCATTGAGAGTCGGCAGAAGATAGTAGGATGATCCCTTGCCCGCCCAGAAAAACTTGATCTCCAATGAACTATTATCAACATTAATCGTGAAATTCCTTGACACAAGTAAATTAGGCCCCCCAGCCTCTTTCTTTATGTTAAAATCCGCTAGCTTTTTCTCCCCCTGCAATGCAAGTCAAGAAAATTAAGTTCCTTGAATGATCACAATAAAACTAGCTAGTTCAATTAACAAAAATTAATTATACCTGAATATAAACATCGAAAACACGTTTTAAGTTGCTACTAGAATCTTCATCTTTTGCAAAAACGATTTCAGCAAACTTAAGTGTTACATTGTATTTGCCTTTGCGCAAACAGAAACCATAATATGTGAGAGAGGTTGGGCATAGACGGGCAGTGTCCTCCACATAGTTATCTGAAACTCCACACGTCTTGTTTTTTATGTAAGCACTTGAATTTTCAGGAATATCGAAGAAGTTTCCAGAACAAGTATAGGCCCATCTTTGTCCTTTGCTTATATACCACTTTCTCTTTGAAGTATCTTCATCATAGTCAGTATTCTTCCCACCACCACAATTTATAAACAAGTTATCGCCTACAACAAACAATCAGGTTTTTATTCAAAAGAATTGGAGGTTAACATTTATTATCTTCGATTCGGCACTTACGCTTTGAATTACATGGCACATTAAACGGAAGCGTATAATTTCTGAAAACAAGCAAATTTGTTAGACCATGCTCAGGATATTCTAAGGCCAAAAATGATGCAAAACTCAATAGTTAAAAAGAAAGAATGATTACATGATTGGCATTGATGCATTGTAGTTTTTTGAATTCATGGGTGAAGGAATTTGGAAATTGTTGTATGATAGATCACTGGAATATATACAATTAGTTAGTGCAGCCAAAAGCTTAAGTTTAATGAGATAAGCTAAAGATTATTTATAAATATACGTTTGATTATCCTTCTCATTAATCCAGGAAGGGATTTGCCCCTCAAGCCTATTTCTTGTCAGAAGCCTGAGCAAAATGAAACATAAAGAATCTTTTAATAATGATTGGCAAATTAAATAAATGAAATTGAAAAAGTTCAATTTGTCCAATACAGTGTGTCAACATTTCGTAATGAATCTGGGAGTGAACCAGTTAAACTGTTAAAGCTTAAATCCCTGCAGCATAAAAATCAGAAAAGTTATCATCTAATTAATTGTTGTGCTTGAATATATATATATATATATATATATATATATATATATATATATATATATTGTTCCCTATGAACAGAAGAACTTATTACAAGTATCCTAAATTCGTCCATTGACCAATGTAGTTGGGGATATGGCCATTGATGGAGCAATTTCTCAGTATCCTGCAGACATAATTATCAGAAGATGGAAACCATGTCCTTTTTGAAAATCATTTATTGGAAATATAAAGCTTCTAAGATTAATTTACAGCAATGGATAGAACGCTCACAATCTTTCAATATTTGTCAGATTTGCCTGTTTTGGAAATTGAAAATCTTCAGTACTGCTGTTTACGTCACTGACTTCTCTGCAAAAAAGTAAACAATATATATATATATATACACCTTCAAAAATGGCAAAAAAAAAATACTTATAAAATGCAGCAGATCAGGAGAGGGAAATTTGAAGTTACAGTAATCGAAGATTTGACATTTGAAAAATTTCAAGAGGAAGATTCCCTTCAAAATTATTTCCCGTGAGATACCTGCAAATAACTAATTAGAAAATGCCTAAAAATCCGAAACCTTAACTGTTTGAAGACAAGTTCTTACAGCTCACTGAGATTTTTCCAATTTGAAAAGTTAGGAATCGCACCGCTTAAACTGTTTCCGGCAACACTACTGCATTCCACATCAATAAACATAGCAATTTACTCCCTCTCTTATTTCAGAACAGGCATCACCATAAACAAAATCAACTTAAATTATGAATTCTTTGTCTAAACTTTTAGTAATTTTAATTAAATTAATTGCAATTATTTAAAAAATAATAAATTAAATTTATTGCTGCGATAACATTTTGTTAATAATCTTTATGGCCTACTAAGAAAACTGAAATAAGGAGAGGAAGGAGACAACGGAACAGAGGAATGAGAATTCTTGTAATATTTTCGACCCAAAATTAGAGAAAACAGTTGAATTGAAAGAAATGAAGATTATGGTTTCAACTTTCAATTGAAAATAAATAAATAAATCATAAGGTTTTAATTACTAACCTTTGGTTAGGGTTGAAAGTTCATATGGTAAATATTTAAAATAATTCATGATATTTATCCATACAAATTATTGGATTTTCTAATTACATTTTCGGGTAGAGGGAGGGATTTGAAACTTAATCAATTGAAAAAATAACAAATTTTTTTACCGTTTAAATTACAAATTATTTTCTAAATTATTGGTTCCTTACCGGTGTGTGTTTATTCTGAACATATAAATAGATAAACTAAAATCGCATTTGCAAAGAGCTAGTACATATAATATGGATCAAGGCAAAAGACAGAGAAGAAAAGGAAGGTTTGCACTTACAACATTTTCATCTGAAGAAGTGACAGATATATATATATATATATATATATATATATATATATATATATATATATATATATATATATATATATATATATTTAAAAAATGCACACCGGTGCAGTTAACCACCAATTTCTTGAAAGGCCAAACCATAACCTTAACCATTATTTTAAAAATTTATAATGTAAAAAATTAGTTCATAAAAGTTAGTTTGGTTTCTGCAAAATCGATTCAGTTTTATATCGATTTTACAGTTAACCATTAAATCAGTTTTTTTTACACACTTCTTCTCTCCAAGTTTTTTATTATAGCAACAGTACCAAAACCACATAGTTTGGATCAAGACTCACAATTTTTTCTCAATGTAAATATATATATATGGTTAGGGTTGAAAGTTCATAATGGTAAATATTTGAAATAATTCATGATATTTATCCATACAAATTATTGGATTTTATAATGACATTTTTGCGTAGAGGAGGGATTTAAACCTTAATCAATTCAAAAAATAACAAATTTTTTAACCAGTTAAATTATAAATTATTTTCTAAATTATTGGTTCCTTAGTTACACCGGTGTATATTTTTTCTGAACATATAAATAGATAAATTAAAATTGCGTTTGCAAAGAGCTAGTACATGTAATATAGATCCATGCAAGAGAGAGGGAAGAAAAGGAAGGTTTGCACTTACAACGTTACCATATGAAGAAGTTGAAGATA
Organism: Excoecaria agallocha; assembly: GCA_037975025.1. Classification (NCBI taxonomy): domain Eukaryota; kingdom Viridiplantae; phylum Streptophyta; class Magnoliopsida; order Malpighiales; family Euphorbiaceae; genus Excoecaria; species Excoecaria agallocha. The sequence goes on along the minus strand of JBBPFJ010000023.1, from coordinate 364,523 downwards.
AGTCTTGGGCAAATTTCCAGTCAAATTGTTGGGTCCCAACCAACTACAACAACAACAATAACTGATCCTTAGTAGTACAAAGAATTAAGTTACTATTGTTTTGTTTAATTACGCTAAAACAAAACTTACAGATCTGTGAGATTGGTCAAATATCTGAGTTCGCTTGGAAGAGTACCATTGAGTTCATTTTCTCCAAGATCCCTAATTAATTAAAGCAGTATAATATAGTGAATAAAGCAAAATGTAAATATGTGCAAATCAAGAAGAAAGTTGAGTTTGAATTATATATATACATGAACTCCAGATTAGAGAGTTTGCCCAATTCTTTAGGAATTTCACCTGATAATCTATTAAAAGACAAATCCCTGAAAAAGTTACACAATTAGTGAGAATAAACTCGAGGAAGGAAATATATATATATATATATATATTACTTGCTTTCTTTTTTTTGGCAGAATTAATTATTTGCTATAACTGTACTTATTGAGAATACTGCTACTCTCAGCATTCCAAATTATCTGTTCATTGAGGGAATTTCACTAGGATTAAGAAAATAATTGGAAATAATTAATAGGGCTAATATATAACTAAAATGCCCTTTAAAAAAACACTCAACTTTATTTAATTGTATATAGGTATTTAAATAATCCTTGGAGTAAAATTTTGTTTTTCGTAAAAACAAAAAAACGAATGCAATAATTATTTTTAAACAGAAGTCTAAGCACCACATAGGAAAATTACAAGTCATTAACTAATGGGATAAGGTGTGATTTTATCCTCATATATATTATGCTAAATAGGGTGATTTTATCCTATACTTTTTTTTAGCATTTTTTACCCTCCAACTTATACAAATGGTGCATTTTTGCCTTTTTTGCAAAAATAATTTTATCTAAATCTTATAAAATTATCTGGATTAGCAAAATAAATGTCATTGTCACTTACTTTCAATTAAGGCGGGGAAAACATCAAAAAATATTAAAACTAAAGCCAAATTGATTTATATGTTTAACTAGTAGGATTTGATGATGCAAACTTTAATTTGTAAGAAGGATAACACTTCAACTTGTCTCCAATATTCACTTTGATATTCATACTCCATAAATAACCTATTGAACCCCTATAATAGAACGACTTGAGCGCGTTAAACTCTCTCTTTCCCGTATCCCCTCGTTTTCTCTATCTCTTTATTCTTCTTTTTTATTTCCTTATGAAGGAGAAGAACAAAAGCAAATCCAAGAAATAATTAATTGGGAAAATTTCACAATTCCTCATCCTAAAATGCCACGACAAAAATGAAGTAGTTGAAAAGAAAAAAATGGATTCAATTTGATATATCAATCTAATGAAGCCATGACCATATATCACATACATTCAGAAGATTGCAAAACAAGATCGCAACAAGAACGCATTGAATTATTATCTCATTCATAAAAAAGAAGCAAACCCAATTCAATTCATCTCTAATTCCACATGATTACCACAAGAAAAACCGAATATTTACACAATTAAAATAGAAATAGAAATATAATTGATTTGATCATAAAGTACAACAACAATCCTCTATGATTAGAATCGCAAGAATGCAATCTAACAAGATACCGATATCCCTTGGTCACTGGAAATTCCCATGTCATGTTTGAATTAACAATTGCAGCATTTTTGCTTGTACTTACTCCAGCAATGCCATAAAACAAAATTAAGGCCAACTTCCCTGCCCTCCATTTGGTACGTAATTCAACCACTAAAATACATCTTATTGCTTGACAATTTATTTGATTCAAAGAATCTTTTAGGCCCTAAAGCATACCCTAGTAGGATTAGTAGGTAGTGTAAGAATAGGTTAAAAGAGTTCCAGTGTGAAAAAATCATTAATCATCCAATCGGGACATAATCGGTATTAATGTAAAAGTGAAGGGTAATTTCGTAAATTGTCAAATTGGGGTAAATGTGCATTGTTAGAGAAGATATGAGGACTTGATTGAAATTTACATTATAAATTACATGCCAAATGCAAGAACTTAGGGAAGAGGAGGGAGTAAAGTATAAGTTTACAGTGGCCAAACAAACAAGTGACCCAATTAAAGACATGCATGTGTTTCTTTCTATATAGGTAAAGAAAAAGCAAGAAAAAAGAAAGGAAAATCTGCCCTTTTTTTAATGAGTTGGCCTACCACCTTATGGCCAAGAATTTCCAGCCATTTTCCTTTTCTTCCTACCACTTCTTACTCATAAATTTCACCTATAAAGGGCTTGTGTATTTTAGTTTATTCTCTAGCATACTAAGGTGAGTAATACATGGTTTTGAATATGAAAAGGGGCTATTTTCTCTTTCATTCTTTACTTAGAATATGTATTTGTTATCTTTGGATAGTAATTGAGTGATATCTCATGGTAGTTATTGGAGAAAATAACAAAAACAAAGGGAAAGAGAAAGAGGAATTCTAAAGGAGCAAATTTGGATCAATTTTGGATGTATGGCAGTTCCTACTTTATTTGCATGTATTCAAGTTGATCTAGGGTAATAAATGCATTATAAAAGAACTATATTTGATGTTAGAGTTCATAGATGATGAATAAATGCATGAAAGGAGTGATTTGTCTTAAATGATGACATAGTGAAAATCTACCTTAAGGTTCACTTGAACCAGTTTTAGTGTAGAGGCTATAAATCTTTCTGTGGATGTCTAAATGAGGTGATTCCAATTGAGAATGAAATTTAAGACATATATCGACAACTTTGTAGGAGATATGGAAACTTGAATCTATCCTTAAAATTCTTGAAATTTAGCTTGAAATTGAATGATCTCTGCTACCATGTCATCTAAAATAGTCTTCACTATTTTATTAATATCTTGCGATTTAGAAGTCCAAATGGAGTGCTTTTTAATTTTTTGGAAACTAGAGATATAAGAGAACAACTTTGTAGAGGACCACTTTACTTGAAAATGTCATTTAATAGGCCTAAAACAACATATAAATTGAACCTGGGAATCTTAGTTCAGGATTTCTTGAGGCAGAATGATGGTCACGGTCACAACTAATCAATTACCACCGTGAACCCCTTCTAGAACTAACTCTGCACCTACCTTATGGCTGCAACCAATTAGTTGCCATTGTGACCCTCCCCTATTTTCTCTTATACTTGATTTTTAGGCCCCGAATTGTCACCGAAACTTACCCCCGAACTTTCTCTAATACTTTTAAAGTATTTTAGAGTATTTTAGACATAAAAATAGGGGCACAATATGACATGAAATGTATATAACACGTGCTGAAATGTTGAAATAAATGAATATGAATGAATATAAATATTTGTATGCATAGTGTTACATGTCATATGATAATTGATAATAAGTTGAAGTGTATCTTAAGTGTGATTGACCATGAATTGTATAGTGATATTGCTGCATGTTCTATTGTGTGTAATGACTCTATGATCTTAAATGTATCAAATGTGATATCTTTGAGTGATTAAAGATTATTTATAAGCCTGAATTTCGCATAGTAATGGATAGATAGGTATGCTTATAAGGGAATAGTGATTGTAGCTGCTGGTGTTGTCAACGAAAGGTATCTAGTGTTTCGATACCTATTGGTATCAAGTGACTCGAGATAATTATGTCTCAAGTATTTGATACTGCTTGTCAGTATCTAGTGTTTATACCTGTTATCCACCATTAATGGGAATTCAGGCAATAAAAGTGATTGAATTGACAGTTATTGATGAGTAATTAATAGTGTAAAAGCCTTGTTGTCTTAATGTAATGCTAGTGTCTCTTAGTAATATTGTCAGTGTGATTGATACATGATAGTGTAATTCTCTTTAATGCATGGAACTGTTATTATAAGTGTATGTGTATTATGATATGATAATGCATGCTATTACCATATATTCATTAGCATATTATATTGTTTGCATTTGATAATTTGTTAAGAAGTCAGTTATATTGTTTTACTCCCCACTGAGCCATTGCTCAATACGAGTATTCTTTTCGTGTAGGTACACAGGTGTAAACTAGAAGTGTCAGTTTTCAAGTCAACATCTACAGGCCACTAGGGATAAAGCTTAAAGACTATTTTGGTATATGGTTATTTTTGTATTGTAAAATGTAAATGATATGTAATGTATGTAATGAACAAGTGTTGTAAATACTTTATAAACATCCTAAGTTAATATATATGTTTGTACATATTACAAAATGAGAACTTGTATGTAACTAAGTAGAATAATTCTACACATAAAAAAGCATGATTATAAAGGTATAATGAACTTGTAATTGAAAGATAATTTAACAGGATAAGTTTATTGAGATTGGCAACGCTCTTATATTCCTTCTAGGGGTATAAAGGTGTTACAATTTAATTGGTATAAGAGCATATGTTTAGGCGGTTATAAATGATAAGATGTTAGAGAATAGATTAGACATGTGTGTCTATGTAGTGTTGTGGCTTTAATACAGATGTTGTCTTATGTAGAGTAAAGATGGAATTGGATCCTAGTGAAAATGTGGGTGAGACGACTGAAAGTGTAAATCCAGTGCATGATAACCCTTTTGCACCTGAGCGACCACCTCCAGTAAGAGGTTTAGCTCTACCTCCGAATAATCCAATGTTAGTGCAAAGGCTAATGTAGATAATAGATAGGCTGACTGCTCCAAAGGCTCTTACTGATTTTATTAAAAAAAGAGAAGCGAAAGAGTTTATGGGTACATCAGTAGATAAGTCAGATGTAGCTGAATTCTGGTTGGAGAAATTAAATAAAATATTACAAGAGATTAATTGTCCACAGGATTAAAAAGTTACATTTGCAGTGTCCCTCTGAAATCCTCAGCGACCTGTTAAACTAACATGGGACTTTTTCATCCAAGAATTTAAGAAGAGATATATTAATAAAGCCTATAAGAAGCCAAGTGGAAGTAGTTTATGAGCCTATAGCAAAAGAATTTGACAGTGGCTGAATACAAGAAGAAATTCAGCCAACTCAGTAAGTACGTAACCAATACATTGATGACTAAAGACTTTAAATGTAAGCAATTTGAAGATGGTTTGAATGAAACCATTTGAGGATGGTTGGTACCAGTAACTGCCATACAAAAAGTGAATTATTATCAGTTATTAAGGCTAACTTAAAAGTGAAAGAAATTAAACAAGTAAAGCAAAAGAAAGAACAAAAGAGAAAAGTGCAATATAGTAGAATAAGTGGTAGTAAGAAGGCTCGTGAGGCACAAGGTAAACAAGTTACCAGAGTTCAGCTTAGAAGCCAGCTTCGGTGGTTAATGCTACATCACCATCTAATAGAGACAGAACTCCACCAACATGTGAGCATTGTTAAAAGAAACATTTGGGTGTGTGTAGGAAGCTCACTGGAGCTTGCTTCAAGTGTGGCAGCATAGAACACATGCTAGCTAATTGCCCCCAAACCCATGAAAGTCTAGCCTCACAAGTGAATAAAGGCAACGTCAAGGTTTCTAAAACTGGTAGAGGTAGAGAAAGTCAAGGTAAAAAGGGTTAAGTATCATCTGAGATAGTAAAGAAACCTACAGCTTTTGACACTCTGGTTCCAGTGTATGCTATGATTGGAGAGAACAAGGATAGCCCAACAAGTCTACCTGGTATGTTTTATCTAATGGTAATTTCTATATGATATTATTGCTTAAAGACAGTGCATTGGTATACTAATTAATGAGAAGAATTTCGAGGACGAAATTCTTTTAAAGAGGAGAAAAATATGAGGCCCCAAAGCATATCCTAGTAGGATTAGTATGTAGTGGAAGAATAGGTTGAAAGAGTTCCAGTGTGAAAGAATCATTAATCATGTAATCAGGACGTAATCGATACTAATGTAAAAGTGAAGAGTAATTCCGTAAATTGTCAAATTGGGGTAAATGTGCATTGTTAGGAAAGAAATGAGGACTTAATTAAAATTTACATTATAAATTACATGCCAAATGCGAGAACTTACGGAAGATGAGGGAGTAAAGTATAAGTTTACAATGGCCAAACAAGTGACCCAATTAGAGGTATGCATGTATCTCTTTCTAGAAAGGTAAAGAAAAAGCAAAACAAAAAAGAAAGGAAAATCTGCCCTTTTTTTAATGAGTTGGCCGACCACTTTTGGCCAAGAATTTTCAGCCATTTTCCTCTTCTTCCTACCACTTTTTACTCCTAAATTTCACTTAAAGAGGGCTTGTGTATTTTAGTTAATTCTCTAGCATACTAAGGTGGGTAATACATGGTTTTAAATATGAAAAGAGGCTTTGTTCTCCCTTATTCTTTATTTAGAATATGTATTTGTTATCTTTGGATAGTAATTGAGTGATATCTCATGGTAGTTATTGGAGAAAATAATAAGAAAAAAGGGAAGGAGAAAGAGGAATTCTAAAGGAGCAAATTTAGATTAATTTTGGATGTATGGGAGTTCCTATTTTATTTACATGTATTCAAGTTGATCTAGAGTCATAAATGCATTGTAAAAGAACTATATTTGATGTTAGAGTTCATAGATGATTAATAAATACTTTAAAGGAGTGATTTGTGTCTTAAAAGATGACATAGTAAAAATCTATCTTGAGGTTCACTTGAACTAATTTTAGTTTAGAGGCTATAAATCTTTCTGTAGATGTCTAAATGAGGTAATTCCAATTGGAAATGAAATATAAGACACATATCTACAACTTTGTAAATACATGAAAACTTGAATATTTCTTTAAATTTCTTGAAATTTAGCTTGAAGTTGAATGATCTCTACTGCCATATCATCTAAAATAATCTGCACTATTTTATTAATATCTTGAGATTTAGAAGTCCAAATGGAGTGATTAAGAAGACTAAGCACTACTTAGGAAAGTTACAAGTCATTAACTAATCCGATAAGGTGTGATTTTATCCTCATACTATGCTAAATAGGGTGATTTTATCCTATACTTTTTTTTAGCATTTTTTACCCTCCAACTTATGCAAATGGTGCATTTTTGCCTTTTTTGCAAAAATAATTTTATCTAAATCTTATAAAATTATCTAGATTAGCAAAATAAATGTCATTTTTACTTACTTTCAATTAGAATTGAGAAAAAATAAAAAAATAATTAAATCGGTAATTAAAACTAAATCCAAATTGATTTATATGTTTAACTAATAAGATCTGATAATGCAAACTTCAATTTTTAAAAAGGATAAACCCATCTGTAGACACTTCAACTTGTCTCCAATATTCATTTTGACACTCATATTCCATAAATAACCTATTGAACCCCTATATTAGCCACATCGGATATTAATAAACACAACTTGCTGACTTGGCAAGGTGTGTAATACTCACAACAACTTGAGTGTGTGAAACTCTCTCTTTCCCCCTTTTTTTGATAAGCTAGAGAATATTATTGATGAAGGATAATTACCAGTAAGCCAAGAATGCTTTAAGGAAAAGAGAACTAGATAGATCCCCAGTACAAAAAAATATAACTCATCCTAATTCGAGCTGTAAACAACAACTAATCCAACAAGAATACAAGAATGCATACCCAAGCCTAAACCATTACTGACAGAACAATAAATTTGATAGTGTCAAATGGTGCCTTGATTGGTGCCTTGAATTTTGCCTTTAGATTTGTTCTTTGTCAAATAAACACTAGTGCCGCAAGTGTTGAAGGCCGCCATACGTCTAATTTTCAATGCCACCGAAATTAACATTGAATTTGGTGGCACAATGTATGCCTATAAAAGGAGAGCTTTCCTTGGCATTTTAGAGCATCAGAGAAATAGAGAGAGCAATATAGATCTCTCATTTTGTGTGTTATGCAACACTTAAGAGAATTTCTTTTAGGAATTTTAGTGATACTCTTGTGTTGTATATTTGTGAGTCTATTGGGTGTAATTGGGTTTTGGGTTGAGAGTTACTCTACTTGTAATATTGTTTATTCCATAGTAAATTTATTGCTCCCCTTCTTCCGTTGACGTAGGCACATTGCTGAACTACGTAAATTTTGTGTTTTATTTTTCTTATACTTTGGTTATTTCTTTATTGTTGTCATTAAAATTACTGTCAAAATAGTCCATCAATCCTAACAAATTGGTATAAGAGCCAAGGTTCTTTCTTAATATGCTCTATGGTTGCAGTATAGACTAATCTTCCACATCATAAAAGATTTTCCTTGGGTATTGTTCACGTATACGGTATTGTTCACCTATACAGTTACTGTTTATCTATACGGTACCGTTCACCTATACGATTACTATTCACATGAAATAATTGGAGCTATTTTTTGATCAAAGAAGTTGGTGATAGAAGTAATGGCAACTACAAGATTTGATATTGAGAAATTTGATCGCAACATAAATATCTCTTTATGGAAGATTAAGATGCGTGTCATCTTAATTCAGAATGGGCTTGAGAAAGCCGTACTGGGGAAGAATAGTATGCCAGAGTTAATGACTGAAGAAAAGAAGGAGGAGATCATCAATAAGGTAGTTTCCACGATTCTGCTTTATTTTTCTAATGAAGTTCTTTAGGAGGTCATCAATGAAAATACAACAGCTGGCTTATGGGCGAAGTTTGAGTCCTTATACATGTCTAAAACCTTGACCGATAAGCTATACCACAGGATGTAGTTCTATACATTTCAAATGCTGGAAGGTACTTCTGTTAAAACCTACCTTGAAGAATATACATCTAGTTTAGTAAGTCTAGAAAATTTTGGTGCTATAGTTGATGATGAAAATGCTGCTTTGAAATTGTTGTGCTCATTACCACTATCACATAAAATTTTTAGGGACAAAATGCTTTATGGAAAAGATAGTATGTCTTTGGCTGAGGTTAAGACAACTTTACTCTCTAAAATTATAATTGATAAAGGGATTGTCGGTAGTAAAGAGGATAATGTAGCAGAAGGCCTTATTGCTAGAGGAAGGTCTAAAAATAAAAGTTTAGGCAGTAGCAGGTCTAGATCAAAATCTAGACATAAGAACTTGATCTGTAACTATTGTTGTAAAAAAGGGCACATTAAATCTGATTGTTATAAGTTGAAAAATAAACAATCAAATGAAGAAAGAAGAGAACAATCCATCGAAGCTAGTATTATTGAAAATGAGTCCACATCTGATATTCTTTTAGTCACTAATAGTGAAAGGTGCAGATTCAAGGATGATTGAATTATGGATTCAAGTTGCTCTTATCACATATGTCCCAATAGGGACTGGTTCTCCACATATGAATCTTTTGCAGGTGGAGTTATTTTGATGGGCAACAATACAGCTTGTAAAGTTATTGGCAATGGCATAATCTGAATCAAGATGCATGATGGCATGGTACAAACTTTGACATACGTTCGTCATGTTCCTGATTTGAAGAAGAATCTTATCTTTCTGGGCACCCTTGATGCTAGTGGGTGCAAATACTCAGGTGAAGGTGGAGTCATGAAAGTTAACAAAGGTGCTCTGGTGGTTATGAAGACTCGACAGGTTGGAAGTCTTTACATTCTACAAAGAACCATAGTTACAGGAGCTGCTGCTGTAATTTCTACTCAAATATCTGAAATCGACATCACCAAAATGTGGCATATGAGGCTAGGCCACATGAGCAAAAAAGGCTTGACCTTGTTAAGTAATAAGGGTCTTTTGTGTGGATAAAATACTAACAAACTTGATTTTTACGAACACTATATTTTTGAAAAGCAAAAACATGTCAGTTTCAGCACAGGTACCCACACAACCAAAGGTACTTTGGATTACATCCATTCTGATCTTTGGGGGCTATCACAAGTTCCATCAAAAGGTGGTGCTAGATACATGCTTGTTTTCATCGACGACTTCTCAATGAAAGTTTGGGTTTACTTTCTCAAGCATAAGGATCAGGTATTTTCCACATTCAAGCAATGGAAAACCATTATAGAGAAGCAGACAAGAAGGCAAATAAAAAGGTTGAGAACAGATAATGGATTGGAGTTTTATGCAAATAAGTTCAATGACTTCTGTAAAAATAAAGGCATTGTGAGGCATCACACAGTTCTAATGACACCTTAACAAAACGGAGTTGCTGAACGCATGAACAGAACTCTTATTGAGAGAGCACAGTGTATGCTTTCAAATGCTGGATTACCAAAGAGTTTCTGGGCAGAAGCTCTTTCTACAGCTTGCTATTTAGTCAATCATCCTCCATCATTTCCAATTGGCTTCAAGACTCTAGAGGAAGCTTGGTTTGGCAAGCCTACAAATTATTCAAATTTGAGAATCTTTGGCTTCCCAGCATATATGAACGTCAATGATGGCAAGTTAGCACCAAGAGTAAAGAAATGCATTTTTCTTGGATATCCATTAGGGGTAAAAGGATATAAACTTTGGTGTCCCAAATCATCCAAAGTTAATCAGTAGAGATGTCACATTTGACGAAGGTTCCTTGCTTCACTCAAAAAATGAAGTCTTGGTACCTTGCAGTTCTGACAAGTAGAAGAAGGCCAGTCAGAGACAGGAGATGGATGTTACAGACTATCCTGCTTAGCAAGATTCTACCTCACAATCGGATTCACAACCATCCAGCTCTTAGAGAGGTAATTCAGAGCCTAACTCAGCTGAACTGGAGCAATCATACTCTATTGCCAAAGATAGAGAAAGAAGAGAAATAAAGAAGCTAATAAAATATAAAGATTATGCAAACTTGGTGGCTTATGCTTTGTCAGCAGCTGAGGAGATCAACAATGTTGAAGAGCCATCCACATATTCATAAGTTATTTCAGGAGCCAACTCAAATAGATGGTTGATAGCTATGCAAGAAGAAATGGAGTCCTTGCATAAGAATGGTACTTGGGAGCTCATTAGACCACCAAAAGGAAAGAATATTATCAACTGCAAATGGGTTTTCAAGAAAAAGGAAGGCACCCCAGGCATTGAAGAAGCAAGATACAAAGCTTGCTTAGTTGCAAAGGGGTTCAAACAAGTATAAGGTATGGATTTCAATGATGTCTTCTCACCAGTTGTGAAACATTATTCCATTCATATATTGCTTGCTTTGGTGGCTAAGTATGACTTAGAGTTGGAGCAGTTAGATGTCAAAACTGCTTTTCTACATGGTGAGCTTGAAGAACAAATCTACATGCAACAACCAAAAGGCTTTCGGGATGAAGGCAAAGAGGACCATGTTTGTTTGCTAAAGAAATCTCTATACATCCTTAAGCAGTCACCCAGGTAGTGGTATAAGAGGTTTGACTCCTTCATGATCAGCAATAATTTTTCAAAGAGTAATTATGACAATTGTGTTTACTTCAGAAGGTTAGTTGATGGGTCATTCATATATTTATTATTATATGTCGATGATATGTTGATTGCTGTAAAGAATACTTCTGAAGTTAAGAAGATAAAAGTCCTATTGAGTATAGAGTTTGAGATGAAAGATCTTGGAGCAGCAAAGAAGATTCTCGGGATGGAGATTCAGAGGGATAGAAAAGCAGGAAAATTGTTCCTTACTCAAAAGAAATATGTTGAGAAAGTTCTGGAGCGTTTCGGTATGAAAGATGTTAAGCCTGTAAGTACTCCATTAGCTGCTCATTTTAAGCTTTCAGCCACACTATCATCACAAACAGATGAAGAACAAAGATACATGGATTATGTTTCATACTCTAGTGCAGTAGGTAGTCTCATGTATGCCATGGTATATATTCGACCTGATATTTCTCATGCAATTAGTGTCGTGAGTAGATTTATGGAAAATCCTGGTAAAGTTCACTGGCAAGCAGTGAAATGGATTTTGATATACTTGAAAGGCTCAGTTGATACTTGTTTGGAGTTTAGTAATGGCGATAACAGTTTGGTTGGTTATGTCGACTCCAACTATGCAGGAGATTTCGATAAAAGGAGATCTTTGATAGGCTACATATTTATATTTGGAAATAGTACTGTCAGTTGGAAATCTACATTGCAATCTACAGTTGCATTATCTACAACAGAAGCTAAATACATGACAGTGACTGAAGCAATAAAAGAGGCTATTTGGTTAAGAGGCTTATACAATGAGCTCAATTCAGATCATCAGATGACTGTTGTCTTCTGCGATAGTCAAAGTGCAATACATCTGACCAAAGACTAGATGTTTCATGAAAAAACAAACCACATTGACATTAGGTACCATTTTGTTCGTGATATTATCACCAAAGGAAATGTTATAGTTCAAAAAATTGGTACTATAAACAACCCAGCTGATATGTTAACAAAGTCTCTTCCTACTACCAAGTTCAAGCATTGCTTGGATTTGATCGGTGTACATACGTAGCACTTAAACTTATTAAGAAAAGGTGGAGTTAAGTTCACTATTGATAAAATTCAAGTCAAGGTGAAGATTTGTCAAACGGTGCCTTGATTGGTGCCTTGAATTTTGCCTTTAGATTTGTTCTTTGTCAAATAAACACTGCTGCCGCAATTGTTGAAGGCTGCCATACATCTAATTTTCAATGCCACCGAAATTAACATTGAATTTGGTGGCACAATGTATGCCTATAAAAGGAGAGCTTTCCTTGGCATTTTAGAGCACCAGAGCAATATAGATCTCTCATTTTGTGTGTTATACAATACTTAAGAGAATTTCTTTTAAGAATTTTAGTGATATTCTTGTGTTGTATATTTGTGAGATTATTGGGTGTAATTGGGTTTTGGGTTGAGAGTTACTCAACTTGTAATATTGTTTATCCCATAGTGAATTTGTTGCTCCCCTTCTCCCGGGAACGTAGGCACATTGCCGAACCACGTAAATTTTATGTGTTTTATTTTTCTTATGCTTTGATTATTTTTTTATTGCTGCCATTAAAATTACTGTCAAAATAGTCCATCGATACTAACAGACAGGAAAAACAATGTGCCTTCGAAATCATTACGGCCAAAAAAACCAACCAACAAACAAAACAAATAAGGATTTCTATTGACAAAAGAAATTGTTCAACAGCAAAGAGGAGCAAGGAGTTGGAATTGGAGGAATCGTCCTTATAAACGAAGTAGCAATTGTCCAAGGTGGCATCGATGGCAGACACACAGTTGATTAGGTGGTTTTAGGCAGGGGAGAAGGGGTGAAAGAATGGGTGGAGATTGGAAAGAGACAGAAGATGAGAAGAGAGATATGAAAGGAGAAGATGATGAATAGCATTTTGACAGAGGAGTACATGTCGGACAATTGTGACAATAGATCCCATATTAGCAACGAGTGATTTTCACGCAATTGTCTTCTCAGCATTAAGACATTTTAATGCTTATTAATACTCAATTTCACTAATATAGGGGTTCAATAGGTTACTTATGTAAAATAGGTGTCAAATAAATATTGGAGACAAGTTGGAGGGTTTACAGATAGATTTAGACTATCTTGGACTAAATGTCAGGTTTACCGATTCTTATATATAATTTTTCATATATATAGAGAGAATTTATAACAATAATTTTCACATTTTAATTGAATTACCATTTTATTTATAAGCATGAATATATTTTATACTATAATCATCAAAAATCATCCACGCGTCAATATTGATGAATAGGGTTTGCAAAATTCGAACCGACCTAATAAACCAACTCAAAATTTGCATTTAGGTAGGGTTAATGGGGTTATTTGGCTGGATCAGGTTGAAACTTTTGATATAATTCGGGTTGGGGTTGGGCCAGGTGGGATGAGACCCTGCCTAAGTTGACCCGGCAAAAATCAAATCATCCCCTTTAAAATTAATTCGTAAGCTTAGTTGCCCCAATTTCATTTCTCCATCTTCTTCTCCGTTTGTTTCCCTCTCTTCGAGCCAAATCTCTAAATCAATAAATTGTACTCCACTTGTTATTGCCCTTTGCCTTTCACCTTCCATTCTCCTTTGTGGCTGGTGCGTCACCGCTGCAAGTTCTTCTTCTTGAGGTCGGTGCATTGCCGCCATAAGTTCTTTCTCCTTTTTTCTCTATTTTATCATTTCTTCTTGATCAATCTTTAATCTTGATTTTTCTTTTCTGTTTTTAAGTCTCTAATTCAACATTTAATTGTCTAATGAAAGCTTTGATTTAGGATGTGATGTTTGATTTGTTGTTCACTTGTTCTTTAACTTATTTGGATTTTCTATTTTATTTTACAAATCCCATTTTCAATTCATAGTGTAGGATTTTTTTTAAAGGAATAATGCAGGATTTTCGTTGCTTGCTGGTTTATATATATTGATTGTTGGTTTATAATTTTTGTTTTCCAAATTTGTGTTATTATTTTATATGGTGTTAATTAATTTATGCTTAAAGAATACTCCTTATTTTATGTACATATATTGTTCAGGTTAAACAGGGTTGTTTGATTTGGGGCCTGTAAATTTTGAGTTAGTCAGTTCGGGCCCACTATCTCATTGGGGTTGGTTTGGTTTAAATATGTGGCCTTTGTTCAGGTTTCGGATTGGTTGGGTCAGTTCAAGTTTGATCCAAACCCGATTGGTGCATACTCCTATTAGTGAGTAATAAAAAAGTGTTAAATTATTTTTTATTGTTTCGTAGAATATTTATGTAATTTTTTTATTGTATTAATATTAAATTTTAATGACTTGTATTTTAATGTTTACTTTTATGTTAAAAACTTCCAAATTTCATATTTTAATTTTATAGATGCATGTTATTTTATATGAAACATAGGATAATTTTACATGTTTAATTTTTCAATGTTTAACTAACGTATTTAATTAGGTGTTAACCATTTGTTGATGGATAATACTTAGCTTTTGATTTCGAAAAATCGATATTAATTGATTGGATTGAAAAATAGATTGTAGACTGATTAATAGTCCATGTCCGCTTCTCCTTTCAACACTAATAACAAATAATTATATATTTTATACTTTATTTCTTCCCAAATAGATTAACTTTTATTGATCAATATTAAAAAAATAACATAATAAGATTAAAATAAATATTTTGTCAACTTAAATATAAAAAATGTTTTAATTATTGACAAGGCTATATTCAAGCTGAAGAGAAAGTCAAAATCAAAACACTGCCTCTTAAATATAATTGACGAAATGTTGTTAGGTGGATGGATTGCAAACATCAAAATATAATAGTGACTTATATTCAATTCTATTCTGGCTCGGATTTGAACTTTTTTGCAATAAGTTTGAAATTAATCAAAGGGTAAACTAAAAAGTTAAATCTGCATTTTCTTCAAGTTTTATAAATTAAATCAATAATGTATAATCAATTATATAAAATTACTTGAAAAAAGAGTGGGATAGTGTGGTTAGTATAAATAGATAACAATACATTATTGGCTTAGTGTATATAACTTGTCGAGACCAAAAATTTTTCTGAACGCTAAACTTGCAATTTTGAATTAGATTAAAAAAAATCTTATAATGTCAATTTTAAATTTCAAATGTCATTTCAATTCAGAAAATTCCTTAGTTTTTTCATAAAACTAATGAAAATCCATTTTTAATAAAAAAAAACTTTTTCTTTTTCTATTTAGTATTTAATATTATTTAAAATTTATTATTATTATTATTATTATTATTATTATTATTATTATTATTATTATTATTATTATTATTATTATTATTATTATATAAAACAAATTCAATTGAAACAACAATCATTTATCGAATAAATTGAAACAATTAAACATACCATCGAATTAACTTTTAAGAAAGTAAAATTTTGTTGATTGAGAATAAAGTAAATATAAAAAGGTACTCACAGTCGTTGGAGCAATTCCAAATTTCCCAATGATGGGGGTATTTGGCCGCTGAAGAGGTTCTTATACAGAGATCTGAGATGGGTAAACAACATTCGCATTATATTTTAGAAAAAAAATATATAAAAATTAGGATATATTTAGATCTGAATCATTTTGGACTGAATTAAATATTTGGACCGAAAATTATACTCAACGATATCAAACTATTTTAAAACTGAATCATAACTAAAGAGTATGTATATATATATATTGCAATAGGTGAAAAATGGGCCGAATTGACTTTGGATCGCATTATATGGGCCATAAATGAATCGAATAGGGTACATAATATAAAAAATTATGTAGGTATATCTTATAAAAAAAATGAATCGGATAGTTGAAAATTCATGTTGAATTTAGGTAAAAAAAATATGGATAATGTGGATCAGATTTGCAAGTCAGGTCAAAGTCTGACCGGGCACTCAATACTATTACTATTACATTTATTAGTTAGTTAATGACACTAAAGATATTCAAATTATTAATAAATTAAAAATATTATTTAATTTGTAAGTTTTACTAATAGTTATGTATTTAATTTTGTTCCCCCTATTTTAATTAATATTGCTGTTAATTATTAAAGATAGTGCCTGCGAAAGAAAAGAAATAGTAATACATATATACATGCATATATTTGTAATATAGTTTTTATTTTGAAATATGTATAATATGGTTAACAATTATAAATATATATTAAAAATGAACATAAACTAAATTATTATATCAACAATATTACAACAATATATATAATAAATTTGATAATTAAATGAATTATATGAAAACTATTTAAATGTTTTTAGTGTTATTTTTTGATAAGCATGTTTTTAGTGTTATTTATAATATAAATAGTGTTGTCAGTAATATAATTACATTTTATTATTATAGGTTTAATATTAAAATAATTGAATGATCAAAAATATCAAATTGAATTACATTTAATTGTTTAAAACTAAACAATTCGTTCTGAATTGTCATGAATTTTTTAAAAAATATAATACAGAATTTTTATTTTTACAATGCAATACAGCACTATTTATTAAAAAAATTTTAACTTTCAAGACAATACCAGAAAATTTTGTAATCCCTCAATAGAACCAAACAATGTGTATCCTAATAAAAAATATAGGCTAAATATATTTCGTATTTGCAATGAACTATATTTTTTAAAATGAAATGCCAAAATGTTTGAATTTGCCCATTTTTCTGTAATGTGAGTTAAAATTAAAATCTTTTAGTAACCGAGTTTAATGGATGTAAAAGAAAAAAAGCGGCAATCTCAATACACGTTTTAAATTGAAGGGTAAATATATACACCATTTTTAGTTATTTTAAGGACATCTAAAAAAAAAAGTAATCTATTTAAAATAGCAGAGGATGAGTAGACTATTTTTAAACACCACGTGCATATTTTGTTTTTGTCGATATAAAAACCACGTTGGTAAAAAAAAAATTTATAAAAACCACGTATAATAATTATAATTAAAAAGAAAAAGACAAATAACCCACTAAGATATTGGTATCATTGAGTGAAAAATGACATGACAATGTTTGAATGTTACGGATTAAAAAAATATACATATTAAATCATTTTTATGTTACATGTTTATAATTTTATATAATATAGCATACATTTTATAAATTAGAATTATTTTTTATTTAAACTTTTTATATCAATTCAGTTTGATCTAAATCCAATCTAATCCAATCCATACCAGGCCAATCTCATTACGACAACAATGCCAATTGTATAATCCGTTTCAATCTCAAAATTTTATTGTTATATTTTCATTTTTACTTTATGCAGATATATAATAATAGGAAAATGATTTGATATATTGGACGTGCCGTATATAATATGTATGAACTTTTGAATGAGAATTAAAAATATAAAACTATCGACTGAAAATTAAAAAATATAATTTTTTAAACTAAGAGTTTATGTAAATTCTATAAGATATGTCCGATGTATAGAATCAATACTATCAAATATCAAATATATATATGAAAGTACTTACAGATATGTTAGATTCTTCAAATTACTTATGAAGTGCGGTATGTTGCCACTAAAACTGTTGCGACTCAGCCACCTGTTTTAGGTTAAACCATTAATATAATGAAAAAATATAAAATTAAAGCACAAAAAATAATTAGCTAGGAATAGGATAATCACATTATCTTCTAAAAAAATAATAATAATTACATTACAGAATGAAAGACGACATACCATACTAATATAAGAATGTACGAACAATTGACAAAAAGTATAATAGAAATAATTAAGAAATTTTCAAATATCTGTGCCTCAAAATTTTATTTTATTATTTTGATTTTTTATCTCATGCATGTATTTATATGTAATAATTATATATAAATACGTCTTTTTTTGACAAAATATATAATTTTGACATATATATATATATTACAATGGAAGACACTTTATTCTCATTCAAAGAAATAGAATATATATACAAGAAGAGGTAACGTTCAAAATAATCAAAGCCTAAAATTATGCTATAAACAAGGAAAGGAAAGCTAAGCAAATCAAACAATACAACAGAATATTTGCAAGAATAATATATAGAGATATGTACAGCTAATACTCCCCCTCAAGCTGGAGCATGTAAATTGAGAATGCCCAGCTTGCCGTGTAACTTGTAAAATTGATCTTTGCTTAAGGCTTTTGTAAAGATGTCGGCAACTTGATTATGAGTAGAGATAGGATGAAGCTGAATAATCCCTTGTTGAACCTTTTCGCGAACGATGTGACAATCTATTTCAATATGTTTTGTTCGTTCATGAAATACGGGATTGGCAGCAATGTGGCGAGCAGCTTGGTTATCACAATAAAGAGTAGTATTAGTGGATGAAACGATACCAAGATCTGTGAGTATTGTGTGAAGCCATACAACTTCACGAGTTGTCATTGCCATAGCGCGATATTCAGCTTCAGCAGATGAGTGAGAAACAGTAGATTGCTTTTTACTTCGCCATGAGATTGGACTAGACCCAAGAAAAATGCAAAAACCTGTAGTGGAACGTCTTGTCATTGGACAACTAGCCCAATCCGAGTCACTGTAAGCTGTAAGTTGTAACGAACTTTTGGAGGATAATAAGATGCCTTGTCCTGGACTTTTCTTCAGATACCGTAATAATCTATGAGCAGCGTCAAGATGAGGCTTGCGAGGTTGGTGCATGAATTGGCTTAGAATATTGACAGTGAAAGAAATGTCGGGTCTGGTAATGGTGAGATAAATGAGTCGACCAACAAGTCGTCGATAAAGAGAAGGGTCTGAAAGCAAGTCACCATTGTGATCATCAAGTTTGAGATGTTGCTCCATAGGGGTATCAGCAATGCGAGAGCCGGTAAGTCCAGAGTCATGAAGAAGATCAAGCACATATTTTCGTTGGCTTAAATAAATTCCTTCAGGTGAACGAGCAACTTCAAGGCCAAGGAAGTACTTGAGAGGCCCTAAGTCTTTGACACGAAACTTACTAGAAAGAAATTTCTTGATATTAATAATAGCTTCAGAATGATTTCCTGTAATCACAATATCGTCAACATAAACTAAAATAAAAACACATAAACAATCATTGCGTAATATGAAAAGAGAATGATCAGCATGAGATTGAAGAAAACCAATAGATAGTAAGGCAGAAGAGAATTTTGCAAACCAATTGCGAGAAGCTTGCTTTAAGCCATAGAGGGATTTGTTGAGTTTGCAAACAAGATTCTTATCCCTTTTTCTAGGATGACCAGGCGGTAAAAGCATGTAAACATCCTCATGTAAATCACCATGCAAAAAGGCATTTTGTACATCTAATTGATGTAATGGCCAATTCTTGATGGCAGCAACAGCTAACATGGTTCGAACAGTGACTAATTTAGCAACGGGTGCAAAGGTTTCATGGTAATCAATTCCTTCAGTTTGAGTGTATCCTTTAGCAACTAAACGTGCTTTGTATCGCTCAATGCTTCCATCAGAACGCCGTTTTATCTTGTAGACCCACTTGCAACCAATGGGTTTATAGTTTGATGGTAAAGGGACAAGAGACCATGTGTTAGTTTCCTGGAGTGCATCAAGCTCAATTTTCATTGCATTTTGCCATTCAGGAACCTGCATAGCTTGAGAAAAAGTTATAGGTTCTTCAACAGAAGATAGAGAACTAAGAAAAGAGCGATGTGTATTAGAAAACTTTGTATAAGATAGGAAATGCTGTAAAGGAAATACTGTACCTATGGATGAAGAGTTTTGGACCTGATAACAATGGTAGTCTTTAAATTTGTTTGGTGGTTGGGTGACTCGTGAAGATCGGCGTGAAAGAGGTCCAATATGGGATGTGTTAGGCGTAGAGATAGTAATGGCAGGAATAGATCCAGGGACAGATGTAGGAGCAACAGAGATATCATCTTGAGTTGATGATGTTGAAGCATTTATTTGATTGGTAGGAGATGACATATCAATATCATGAATAGGTTTTGGTAAAGGTAAAGATTGTATTGTAGGCAATGAAGTATCATCATCCAAGGATTTGCAAGGAAAAACTCTTTCATGGAAGGTAACGTCACGGCTAACATAAATCTGTTGAGTATGAATATCAAAAATTTTGTATCCTTTTTGAGCAAAAGGATAGCCAATAAATATGCCAGGATAAGCACGTTTATCAAATTTATGCTTGATTTGAGTATTATGACCATAACATAAGCAACCAAAAATGCGCAAATGTGTGTATGTGGGCAATTTATTAAACAGCAGTTCGAAAGGAGTTTTACCATTAAGCATCGTAGAAGGAGTTCGATTGATTAAGTATGCAGCAGTAAGGATACATTCACCCCAAAACTTTAAAGGTAAATTTGCTTGGAAACGAAGTGCTCGAGCAACATTTAGTAAATGACGATGCTTGCGTTCAACTACACCATTTTGTTGAGGTGTATAGGCACAACTATGCTGATGTATGATACCAAGGGAAGCAAAGAAATTAGTACTCATGTTATTAAAGAATTCTAAGCCATTATCAGTGCGAATTTGTCTTATAGAAACTTTGAATTGATTTTTAATCATGAAAAAAAAATTTTGAATGTAAGAGAAAGCTTGAGATTTTTGTTGCATCATATATATCCATGTAATGCGAGAATAATCATCTACAATAGTTAAGAAATAACGTGCACCACTAATAGATGCAGTATTATATGGTCCCCAAATATCAACATGAATTAAATCAAAACAAGCTGAAGATTTAGTGCCACTGTGATTAAAAGGTAAACGAGTATGTTTGGCTAAAGGACAAATAGTGCAAGAACAATTGGTTGAAAAGGAAATATTTGAGTCTAAATTAATAAATTTGGATAGAACATTTGTACTTGGATGACCAAGACGCCAATGCCATAGATCGACATTAGGACGATTTGAAGCAAAAGCAGCAAAATTAGTAGAATCATTGTCAAGATGATAGAGCCCTTTATGTTCTTTACCCGTGCCAATCACTTTCTTCGTTTGTAGGTCCTGAAATATGCAATGGTTAGGGAAGAAATGGACACTACAATTAAGATCCTTTGTAATTTTACTAATAGATAACAAGTTGAATTTAAAAGAAGGAACATATAAAATATCTTTCAATGGTATGTTTTCAGTAAGGTTGCATGATCCAATTTGAGATATAGACACATTATCACCATTTGGTAATTTTATTGGTGGACCATAATGTGATTTTGTGTTATTTAAAAAATTTAAATTATAAGTCATATGGTCGGTACAACCAGAGTCTATAACCCAATTTCTAATAGTTGGAGATGGAATATTTGAAGACATACCTGCAAAGTTGACTAGAGGATTAGAATTGCTTGGCTGTATTAGAGCAAGGAGTTGTTGAACCTGTTCTTGAGTAAAAGGTGTTGCTGCTGAATTATTTTCAGTATTATCAGCAATGGCAGCAATGGGTTTATTAGAAATATCGCGTTTAGTTGATGGTCCAGCCTGTTGATAATTTGGATTTCCAGGCTTCTTTCTACATCTTGATTCAGAGTGCCCATGTAGATTACAATAATCACAATGATATTGAAAACGATAATTTGAGTTACCAAGTTTCTTTCGGCATCTTGATTCTGAATGTCCATCCAGTCCACAATAATCACAATGATATTTTGGCTTGCCTTGTGTTTTGTTTTGTTGATTGTGGAAGGCAACTAGAGCAGATTGCTCTTGATGATTGACTGAAGTGGTTGAGAAGACAAATCGTTGTCTTTCTTCCTGCAATAAAAGAGAATAGGCTTTGGAAATGTTAGGCAATGGGTTCATAAGGAGTATTTGACTCCTAACAGTGTTATAAGATTCATTTAGACCCATAAGAAATTGAATTAAATGATCCCTTTGTTGAAGATTATTGATTTCTTGCAAGTTGCCGCAAGTGCAAGGTGGATAATTGTTGTAAGTGGAAAGTTCATCCCATAATCCTTTAAGGATAGTGTAATATGTGGCGATGGAATCATTCTTTTGCACATGGTTTGCTATGATTCTCTGTATTTCAAAAATTCTTGGAGCATTTTCTTGTGAAAATCTTTCACGTAGATCAATCCAAACTTCACCAGCAGTCTTCATGTAGATGACGCTGTTGGCTATGTCTTTGGTCACAGCATTGAGAATCCATGAAAGCACCATGTTGTTACAACGGTTCCAATAAGAAAAGAGATGGGAGTCTGCTGCTGGTTTGCTAATTGTGCCATTAACAAAACCAAGTTTATTCTTTGCTTCTAAAGCCATGGTGATAGCACGACACCAGGTAGGATAATTATCTCCATTCAATTGTTGGGTAACCAAAACAGCTCCTGGATTGTCAGAATGGTGTATGTGGTAGGGTGAAGATGGGTCAAGTTCGGTGATGGTGGATGTGGTAGAGGATGCAGAATTTTCTGAATTGTTCATGGTTTGGAATATGGAAAAGAAATAATTATTTGCTCTGATACCATATTACAATGGAAGACACTTTATTCTCATTCAAAGAAATAGAATATATATACAAGAAGAGGTAACGTTCAAAATAATCAAAGCCTAAAATTATGCTATAAACAAGGAAAGGAAAGCTAAGCAAATCAAACAATACAACAGAATATTTGCAAGAATAATATATAGAGATATGTACAGCTAATAATATATATATATATATATATATATATATATATATATATATATATATATATATATATATATATATATATATATATATATATATATATATATATATATATATATATATATATATATATATATGAGCACTTACAATGTTCTTAGATGCTTCATATTGCCCATAGAGTCCGGAATGTTACCACTAAAAGCGTTCCCAGCCAAGTTCCTGTTGTAGTTTAATTCATTCATTCAAAATAATATAAAGATATAAAACTAAGGCACAACAAATAACCCACTAATAAGGTAACCACATTAGAGCGAAACATAACGTAAAAAATTAAACATATACATAAATGTATAAGTGACAAAAAGTACAACGAAAAATAATAAAAAAATTCAATTATCTCTTCAATCTCCGAATTATCCTTTATTATTTTGATTTTTTTATCTCATGCATGTATTTATATGTAATAATTATATATAAATACTTCTTTTTTTGACAAAATATATAATTTTGACATATATATATATATATATATGAGCACTTACAATATTCTTAGATGCTTCATATTGCCCATAGAGTCCGGAATGTTACCACTAAAAGCGTTCCCAGCCAAGTTCCTGTTGTAGTTTAATTCATTCATTCAAAATAATATAAAGATATAAAACTAAGGCACAACAAATAACCCACTAATAAGGTAACCACATTAGAGCGAAACATAACGTAAAAAATTAAACATATACATAAATGTATAAGTGACAAAAAGTACAACGAAAAATAATTAAAAAAAATCAATTATCTCTTCAATCTCCGAATTATCCTTTATATTTTGATTTTTCACCCATGCATGATACATATCATCTGAATTTAAAAAATAATTATTTTTAATAAATGACAAATAAATAATGATGTCATAAATTTTGATCCATTTATTATCAAATCTTTTTATGATATATTTGATAACGATGCATTTAAATCATGATCTGACATGATCTTACCTATCTCGACTCATATATAATACATAAAATTTTGATTCATTATAATCCACTCTATGTATAATACAATCAATCATTATTATCAGACTCAAACCATTTACCACCTGTAATATAATTATATATAACAATATCATATAAATATATCAAATATATAAATTTTTATTTTAATATAAGTACTTACAGAAATTCCAGATTCGTCAGATTACCAATAGAGTTGGGAATGTTACCACCAAGATAGTTGCCCCTCAAGTCCCTGTTTTAGGTTAATCCATCAAAATAATATAGTTACATAATTAATGCTTTTAAGGGCCAAATTCCCTACATTCAAATTTTTTCTCTATTGGCACATCATTTGCGAAGAAAAGCTTGGACCTCATGGAGAAAAAAGAGTCAGCCTTCAAGGAAATTTGAACATCAAAGGGGATTATTCTTAGTTTGATTTCTCTTCCTCTTTCTCTCGAGACTTAGTTAATATTTTGTAAATATTTATATTCACGGATTGCTGTGACATTTTAAATGATGGGTAGTGAGTTTGGGATTCTCTCTCTCTCTCTCTCTCTCTCTCTATATATATATATATATAATAAATATGTAAACTTTTACTAGAATTATGCTCCACGAGTTTAGGCAAGATATTTAACTGTTAACGTTTACTCTAATGAGCCTTCAAAAAAAAAAGTTCTCTAATGAATGGTTAATTAATAGATGTTCTATTGTTGTCTTATACAAATGATCAAAGATAGCGTTGAAAGTTGGTTTTCCCTGATTAAGTTCCTTATGCTATACATGTATTATTGCCTAATTGATTCAGATTTTGTTTTATGTTTTTAAGGGTTTTATTTTACGGCAGTTACTGAATGTTTGAATTATAACCAAATAATCATAAAGTTAAAATAAATTAACTGTAAAGTATCTGAATTAAGATGAGTTTATATGTAAAGTCACTTTGATTGAAAAAATGGATAGCAAAGGCCGCAAATTCAAAGCAGCACAGCCCGCAGGACATGCAACGATCAGAATAAAACACGTAGCAGTCCAATTCATCATCCAATTGTGGGAACAAAATCCCGCCTTTCTGTCTTAGTTTTTTTCAGTTATTTGTTGGACACCACATCGGTATTGGCGATTTTTAAGCTTTGATCCTCACAGTCACTGTGGTATTGTAAAAGTGAGTTCAAGGTAGACATATTACGGTATAACTATAAATTTCCATCATATATACAATTAAATTACATAGATTAGTAACTGAAAAGATTGGTATATTTTTTTTCTTCCTTTCTCTCAAGTTCAAGAGAGATGATGAACCTAGTTATAGTAATTACAAAATAATAATTACTGATAATAATATGCGAGATCTGATTTGGTGTTTGGTTGAATGGAGGACGGGAAAGGAGGTGAGGTACAGAGTTTGATTGATACTGTAAATGGAATAGCTTCCATCTCTGAATATGTATGTATACGGCCATGAAATAGTATTGTAATTTATCAAGGAGCTAGATCAACGCCAACATTTCCAAGAGAACAGAGAGAGCAATAACTGTTTCGAAACAAAATCCAAAAAAATATGTGGGATTTTTTCTCAAAAAATATGTGGGATAATGTGACATTTATCTATACAAAGTTGGTTTAAAAAAATGAAATTGTGATTAACATATATAGATTGCAATATACTATTTATTTTATTTGGTGTATACAACTTATAGCTATTAGATTTATACAAAAGTTTTCTCTTTCGTTAAAGAGAAAAACATTGTCCTTATGTACACTTGTACACGGCAACTTGGTTGACGAGGTGATGATGCAGACATGTTCCATTTATGGCTGGCGAATGTCCTATGTGGCATGACACTGTGGATTTCTAGCCACTGTTATCCATATTTTGATCAAAGTTGCTTTCGTTATACACAAATTCAACTCAATTTAAATGTTGTATGGTTAAATTTATGATTATTTGATTGTAAGTTTAGCGACATTTTATCTTGCTTGATCGTTAAGTAGTCTCTAATTAAGTAGGAACTTTATTATTTCTTCTGCGTTAAATTTATGCATGAGTAGTTTTATCCTAATCAAAATCTGTTTTTAATGTTTTGGATAATTTTATTGTAAAGTTTAATTTTTACAATCAACATTTAAATCTCATGAGAATGCTCTATCGGTATGGCTAGTATACTTCCAATTAATTATCACTAATAAAAAGGTGGCGATCTAACTATACATTAATTAAAACACATCATACTTACAATGTCTGAAGGTACGACAGCTTGGACACATTTTCGTGAATAATTCCATCTCTCCAGTCATTATTCCAGGCAAATCTATCATCCAAAAAGAAGAAGAAGAAAAGTATTTAGTGTGAAAACATTTAATTTCATCATATATTATTTTATTGGCTAAATTGTTGAAATATAAAAGATTAATTTATTTAAATTCAGTACATAGTGTAGCGGATATTCCAAAGAATATATTAAGTAAAAAAATTAATTAATCCTAATTGCGTAGTTTAGTCTATAGAAATTCATTGTTAATAATAAGAAGAAAAAGAAGAAATTATAAATAGAGAGCAATTATAGAGTGGAGTTGAGAAACATACATGTAGATGATATGACAAATGGTAATATTCTCAGAATTAGCGGTGCAGTTGCATGTCACGGTAATATTCGTGGCAACATTACAATTTTCACGACTGAAATTAGCTGGTAGACCCGGTAATCTCAACCCCGTTATGAAGTCTCTAAGACCATATGCTGTCAACATACTATTTAGCTTAACATAATAATAATGTTTAAAAAAAGCAATGCAAATGTAATAGCGTATAAATTATAGTTCACATAACCATAATTTAGATTTATTATTATCCTATTTACTTTTTAAAATCAATGGAGTATTCACATTGAACACGAGAAAAATAACTTATGCTACCGATAATAAGAAAATGGAAGATATTACGTGATGGAGAAAATCTTGATAAAAGATCAAAGTTTGATTTTTTAATTAAAAAATATACTTTTTTTTTTTTGAGTTAAGACGTTAAAATAAACAAATGCTTTCAAACTGTAAATTGACTTTAATTAATAGTATTAAGTTTTACCATTTATTCTCCTAAAATAAACAATGGACAATATTTTAAATTCAATAGAACAGTTTATGTACTGGTTTTGAGTTTCAATAACCATGAAAAATACACAAACATATATACCTTCGTCACAAGGCAGCCCATGAGGCGAAGTGCAATTGAAATCCATATTATTATTATAATCTCCGCGGCAATTGGGTCGGCCAACTGGACAACCGGAATAGGTAGCAGCACGACAAGATTGACAAAACACAAGAACCAGCAACAGAACCACTTCATTCATCATCCCTCTCAGATCGATCACTTCAAAATTTGAAAATTTTCAAATTATTTGATGTGCTTTTAGTTTTGATTATTCAGCTATAATACCAATTCGTAAAATCTACAGAGAAACCATTGTCAATATATGTAATAATTATGTCAACAGAAAAAGAAAAGATAAGCATAATTAATACACAGAAGAAATATTTTATTTAAAAGAATTGGATGAGACGTGGAAAAGAAACCTGGACTGGATTGAAGGAAGGCAAGTAGAGAGCATCTGTAGAAGGTTTTAGCCTTTTACGCATAAAAAAATATACTCTTAGTCAGCATTTAAGTGGAAGAAATGATGCGGACAAAGACGCAAAGTTACTTTGCTAAAGCTACATGCTTTTTTTTCTTTTTTTTTTTCTTTTTTGGTGATACTTTATGACCCATCAGACATAAATATTTATTTCTTTTTTCTTCAAAAATTATGAGGTTGATATAGGAGCATAAATATGACTCAGTGATTCGCTGGTCAAAATAAATAAGTTCTAATTTGAAAGATTATCTGACTGAAATTGAAATTCAACTTTAATTAATATATAAATTTTTACCTAAATTATTACAATTTAACAGATTTTTACCCTAAATAGATTACCTATTAGATTTCTATACCATTTTTTTAAATGTTAGTGGATAATAACCTAATCGCGATAATGACATAATGTGTTCGTTGTCAGTATTCATCCTCCTCCTGTCCCCTTTATATTAGCCCAAAAGAAGAAAAAAGAAAAGATTTCTTTTTGTTTTTGTTTTATATGAACTTTTTATATGATGATATTTGGGATTTGCTAGTTACGTGCGGTTTTATTTCTTTCCTAAATTTTACCCAAGTTCCTGCAATGGCATCAAATTTTATGTCAAGAACTATTCTGAAATATTAATCATTAGAGTTGATTTGATATTTGTGATTATGAATATGTAATTTAAAATAAATCGTGATAAATGGTTCGAATTGAGTGACTCAAATAAGAATATTAATGTAAATGTGTATTTGAACCCTTTATTTAGGATAAAAATAACCTTTATAAAAATAGAATATTACAAGCCATTTTAAGCTAACTTCAAGCCATATTTATTTTAAACCACATTAAGCTCATAAAAAAGCCATCAAATAATCATTAAAATATATTAAAATTGTATTCATTATTTTATATACAAATTATCACATCTAATAGGAAAAAAAGTAAATAAATTGATTCAATATTTAGTTTACGTATAACGTCAAATTGAAAGTAAATATAATTTATTAAATTAGAGTAAAAAGTAAATATAATATATTGTATACAATATATTCAGTTTGAAAAAATTAAAAATAAATATAATTTATTAAATTGGGATAAAGTTAAATATAATATACTGTATATAATTTATATAATTTACACAAAAATAAAGTATATTGTATACATTTAAAAGGTAAATATAATATATAGTATACAGTTTATTCACTATATACACTTATTAAGTAATAACCCTTTGGCCACGAATTAAAAAAAAAATGGAAAAAGGTGGAGGAAGTAGAGTAGATTCGGATCGCGAGAGAGGAAAGAGAGGCCGCCGATAACCGGCACGCCGTCGGCCACCGGCGATCTCTTCGTCGCCGCCTCCATTTATCGCCGGCTACGTTGTTTTCACTCTAACGATGCCTCCATCAGCCGGTTCTTTTTGCCACAACCGACACTACTTCCCTTCTCTCTGGCAACCCATGGCTGCAACCGGAGAGACACGTCACCCCGATGGATCCCCAAGAGCGAGGCGGTCATTCCAGCATGCTTCGTTCCCCCTCTTCTGCCGGCAACAAGTAGATCGCAAAGAAGGGTAGCCAGCGAATCTAGCTCGATTTTCAAGAAAAGGGCGGAGCATTAAGGCGCGTGAACGCCTCCAAGATGCCGGTGCCTTCACTTCCAGTTTAGCAGCTGGGGTACGTCTCTGATGAAACTCCGACAAAACTCCGGTGAGTACATTAATGGATGAATTAAGGCAAAATGCTGGGGTTTGATCCCAACGGTTACTGATTTGCTTGGTATTTGGGAGTCGACTGAAAGTGAGCAATGTTAAAACATAAATTAAGTTCCTACGAATATTAGGAGCATAAAGCACATGGTATAGGAGCAAGGTTCGGCCTTCACGCAAGACTAGTATGCATGTGCCAATTTCTTGGACTACTACTCCGACATTGTTGCTTATATAAATCCACTTTGCTTTAGCAGTTACTCATCGAAACTCGATAAAGACATCTCGATCCTTTATCACATGGTCTGTTGCTCCTAAATCAACCACCCATAAAAGATGAAGTTTAGTTTAAAATATAGAACTTGATAAATAAATTTTACTCACTCTTGAGTTAAAATAGTATATCTGTTTGGGCATAGTGCAATCTTTAACAAAGTGCTATTTTTGCTTGCAGTTGAAACACTTCACTTTAGAAATGTTCACTTTTTTCTTGCCTTTGGACCTTTTACCATTCTGCTTAACTTTTTGCTTTTTAGGCTATTGAGCCTTTTTTTTACCTTTGCCATGGAAACTCATTTTCTTGTTCTAGTTTGATCTCTTTTTACCAGAACTAGACTGTGTCATATGCATTTTAACATTGACCTTGATCGATGCTAAACGGTCCTCTTCTAGCTCCAAATGTCTAGCGACATCCTTAAATGTCTAACAAGGATTGAATGACAGCCTGGACCTATTACTCATCAGTCAACTTATGACCTGCTTCACCAAGTTCATAAATCATGTTCTCCATCTCTTGGAGATGTTTTCGCATTGGATAATCAGGCCTCTTCTGATAACTATTGAACTTGATCGTCAAAGATTGAAGCCTGGTTAGAGACACTCCTCTAAACTTCTCACGTAATCCAACCTATAAATCTATTGCATTTCGATACAAGTGGAATTGCATGGTGATATCATCTTCCATCGCACTTAGGAGGACGATACGAGCAATTGAATTCTTCTTCTTCCAAGCCACATAGGCTTCTTAGTCCTGCTTATGTTGAGTAGAAGTGTCATCCTTAGGTTCAGTCATAATTGAACTTAAGGTTTCTAGAGTTTCTTGCTCCTCAAGCACATATTAGATTTTCATACTCTAAATTTTATAGTTTTTGCCATTTAATTTCATATCTTGTTCAATTTAGTGACTATCAATTTGGAAGCTATTTAGATCCTCTGATCAAAATAGAACATATGTTGCACATTATTAAGAAAAATTTGACAATACATACTATTTACTATGCATCTGAAATTAGAATCTAATAAAGTTATCTATTAGGATCAAAATCAAAAAAGTTACTGGAAGTATCCAATTACCCTCTAAGTCCTAATGTCTAACTTACAGATTAAAATTTTATGCATAGTAAATTTGATTTATTGGAAGTTAAGTTATCTAACTTAACTAAGGATATTATATGTATTAGATAACTAAGCCTTAACTTAATAATCAAGCAACTATTCTACTCATAAAATATTGCAAGGTAAATAATATTAAAAGAAACACATTCATGATAGTAATTATAAGCTATAATAATATCCAATACAAAAATAAATGCATTTATTATAAAATCTAATAAATCCAAAAATAAGACACATATGTCTTAACTTAAAACAAAATAGAAAACATAACTCCTAACATAAAAACCCACACAAATAAGAATAGAAATATGACTCTCATGTCAATAATTAGGAACCCTATGGATCCAAAACTATCCTAGTCATAGGAACCGACATCCTAACCATACGCATCAATAGATAAGGAATGTCATATGTGCGATCATGAAATCATGGATAATACACTTTACGCCCATTCCTGAGCACCAACTCAAATTGAGTGTTGCTCCTATACACTACTCATTTAGTTACTTTAAATAAAAATCGAATAATGGAATGACCATAATGTTCACTCCAACACTCAACTATAAGTTCTGGAGTGCCTCATGGTAACTAAATGAGTCACAGATAATATCATAAAGAACTTTGTGATTCCACCCCCTATCTGGGCCACCAACCCAAATACAGTCCTGCATATTTTTGTGCATGTTGAGCATATGATGCACAATAGCATCAATATCATTAATTCTAGCCTTCTTATAAAACTTTATGCTACGGACCTTATGCACTCGTGCATTGGCCCGAACAACTCCCTGAGGAGTATGTGGAACTATAGGCGTTCTTATTATTGTCAAATCTATTACACATAACAGAAAAAAATTATTAGCACACTATGTGGAACTATAGGCGTTCTTATTATTGTCAAATCTATTACACATAACAGAAAAAAATTATTAGCACACTCATGTACAAACAAAAAAATGATTGAAACTGATTTCAATCAAATATAATGATAAAATTCACATAATTAATTTTCAAACAAATTTGAAAATTAAAGAAGGCAAAAAATACATTATCTTTATATTTTCATAAATTTTTCGATAAAATAATTTATAAAAAAATTATTCTGATGCTTAAAAATTATTTAAAAAATCAAAAAATTATGAAAAACAGAATTTCAAAAAATTAGGTAAAAACTGGTGGCCGGAGGAGGGCTCACACGCCTACATGCACCAATGAAGATAGGCCTCATGCGCCCCAAGCAAATCATCCGCCAGCTATGGCACAAAACCACGTGGCGTGACCCCACTAGGCCACATGGCAGCCACTGACTCATCTACGTGGCACCCACTGGACTGACAAATGATACATGGCATGACCAGAGTCTGCCACGTGGCCGCCGTCTATTGGCCCACCTGTCGCCATATGGCATGACTCATTAAGCTATGTGGCTGGACCTACAAGCCACGTGTTAGCTCCATAGGTTGTCACGTAGACGCCACGTGGCATGACTCATCAAGCCATATGGCAGGACCCGCATGCCACGTTTCAGCACCACAAGCTGCCATGTCATTAACACGTGGCATCATATGGTGGGTCCATATGGTGCCACATGGCACCAGATAAACCCACATTGCCATGTCAGTTGACACATGGTACTTCACCATAAGACCACTTGTCACTCCCCCATTGGTCCACGTGGCTGAGTGACGTTTCACTCAGTGCGTGCTGGGGATGCATCCTCTGGCATGTGCTTAGCATATTGGTGGCATGTGCAAGCCACACACCGCCTTTCCGGCAATTTTAGGCCACCAAATTTTTCTTAGGGGGGATTTTGGGGTCCTTGATTTCAATGGTATAGTCAAAATTAAAAAATTTTTACATAAAATTTTTAATTACAGACTTTTAAATAATTTTTCTTGTACAAATACACAAAAATACAGCCTAAAAATAATACGTACACACATAAACAGTATCAATATGCATATCATACAGTTTGTAAACATGTTTGAATTTTTACAAAAATATAGATATATGAACAAAATAGCCGGAAAGCAAAAATTCTAGCTCTGATATCAATGAATGAAATATATGTCACAACATATCATGAGAAGTAAAAATAAATACATCTCGTAACACAGATACTTTGAAGCAAATATTGTTTGTTTCATGTCACCGGCTTGCCTTTCACCCATGGGTTATGAATCTCAGGATGAAAGTTTTGATCTACGAACTAAAAGCCCCATAGATAAAGAGAGAATATACACACAGAGAAAAATTGGCAGAGTTTCCATATAAGAAATTTTTCTACACACAAAGAACAAAAATTTTGGCCCTATTTATAGGGCTCCAATTAAGGTAAGATTAAATTCCCTTAATTTGTATGAATTAAATTGACAATTACAATTTAATTATTAAGGAGATAATTTTCTATTTAATGTGTGAGTTACCTAATTTAAATTAGGTAACTGCCGGTATAAAGACATACTAAATAGGCAGATTTCCTAATTAAGGGAATTCTCAATATGAAATTAATTTCATATATATATATATATATATATATATATATATATATTGATATTTTCTTATTTATATCAGGATTACTTTCGCATTTCGAAAGTTATGGGTTTATCCTAAACTCCTTCACTGAGTTTTAGGTATCTGACCTTATGGTAAGGTACTAGCACTATTACATAGGTGATTCAGATTTAAAATCTGAAGAAAAACTGAGAAGACTTTAGTTTCAAATTGCTGAAATGTTGTTGTACAATGTAAGAGTCTATATCGCAGAGAAGGAATTATTGGGTAGCTTTACTGAACAAACAATTATCGATACTAGAATTTCAATTCTACTCAAAAACAATTTAATTCAAGAACTATTTAAAAATTAAAATAAAAATTTCAATTTAATCTTTGTATGTATAATTGAACGTGCAAATTAGTTTATCCATCTACTTCGCTCAAAAGAGCAATCGTGTTTCTATACATTGAATTTGAACAATGTTATCCCCTAAATTGCAAAATCGGAGCAAATAATAAATCAAATGATCTCTTAAGTCTGGCTTTACTCTGTTCATTAACTGACATATATAATATACATTTTAAGCATAATTAAAAATTATTGTTATAATGAAACTATCAAATATGCAAATTGTCTTTTAATTTTGTCGAAGAAATCAATTTTATCCCTTAAATTGCAAAATATATGAGAGCAAATAAGTCCCTACTCATGTGATATTTAAATGTACAATTAACAATAAATATATATATATATATATATATATATATATATATATATATATATATATATATATATATATATATATATATATATATATATATATATATATTGTACAAACAAATACATTACTGTCATACTGAACTAAGATAACTCACATGTGTCATGTAAAAAATAAATAAAACAACTCTAAATTAATTCATATTTAAAAAAATTATTTTTTCAACAATATTACAATTATAACTTTTTTTAATTTATTTTCTACTCAACAATTTCTATGCCTTTTTTTTTTATCATGTCAATGGATAATAACCTAATCACCATAATGACAAAATGTGTTGGTTGTGAGTA
The DNA here is from genome assembly GCA_037975025.1 of Excoecaria agallocha. Classification (NCBI taxonomy): domain Eukaryota; kingdom Viridiplantae; phylum Streptophyta; class Magnoliopsida; order Malpighiales; family Euphorbiaceae; genus Excoecaria; species Excoecaria agallocha. The sequence continues at coordinate 330,399 of JBBPFJ010000023.1, read as the reverse complement.
TTACTACGCAGATCAATGGATAAATAATGGTCAAATTTAATTATTTAAGCTAAGTAAGATTTAGTTGGCTTTTATTTTGCAAATAAAAAAGAAAAAATTACTCTTTTGGGCAATATTGAGAGACAAATTTATAATTCCGATAATTCCAGCATGACGATGCATATCAACCATGATAATTAAGATTGCATTCTCCTTGTTTTTTCTATGCACCCCATTCATAAAATATAAAATATATATATTTTTCCCCCTTATAGAGGATATTCATTAATTTCAGTACGCATAAGCATGTATTTTTGCCTTTAGAGGATATTAATTAATTTCAATAGCATTAACGTGAATCCAAAAGAGGATAGATTTTTATGTTTTTTTAAAAAAATAAAGGATAGAGATCCTACTTAATTCAATGTAAAAATATTTGGTTATCAGATTTAGAATAAAATTGATGTGTTAATGCATTAACAATCATGCACGATTTGATTATATAAAAATTCTGAATATATCGGAGACAATCGAATCTCATGTACGCAAATTAATTAGACGTGTCAGTGACTCAGTATTGTGCATAAAAAAAGAGGTATGATAGGGAATATCATTTCTTTTTTGACTTTAGAAAAAAAAAAGGATTTCTTTTTGTTTTTGTTTTGTATAAACTTTTTATATGATGATATTTGTGATTTGCAAGTTACGCGTGATTTTATTTCTACCCTAAATTTTACCCAAGATCCTGCAATGGCATCAAATTTTATGTCAAGAACTATTCTTAAATATTAATCATTAGAGTTGATTTGATATTTGTGATTATGAATATGTAATTTAAAATTTGTGTTTAATTTCTATCAGATTGTTATTAGATTGTTGTCTTTATTAAATAATTGGTCATTAATCATGCTTTCAAACACTAATCAATCTGTTCAACTTTGTCAGCTTTCTCTTCAACTGCTACTAATAACAATTCTAACTCTTCTATTTTCCTGAATCCTGAGTTTTAGGTATCTGGCCTTATGGCAAGGTACTAGTACCATTACATAGGTGATTCAGATTTAAAATCTGAAGCAAAACTGAGAAGACTTTAGTTTCAAATTGCTGAAATGTTGCTGTACAATGTAAGAGTCTATAGCTGCAGAGTGGGAGAAACTGACCATTAAGATCGCAGAGGAGGAATTATTCGGTAGCTTTACTCAACAGAGCCGGCAGAAATTGACTGCAGATTCTCACTGCATCGGTTTCACAAGTGGAATGAACCCAAAATCATTAAAAAAAGAGCTCCAAATTCAGGGTGCTGAAAAAAAATGGCTATAAAATTAATTAGAGTTGAAAAAACTTGACAAATCAAATGAAAATGAGAAAAAATTTCAAATGACATGCAAAAATAATAGTTGGGCAAGAATTTGTGCATGCAAAATTCATGCATAAATATATCAAAGATATGGCATTAATATTGCTATTTTTATTGACTTTCTCATTGGCCCGTATGCCTATAAGTAACGAGACATATTTTGCTTCATATATACATATCTCTCATTTTGTGAGCTTATGCAAAGCTTAAGAGAATTCCTTTTAAAAATTACCTCTCATTTTGCATGCTTATGCAAAATTTAAGAGAATTCCTTTAAGAATTTTAGTGATGTTCTTATGTTGTATATTTGTGACATTATTGGGTATATTTGGAAATTTAGATTAAGAGTTAAACACAAACTTATTTGTATTCTCCATTTTTTAAGTAAAATACTTCTCTTGCATTTGCCCGTGGATATAAACAAAATTGTCAAACTAGGTAAATCCATCTTGCAAATTCAATTCATATTTTTTTCATTCTTATCTTAAATTATTTAGACAAATAATATTTGTGCATGGAATTCACCCCAACAAGACATATCTATACATGAATTTTGCATGCACAAATCCTTGCCCAACTATTTATTTTGCATGTTATTTAAAGCTTTATCTCATATTCGCATTTGGTTTGTCAATTTATTTTTCAACTCTAATTAATTTTATAGCCATTTTTAACAATCTCTATCCTGACTCAAAATTAATTAAACCTCTAACACTTCTTCATCTTCTAGGGGTTTTCAATTTCACAAACATCAATTAAGTTCAAACAATGCTTGAACTTATTAGTAGGATTATCAGCAGTACCAATTTTCTTCACCGCGGTATTCCCAATGGCAAAAACATCTCTAATAAAAAAATGGTATCTGACATCAATATACTTGATCATTTTGTGATACATTCGCTCCTTAGTCAAATGAAAAGCACTTCGACTATCACAATGGACTCCTATCACTTCTTCTATTGTAATAAGTTCATCAAACAAGCCTTTCAACCAAATTGCCCTTAACTGCTTCTATTAAATCAATATACTATGCTTCCATTGTAGATAACATTACAATGGGTTGTAAAGATGCCGTCCAACGAATTGCATAACTTCCATGTGCAAAGACATACCCAGTAATTAATCTGTTTTTGTCAACATCTCTAGCAAAATCCGAATCAATAAAGCCTTCAAAATGACTCTTTGAACATTAATGTTATTATTTGTATTGACTTTTCCATTCACCCGTATGCCAATAAATGTCGAAGCATATTTTGCTTTATATATACATCTCTCTCATTTTGTATGCTTATACTACACCTAAGAGAATTTCTTTTAGGAATTTTAGTGATACTCTTCAATCGTGTATTTGTGAGATTATTGAGTATACTTGGAAATTTGTGTTGAGAGTAAAACATTAACTTATTTGTATTCTCCATTTATTTGTTAATAAATTACTTCTCTTGTTTTTGCATCGAATCACATAAATTCATCTTGCAAATTTAATTCATATTTTTCCCATATTCTCATCTTAAATTATTTAGACAAATAATATTTGTGTCTTGAATTCACCCCAACATGACATTATTATTTTATGCCAAGCAATATCACCGTTACAGATTTAATTTTCATCTCTTAAATATGCATTATATCCTTTCTAGCATTTGGCTCACTCCAACTTTAAACCTTGGAGTTCCACCCTCAAAAATAAGGCAATAGCTAACGTAATTACAAATTTTCTAAAAAGAATAAACATAATTACAGTATCATCTGATATTGATGCGTTCCTAATTGGATTGGATTGGATTTATAAGTTAATTTCACTCATGTAACACATGTTGGTTCATATCCCCAGGTATTCATGTAAATTGTCTTTAAATAAATAATTATGTACACTATGAAAAAGCAATTTCTTATCACGAAAGCCGTATTACATGCATTCCTTCTAGTGTATACTATTATGTGTCACTTTCTAAAAATTCTAGAGATTAGATGTCATGCCACTTTTGATTTCAAGCTTAAAATGATTTTTCATGTAAAAATTACGTGCTTCATTATTTAGATATTTACTTGTTATAAAAAAAAATTTCTGATAATTAAGATATAAGTCTAATGATCTTACATTTGATTAATCCGGATCTATATTAATTAATATTAAATCGGGATTTATATTAACTAAGAACCACTATTGGGCCCATCTGACTCTTAGCGCATAGATCATTGGTGGAGTCCAATAATGAGGTCCAAATAGAGGGGAAAGCCCTATGGCAAAAATTAGTGGAAATTAATCCCATTTCCTCCTTCCTCAGGCCTATTCTCTTTTTCATTCATAATGTTTGATGTACCAAAACAAATTGTTTTAATCCGAAGTGGACTTTGCAGAAAAAACACAAAAAGTTATATTGACATAACCACAGAAAAATGTAACATAAATACAAGGTATTTTCCATAAATTACATTCACCTTCTCACATAACTATGATACAAGGACATCAATTGAAATTCAATGCAAAGCTACATTTGTGTGCTAAGGTTTCCACTAGCAGCCCATCCTTCTTGAACTTGACTTGAATACTGCAAATTCCATAGCACATCTTCTATTGAAGGCCTATTGCTGACCTCTTTAGAGAGGCAATTCACAGTGATTGTAACTGCTGTTCTCAGTGATTCATATGCGTATGTTCCCTTTGTGGATGGATCAGCCATAGCTCGTAATTTGGATGGCGCTTCGCCTAAGTTTTTCTCTAGCTGTTTGTATAACAAGAAAAGAATTATATACAAGGATAAGAAACATTATAAAATGAATGCAGTAGGATTAGTCTGTAGGTTGCATGATTACCTGAATCTTTAACTCATCCAATTCACTTGTAGACTTGACAATTTTGCCAGTAATAACCTGAAGTAGGATCAAACCCAGTTGATAAACGTCTTCTTTTTCTGCATTTACGTTGTTGCTGTTGATATCTTTTCCATTCAGAGGACTTTCTGAACCTCCCTGCAAAATTCACAAACCAAAAATTAAATATTAAATTAATAAATCTGCCTTTGAATTCAGTGAACGGCTTGGTTACACATAAGGTGCCTGACTTATATTTTAACAACGATCCGATAAACCAAAAAAAAATTATCTTACAAAAATAACTCAATTCTTTAAAGAATGTCAAAGCTTACCTTAGATGGCAATGGAATGTGATAGTTACTAAGTTTTGCAGTGAGACTATCATCCAAAAGTACATTTTCAATGTTTATATCGTTCCCAAAAATTCCAGGTGCCACTCCTGTGTGCAAGAATTGAATTCCTCTTGCAACTCCAATTGTTATTGCCATTCTGTGTGGCCATTTCAGAATATCTTTCTTCTTCCAGTCTGATACATCAAAAGCATGTAAATATAGAATCAAAACTATAATTTATTGCAAAAGATTTGAAATCTTCTGTTTGATTTACCTGAAAGATAACTGTGAAGGGATCCATTGGAGACATGTTGAAGAACCACAAATAAAGTACTAGCTGTGATTGGATGGTCCTGATGAGTGACAATGCAGTGCCCAAAAACGCTCACTAAATGTAAATGCCTTAGCTTTGACAGTACCTCCATGTGCTGCACTAAACTCTGTGCCAAATTCTTTTGCTTTAGTTTTATGCATTTTATCAGCACCCCTGTCCCATCTCTCACCCAACCTTTATAGATCTGCGCTTTCGAATAGTAAAAGAATTTATGTGTATACATATTGATTGATATCATCTTGAATTAATCACAAATTTTTTGAGTATTTTTCTAACCTGTCCTTGAGATCCTTCTCCTATGAAATTTATTGGATCAAAATTGTTAGTTGCATCTTCAATTTCTTCTAGTGTGAAAACACGATAAGGTGGAAGACCAATTACCGCCGACCTCATTGTTTGAGGCACACGTCCTGCAAATATTAACTAATGAATTTAATCAACTCCAGAACAAATTTTAAAAGGGTAAAATTATAGCTAAACTTACTTGAATCAATGGCTGGTAATGTCACAGACGAGCCACGAACCGACACTTTATCCGCCATGTGTCCGTCAAATCTGCCACCATTATTAGTCCTTGTCTTGGATCTTCGAATGACGATTAGAATCAATAATCCAAGAATTAGTGCTATACCCACAGCAGAACCAATGATGGCAAGTAATAGGCCTAATTTGACTTTGGAGTCCTTCTGATCAGATTCACCTGGAGGCTGAACAGCTAGTGCTTCTTTATGACAAAATGAAAATGGATGCTGGTTTCTTGAATTTCCATCAGATAAGCAATTCCATGAACTAATGATAGTTCGATTCGAAGAATTTGAAGCAAGACAAGAAGGCAATTTTCCTACTAAAAGATTGTGAGAAATGTTCACTGATTTAAGCTTAGAAGTGCATGTAGTGATTGGGAGGGTGCCACTCAATTGATTATTTGCCAAATCAAGATACTGAACTGAAAACAGAGAGAACAGAGCAGATGGGATTGGCCCAATTAGCTGATTAGATGAGAGGTCTAGCTGCTGAAGTAGATTGAATTTCTTGATTCCTGAAGGAATAACGGAACTGAAGGAATTGTTACTCAATACTAAAGTAACCAGATTGTTACTTAGTGAAGGAAAATTGGGTCCCAGGTTGTTTCCGCTCAAATTCAGCTCTTGAAGAAGAACTAAGCTTGTGAGATCTGGGACAGTCCCACTTACCAAATTATCAGCTAAAACCATACTAGAAAGGTTCTTTAATGACCCAATGTGTTGAGGAATCTGCCCATAAATGAAATTTGAACTGACGTTAAGTACTTGAAGAGACCCAAACCTTTTGATTTTAGCAGGTAATGGACCCCACAATCCTAATGAAACAAGAGATAGGACCTCCAAGTTTGGAAGCTTTGTAAGAACAGTAAAGAAAGAATCAATGGAGAAGCTCTTTGACAAAGTTTGTTGGGAAACTGTGAAATTGCTAGAAGTAACTGGTAGTGGGCTTTGAGATGGAGAGCCTTTGTTTCCAATGACAGTTAATTCTGTTACATGACCGTTTGAGCAAACAATCTTGAGAGAAGGTGAAGGAGGTAAGTAACAGAAATTGGTCCAGTTACTCCATCCTTGAAGAACTCGAGGATATTCAAGAAGCTTCTGAATTTGGAAAAGAATTCTTGTCTCGCTTGCAGACACTTGTCCAAGTGAAACAGGAGCAAGAATACTAAGTATAAATACAGGAAACAAGAAACAGAAAGAAATCCTGGAATCTTCCATTTCTCTTAAAAGAAAAAGAAATGAACTTCAAAAAAAAATTAAACTTTAGATTCCATTATGGACTCATTAACAGAACGTGGAAACTACACGATGGCCCAAAGATCATAGCTACTGGAAAACAAGAGTTTTCAACTGCAAGGTGCAAGAAAGGCAAAATAGTGATCAGGATACTGGTCAGCAGTATTCAATAGTCATTAAATATTCGAGTTGCAGTCAGAAACACTTAAATGAGCTATAAATAATTCCAGCTTTTGCTAACTGCAAACACAAATTTTCTCGGGAAAGTGACAGAAAAGTTGAGAAGTTTTCAAAAAGGAGAACCTTTTAGACTTATCGATGAAAGGAGTTAATTGGGAAGTGACTGTTTTCTTCGATGTACAAAAACCGAGTAGTGGTAGAAGGAGGAAAGCTTTTCTGATCCAACGCTACCCAACCTACAATATTAAATTACGAACCAGACTTCAAAACCGCACTTCTCTCTGACTTTATCACCGTCACGATGCGAAAGTCAACTGGGCTCTGAATTCAAAGTTAAAAACTCTGCGGTATGCGAGAACCTCGGTTTTGACCACGAATATTACGGTAGACCTGCGAGCATTGAGTGAATCGAAGTCACGCGCATTAGCACGTGACCTTCATGATCTGTATTATGTCCCTATAAATCAACATCAATAAAATGATAGAGACCTTAATTGATGTGAGATAAAATTTTACCTGTATGTCCCTGGTCCAAAGTTGGCATACGTGGAAGTGCTTGCAAGGCTGGGTTTTGCGGGTGTGTCGGTAGGAGTTATTACTTCCCCGTTCCATTATCCATTATACGTTATTCTTTTAAATAAAATTTAAATTTTTATTTTTAAATTTTTAATATAATTTAATTATTTTTAATAAAAATTAATTTATTTATAATTAATTAGATTTAATAATTTAATTTTAATATATAATTTAATATTAAATTTAATTTTAATTATTATTTTTTAATTTTAATAAAAATAATAAAAGTAACATATAAAATGAAATGAAGTGGGTAGCATATATACAAGAGTCTCAATTGAGGAAGGATATTTTTAAGTGCAGGCATGTAATGATAAGTGTATTATTTCCTTAATTAGAGGATGAGATTTGAATATTAATCTGAATTAATTGAATCATAAAATTTAGAATACTAGATTGACTATTAAAAAAACTTAAAAGGGGCAAATTTGTCTTTTAAAAATCTCAAATGACATGTTAGTTCTACCTAATTTGTTATTTTTCTTGTAATGAATTGGTGTTTCCGCTCATATTCTTTTTGGATCTTTGCTATTTGGATGGATAAGAGAATGATAAATTAGTGTATCTTTAAAAGAGAGAAAAGGAGACGGGTTAAGTTCAAAGGCATACTCATGGGCAGGAAATGGCATTTTTTACATGCATAAAGTTTCATGAGTTGCAATTGAGAGCCAGTCCTCCTTGGTCAATACAAATCACAAATGGATGTGATGGTGATATTCAATTTAAGACTTTACATTTTTAGATATTTTTAGGATAAAAAAAAAAGATCAGCTTTTCAAATATAGGGATACGTTAACTATGATTTAGGGTTTTTATATACGTATAAATGTAATAGTTTATTTAATCATTTCTATATATAAAAAAAAAGATATAAAACCGAGTTCTCCTACAAAATTCTAATTATTAATTAGTTGTCAAATAAAATGGTGTATTTTAGAATTAATAAATCACAAAATTTCGCCGAGGAAGATGTCTCCACCTTATGTTAGATGGGGGCAGGTTTGAGAAACAAGGGATCAGTTTCGATCGGATCCTTCAGCCAAAAAACCTGCAATAATGCTTAACCCGATAGATCCGGATTTTAGCACTCCGACGATCAAATTAGCTATCGAAATAAAAAAAGATAATGGAGTTAATTTACTAAGAGAGAGAAGGCAAGAAGGGATTGTCCTTCTTAAGGAGCAACCTGCTATTTATAGTTCCGGGAGAGCTTGGAGTAGTGTGCTCAATAATGCTTCTACTCTGCAATAAGCATGGCCTATCTCTATAGGCAGCGGTGATGGAACGGTGGCGTGTAACAGTCTTTATCAGTGAGACGTTCAGTCTGATCGGACAACCTCGATTATTGAACTTTCCTTCTTAGCTAGAAGGGTCTTTAATGGGCTTTTTCTTGGATCTCTTCCTGTGATGTTGGGATGTTTGGTTTTATTTTTTCGGGTGTTATCACATGTCTCCCGCCGAACAATTCGATGAGAGATCGAAGTAACAGCTATTTGTCCAGCTTACTTGCGGGATTCTGCAGTCGATGGTGCTCCTAACGATCTATCTACAAACGTTGGAGCGGGGAAATCAAAATGGCTAGTTGATCCTGGGGGAGTGTTTTCCAGAATTAGTGAGGTGCAAGCTGTGGTGGTCCAAGCACCAAAAAGATATCCGACGGGATTACTCAACCTTTGGAGGCACCAACCTCGGGCTAGAATTAATTAGCTTCGAGAGACTTTTTTTTTAACATCAATCGGGATCATTCATCGATCGAAATTAGAGAGATATCAACCTTTGGCTGGAATTATTTAGCCTTGAGAGGTTTTTTTTGAACATCGATTGGGATCGATCGTCGATCAGAATTAGAGAGATATCAGCCTTTGGCTGGAATTATTTAGCCTTGAGAGGTGTTTTTTGAACATCGATTGGGATCGATCGTCGATCAGAATTAGAGAGACATCAGCCTTTGGCTAGAATTATTTAGCCTTGAGAGGCATTTTTTGAATATCGATCGGGATCATTTGTCGATTGGGATTAGAGAGACATCAGCCTTTGGCTGGAATTATTTAGCCTTAAGAGGCTTTTTTGAACATCGATTGGGATCGTTTGTCGATCGAAATTAGAGAAACATTAGCCTTTGGCTAGAATTATTTAGCCTTGAGAGGCATTTTTTGAATATCGATCAGGATCATTCGTCAATCGAAATTAGAGAGACATCACCCTTTGGCTAGAATTATTTAGCCTTGAGAGACGTTTTTTGAACATCAATTGAGATCATTTGTTGATCAGGATTAGAGAGACATCAGCCTTTGGCTGAAATTATTTCTGCAAAATGTCAAAAAATTTTATATTTTTCTAACCTTTTTAAGGAGCTTTATCGCTTCTCTTACTAGCGACTTCTTTTGGATTTCAGCCAATACGTCCTTCCTTTCTTTGAAGGCCCGACGACTAATGATTTAAGAGCCTTAGCTTTTCTAGTTGTTCTCCTTGTATTTGTTGTAGACGTATATTTGTGAATATTAATATTTCAAGGAGGGGGTAAAGCTACCTGATGAGGTCGTTGTCTTCCTCATATTTTCCCGGCGAGCTCTTGGAGGAAAGGGCAAGCTTTCGATCATGCATGTCAACCGACTCATCCCCTATTCTTGTCTCCTTCGGGCTAACCTTTCGATCGGATAGTCATCCAGGGGTCACTTGTCAAGCGTCATTTTGTTTCCTTGACTTAATGGCGAACACTTCATTTCTCGCATTTTGACAATTGATTTTTCTTTTGATGTTTTGGTTTTTGTACGTGCATTAATGGGCTCTTGACATGTGACAACCTCATTAATGCTCATAATGCAAATTTGGAGCTGTCTATAAAAAGGTTTCTTTCCATTTTTTCCATGATATCCCCTTCTATTTCTTCTTATAAATTTATTTTCTCATGTCCATTGTGTTTTGGCTATTGAGTTTAACCATAAGGCCTTCAGACTTTCTTCGTATTGCCGTTGAATTCACCATTTTAGAAAGATAAATAAAGAAAGGATCTCTTGTCTTATCTGGACATGGCTTGTGTCAGCGAGCCATGAGATTTGCTGCTCCGATGGCTCTTTTTTTCTAGTACAAGGCTCTCACCTGATCATGGTTGTGGATACGTATCCGTACTGTAATGTCCCAAAAATGATCCTAGTTGAAATGTCATGATTCATGGTATTAATTTTTAATTTAAATTGATTAAATGTGTAAATTTATGTTTAAGTAAGACTAAAGTATATATGTGTATATAGGTATATATATATATTAGACCTTTTTGTGATTTGATTAAAGGTTTGGGTCAATAATTAAAAAGGAAAATAAATGGGGGTAATTATAATTCTTATTATTATTATTATTATTATTATTATTATTATTATTATTAGTATAAAAAAAGAAAAGAAAAAAAATTTTCAGGTTATATCATGTTCAGTCAAACTGTTCAGTAAGGGCGTTACATTTTGTGGTATCAGAGCAGCTTGGTTTAGTCGGTTCTGGTTAATAGAAAAGGTGTTTGAAAGTTATGGTTCCTTGGCCTAATGTTAATCATTTGGAATTTTGCTTTAGGCCGCAATGGAATGATTTAGAAAATATTAGGGAAGTAAGTTGGAAAGAATAGATATAAGAGCATTGTTTGGGTGACAGCGAACGAAGATGAGGTATATGTTTATATTTGAATGAGGCAGTATAGATGATATTGTTGTATAAAATAGGAAGTGATCACAGTATAGTGATATAGTGGTAATGGAAGGAACCAAGTGTAATATGTGAATGTATAATTGAGGAAAACGGATGATAGTATAAGAGCGAAACTTTGATAATCAGGAGATAAAATTATGGTCTTGACCTATATGGAGGGAAATGTTTTGACGGAGTTTCTTATATGTTTCTCATCTCTTGATTGATAGTTGTTGGTGATGATTGAATTTAAAGTTAGAAAATGATTGTAAGCAGTCTGGAATGTCAAATAAGCTGAGAAGTATTAAGGATATTCTGTGAGGACTATAGGCAAAAATCGTTTCCTTATATTGGTATAGTTGTAAAAAGTAGTAATCTTAAGAAGACCATAGATTTTGATTGAATATTAGGTAGCGTAAGTAGAGATTATTGCAATATCATGTGTCAGAAAGAATGTTATGTGTTCTGATGAGATTTAACTGACCTTAAGGTCGGCGTGAGTATGTAAGCGAAGGTATTATTGTAAGTAACTTATGTACATGCCATATGAAATGAGTGAATTGTAAAGCGGCAAGTGTGTTGTTATCAGATTCCTCAGATAATGTGAGTATAAATAAGTAAGTTGGTGATTTAGGACCAGAGTTTAACTTTTTGTTATCTCGTTAGTTATGAAGTAATGTTTCTGGGTGATTCCGTTAACCCAATTAGTATATACTGCCACTAATATTATGCATCAGTCATTCATGTGTACATTTGTGTTACAGTCCATGCATAGCTATACGATATACATGCATACAGTTCAGTCATGTGGCCACATGCTTCATAGTCTACCCATGCATTTGTTATTGCATAGTCATACAGTTACATGCCTTGTATTTGGTTTTGTTAGTGGCAGTTTTGTTATACTAGTAAGAGGTTATAGTGGAAACCCAGCATAGACTTCGTCAGTTATATTAAATAAGGAGCCTATGTACAGAAATCAAATATTAGAGTTGAATGACGAAGATCAGGATAACCAAGAGTTTAAATGAGTGATTTAGTTAAGTGAAGAAAGGGTTAAAGTCTTAAGAAAACAGTATTTGATTAAGTTAAAACAAAATTTACTCTTTGGAGATAGTTAAAGTTAACTAAAGGTTTATTCTCGGTCACATATATACAAGTATTGGGTTATAACGTATTTGAACTTCATATATGCCAAGTTACAAGAACTATTGTACTAGGACGTTTGATAAAGAATAGTTTTAGGAAGTTGATAGCAATAGTGGTATAGTTTATCAGTTTGAATTTCGAGGACGAAATTCTTTAAGGGGGATAAAATTGTAATGTCCCAAAAATGATCCTAGTTGAAATGTTATAATTCATGGTATTAATTTTTAATTTAAATTGATTAAATGTGTAAATTTATGTTTGAGTAAGACTAAAGTATATATGTGTATATAGGTATATATATATATATTAGACCTTTTTGTGATTTGATTAAAGGTTTGGGTCAATAATTAAAAAGGAAAATAAATGGGGGTAATTATAATTCTTATTATTATTATTATTATTATTATTATTATTATTATTATTAGTATAAAAAAAGAAAAGAAAAAAAAATTTCAGGTTATATCATGTTCAGTCAAACTGTTCAGTAAGAGTGTTACACGTACTTTTCTCTTCATTTATCATGATATTGTTTTGTTGTCAGAGGACTGCTATAAGAGGTGGTCTCGTTGTGAAGGCGGTGGTCGAGGTGGAGGCGAAGCTATTTTCCTCCTTTCTCCCTATTGTCTTTCTTTTTTGTTTCTTTTTTTCTTGTAATTAGCCTTCTTCCTCTTTTTTTCTCCTCTTTTTTCTCCTTTTCTCTCTTTTCCTTTCTTTTGTCTTTATTTTTTGTTTTGTAGGAGAGAAAGCAGAGAGTTTTAGCCGTGCCTTTCCAGATAAGAAGAACGAAAGTCGATCGATAAGAATACTATTTATGTAGATAGTAGGAAGAGTACTATCTACGTACTTTGTACTTTTTGGAATGAATATAATTTCTTTATTGTCATGTCTATTCTTCTTCTCTCTCTTTTTTTTTGGCATTTTGCGATGGCAATAAGAGAAAATTGTTAAAACTAGCAAAAAGTTAGTAACTTATACCAACATAATGATGATTTGAGTGGCACTTATCTTTTTTCAAAAGACGTTGCATCATTTCGAATGGCTTGTCGCCCTTTTTTGCTTGTCTTCATCATGTTCTATAATCTGGACTTTCTCTGGGACAGCGGCCGTGATTGGATTTTTTATTGTGGAAGTCTTTTGGTTTTTCGATTGTTCATAATGGATGTTTTTGTTTGATGGCAATCTTCTTTTACTCTATATTGGCCGTTGTGGGCTGGCTTTTAAATATTTTTGCTAACAAATCGGGTCCATTTTGCTGATTTAATTCTTAATTTTTTAGGGGAGTAGCAGGAGATGGCATCTTGGTTTATTTGATTCCTTTTGCCTCATTCATATTTTCTTTATCCCTTTTTCATATCTCATTTTTGGGCTTTGATTTAGGTCGGAGAGATTCCTCTTAAAGATACTTCTTGAGATATGACTCAAACTCTTGTTGTAGGAAGGAAAAACTTTTTACCATGGTTTTTATTTTGGATAAATGTGACTCTTTTTATAGAACAAACTGTTCTATTAATTTTGGCTCATTACATTAATATGTAATGATAGTTTAATTGATCTTTCGATTGGGATATCACATATTTTCGTTGATCTTTTGATCGAAATATTTACATGTTTTCGTCGATCTTTCGATATGATATTTATATATTTTCATCGATCTTTTGATCGGGATATTTACATATTTTTGTCGATCTTTTGATCGGAATATTTACATGTTTTCATCAATCTTTGTTGTGATTCTATTGTCCCTGCATTCTTTTCTTGGAAAAAAAACATCCTTTTAAGGCCTTCTTCACTTTAACCGCTTTTTCTGCACGACTTATTTGGGTCTTGTCCTTACCCTGTCTCGGATCGCGATGAGAGAAGGCATGCTTCTTCACATCTTTTTCTCATTTCTTTAGTTGGCTCTCCTCTAGTTGTTTTCATCCATAGGGCACGATGCCGGTGCCGCTTTCTCTTAGGGATCTTCATTCTCCAATTTAACTTCCTCTACTTAGTACCTTTCTTACTATGTGGGCCAACCGAAGGAGAGGCATTCCCAATGCAGCCTTTCGATCTAGTGTCGAGCTTTACCTGATTCGCTTGGAGACGAAAAGGAGGAGCGACTGCTCTCTTCTTCCCAAAATGTCTCCTAGTATGCTGGTTCGGAGAGCCCCACATTCCCTTTGCGCGTTAGACCGAATGAGGGATGTTTCACCTTCTTTTAGCCTTAGCGCTTGGTTTTTTGCGTTTTTTAGTCTTAGAACTCCATTTTTATTTATTCAAGTGTCCGCACGTTCTATGAGATTTCTATAGAGTCCGCACATCTTCTTCTTCGTGGCATTTTATACTCACCACTTGGCGATTTCTCACGTAGTCTCGAGGACTTTCATGGAAACCCTGTGTCTTACTTGCCATTTGACAATCTCTCATTTAGTCTTGAAGGCTTTCATGGATACTTTGTATCCCATAGTGTGACGGCGAGTTTGCATGTTAAATGTAAGTCGCGAAACTTGGATTGTTCTGCTCTACCGTTAACTTTCAACGAAAGCACTAAATGATAAATCATAAAATTTTACAGATGAGGGTGTCTCCACCTTATGTTAGATGGGGCCAGGTTTGAGAAACTAGGGATCGATTCCTATCGAATCCTTCAGCTGGGAAACCTGTACCAATGCTTAGCTTGGTGGTCTCGAGCTTCAGCACTCCGACGTTCAAGTTAGCTATCGGGATAAGAAAAAATAATGGAGTTAATTTACTAAGAGAGAGAGGGAAAGAAGAGGTTGTACTTCTTAGGGAGCAACCTGCTATTTATAGTTTTGGAAGAGCTTGAAGCAGTGTGCTCAACAGTGTCTCTACTTTGCAATAAGCATGGCCTATCTCTATAGGCAGCGGTGATGGGACAGTGGCGTGTAGCAGTCTTTGTTAGTGAGATGTCCAGTTTAATTGGACAGCCTCGATTATTGAACTTTCCTTCTCAGCTAGGGGAATCTTTAATGGGCTTTTTCTTGGGCCTCTTCCTGTGATGTTGGGCTGTTTGATTTTGTTTTTTGGGGTGTTATCAAGAATTAACTTTCATAAAACATGATTTTGATTGTCCGTAAGAACTTATATATGTTAAGCAATTTATAACAAATATTTAAATTAATAAATTAATTCATTTTTTTAAGTAAAACTCTCACAACAACTAATGAAATTCTACTCATTAAATATATATATATATATATATATATATATATATATATATATATATATATATATATATATATATATATATATATATATATATATATATATATGTTGCCATTTGTAGAAATATATGTGTTGTTTATTAACCATAGGTGGAATGAATGGCAGGAAGAGACACAAATCAGAAGAAGAAAAACTGAGATCTATTATATGATTCTAAGAAATAAAAAAAAAAGCAGTCGCTTGCAATAACCTGCGTCAGCATGGAACATGACATGCAAGGCAAAGGAATTTTCTCGATTCAAGGATCGCACATGTAAGCTAATTCGAAAGAAAAATTGAAATGAAAATGAATGCCTTTCTGTAAGTTAGGGTAGATATTATGCAGTGAGCTGGCCAGCGAAATAGACAATCCAGAGGACAAATTTCACTGCTTTAATTAAAGTTTTAATTTTGAAATGTGACTACACAAATATGATTAATGTTATGGATGAAATTTTGTTGTAAAATATAATAAAAATGTTACAATTGTTTTATAGCAATAATGTCACTTGTGCTGCATCCATTTTTCACTGACTTAAATTATTATAATAGTTTAACTTCCTGATAAATCACAAAATTTTATAGAGTAAAGAGAGATCAACACCTGAATCAGGGACATGATGTTTGATTGAAGAAGAGGCTTTAATGACCTGCAAAAAGGAGACTAGCCCAGTCCTACCAGGCGTTAGTGCT
The DNA here is from genome assembly GCA_037975025.1 of Excoecaria agallocha. Taxonomy (NCBI): domain Eukaryota; kingdom Viridiplantae; phylum Streptophyta; class Magnoliopsida; order Malpighiales; family Euphorbiaceae; genus Excoecaria; species Excoecaria agallocha. The sequence continues at coordinate 314,343 of JBBPFJ010000023.1, read as the reverse complement.
CCGATGCTCAAGTTAACTATCAAAATATACAGAGAGTCTTAGAGAGAGACCAATCTATGACTTATAAAGGAAGTTACCCCATTTATAGATCATTTGGCCTTAAAAAGTGGTCCAATTGTAGTCCAGCTGTAACTTTTGATAGTGGACTTTTAGTCTTTCAGTATTAAGCTCTTTTAGGGGGCCTTTAATGGGTTGCCCTTAGCCCTCATCTTGTATTTTATTTTTTTATGTGTTATCACTTGTTCCCCTCCAACTAATTCAATCATTTCTCGAGAGAGATCGAAGGTCGAGGTGCTTGCTGTTTATGACGGCCATTCGATCATTTTGTGGCCGATGGTGGAGTCCCTTAATTTATTGAGATTGAAATTTAATTTACGATCGGGGTATATGTCGATCGATAAAATTTTTTTTTGCTTTGATCGGGATATACATCAATCGAGAGTTTTGAAATGGTTGTCCTGCAAATAAATTTATAAATATAAATTATTTTATTTTACTAACCTGCATTTCGATTTCTTTCGTTATCCGAGAGATTTTTCAAAGTCGTATTCTTTTTCTCTCTGAACTTAGGCTTCTAGTGTTCGGCCATTTATTTTTTTGGGAGGAGTCCCATCCGATCAGGACAACTTTATTTCCCGTGTCTAGCCAGTTGGCTTTTAGGAGGCTTCATTGAGCCTTCCTCACTTAGGCATCTTAAATGTTCTAAGCCTTGTAATTTTATTTTTAGGGTATTATTATTTTTCGATCATTCGATTATCGGATCCACCATTGGTTATGGATGAGAATTTTTTAAAGCAATTTCATGCCTTTTTAGATCCGATTTGCTGTTGGCGGTGGATGAGAATTTCTTAAGGCATTTTCATGCCTTTTTCAGTCTGATCCGCCATTGGCGGTGGATGAGAATTTCTTAAGGCATTTTCATGCCTTTTTCGATCCGATCCGCCATTGGCGGTGGTTGATGATCTGATCCACCGTTGGCGGTGGACGATAATTTCTTAAGGTATTTTCATGCCTTTTTCAATCCAATCCACCATTGGTGGTGGTTGATGATCCAATCTGCCGTTAGCGGTGGACGACAATTTCTTAAGATATTTTCATGCCTTTTTCAATTCGATCCGCCATTGGCAGTGGATAGGAGTTTTTGATCCAATCTGCGATTAGAGGTGGTCGATCTTTCTATCTGATCCGCTTTTAGCGGTGGATAGGTATTTTTTATCTGATCTGCTCTTTACGGTGGTTGATCTTTCTATCCGATCCGCTCTTGGCGATGGTCGATCATTCGATCCGTCGTTGGCGGTAGATGAGGATTTTTAAGGCATTTCATGCTGTTTTTGATCCGATCCGTTGTAGCCGATGGTCAATCATCCGTTCATCTGATTTTCCATTGGCGGTGGATGAAAATTTTTAAGGTTTTTTCATACCTTTTTCGATCTGATCCATTGTAGGCAGTGGTCGATCATCCAATTCGCCATTAGCGGTGGACGAGGATTTTTAAGGCATTTTCATGCCGTTTTCGATCCGATCCGCTGTAGGCGATGATCGATCATCCGTTCATCCGATCTGCTATTGGCGGTGGAATTAAATACGTCGATCGGAATAAAGCGTTAATCGAGATTTTCATCAATTGAAATTAATAAGTCAACAATCGAGTTTTTCATCGATTGGAATTAATGAGTCAACAATCGAAATTTTTATCGATTAGAATTAATTTGACAATTAATAATTTTTTATATTGTTGTATTCATATAAATGAGAAAATATACAGGTTAAATAAATTTTGCAAAAATAAATGAGCCATATGCTACTCTTGATGGGATAGATGGCTCTAGATTTGTCATGTCACATTTTTTGTTGCCCAAATTGTATTCAATGCCTTATACTAGGCCAATTATGCTGAAGAAATAACTTTAAAAAGTTTGACGAGAAGAAATAATAAATCCATAAGATAGAACACGTACCTTATACTAGGCCAAAAACTCCCAAAGCATGTTATTCAAGACTTAAAAGATGTGGTGTGCAACCCTCCACTTGTCATGTCTTAAAGATAAAGTGGGAAAATAAAAATGAATTTCTTTTACCAAAGTTCGCTTTTTGCCAAGCATTGACAAAGAGATGCAAGAGAAGGCAACGCACATCCGATTGGTGGCGACAAAAAAATACATCAGTCAGGATTTTTCATCGAAAGGAATAAAAATCATCGATCGAGATTTTTCATCGATCGAAATAGAAATCATCGGTCGGAATTAAATCATCTTGTTAATTAGCAATTATTTGTATAAAGCCAATAAGCATAATAAACTGTATAATGGACAAATATTTAAAGAATTCAACGAAGAAGCAAATAAGTCAAAGTGAGCAAGCACCTGTCAAATGGCGCTTTACATGGTTGCTTTGAGTGTACGCCACCAAAATCTCATGTGGATTTGCTTGCATGCCTTTGGTCCCACACACTAATTCTTGTTGTTTCGCTGCAATTTCAATTGGAAAAGCTGGAGGTGACGTCATTTTGTTTTCAGTAAAGTACCTCCTTTGCATAAGCTCTTAATTCTCTGCTCATAACTTGCAGGTGCCATGGAGGTTGGATTGGCGTTATCCTTGAGTAGCCACCATGGTTAGGTTTTTATGGGAGAAGTCCTTTCCGATCTCTGATCTTTGTCTCTATTCTCCTTTCTTCCCTTTTTTTGAAAAATCAAATTCAGGGTTTCTTAGATCTAGACTTTATCTAAAATTTTTTTATACAAACCTTCTTTGTGAGATCAAGCTCAAGTTCTTTTAGATTTAGGCTTTCTCTGCCCTTTTCTCTCTATGTTTCCTTTTCGAGCTTCATGTCTTAGCTAAAGGACAGAGAGAGCCTTCTAGGGCTTTTCTTGAATATAGCTCAAACTTGCTTTTGACATAATCCGATATGTATTACTAATTTACTATAGGAAGAATGTGGTTACTTGATGATGAGAGGAAGGTTAGATACATATGTTGCCACCTTTAAATTTTATCTAGAATTGTCATTGCTTTTGTTTTGCATAAAAAGTTAAACATTGCATTTATTCTCATTTTCCTTGAGTGTTGAATTGTATATTAGTTCAAAAAAGTACTGATCTGCACATGGTTTAATGCTTAATCTCAGTTTAAGAATTAATTATCTTGGTTTAATGTGTAGGTGGATGAAAGTGCTGTACTCAAGCACTTCAATTGGCCTGAGCAGGAGGCAGATGCATTGGGTGAAGCTGCATTTGGTTACTGCGATCTCAAGAAGAGTCAGAAGCTTCATAATTTCTTATCAGCTGTGAATGTATTATGTTTACATATGTACTTAGGCTCGGTTGTTAAATTAGCTCTTGAAAATTTAATTTTTATTTTTTTCCCAATAGATTGATTGTTTTCTGGAGTCCACTTTTCTGAAGAAATTTGGTCTTTTTAAATCTCATGAAGTAATAGGCTGTGGTCTGGATAAGAATGTGTCAACGGTATTGAGACATGTCATTAGCGCTCTATAAAGAATGTGTTAACAATAAAGATAAGAAAAATTTCAGTTAGAATCACATAACCTATCAGTATAATTATTAGTAATCTATATACAAGGCAAAAACAAGCCTGTCCAAACCTTAGCAATTAATAGGATAGTGAAATTTTCTATTAAAATAAGAGAATATAATAGGTGGTACTGCATATAGGAGATTGACCAAAGTTTAGGCAAAAAGTAGCAGTAGCACCGGGAATACTAGCCAAAGCAATAACTATGTAACAAGGCTCAAAATATAAAGAGATGAATCAAGTCAATAAAATTTGTACTCCCTCTATTTCTTGCTTTCTTGAAATGCTCACAGATAGCAAGCATAAGAGTGTTATAGCCCAAGCTTGAATCAAAGCCACATATTTGGTATATTCAAAGATACAACTTATTCTTAATATACGTACCCACTTTTGCTGATTTACAAAGATATAAAGGAAGCAAGATGCTAACAAATTCAAAATGCTTAATTACTAAGAGAAATGTTAATATACACATTTAGAGTACTGATTCACAAACATCAAGGTGAATGAAATAGCTATTATATGGCCCACGACACCAACTAAAACAGTGCAGTTTAAATTTCTTCCGCAATCACATTCTATACTATTCGAGGCAATGCAAAAAACAAAATAAAAAAACTGAAACAAGAAAAATAACAACATCCACCTCTCCTAAATTATAATGCATCATTCTTTTAAGCTTTTGAAAACTTCTCCTGGACCCACTAGATACTCATCATGCATTATCATTGCAAGCTGATTATATACAAGAGATAAGCATGATTTGTCGATTGTCTTTTTTGCATCAACAATAGTCTAAGTTTCAGAAAGAGTACATTATAGATGAATAACAAAGGCAATTGTTTAAAGACAACAAAAGTCATTATGTTTTCCATGTGATACAAATAATCCATGTGGCTGGTTACTGCAACTGGCTTTGAACTATGTGTACATCAAGTATACACACTGTGTACATCAAGTATACACATTGTGTACATTAAATACACACTGTGTACAACAAGTACACACTTTATACATCCTGTATACACAGTATATACAACAAGTACATACTATGTGTACAATAAGAACACACTATGTGTACACTATAGACACGTTGTGTACACCATATACACATTGTATATACCTTATACACACTGTGTGTATACCAAGTACACACTGTATACACCTTGTACACACTGTGTATATAGCAAATACACACACTGTATACACCTTATACACACTATGTATATATCAAGTACACATTATGTGTACACCTTGTACACATTGTGTATACAGCAAGTATACACAGTGTGTACAATACACTGTGTACGCCTTGTACACACTGTGTATATATCAAATACACACTGTGTATAGATAATATACAAAAAAATTGTTAAGCATTATATTAATTTTATATTATCATTACATAATACAATACATTTTAGATATAAAGACAAAAAAAATAATTTCCTTTTGTGTTTTTGTGTTTTTTAGAGTCATAAGTTGATATTTCAATTGCTTTACTTTTTCTTTTTGTCTATCTTGTGACCACTAAACTTGAGCTAACATCTCCACTTTTGTCAACTGTAAAGTTAAGGAAGATTTATTTAGAAACTAATGAGCATGCTAATAAATAAATTCCATTATAACGAGGAAAAAATGAAAAGAAATTAGTTAACAAATGATGATTATAACCCCACAATATCTTTAATGTTTTATCCTAATCTACTCTGAAAAGACATCCAAAACATAAAGAAAAACACATGAACATCTAATCGATTCACTTAAAAAGCTCAAAGCACACAAATATGCAAGAATTAACAAAATGATAAAACTAATTATAACAGATTTATGTAACTATTTACTAATTAGTAATTTCTGCATTTTGGACCTCAAATTATTATTAAAAAAGAGGCTGCCCTTTTTCATTATTTAACATAACAAAAAAGCTGCACAAGCAAATTTAAGGTCCAACAGAATGAACAATTATTCTAATCATGAAACTAAGCAAGACTACAACTACCATTTGCTAAATGTCTCATCTTTCAAAATTGATTTCATTACAACTAAGAACTACTAATAATATACCATGCTTGAGTTTCTTGCAGTAGAACCAACGCATACATTCCTTATAATGGATACTAACATTGGAAGAACAGTAATGAGAGCAACTTACAATTCTGAGCTACTGGCCTTAATGGTGATCTGCCCACTTTTCTTGTTGTTCATGCCAACTTGGATGTCCATTTTTGAGTCTTGACCAATGAGGAATTGTGACTGTAAGTTGGCCATCAGACCCATATCACCCTTCCATTTCATCAGCGACAAATTGAATGCGGATTGATCCTGCTCTACAAGAAAATCTTTACTCTTTAGACGAACTTCAAAGTTGGCTCCATATGCTGTATTGCCTTCTGATCTTATATCACTGTCAAATTTGAATGTGTAAACCAACTTAGAAACAGTAGCCCCCAAAAGTTTCAACACAATGCTTATAAAATTTCAAAGAGAAATAAGGGCCAGAGAAAGAAAATCAACAGGGCAATATGATGAAATTATAGAGCAAGTTTGTATAACTTTCTGGATGTACAAGTGATTAAAATAGTTTGAAGTGTTTGATCATCAAGTCCAGGGGTACAGTCCTTTAATGGGTTTATGATCTTGTTGATTTGAGGAGCAAATCCATGTTCCTATTAGCATGCCAATTAGGGCACTTGACAAATCCTTTGCACCCAAATGGTCCAAACTAGTTTCCCTTGTAACCTTTAATCATGCAAAATCACTGATGAACTTAGGAAAATGAAATCCCTTCACAAAAAATTCAAAATCACATGGTAAATTTAATGTCCCGATAATAAGATCAAAAAATTACTCAGTAAAATGAATACTAGAGACCTCGTCAGAGAGCTCCTCAATAGAGCACAAGACAATAGCCTTAGGTTGCTTAGGCTTTTCATACCAGACAATGCTCCATCTTGCCTCAATAGCTGCAAAATAGAGACAAAAAATGAGAAATATTTTCTCTTGTTAAACTAGAGATAAAATGATTCACAAACGTTTTTGAAGGGGAAGAATTTGTTATAGGATGGAGAAGGTGACTTTGAAGGAGAAATTAATGTCGATGGTGTCAAAAATCAAAGGAGATAGAGATCGTTGGTGATCGAAGATGTTGTTAGTATTGGTTATGGGAGAGAGGAGAGCGAGAACTAGGAAAGTCAAAAAAAATTAGGGATTTGTGAAAGGAAATCGGGTAAAAGAAGAAAAGAGTTGCAATTTATGAAAATATTAGTTGTATTTTTTATATTAAAAATTAAAAAAAGTGTATTAATGAAATTATTATTTAGGTGCAGTATTTTTTGTTAATTTTTTATTTTTTCTGTATAGTTTTGTTAAAACCCCAAAGTAAAAATATTTCATGTTTACCCTTGTTACCTTTCTCATTTTCATAAATATTTTTTAAAAAAATTTTCTTTCAAAAATACAATTTTTTTAATTTTCACTTTCATTTTCGCCTTCTTCTTCTTCTTCTTCTTCTTCTTCTTCTTCTTCTTCTTCTTCGTTATCTTCTATTCTATTTTGTCTTCGTTTTTTGCTATCGCCGCTGCCACCAAAACTTGTTCACCATAGTTGCCAAGGGTTATAAAATACCATCGATCGATGAATAATTATATAAAGTTCAATTTTCATTCTTCTCTATTTCTTTTCTTTGCTCCACAAATTTTAAATTTAAAAATTTATTTCGATTTCTTTTATTTGCATGGCAAGATATTGTGTTGATTCTGTATTTTGTGTAATGCACAACAAAAGTTATAAATAAATTAGAACTGATTGTTATGTTGATTTTTGGATTGAAAATTCGTGCTCAAAAATTCAATTTATAATTTTGCATACCAAATGTTTGATAATATGTCTAAATGAGAATTTACTATTAATTTCAAGCTTTTCACTTCATTGCTTCATAGTAAATATTAGCATTTTTTGTATTTGGATATGTCATTAAGAGAAATCAAATTTAAAATCTTCCACTTTTTCTTATCGAGTTTTGTTGATGGTTAATAAAAAAGTTAATCAATTAGCTTACAAGAATGGTTGTAAAATTAGAAGCAACTTGCTGAAGTCTAAAGGGATGAAATAGCGCCATAGACGATTTAAGAAAAAGACTTTTTACATTTATGTCAAAAACAAAAGAAAAGTATTCAAATAATAAGCTACAAAATTATTTTAATATCAGCTTCAAACACAATGCATTGAAATAATCATTGACCCAAACTAAAAGAAAAGTTAAGATTCACACAGCTACCAACTAAAATAATAAAAAATACAGAAAAAAATAGTGTATGATTTTTTCAAAATAAAAAATATATTGTATGATCTTTTGTAAAAAAAAAATATATAGTGTATGATCTTTTCAAAATAAAAAATACAGTATATAATATTTTCAAACTAAAAAAATATATTGTATGATCTTTTGTAAAAAAAATATACAGCATCTGATCTTTTGTAAAAAAATATATAGTATATAATCTTTTTAAAATAAAAAATATAGTATATGATCTTTTCAAAATAAAAAATACACTATATAATTTTTTGTAAAAAAATATACAGTGTATAATTTTTTGTAAATAAAAAATACAGTGTATAATCTTTTCAAAAATAAAAAAAATACAGTGTATTATGTTTTGTAAATAAAAAATATAGTATATGATCTTTTCAAAATAAAAAAAATACAGTATATGATTTTTTTAAAATAAAAAATAATATAATGTATGATTTTTTATAATAAAAAATACAGTATATGATTTTTTGAAAATAAAATAATACAATATATAATTTTTTTATAAATAAAAAAAATACAGTGCATGATTTTTTCATAAAAAATAGGTTATGATATTTTATAAATAAAAAAATACAGTGTACGATTTTTTATAAATAAAAAATACAATGTATGATATTTTTAAAATAAAAAATACAGTATATGATCTTTTTAAAAATAAAAAATACAGTATATAATTTTTTTAAAATAAAAAATATACAACGTATAATCTTTTATAAAAAAAATACAGTGTATTAGTTTTTCAAAAAATATAATATAGTATATGATATTTTCAAAATAAAAAAATATAGTGTATAATCTTTTCAAAATTAAAATAATACACTGTATAATTTTTTTAAAAAATATATAATGTATGATTTTTTCAAAAATAAAAAAATATAATATATGATCTTTTATAAAAAAAAATATACAGTGTATAATTTTTTCAAAATAAAAAAATTCAGTGTATGATTTTTTCAAAATAAAAAAATATAATATATGATATTTTCACAATAGAAAAATATAGTATATAATTTTTTGTAAAAAAAAATATATAGTATATGATTTTTTGTAAATAAAAAAATACAATATATGATTTTTTCAAAATAAAAAATATAGTATATAATTTTTTTAAAATAAAAAAATATATTATATAATTTTTTATAAAAAAAATATATAATGTATGATTTTTTTAAAAATAAAAAATATAATGTATAGGTAAGTCTAGCATACTGATTTATCGCTTTTTTTTATTATTTTATGTGTTTTGATTGCAAACTTCTTTTTTTTTAATTTATAATGAGTATTAATTGTGAAGAAGAATAGTACAGGTAAATAAGTAAGGTGAATCCAGACAAACACAATGCATGTCACCCCGTAATTGGCCTTTGTTGTTGCTCAGAATGGGGGAGTTCATCCATATTTGTTGTTGCTCAATAAGATTAAATTTACTTGAAATGAAAAAAAAAAATCTTGTTAAAGTTGAAAAGTGTTTTAATAGTCACTTGTCAATTACAACTGAAATGTTAGATTATACTATTATAGCAAAGAAATTCTGCTGAAACTATATTGCAAAAGTGATTAATATATATTCTGTCTGTTTGAAATTATAAGTTCCATTTGTTGGATAAAAAGTGATTATGGATTTAAATTTGTAAGAACTTGAAAAGTTTTCAAAAGAATATGATAAAGTTTGACAGCACAAAGAAACAGACCAAAATTAGGTTGGCGAGAGAATAGTTAACAAAAGAAAAAGCAAGTCATTTCAACACAATTATAAACTTGAAAAGAGAGCACAAATACATAAATTTCTTCTCCTTCATCATCATACATAAATATAAAATACAATTCATTTGATGATCACTCCAACGTACAAGCAAAATCAGGGTTCAGCTCAGAGAATCTGACAACACCTAAAATTTTTTCTGGAAGCTCCGACTCAATTTGAATCTCAATAAGAAAAGACACCCATGCTAGTTGAGATACATTTACTAAATATAAGAAACAATTTGAACTCTTCTCCTAAAGAAGAAATACTGGATGATGACCACAGCAAGCTACTTTGATCACTCTAGCAAGCAACCACTACAATTAATGGAGCACCGGTTGCTCCCTTTAAGAAGTAGAGATATATATCTCAATTAATTCTTTGATTTTTACTCGAAAAGGAATGTATCACCGGTGAATCGCGATCATGGAAGGAGAAGAACATGAGTGAAGATAAATATGAAATCCTAGATAATCATATATAGAAAAATTGTTGCTCATGGCTGAAGGAAGAATGGCCTCACGGTGGTCAGCAGTAAAGGAAATCAATTAAGAAGAACGCATATATAGGTTTTGCGTTCCCAACTCTGCTGAAGATCAAAAAAAGGAGAAAAATTGGGCATTTTTGAAATAATATTAGTTAAAATATATGTATGATATAAGAAAATAATATGATGAAATTTTGTAACAATCGGTATGGTATTGTTGAAATTGAAATTTAAAAGAGGGCAATTTACGTAATTTCCTCTATTAATTATGATTAAATGGATACATATCCTAGATATGTTAAAAGGGGGGCCTGGACTCAAGTAAAGCTTGCGAGTCCACGGACAATTACTCAAGCCCAATGCTAGTCTGCTTAATTAGCTTAACTTTCATATATTCATGACTCTATGTTATGATTAGCGGCCGATGTAGAATACAGTGGAAAGGGGGGTCAAAATTAAAATATTGAGGGAGGCTATAAATTTTAAGGGGGTCAAATTGAAAAGATAAGAAATTTTAATTTAGAGGGATCAAACTGTAAATTTAAGATAAATCCCATGAAATTAAAAAGAAATAAATAAAGTTGGAGGAGGCCCTATAGGCCCATAATAACGTCATTCTATCCCGTTCTTTATATGAATCAAGATAATTGTTTTATCAATCCATCTGGTTTAAATGTATAGATTACTGATCCGATATCACCGAGCACGTAACTAAAATGATAAAAATTTCTGTTAGTTTAATCGTTGATCTTGAGTTCAAATTCTAAAAATACAGCTGTAAAGTACCTCATGATCTAACCTAAAAAATAAATTGTTGACTCGATGATAAGATTATAGAGCGGAATATAATTAGCGAAATACTAATGTTAATATACTATAAGAAAAACATTCTGGCAAAATAAAATGAACGGATTTTGGACGTTTTGCTCAATTCCTCAATTTTGCTCGGGAAACTTTCATTGGAAAAAATAATAATTTAAATTTAACTTAACTCTAAACTAACTCATAAAAACAAAAACTTTTAAGTTATTATAAGGAATGCTTTATACTTACTCAATTATTGACCCTTCCAACTATAAGGTATTTTTTTTTCAATAATTCAGCTCTAAATACTTAATATTTTAGCAATTCGGTCCCTTTGTTTAGAGTTTCTGTTAAGGATAACCATGCCGCCGTAAAATTTTGTGTGATCTTTATTTATTTTATTTCTAATTATTTTCATACATAAATTTAGAATATATTTTATTTTAATTTATTTTATTTCTAGTTATTTCGGCACATTAAATTAAAATAGATTGTAGTAAATGGAGCTGAATTGTTAAAAAATAAATATTGAGAGCTTAAAATAATATGGAGCAGTGTGTGTTTTTGTTTCTCTATAATATAAAACACAAGTTAATGCAAAAAGAGAAAGCAGAGTAAAATTAAGTGAGCTGGAGCATTAGGACAAAGAAGAATTTATAACGTGGACAGCTGTCCAATTAATTACATTAAATTACTCGAAAACCATGATTAACTATTGTTAATTAATTGCTAACCACCTTATCATCTTTCCACAAATCCTCATCACCATAACCAACATTCACCAAATATGCTTTCTTTTTGCCTCTGTTGGTGAACCCTAATATCTCAAGTAACTTCCCCTCTCGAGAACAGTGTGGGACCATTTTTAAGCCCCCCACTTTGCTTCTCAAACGACACCGTTTACTGGATACTTTCATTTTCACTCTATTTTTACATTCCTCGCCCTTCTTGCTCTGCGTGAGCAACTGAAGAAGAGTGTTTGTCTTTGTGCGAGACAGAGGGAGAAAATAACTGAATCAAAATACAGAGAGAATCTGCTAGGTACATTTTGGTTTTTATTTAAATTAATTTCTACTTTTTTTTTAATAAGAGTTTTTCTTTGTTTTTCCTTTTGATTTTTTTTTTGAGTTAAATATCATTTTTTAGATCTCTGGTTGCTTACTGTTTCCATTGTTTCAGCTGTCTTGTTTATCTGTTAATGGCCAGCTTGTTTGTTGGTTTTGTTTGCTTACTAACGAGCAACTTACTTTTAGGGTTTCGAAATTAAATACTGCATTTTTCAGCTAACGCTTAGATCGAAACCATTATTTTTTATTCACTAATTGCTTCTAGTGTTTCTGTTCCTTCCGTTGAGATTTTCTGGCTCACAAATGCGTTTTTTCCTTCGATGTTAGTGATCATGGTAGTTTTATTGTGAGAAGGTAACAGTGGTTGCATTAATGAGTGTGATCATGGTTGTGTTTGAATCTCGCTGAAGTTTTCTTTTATTATTATTCATACAGTGGATTTTGAGAGAATTTTAGGATTTTGTCTGGGTGAAATGGGAAAATCTCCAGGTAAATGGATCAAGTCCCTTCTTACTGGGAAGAAGTCATCAAAGTCTAAGTTGTCCAAAGGAAGTGATATTTCGGTAAGATTTTAGCTATGCCATTGCATCTCTTTTTCCGTGCTATATTAAGAGTTTCTAATGCCATTGATTTAATAGCCGAGTCTAACTTACAAGATAAACTAATGCTTAGTCACTGTGATAATAAACTTTGCAATAATATGCAAAAATACGTGAACAGGAGATATGATCCATTGATATCCCTTTCAATTGAAGTATGCCTGGTCCTTGTCATGAGACACCTAAGCAAGCTTAGTAGATCGCAATTCTGTGCATTGGTACCACACTTCAACCAAAAATAGAAAGGTCACTCTTATGCAATACTAATCAAATGAGAAAAAGAAAAATATTAATCAAATGAGAAAAAGAAAAACAAAATGTAGAAATGTAACTGGTCATGATATTCTTCTTGAAATTTCCTGTTCTGATTGTACAGTCAAGATGTCCAAATCTGATGGCTTCTCTAAACATTATGTCTTCAGAGCCCTGCCATATGAGATATGTTTAAATGCACAAATGATCTCGAAATACTTTTTCTGTCAAAATGGTGAATTAACTTGGAATAGATGGGTGTAGGCTTTATCAAATGTCTCTGGCAAGCAGGAAGAGTGTATATTAAAATGTAAAGGCTGCAAGAGAGTGTGATGATCACCAATATAGTGCAGGCCTCACTTTGATTTTTTGATAGGGCAATATGCATTACTAGTAGATATATATTTGTGAAATTATCTTTGAGTAACTTGAATTGTAAGGTTTTTCATAAATGCGTGTTTAGTATACCTGGAAAAGTATAATCGTATTTGTTTAGATAATTTAATATAATATCTAATGGGCATTTGGGAAAACTAAAGGAGTTTGACATTGGAATTTTCAAAGATAGGCTGTATGTTCATATTTTGTTTTCTGGAAAGCAACCTGATGTTGCTAAAATGCCGCTTAAGTGAATCTATGAATACTATGTGTACTGTTTGCATTGTATGGTTAAAAATATATATACCTGATTGTTACATGGTTGTTCTGTAAAGAAATCTGCCAATAAAGGAGAGTTATTGGTTGCTTCTGAACCACATGTGCCTGATACAACAGTCGATCATTCCTTGATTTCACACCTACCTCCTGCGGCTGGTTTTAGCAGTGTAGTTGTTCAAGAAAATGATGAAGCTGTTAAATTATCAAATGAAGGTTTTGCTTCTTCATGTGCACAAGGAGATGAGAATCGGCTAGAGGTCACTAATTCAGGTTTACAAGAAGATACTGAGAGAGTTCGGCATGAAACAGCTGCCACAAAGGCACAGGCAGCTTTCAGAGGTTATCAGGCAAGCTTCTAAAACTCATTTTCCTAGTGTTAGGTTATGTTGTTTTTTATTCCTTGCACTGATTTGATGCTCTTTTTTTTTTTTTTTCCTTCCTTTTGTATCCAATACTCCTATTCTTATAATTGATAAGTATTACACAAAAGTTGCCGTCCATAATGTTGAAGGACTAAAAGAAGTAACGTTTAGTACTCTCATAGATGAGTTTGCTAGTCCAATAAATGCTATACATCTGTTATTTTGATTTCAGATGCACAATGACCCTTGGGTATTGTGTTTTCTTCAGTTTTACCTTCTGTTAACTGCATTTTCTCAGCATGAGGTACAAAATTGTGCCTTTTGGATATCTTGGTTTAGCTGTTCTGATGCAATATTGTTTCTGAAGGCTCGTTGTGCATTTCGAACACTGAAGAGCATTATAAGGTTGCAAGCTCTTATCCGTGGTCGCTTGGTTAGAAGACAAGCTATTGCCACCTTATATTGTGTCCGGGCAATTGTCAGAGTTCAGGCATTGGTTCGTGGTCAAAAGGTTAGATGTTCTGCTGTTGGGATTGAGGTGCAGAATGTATACAACAACGGAAAAATTCAGGTATTCTTTTGATGTAATTTGGAGATCTATCTGTTAGATCCTCTGGTTGAAATACTCTTATTTCTATTAACAAATATTTATGTTAACATTTTAAGTGTATTGTTGCTAAGATGGAATATTTGACAATTTGGAGTAACTACTCATTCCTTTTGTTCCTCTTCTCCCTTTCCTTAGATCTGGAACAAGTTCGATAGTAGATTTTCTTTAATAGAATTATCTGTTTGCTAATGTTTTGATGCTGTTGATATATTGCTTCTAAATAATTTTTTGTTATCAGGGCGCTATATATTCAGATTCTTCTGGAAAATGTGCATCTGTGAATGAGAAGATTATAAAGAATGTATTTGCTCAGAAGGTGAGATCCACTAATATTTTCTTATGTGAATAGGTCTGTTGTCATTGAAGGTCCTATCTTGAAACTACTGATGAATTGTTCAGTTTACAGGTTAAGTTTGTCCAAAATTAATATATTGATTCTCATGTCTATAAATTTTTCCTTGTTTGTCTTTTTGCTTCCGTCATATATTTCATTTCAAAGTTTATTGCCAGGTAAATACTTCCATTTGGCATTCCTTAAATATACTTAATATAGCACTATTAACATTCTTCTGTTCAACGTCTTCATAATTTGGAGCTAATGAGTATAATAGGAGGAGTTAGTGGTAAGGATTTAATTCATATTTAGTTACTTGCCATTTAAACCTTCACAGAATAGAATTCTTGCTTTCAAAAAATATTGCAGCCTATTTAATGTTGTTTTGGCAAATGAGTTCGTAGTTGGCAGTCTATTCAACTGACATTCCCATTTGTCTATTTGTTATATAGAATAAAATGCAGAACTGTGAAGTTTCTGTATCATCAAATTTGGAGAACTGTGCAATAAATGATGACCTTTTTCTTTCTCTCTCTATTATTTATTTATTATGTATATATGTTTTTTCCAATTAGCTATTGGCTTCGTCATCTCTTGCGGTACCTCTTAAACTCCAGTACTGTCCTGGGGAGCCTAACTCATCCTGGGTGTGGCTGGAGCGCTGGACAAGGTCACATTTTTGGGGATCTCACTCACAACAACAGAAGAGTGCCAAGCATGATACACTTAAAAAAGTGGACACAAAACAAGGCAGGCTGAAACGAAATGTTCGGAATCATTCCCGTTCAAATGCTGAAAATAATTCAGGACGCCTAGCTAAAGAGTCTGGAAGACCAAAACGCAGACTGACAAATGTTTCAGGTCACCTAGCAGATGCAGTTCGGGAACATCTGGAAACTGAACTGGAGAAGGTAAATCACATTTCCAAAAACACTTTTGATTCTAAAAAGGAAGTTCGTGAAAGATTAGATGTTAGTGGGAAAACAAAACGCTCAGGGAGAAAGTCACCTGTTGTTGCTACTTCTGAAGTTTCACTGGGCACTGATAATGGGGCATTGGCAGTTACAAAAGATTCTGATGCTCACACAAGTCCAGAACTTCCTACTGTCGATAATCATGTTGAGGCATTACCTGAGTGTGGTGATTTGGACATACAACCTGTGGGCAGCAATAGTAAAGATCTTATTCAAGAGGTAAATAAACAATTGAACCTTAAGCATGGCAATGATGAGCATCACAATTTGCGTTCACTACCTGTGGAGAACAATAGTAAACTTGATGATATTCAAGGGGAAAACAAGCAGTTGAACCAGGATGATCATACTGGCAATGAGAACCTCAAAATCAGTGAGAGAAGAGCTTCATTTCCTTCAAATGTTGAGAATCAGGAAAAAGGTAGTACACCAAAAGTGCCCAGTTACATGGCACCAACTGAATCTGCAAGAGCTAAGCTGAGAGGACAAGGAGCCCCTAGATTTTCTCAAGATGCAATTGAGAATATTGTTATTAGCAGACGCCATTCTCTGCCACCTTCGACCAATGGCAAGCTTACTTCAATGTCACCACGAGCACAGAAACTGGTCCGTGCAGCTGGTAAAGGATTGCTCAGAAGTGATAGATCTCTGTCTTCATCCAGGGATGGTAGTGGTGAGCAACTTTTGAATCCTGTGGTTTCTATATATATCTTTTTGTGGTCTATTCATGCTTCTGGTTCATGTTGTTGTTAGCTCCTATGCCAATAATTTACTTCAATTGAATGAATTGTACTATTGTTAATTACCATAATATTTTAGACACTGCATGCATTTATGTAGCTAGTATGCAAGTAGATTGAGAGGTAGATCAATGAAATACACATGTATACGTTCATGCACATGTTAATGGGTTTCAATCTGTTGGTATTTGTTAATCTCACACATCAGCGTGGTTATAATGACTTGGATGATCCTCTTCCCATGAGCTACTTAATTATATGAATGAAGTCTTATAATCACTCGAAAAGTCCTCACTCCTCTCCCATGAACTAGTTTAATTGTTTTCATGCAAATCTTCTTTCTTTACATTTCTTCTCTGAACATTAAGTTCTTCTGAAATTAGAACCTGTATACTGCACTTTTTCAAAGGGCTAAAGTATTGACATTTAGGTTGCTGTGCACGTTTTCATGATTTTGAATGGAAAAACAGTTGAAAGAGAGGATTAAACTTCTGAATATTATATCTGAGAAAGGGCAACCTTCTTTCAATTTTTTTCCCTTTCTTTTGCAGAATTTTTAGATTCTGATTAGATTCAAATATATGATTTTCTATTCATCTTTCTCATTATTGGTTACTATGTGGTTCCAGTTTCAGATAAGGTGATGAAACCAGAATGGAGAAGGTGATTTTGATGGAAGAATGCTTCATAGAGATATTATACTTGGGTAAAAAGGAAAAGATAATATGATTCTTTTTCAGCATACGTGGCATAAGTCAATGATGATCTCTATTTGGTGTGAGGAGCTTGTTTGTGATTCTCATAGTAAATTTGGTCAATGGTGTATACTTTTTTGGGTGCTTGCTTTTTCTTAAAAAGCGGTTATGGGGTTCTATGCTTTTTTATCTCTTGATTCCCCAATTTACAGTAGATATTGATAACGACAATCTTAATTTAAACCCGCACATATTCTTCAGGTTTGTTAACCCTTTTGTGGATTACTTGGTTGTTGAATAATGAACAGTGCTAGAGGAAAAGAACTCTCAAATTCTGATTTCCCACAAGTTGGAAAATGATTGTTGCAAGACTTGAATTTCTTTTCTTTTATTTTCACCTCAAAACAAATAAAGGAAATATTGAAAGCTAGCCTAATTGGTTTCGTTATTTACTTGTCAGAAAATTCTTGTTTAAAACGTTGGTTCGTAAATCAAGTTAATAAATAGAATTTCAAATAATATTTTTGAAACAATTTTCGGTATAGCAATTTATTATTAATTTTTATTATAGAAAAAGAAAATTATATGAAATATTATAATAATAAAAAAAATGAGAAGAGTCTTAGAGAGAAATTGAGTAAAGGTAAATATATTTTTGTTTTCTTCACTTGTACTATAAGAAGCCTCTTGCTTGTGATTTTAGGTTTGCATAAGCTAAGAATGAACAAGAGAGTTACTTCTTCTGTGCTAACGAACTTCGCAAGTATAGCAGTACATATTTGCGGACGTCCGCGATTAAATGGTTTGTTTGTAACACTATTCTTTTGACGGACATAAAAGTGCATCGTTAATACCTTACTAAAAATCTAGTGAAAGGAAAAAATTACACAATATTTATAATACATATAATAAGCTTCTTTATTAAAAATTTTGTCAGAAAAATTCAATGGAATAAAATTTTGGTTAAGACAAAAAAGAATATAATATGGTGATAGCATCGGTGAGGACGGCACTAGGATTTAATAGAATATAGTAGCTTGTTTACCTTATTATACAAATTTAAAAGTCTGCATTGTATTATTTTATCTAATATATTAAAGATAATGAATATAATTCTGTATTATATTATCCTTTTATTATTTTTTTAAAAAATTAACCAAACATAATATCCATATTAATCTGTATTATAGAATATTATCTCATCTGTAATAAGGCGAAACAAACATGTCCTTAATGTTTTTGCCTTTGGTCAATTACTGAAACTGAATTGATACACTTTACATTTATGCTTAAATTACATATATACATTTAAATAATCAAATTTGGGTTCAAATATGGTATTTTTTCCAGTACCCAATTTACTGCCATCTCAAGGAGTTTTAATTTTTTTTTTTCTTATGCTCTATGTAAATAATTAATTTTTAAGATTTATTACAAAATTAGACCTGAGTTATATGATAGTTTTCAATTTCACACGCACAAAAAAAAAAAGTTTATGTCAAATCCAAATTTCAAATGTCCTTTCAATATAGGAATTCCATTAATTTTTTAAAATTTAATTTTTTCATTTTTATCTCATAATTAATATTATTTAAAATTAATAATGATTTTTTAGTGTTGTAATTAATGAACGTTTATAATAGTTACCCAAAAAAATAAATTAGAATTAAAATAATTATTATTTTGAGATTAATTAAAAATCAAATTAAAAAATTTTGACCACATAAGTTTTTTTTTTATTTCGATCATATTTGAATAAAATTAAATATTTTTTATTTTTGAAAACAACTTTTATGCAACCAAATAAATTATGAAACATTTTGTGTATAATAGGGAAAATGAATTAGTAATAGAAATAACGATAATTTTATTTAAATTTTTCTGTTTTCAATTAAAAAATAATAAAATGTCAAGTTTGTCCGTGAAAGTGCAGCCGTTCCGCGATGAAAATCTCCCTCATAGGAGTAAAAGCTAAAGTATTGATCCGGTCTTACAGTTCAACGATTCCACGAACAACCTCACTCAGTAGAAGATTGATTTTTCTCTTTTTGCTTTTATTTATATTTGCATTATGTTTTTATAACTCATGAATTTACAAATGTAACTCCCACAAAATTGTGATTATATAAAGTATTGATGCAAAGATTAGGCACAAGACGATAAAAATACCTCCCCCATGCAAGGAGCTTGCTTAAGACGATAAAAATGCCTCCCTCATGCAAGCAGCTTGCTTAAGGTAAATGTTCTCGTGTAGGAGCTGGATGGAGCATTGTCTTGCATAGAACATATAGAGTTTGTTTGTACATTTTCGAGGATGTAGACGCTTACACATATACTTAAAATTCTTACCATCCCACCCCAAAATTCGATTGAGAAAGTCCTGTTATTTGAGTGTTTTTGTAGCATAAAATATTTGCCCAGTAGCCAAATCCTTCCTTGGGGTCATTTATTATCGATAGAAACTGATCTCAATGCCCGCAAGAAAGAAGTCACTCAAAAAACTAATTTAGGTCACGGATTCAAATCCATAGCTAATTTCAACAAATCAGCAATGTTTTAAAGTCGCTATATATTGGCGAAATAACAAAAAGGCGACTAACTTAGCTACAGAAAATGCAATGTTATTAAAACCAAACCGGATAAAGAATCGGCGAGGCTGGGAGTTCGTGGTTTGACCGGTTCAATTGGGTTTAACTAGATTTTTTTATTTTTAAAATATTATAAATTATTATAATTTTACAAATACTATTGTATAAAAATTAAAAAAATATCCATCAAACATTAATATATGTCACAAATATCCTAATAATAAGTTACAAAACATAATTTTAATTTTTTTATTACAAGTAATTAATTATGGTTTTTTAATATTATATATTAGAAACATAAAAATACAATTATATTATGAAAAAGAAAAAATTCTTTTTTAGATGGAGTACTAATGAAGCAAACACAGAAAATATTAATTTTGCATATATGAGTATAATTATATTTAATTACAATAAATTCAAATAAATAATAAGTATATTAAATTATTAAGTGACATCTTTAAAATTTAAAATACTAATTTTTTCAAAAAAATAAATTATGAAAATTTCATATATATATATATACAATGAAACAAATAGATAATAAATATATTAAATTATTAAGTGATATCTTAAACTTTAAAATACTAATTTTTTCAAATAAATAAATAATAAAAATTTAATATATATATACACACATATATTTGATTACAATGAACCAAATATATAATAAGTATATTAAATTATTAAGTGACATATTTAGAATTTAAAATACTAATTTTTTCAAATAAATAAATAAATAAATAAATAAATAAATAAATATATATATATATATATATATATATATATATATATATATATATATATATATATATATATATATATATATATATATATATATATATATATATATATATATATGGGGGTGAAAAAATACAAAAAAATATATTTTTTTGCAATTTTCAGCCAAAAATTCGGTTTTCCGGTTTATTCCGGTTTTTTCGGTCCAATTCGATTTTTTGCCAATTTGATTTTGTGCAGTTGAACCAACCGGTTGGCCTGCTGGTTCGTGGTTAAACCGGTTCAACCGGCTGGTCTGATCCGGTTTTAATAACTATGGGAAATGTACAGTCGCTATATAGTGGCAAGAATTTTGGATGCCACCTCTTAACGGTGGATATTGCAACGGGTTCTGCATATATTGGATCATTATCTGATATTTAGCAATAAAATATCCGTCAATATATATGGATGAAAATCATAATATTTTTTCAGTGTTAGATGTAACGACGGATGAAAATCAGTCGTTAAAAGTGGTAGGAAACTTGCAAGAACCATGCCACATGATTTAGCGACGGAAACATCAATAGGTAAATATGTATTTCGATTGAAATGGATTTTTCAGTCGCTGATTCCGTCGCTAAAAGCTAAAACTAAAATCTGGTAAAGTAATATGTAGTGAAATATTACAACCGAATATTCCGTCCTAAATAAATAAATCCAACTACGTCCTAAAACAGAACACGACTGCCAACCCCCCACCCCCCACCTCTGTTTCTCTCGCTGTGAACAAACCAGAACCGAATATCATTATTTAATAGGAAGAGCTTTGATAGGCTGCTGCTGACTATGAATTAAGGTTGACTTTTGTCTTTGTAAGCAACGTGGTGCAACCTACTTATTTGGCTAGTAATGGCTTAATAGTTAGGGTGGGCAAACTGGTGAGGAGTATGCATCCTGTCTCCCAAAGTAGACTTGCCCATTCCCAATAAAAAAAAAAAAGAAGAAGAAGCTGAGATTATTCAATGTAGAGAGAAACATGCTGACAGTAAAAAAAAACTGATTTGACATAGCGGTTTTGACGAAGATATGGATCCTATGTGCACAATGAAAACAGACTATTCAATGTAGAGAAACATATTCATAGTATAAAGTGGAGCATAACGGTGAGATGGCAGCCAGAGTTCCCCCAAACACTTCAGTGGGATGGGGATGCAGATAGGGCACAGCCCCCCAATGAAGTGGTCAAGGGAACTCCAGAGAACACCTCACTCTTACTTAACCGCCTCTACTTGCTCTTCATCTTATGTATATTTATATGCACAACAAAGAAGCAAAGCAAGAGGGGAATATAGTTTGAGATAAAAGGGAAATTTAATGAAATTGGACTGCTTTCTCTGGATTGTATAAAGATATAATTTTGCTTTTGCAGTCTGTTTTATTCTTTCCGTTATTCCGTAAGGATCCATCTTCAACTTTATTCCACAATGCACCTCCATAAATAACTCAGTTTATTTATATATCATTCCCCTTTAACATTATTATCTGGTGCATTAAAAGATCATTTATTTATTAATATTGTTGGATTTTGATGGGTATTAATAATATTGATAATTTTATATTTCCTGAATCTAATAATTGCATGGAATTTCTTTATCATCAATTTGGCAATGAAGGTAAAAAGGAAAAGGTTGGATAGAGATGGAAGTGGGAAAGGCAAATTTGTACCTCAAACTGCTAAATATTCTCTAAATTTCACGTATTCCACAGCTCCGTCCAGGTTCACATCCCTTGTTGCATTTTCTCGTCAACACTGTCTGAAGATAAGGCGACCAACTTCATTCCAATTAAAGCTTATTGACATCATAACTGTGCCTAAACTTCATATATGGAAATCATGAACCAAATTTGCCATCATTATGATTTATGAGTTTCATCAATTAATGGTATGCAAGTGATATTACATACCATCACGAACATTGATTGATTCAAATAATTGGACATTTATTTCTCTTACAACCTGAAATTCAAGTTCTGTAAATAGACAAAATCTGACATTAATTAGAGAATTTCACTTCATAGTAAGTTAATTTGACTCGAATTGAATTAATCGAATTCTCTTGGCCTGCTGATATTAAAAAATATATATCACATACCATCAATGGTGAGGAATATTGCCATGATTGGAAAAATCTTATGTAAGACTTTTTTTAATGGCTCTTCTACTCGTACATCAAATTAACCAGCACTTATAATTTATAAGAACACTTTTTACTAAAAAAAATGAATTGTTTCGCGTATCTAAATGGTTCATATATGTATTTAACATATTTCATATATGTAAAATATATTTATATGCCCATTTTACCTTCATTCAATTAAGTTTAGCACATTGAGATTTGGTAATTAAATTAAAAGCTCAATCTTGATAAAAGAAAATAGGGAAACTGGGTGAATAGTGAACCTAGTCATCTTTGTGGTGAAAGTGAAGGCTGGGTGTCGACTATCCCGACCATTTATGCTAGGTTAATTATTTCACGTGACTGCTATGCAATTTTGTTTTCTTACAGTCTTCATAATTAAGGGAGAGAATATTTGTGGAAATGTGGTCCTTTTTATATGGCAGAAACTGAGACTCAAGCTTATCAAAATCAGCATCTCATAAACACTCGTATCTTTAATAGAGAAGCTGAAAACGAAAGGCTGTAGAGATGATACCAGAAGGAATTAGAGGAAAAGAAAAAGATATGTCAAATGGCATATGACCACTCACTTCACTATTATTCCACCATTTAGCCCACATTTCTGTCTAGTTTCATTGCTCGTAACTTTTATCTTTTTTTGCACATTTTATTCAGAATCCCACACATTAATAGTATAAATAGGAAGTATATGTCTTTTGCAAGAAATCATAGCAGCAAAATTCAAGAGTTAAGAGGATATATCAGGTGTCCCCTAGAGTTCCCTTGAGCACTTCATTGGGGGCCTTTTCAAAGATAATTAAGTGTCCCTACTGAAGTGTTTGGGGGAACTCTTGGTGTCATTTGATGATATATTTATGGAAGATTTATAGGTTCAGCTTTGAGCCATATACTTAGGGTTTCCTTTTTTTTTTCTTTTTTCTTTTTTTTTTTGGCTTTCTAACCAAATTTATTTTTCAGATGAATTTTATGCCCCTTTAATCTGATTTATAGAATTCTGAACAGTTTTATAAATAATTTTTGGTACATTAACTCAAATTATCTCTAAATTTTAAGACGTATTACATTTCATATAATTAAGGTGTAATTTTCTGTTAATTTTTGCAGCTTAACTTCACATGGATTATTTAATTGATCGACAACATATATAATATCCTCTTGATCTCTCTATTTTGTTAGGTGGATTCACTATTTCTGGTCTTTATTTGGAGGGTTGTCTTGATGTTTCTATACATAGCCAAAGTAAAAGTGCAGATAAAAAGGATTTGGAATGTCCACTCAAGGTGTAGACTCTGCTGCATTCTAACACAAATAAATTTGATATGAGGGTAGATTTTAGTGAATTTATAGGATATTGAGTTTAGATATATGTCAATTTTATTGAAAAATGATTAGAATGTTTAATTAATTTAGGAGAATATATATATATATATATATATATATATATATATCCAAAATGAGTCAGTTACAGAGTAAAATATTTCTAAAATTAATTTTCATTATTTACAGTACTCATCTAAGATATTGTTTAAGAAAAATAAGTGTTGAAATATTTGAATCAATTAATGTTATTGGGGATACACCCGATTTTATTTTTTTGCACAAAGATTGTGAAGAAAATGTGCTTGGGCCTAACTTAACTCCCAAAAGCAAGATAATTTATGAAGTGAGAATTGTTCAAGTCTTTATAAAGTGTATTACTAGAGCTGAACACATGCGATAAACCTGAAGCATGAAGTTTAAGTTTATAGTACTGGACATCTACTTCTGGTCCAATATCAAAGGACTAGTCAGAAGAAAATGGATTTGAATTTAACTCAACTTTTATAAGTTAACTTGTAATATGAGAATTGTTTAAATTTTTATAAAAATATTATGTTCTTATAACTAGCTTATTTGGAATATTTAATAAAAATCAAGTAACTTATTTATTATCTTATATTTTTACTAATTTTCCTTTCTTAAAAATAGGCAATTAATTATTGATCATATTATAAAAATTAAAATAATATTTATTATATGGATGATAATATTTGATAAATTATATTTAAATATACCACATTTTTAAAAAGTTGATATTTATTTGCGAACAGGCAATTATAATTTATTGACATGGGAAACCCCACATCAGAAATTAATAAATGCCATGTTCTTGAATAAATTTGCTAGATTTGATCTTTGTGTAATTTTATTTATCAACTCAAAGATATTAATTAATCGAATTTATTTATCACCAGCTACTAAATTTTCTCTTCTCAAATCAACTATATGATTAGGCATTCTTTTAATACATTTTTTTTGTTTGCCATAAAGGTGATAATCATTACTGAATAAGAAATAAAATCTAAATTCTAATCGCACTTATTATGGTTGTTAATACAAATTATTCTGTGATTAATATTGAAATAGAACAGTACAAACCATCAATTCAATGTAACTTCAAACGGGAAATTAAGTGCTTATGATTAATTAGTTGAAGGCATCAGGATTAGCGGAGAGATAGTCTTCGGCAATTTTGTAAATGTCGATGAGTTTCTGGTGGCCAGCTTTAATTTTATCTTCATTGAGCTCAGCATTATCCTTCGGATAGTAAGTGGCAGTGCTTTTATTGATGGAACCACCATTACCAGAAGCTGATATTTTGATCTCACAGGATGCTTTGTCTAAAGTGTCCAGCCATGGTTGGCCTTCAATTGCAGTGTATGAGTATGTCATATTCTCCTTATCTATTGCTTCAATCTTGTGTTTCACATACCCTGCATTTTATATATTCTCATTAAATATATGACTTTTAACCGATAATAACTATAATTTGGAAGAACTAATAATATCAAATATACCTTCAGCAAAGGTTGTCTTGGTAATGGTGCCAGGTCCTCCATTTCCTTCAATGATGTCAATAGTCTTAATGTGTTGAGGTAGAAGCTTAGGGAGAATGGTGTGAGCTTCAAGCACAAACACTTTGAAAACCTGGGCTGCTGGGATAGAGGTGGCCACCTCGTTTTGAAGAGTAATCACACCCATGTTTTATTTGAGATTAGAGAACGCAAACCTGAAAAGATAATGCTATTTGATCTGTGTGGCAAATGCTGGAGCTGATGCTGCTGCTGCTGCTATTTATAGGCTCATATGCCACCTTTACATGGATTCTTATGTGCTAATTATTATTAGTATTAGTATTAGTATTATTATTATTATTATTATTTTATTTTTTTTATCTGTCACTTTTGAATAAAATTTAAATTCTATTTATCTGTCACTTTTATACTTTTAATATAATTTAATTTACTTTTTCAATTTATTTTTCTTTCCCAATAAAGTAAAAACCATAAAATTTGAAAATTTAATTTTAATCACGCAATTTAATACTAAATTTAAGTTTATTTATTATTTTTTAATTCTAATATAAATAATAAAAGTGACTGATAAAAAAAAAATGAAGGGAGTAATAGAAACATCATTCTTAAGCATGTCGCAAAAATCAATAAATGAAAGTGAATGGTTTGCATGTGAGTCCACGAAGGCTTGCTCGATAGTAGGTGAAATGCCTAAAAAATTAAATACATTTAGAAAAAAGAAAAAAATAATAATAACAAGCATATCTGCAAAGGCACATCAAATGTGATAATTGGAGTCTCCGTCGCAATTATATTAGTCTTGAATATTATATTTATATTCAAATGACAAATATAATACAAGTACACAGTAAATTATATATACTTGAAATTCAACGACGAGATCTCGTTTTAAATATGTATATAATACTCATGTGTTAAGCACCCGATGCTATTAAATATTGAAGAAATGATGGAACACGTCTTTACATTTTCTTTTTTAATATCATAGTACGTAAACAACTTTAACTTTATCTTATTTTTACCGATGGATATTGGCATCGATCTCGATGATTTACATTAAATCTTGTTTTAGGTATCTCTCTTACATTCACTTAGGCCATGTTTGATAGGAGAAAATATAATGTAATGTAATGAGTAATATATTGATTATTTTATTTATTAATTCAATTTTTTTATAATATATTATAATCATTAATATATATGTAATTCTGAATATATTAATAGATGTATTTCTTAATTCATGATATTTTATTGTATTTTTCATTATATTTCTTATGATTTTTTTTAAATATAAACTATATCTTATACCGGTGCTCCCATTCACCTTTATCGCTATTGCCACCACCCCCGGTGATAATATAACGCCTTCAAAATTATAATTTGTACGAGTAGCACTTTCTGACAATGTGCGATGATACTGGGGTGAATAATACTATCCGAAAATTACCGGAACCTGTAAAATTTTTATTGCACCACTGAAAAATATTATTTATGACGAATTTGGTGATATAATTTGAAATAAAAATAAAGTCATTTAGGTTACCAAAAATAAAAAAATAAAAATGAGCAGCGGAACCGTACGTAAAGGGTTTATCAAAACTTTGACCGGTTAAAAAATAGTATACGGATCTCAGAAAATTATTTTTTTAGCATGAGATCTCTTAAAATAATGTAAATAAATTTTTAAAAGCGAAAAATTAATTTTTAGATAAATTTGAAAAATTAACTTTCGGATCAGTAATTTAATTTTAGGCTCTGAAATATACAAAAACAAATTCTTTTTCGGCTGAAATTTTAAAAACAACCTAAATAATATTTTTAGATGCTTTTAGAATAATTTTGGTAAAAATTTGAAAATAAAATAAATTAGACCATTTATAAGTGGACAAGTGGATTAATCATAGCCATTTGATAAAAAACTTGATGATCAAATCAAGGCCATTGATCAAGCCATATATAAGTATCACATATTTGAAATTTTCAATCATTTTTCACTCATATTCCCAACTAAATATAGAAATTTATTAATATTTACATTATATTACTAATGTAACCAAATATAATAATGTAATCACAATTAAATTTTTTTAAATTATATTTCTTAATAAATTACATTATCTAATACATTACAATCCATCAACCCTTACCAAACATAGCTTTAGTATCATTGCGTGTGCAATTTTGGTTCTTTATTACACTTATTATGACAAAAAGGATAATTTATTCCAGGATTAATATTGAAACGGAACGGTTCAAGTCGTCAATTCAATGTAACTTCCAACTTTATTACAAGATCAAGAGTCGTTTGGCCCCAAATCATGAGGGTAAATGAAGGGGAGGAAGGAAATTTTTCATAAACGGGGAGGAAAACAAGAATTTTATTTTATTTTTTGTGTTCATAAAAAAATATTCTCTCATAATTTTTTTTTTAAATTTTTTTTGCAGGATGAGCTTTAATTAATTAGGATTTGGCTTTGGTGTAAAATCTGAAGCTAGCAGGTCCTTCTAGATGAATATCAGTTTGAATAATTTGCATTTATGTCAAAAAAAAAATGCTCGAGCATGGATATGAATATATTATTTGCACAAGTGGGTAGATTCTTCTTCTTTCTCTTTTTTGATAGACATGTGTATCACTTAGTTCCATTATTTCTTTAATCTGTAATAACATTAGATGCTTAACACATGGGTATTATACATATTTAAAACATAATCCTGCCTTTGAATTTCAAGAATAATGTACTTATATATTGTATTTGTTATTAGAACAAAAATTTAACAATTTATAACAAAAAATACTGAATAATACATAGTTTTTTTTAAAAAAAAAAATTCATTCCATTAAAAATAACAATATAAACACTAGAAACATCGTCTCCACCAAAACGATCATGATTTATAGAATCACTAGCTAATATTGGGTGATGCACAAGTTCGTTAAGACAGTAGAAAATTGAATTTATCATTTTCCAAGGAAAGATTGCTTGTTAATTTCCTCTTTTTACTAAATTTATTTTTTTAGGCATTTTATCTACCATCGAGCAAGCCTTCTTTGACTCACATGCAAAACACTCACTTTAATTTTATTTAATGATTTATTAGACATGCTCGGTAATGATGTTTCTTTTTTAAAAGGAGTAATAAAAAATTAGCGCATAAGAATTCCATGTAAAAGAGGGACCTCAGCCTATAAATAGAAGCATCAGCTCTACCATTTGCCACACAAATCAAACAGCATTATCTTATTACGTTTCTAATCTGAAATTAAGGTTATAATTAAGATGGGTGTGATTGCTCTTGAAAACGAGGTGGCCACATCAATCCCAGCAGCCAAGGTTTTCAAAGTGTTTGTGCTTGAAGCTCACACCATTCTCCCTAAGCTTCTACCTCAACACATTAAGACTATTGACATCATTGAAGGAAATGGAGGACCTGGCACCATTACCAAGACAACCTTTGCTGAAGGTATATTTGATATTATTAGCTCTTCCAAATTATAGTTATTATCGGTTAACAGTCATATATTTAATGAGAATATATAAAATGTGGGGTATGTGAAACACAAGATTGAAGCAATAGATAAGGAGAATATGACATACTCATACACTGCAATTGAAGGCCAACCATGGCTTGACACTTTAGACAAAGATTACTGTGAGATCAAAATATCAGCTTCTGGTAATGGTGGTTCCATCAATAAAAGCACTGCCACTTACTATCCGAAGGATAATGCTGAGCTCAATGAAGATCAAATTAAAGCTGGCCACCAGAAACTCATTGACATTTACAAAATTGCCGAGGACTATCTCTCCGCTAATCCTGATGCCTTCAACTAATTACTTGCACATAATTTCTAATTTGAAAGTGACTGAAAGTTGGCCACGATGCTTGATTTTATCTCTCTGTTTCCTTTTTCTTTGTACTTTTGAGTTGAGGACAAATGATTTTGTCTTGAAATAAAGTTTTGAAGTTACGTTGAACTAATCAATGAATAAATTGTATTGATGGCATAGCAACACAATGTGTACCTTTGAGACAATTGATCGTGTTAAATCTACCCACCCACGACTTGAGCACGTTTCGATTAGAGCACAATGCAATCTTGAATCATTAATTAATGATTAAAAGTTCAAAAATGTATTTATCTTTTTCCCTTAATTTTTATTGTATTTTAATAAATTCATAAACATTTATTTTAACGCACATTGCATCCGTTTTCAACAAAATTGAACAAAACATAAAAATTATTTTAATATTGAAATGGAAATTAAAAAAAAAAAAAAAGAAATCGACATAAAGTGTTTGGGACTTGGCAAGTTCATGTCCCTAAAACTAAAAGGATATGATGATAAAAAAATTCTAACCTATATAAACAATTTTTTTCCTCTAAAAAAAGAGGGTTCAAATCTTATTGAAGTCTAAAAATTGGAATCCTAAAAATTAATTTGGCTTAATACAGTACAAATACATAATTTAACTTTATAATTTATTTGAATGCTTTAATTTTAATAAAAACTTACTAACTATTACTTATCAATATTATAAATAACAAATAAAAATTCAAAATATTTTTAAAAAAATTAGAGTACATAATACTCAACTGTATTGATATAACATTTAAATGATTTTGATTAAGATATGTATTCTACATGTATAATGAAACTAAATGAAAATTGAAATAGATTGATAGTATAAAGAGGAGCATAACGGTGAGATGGCAGCCAGAGTTCCCCCAAACACTTCAGTGGGATGGGGATGCAGATAGGGCACAGCCCCCCAATGAAGTGGTCAAGGGAACTCCAGAGAACACCTCACTCTTACTTAACCGCCTCTACTTGCTCTTCATCTTATGTATATTTATATGCACAACAAAGAAGCAAAGCAAGAGGGGAATATAGTTTGAGATAAAAGGGAAATTTAATGAAATTGGACTGCTTTCTCTGGATTGTATAAAGATATAATTTTGCTTTTGCAGTCTGTTTTATTCTTTCCGTTATTCCGTAAGGATCCATCTTCAACTTTATTCCACAATGCACCTCCATAAATAACTCAGTTTATTTATATATCATTCCCCTTTAACATTATTATCTGGTGCATTAAAAGATCATTTATTTATTAATATTGTTGGATTTTGATGGGTATTAATAATATTGATAATTTTATATTTCCTGAATCTAATAATTGCATGGAATTTCTTTATCATCAATTTGGCAATGAAGGTAAAAAGGAAAAGGTTGGATAGAGATGGAAGTGGGAAAGGCAAATTTGTACCTCAAACTGCTAAATATTCTCTAAATTTCACGTATTCCACAGCTCCGTCCAGGTTCACATCCCTTGTTGCATTTTCTCGTCAACACTGTCTGAAGATAAGGCGACCAACTTCATTCCAATTAAAGCTTATTGACATCATAACTGTGCCTAAACTTCATATATGGAAATCATGAACCAAATTTGCCATCATTATGATTTATGAGTTTCATCAATTAATGGTATGCAAGTGATATTACATACCATCACGAACATTGATTGATTCAAATAATTGGACATTTATTTCTCTTACAACCTGAAATTCAAGTTCTGTAAATAGACAAAATCTGACATTAATTAGAGAATTTCACTTCATAGTAAGTTAATTTGACTCGAATTGAATTAATCGAATTCTCTTGGCCTGCTGATATTAAAAAATATATATCACATACCATCAATGGTGAGGAATATTGCCATGATTGGAAAAATCTTATGTAAGACTTTTTTTAATGGCTCTTCTACTCGTACATCAAATTAACCAGCACTTATAATTTATAAGAACACTTTTTACTAAAAAAAATGAATTGTTTCGCGTATCTAAATGGTTCATATATGTATTTAACATATTTCATATATGTAAAATATATTTATATGCCCATTTTACCTTCATTCAATTAAGTTTAGCACATTGAGATTTGGTAATTAAATTAAAAGCTCAATCTTGATAAAAGAAAATAGGGAAACTGGGTGAATAGTGAACCTAGTCATCTTTGTGGTGAAAGTGAAGGCTGGGTGTCGACTATCCCGACCATTTATGCTAGGTTAATTATTTCACGTGACTGCTATGCAATTTTGTTTTCTTACAGTCTTCATAATTAAGGGAGAGAATATTTGTGGAAATGTGGTCCTTTTTATATGGCAGAAACTGAGACTCAAGCTTATCAAAATCAGCATCTCATAAACACTCGTATCTTTAATAGAGAAGCTGAAAACGAAAGGCTGTAGAGATGATACCAGAAGGAATTAGAGGAAAAGAAAAAGATATGTCAAATGGCATATGACCACTCACTTCACTATTATTCCACCATTTAGCCCACATTTCTGTCTAGTTTCATTGCTCGTAACTTTTATCTTTTTTTGCACATTTTATTCAGAATCCCACACATTAATAGTATAAATAGGAAGTATATGTCTTTTGCAAGAAATCATAGCAGCAAAATTCAAGAGTTAAGAGGATATATCAGGTGTCCCCTAGAGTTCCCTTGAGCACTTCATTGGGGGCCTTTTCAAAGATAATTAAGTGTCCCTACTGAAGTGTTTGGGGGAACTCTTGGTGTCATTTGATGATATATTTATGGAAGATTTATAGGTTCAGCTTTGAGCCATATACTTAGGGTTTCCTTTTTTTTTTCTTTTTTCTTTTTTTTTTTGGCTTTCTAACCAAATTTATTTTTCAGATGAATTTTATGCCCCTTTAATCTGATTTATAGAATTCTGAACAGTTTTATAAATAATTTTTGGTACATTAACTCAAATTATCTCTAAATTTTAAGACGTATTACATTTCATATAATTAAGGTGTAATTTTCTGTTAATTTTTGCAGCTTAACTTCACATGGATTATTTAATTGATCGACAACATATATAATATCCTCTTGATCTCTCTATTTTGTTAGGTGGATTCACTATTTCTGGTCTTTATTTGGAGGGTTGTCTTGATGTTTCTATACATAGCCAAAGTAAAAGTGCAGATAAAAAGGATTTGGAATGTCCACTCAAGGTGTAGACTCTGCTGCATTCTAACACAAATAAATTTGATATGAGGGTAGATTTTAGTGAATTTATAGGATATTGAGTTTAGATATATGTCAATTTTATTGAAAAATGATTAGAATGTTTAATTAATTTAGGAGAATATATATATATATATATATATATATATATATATCCAAAATGAGTCAGTTACAGAGTAAAATATTTCTAAAATTAATTTTCATTATTTACAGTACTCATCTAAGATATTGTTTAAGAAAAATAAGTGTTGAAATATTTGAATCAATTAATGTTATTGGGGATACACCCGATTTTATTTTTTTGCACAAAGATTGTGAAGAAAATGTGCTTGGGCCTAACTTAACTCCCAAAAGCAAGATAATTTATGAAGTGAGAATTGTTCAAGTCTTTATAAAGTGTATTACTAGAGCTGAACACATGCGATAAACCTGAAGCATGAAGTTTAAGTTTATAGTACTGGACATCTACTTCTGGTCCAATATCAAAGGACTAGTCAGAAGAAAATGGATTTGAATTTAACTCAACTTTTATAAGTTAACTTGTAATATGAGAATTGTTTAAATTTTTATAAAAATATTATGTTCTTATAACTAGCTTATTTGGAATATTTAATAAAAATCAAGTAACTTATTTATTATCTTATATTTTTACTAATTTTCCTTTCTTAAAAATAGGCAATTAATTATTGATCATATTATAAAAATTAAAATAATATTTATTATATGGATGATAATATTTGATAAATTATATTTAAATATACCACATTTTTAAAAAGTTGATATTTATTTGCGAACAGGCAATTATAATTTATTGACATGGGAAACCCCACATCAGAAATTAATAAATGCCATGTTCTTGAATAAATTTGCTAGATTTGATCTTTGTGTAATTTTATTTATCAACTCAAAGATATTAATTAATCGAATTTATTTATCACCAGCTACTAAATTTTCTCTTCTCAAATCAACTATATGATTAGGCATTCTTTTAATACATTTTTTTTGTTTGCCATAAAGGTGATAATCATTACTGAATAAGAAATAAAATCTAAATTCTAATCGCACTTATTATGGTTGTTAATACAAATTATTCTGTGATTAATATTGAAATAGAACAGTACAAACCATCAATTCAATGTAACTTCAAACGGGAAATTAAGTGCTTATGATTAATTAGTTGAAGGCATCAGGATTAGCGGAGAGATAGTCTTCGGCAATTTTGTAAATGTCGATGAGTTTCTGGTGGCCAGCTTTAATTTTATCTTCATTGAGCTCAGCATTATCCTTCGGATAGTAAGTGGCAGTGCTTTTATTGATGGAACCACCATTACCAGAAGCTGATATTTTGATCTCACAGTATGCTTTGTCTAAAGTGTCCAGCCATGGTTGGCCTTCAATTGCAGTGTATGAGTATGTCATATTCTCCTTTTCTATTGCTTCAATCTTGTGTTTCACATACCCTGCATTTTTATATATTTTCATTAAACATACGAATGTTAACAGATAATAACTATAATTTGCAAGAATTAATAATATCAAATATATCTTCAGCAAAGGTTGTCTTAGTAATGGTGCCAGGTCCTCCATTTCCTTCAATGATGTCAATAGTCTTAATGTGTTGAGGTAGAAGCTTAGGGAGAATGGTGTGAGCTTCAAGCACAAACACTTTGAAAACCTGGGCTGCTGGGATAGAGGTGGCCACCTCGTTTTGAAGAGTAATCACACCCATGTTTTATTTGAGATTAGAGAACGCAAACCTGAAAAGATAATGCTATTTGATCTGTGTGGCAAATGCTGGAGCTGATGCTGCTGCTGCTGCTATTTATAGGCTCATATGCCACCTTTACATGGATTCTTATGTGCTAATTATTATTAGTATTAGTATTAGTATTATTATTATTATTATTATTTTATTTTTTTTATCTGTCACTTTTGAATAAAATTTAAATTCTATTTATCTGTCACTTTTATACTTTTAATATAATTTAATTTACTTTTTCAATTTATTTTTCTTTCCCAATAAAGTAAAAACCATAAAATTTGAAAATTTAATTTTAATCACGCAATTTAATACTAAATTTAAGTTTATTTATTATTTTTTAATTCTAATATAAATAATAAAAGTGACTGATAAAAAAAAAATGAAGGGAGTAATAGAAACATCATTCTTAAGCATGTCGCAAAAATCAATAAATGAAAGTGAATGGTTTGCATGTGAGTCCACGAAGGCTTGCTCGATAGTAGGTGAAATGCCTAAAAAATTAAATACATTTAGAAAAAAGAAAAAAATAATAATAACAAGCATATCTGCAAAGGCACATCAAATGTGATAATTGGAGTCTCCGTCGCAATTATATTAGTCTTGAATATTATATTTATATTCAAATGACAAATATAATACAAGTACACAGTAAATTATATATACTTGAAATTCAACGACGAGATCTCGTTTTAAATATGTATATAATACTCATGTGTTAAGCACCCGATGCTATTAAATATTGAAGAAATGATGGAACACGTCTTTACATTTTCTTTTTTAATATCATAGTACGTAAACAACTTTAACTTTATCTTATTTTTACCGATGGATATTGGCATCGATCTCGATGATTTACATTAAATCTTGTTTTAGGTATCTCTCTTACATTCACTTAGGCCATGTTTGATAGGAGAAAATATAATGTAATGTAATGAGTAATATATTGATTATTTTATTTATTAATTCAATTTTTTTATAATATATTATAATCATTAATATATATGTAATTCTGAATATATTAATAGATGTATTTCTT
Organism: Excoecaria agallocha; assembly: GCA_037975025.1. Taxonomy (NCBI): domain Eukaryota; kingdom Viridiplantae; phylum Streptophyta; class Magnoliopsida; order Malpighiales; family Euphorbiaceae; genus Excoecaria; species Excoecaria agallocha. Next base: position 278,967 of record JBBPFJ010000023.1, on the reverse strand, counting down.
AATTCATGATATTTTATTGTATTTTTCATTATATTTCTTATGATTTTTTTTAAATATAAACTATATCTTATACCGGTGCTCCCATTCACCTTTATCGCTATTGCCACCACCCCCGGTGATAATATAACGCCTTCAAAATTATAATTTGTACGAGTAGCACTTTCTGACAATGTGCGATGATACTGGGGTGAATAATACTATCCGAAAATTACCGGAACCTGTAAAATTTTTATTGCACCACTGAAAAATATTATTTATGACGAATTTGGTGATATAATTTGAAATAAAAATAAAGTCATTTAGGTTACCAAAAATAAAAAAATAAAAATGAGCAGCGGAACCGTACGTAAAGGGTTTATCAAAACTTTGACCGGTTAAAAAATAGTATACGGATCTCAGAAAATTATTTTTTTAGCATGAGATCTCTTAAAATAATGTAAATAAATTTTTAAAAGCGAAAAATTAATTTTTAGATAAATTTGAAAAATTAACTTTCGGATCAGTAATTTAATTTTAGGCTCTGAAATATACAAAAACAAATTCTTTTTCGGCTGAAATTTTAAAAACAACCTAAATAATATTTTTAGATGCTTTTAGAATAATTTTGGTAAAAATTTGAAAATAAAATAAATTAGACCATTTATAAGTGGACAAGTGGATTAATCATAGCCATTTGATAAAAAACTTGATGATCAAATCAAGGCCATTGATCAAGCCATATATAAGTATCACATATTTGAAATTTTCAATCATTTTTCACTCATATTCCCAACTAAATATAGAAATTTATTAATATTTACATTATATTACTAATGTAACCAAATATAATAATGTAATCACAATTAAATTTTTTTAAATTATATTTCTTAATAAATTACATTATCTAATACATTACAATCCATCAACCCTTACCAAACATAGCTTTAGTATCATTGCGTGTGCAATTTTGGTTCTTTATTACACTTATTATGACAAAAAGGATAATTTATTCCAGGATTAATATTGAAACGGAACGGTTCAAGTCGTCAATTCAATGTAACTTCCAACTTTATTACAAGATCAAGAGTCGTTTGGCCCCAAATCATGAGGGTAAATGAAGGGGAGGAAGGAAATTTTTCATAAACGGGGAGGAAAACAAGAATTTTATTTTATTTTTTGTGTTCATAAAAAAATATTCTCTCATAATTTTTTTTTTAAATTTTTTTTGCAGGATGAGCTTTAATTAATTAGGATTTGGCTTTGGTGTAAAATCTGAAGCTAGCAGGTCCTTCTAGATGAATATCAGTTTGAATAATTTGCATTTATGTCAAAAAAAAAATGCTCGAGCATGGATATGAATATATTATTTGCACAAGTGGGTAGATTCTTCTTCTTTCTCTTTTTTGATAGACATGTGTATCACTTAGTTCCATTATTTCTTTAATCTGTAATAACATTAGATGCTTAACACATGGGTATTATACATATTTAAAACATAATCCTGCCTTTGAATTTCAAGAATAATGTACTTATATATTGTATTTGTTATTAGAACAAAAATTTAACAATTTATAACAAAAAATACTGAATAATACATAGTTTTTTTTAAAAAAAAAAATTCATTCCATTAAAAATAACAATATAAACACTAGAAACATCGTCTCCACCAAAACGATCATGATTTATAGAATCACTAGCTAATATTGGGTGATGCACAAGTTCGTTAAGACAGTAGAAAATTGAATTTATCATTTTCCAAGGAAAGATTGCTTGTTAATTTCCTCTTTTTACTAAATTTATTTTTTTAGGCATTTTATCTACCATCGAGCAAGCCTTCTTTGACTCACATGCAAAACACTCACTTTAATTTTATTTAATGATTTATTAGACATGCTCGGTAATGATGTTTCTTTTTTAAAAGGAGTAATAAAAAATTAGCGCATAAGAATTCCATGTAAAAGAGGGACCTCAGCCTATAAATAGAAGCATCAGCTCTACCATTTGCCACACAAATCAAACAGCATTATCTTATTACGTTTCTAATCTGAAATTAAGGTTATAATTAAGATGGGTGTGATTGCTCTTGAAAACGAGGTGGCCACATCAATCCCAGCAGCCAAGGTTTTCAAAGTGTTTGTGCTTGAAGCTCACACCATTCTCCCTAAGCTTCTACCTCAACACATTAAGACTATTGACATCATTGAAGGAAATGGAGGACCTGGCACCATTACCAAGACAACCTTTGCTGAAGGTATATTTGATATTATTAGCTCTTCCAAATTATAGTTATTATCGGTTAACAGTCATATATTTAATGAGAATATATAAAATGTGGGGTATGTGAAACACAAGATTGAAGCAATAGATAAGGAGAATATGACATACTCATACACTGCAATTGAAGGCCAACCATGGCTTGACACTTTAGACAAAGATTACTGTGAGATCAAAATATCAGCTTCTGGTAATGGTGGTTCCATCAATAAAAGCACTGCCACTTACTATCCGAAGGATAATGCTGAGCTCAATGAAGATCAAATTAAAGCTGGCCACCAGAAACTCATTGACATTTACAAAATTGCCGAGGACTATCTCTCCGCTAATCCTGATGCCTTCAACTAATTACTTGCACATAATTTCTAATTTGAAAGTGACTGAAAGTTGGCCACGATGCTTGATTTTATCTCTCTGTTTCCTTTTTCTTTGTACTTTTGAGTTGAGGACAAATGATTTTGTCTTGAAATAAAGTTTTGAAGTTACGTTGAACTAATCAATGAATAAATTGTATTGATGGCATAGCAACACAATGTGTACCTTTGAGACAATTGATCGTGTTAAATCTACCCACCCACGACTTGAGCACGTTTCGATTAGAGCACAATGCAATCTTGAATCATTAATTAATGATTAAAAGTTCAAAAATGTATTTATCTTTTTCCCTTAATTTTTATTGTATTTTAATAAATTCATAAACATTTATTTTAACGCACATTGCATCCGTTTTCAACAAAATTGAACAAAACATAAAAATTATTTTAATATTGAAATGGAAATTAAAAAAAAAAAAAAAGAAATCGACATAAAGTGTTTGGGACTTGGCAAGTTCATGTCCCTAAAACTAAAAGGATATGATGATAAAAAAATTCTAACCTATATAAACAATTTTTTTCCTCTAAAAAAAGAGGGTTCAAATCTTATTGAAGTCTAAAAATTGGAATCCTAAAAATTAATTTGGCTTAATACAGTACAAATACATAATTTAACTTTATAATTTATTTGAATGCTTTAATTTTAATAAAAACTTACTAACTATTACTTATCAATATTATAAATAACAAATAAAAATTCAAAATATTTTTAAAAAAATTAGAGTACATAATACTCAACTGTATTGATATAACATTTAAATGATTTTGATTAAGATATGTATTCTACATGTATAATGAAACTAAATGAAAATTGAAATAGATTGATAGTATAAAGAGGAGCATAACGGTGAGATGGCAGCCAGAGTTCCCCCAAACACTTCAGTGGGATGGGGATGCAGATAGGGCACAGCCCCCCAATGAAGTGGTCAAGGGAACTCCAGAGAACACCTCACTCTTACTTAACCGCCTCTACTTGCTCTTCATCTTATGTATATTTATATGCACAACAAAGAAGCAAAGCAAGAGGGGAATATAGTTTAAGATAAAAGGGAAATTTAATGAAATTGGACTGCTTTCTCTGGATTGTATAAAGATATAATTTTGCTTTTGCAGTCTGTTTTATTCTTTCCGTTATTCCGTAAGGATCCATCTTCAACTTTATTCCACAATGCACCTCCATAAATAACTCAGTTTATTTATATATCATTCCCCTTTAACATTATTATCTGGTGCATTAAAAGATCATTTATTTATTAATATTGTTGGATTTTGATGGCTATTAATAATATTGATAATTTTATATTTCCTGAATCTAATAATTGCATGGAATTTCTTTATCATCAATTTGGCAATGAAGGTAAAAAGGAAAAGGTTGGATAGAGATGGAAGTGGGAAAGGCAAATTTGTACCTCAAACTGCTAAATATTCTCTAAATTTCACGTATTCCACAGCTCCGTCCAGGTTCACATCCCTTGTTGCATTTTCTCGTCAACACTGTCTGAAGATAAGGCGACCAACTTCATTCCAATTAAAGCTTATTGACAGCATAAGTGCTTTTGATTTACGAACCAACTTTCAAATCTTAATAATGAAATATATTCTTTTTTACACTTGATTTCTAAGATTTTTCGTATACTTAATTACAAATTTTGTCATTTACTGAGCATATAATTAGCTAGAAATATATGGTATTATGTCGACTTAGTTTATCGCCATGTGGCTAATCTATGTCTCTAGAAGTTCATATATATCAGATTGATGCAACTGAAATTTGCTCTTTTCGCATAAATCATATAATATTAAAGTTCAGTGCCTCGGTTAATTTGGATTCAAATAATAAAACAATTTCTGTCAAGTATTTAAAAATATTTCATATTCAAAATTTCATAAAACTTATAGTTAAGAAAAAAGAATTTATTTTATTTCACCTCATTCTTTAAATATAAAAATATGATATTTGGTTCATTGATGCCTCTAGGATCGTCCAACGGTTCGTATCTTATGGACCATTTGGTTCACAACATGAGATGATAGAACAGTATATATATAACTAATTTCTGTTCACGTTCTCTTATTATTATTATTATTATTATTATTATTATTATTATTATTATTATTATTATTATTATTATTATTATTATTATTATTATTATTATTATTATTATTATTATTCAATATCTGTTCAGTTTCTGATGCAAGAAAAGGAAAAATTTATTCAGTTTGCTACAAATGAATAAAATAAAACAATAAATAAATAAATAAAAGATCAGGGTTCAAATTTGCCCCTTTTAATCTATCAATTAAAGTAGATTAAGTTTTAAATTTGTCCTCTTAATTTTTATTTTCAATAACAATACACTAAATAGTCTTGACTTTTAAGAAAACGTTTGACTTTTAATATTAAATTTTGGCTAAATTCACGTGCAGTGATAGTTAGCATGCATAAATTGCTTCATCCTTACTTAATTCATGCACCTAATTTAATAACCTCGCATGAATCAAGCTGAAAAAAATTGTTCTTAATTAGTTCCTTAGTGGCAAGAAATTAGTTCAGTCATTGCAAAGTTTTGGATTATTAAAAATCCCTATCAAAATACAATTCCACAAAAAAAAAAGGATCGAGTTTTGTTGAATAAGAATCTTGATCTCCATTGAATTCGTATTTTACGTTGAAAAAGGAATTATTCAAGTAGTTATTATGCAGATGTGGCTTGTTTTGCAATTTTTTTTTCACGTGGCAACATGTCATTAGGTTGGTCCATTAACAATAATCTTATTGACCAAGTATAGGTAATTAGAACGGGGAGAATAGTGAACCCAGTCATGTTTATGGTTAAAGTGAAAGGTAAAGAACAATGACAAGGATGGGGAGTGGAAGTGGGAGTGGGTACAGACATTCTCAATTCTCAACCATTTATACTAGGTTTACTATAACACATGACTGCAATACATGCAATTTCGTTTTCTTACAATCTTTATAATTAAGGAATAGAAATAATTGTGGAAATGTGGTCCTTTTTAATTATATATTGTAGAAACTGAGACTCAAATTTATCAAAATCAGCATCTCATGACACTCGTATCTTTAAGAGAGAAGCTGAAAACGAATGGCTATAGAGATAAAACCAGAAGGAATTAGAGAAAAGAAAAAGCTATGTAAAATGGCATATGACCACTCACTTCGCTTTTATTCCACCATTTAGCCCACATTTCTGTCTAGTTTCATTGCTCATTACTTTATCTTTTTTGCACATTTTAGTCAGATTCCTGCACATTAATAATATAAATTGGAAGTATATGTCCTTTCCAAGAAATCATAGCAGCAAAATTCAAGAGTTAGAGGATATATCAGATGTCCCCTGGAGTTCCCTTGAGCACTTCATTGGGGGCCTTTTGAAGATAATTAAGTGTTCCTACTGAAGTGTTTGGGGGAACTCCTGGTGTCATTTGATGCAATAATTATAGAACATTGATTCAGCCTTTGAGTTAATTATTAGGGTTTCCCTTTTTTTGTTTTCCTTTTTAACCAAATTTCTTTTTCAGATGAATTTCATGTACTTTAATTATTTTACTTACTCTACATATGATTTCATGCCCTTTTAATCTGATTTATAGAGTTCTGGACAGTTTTTATAAATAATTTTTTTGGTACACTAACTCAAATGATCTCCTTAATTTGAGCATGATTTTGTGCCCTTAAATTGCATTTAAAAAAAAATTAATGCGTATTACATTCCCTATACTTAAAGTGTAATTTTCACATGAATTATTAATATTATTAATTCTCAAACTTATTTTTATAATAATGAAAATAACAAAAAAGTTGACCCACTAAAACTTAAATTGTAAAGAAACTAAATATTAACTTGGTAAATGATAAATATATATTTTCTTGTAGTGTATAAAATTAAAAACCTGCAGTAAAATAGTATTAATTTTTTAAACTAACTTTGAATCATTCTTCAACATTTCCTCTTGATTATTAGTAGTAAGAATTCCTGTGCCCAATGATGTACTTCCCATGACCCTTCAATGGTTGGAGCACTTCTCTCAAAAAACTGCTTCTTGGTGCACTTCTCACCAATATTAAAAGAATTTTTTTTATTTTTTTCAGTAACATGTGCCAAATTGACATGTTCTTCAATCTTAGTTTTGCAATTCCTTTATATGCGCCCAAACTTCTTGCATTTGAAATACTAAGGCTTTCGCTTGTGCCAACAATTGTCTTCATCATGATCAGACTTCTTGCATGAGGCCTTTGCTAGATAAGCTCCCTCCCATTGAGTTCCTTCTTTTCTCAGCATTCCTTTTTACTCCAATTGATTGAGATCTCTTGAATTTTCTAGAGATGAAATTTTTACCTCAGATCTTTTGGATAAATTTACAAGCACTTTCTCTACAATTCTGCTATTAGGTAGCTCTTCTAATATCTATTTAATTTTATTTTCCACCATTATTAGTCTGTCAAAAAAGTTCTTATAGAGCCTCTTCTTTTTTTCATCCTTAAAATCGCAAAATCTCTTTTGAGATTTAACACTTGCATTCGCCTTGTTCTATTGTTGACATGATAGAGTTCTTTCAATATATCCCAAGCTTCCTTGGCTGTTTCACAGGTCATAATTCTTGAATCAATAATTCTTGAAAAAATTGATTCAAAGACAGCAGCAAGAGTTTGAGATAAGACTCTTGGAACTTTAGCTTCTTCATCTTCATGTGCTCTAATTAAAAAAAAATGTTGGGTTGTTTCCTAAAAGTGATCTTCAACCATTGCCACAAGCCAATACCTCTCATGTAAGCTTTCATTTTGGTTGCCCAGACTTGATAATTCTCACTACTAAAAATTGGAAGTGAAAGAGTTTATTTATTGCTGGACGCCATATGCAGTTGCTTTTTTTCAAACATGCTCTAATATTATGTTGGTTTTTTAATAGAAAAAACAAAATAATTTTGTAGAAAAAAGGAGGTAAAATATACAGAAAATGGGAATGATACAGGAATGATATTATTAATTTTCAAACTTACATTTATAATAATGAAAATAACAAAAAAAAAATTGAAAAAGATACTAACAAACTAATCCACTAATAAAGATAGAGCCCTACTAAAACTTAAATTGCAAACAAATATCAACAACTAATTTTTGAATTGGTAAATGATAAATATAAATCTAGAAACCTACAGTAAAATAGAACTAAATTTTTAAACTAACTTTGAATAATTTTCCAACACTACCTTGGCGAATTAGAAAAGAAACGAGTTTCAGCAATGGACGAGGTCTTCGACTCCTAATTTTCAAATGCGAAAGCTGCATAGAAATGGCACAAAGCAACTTCTCATATCAACTGTTATCTAAATAATTAGGAGTTTGCACAACAAAAACCAAACTGCATGAATGCCTGCAAGGAAAACTAGAAGATCTAACTATCATTGTAATTACTCCAACAGTATAAAATGGTTATAATGCAAGTCAAGGAAAGTTTGGAACAGGAAAATAAACATTCAGCTTCAACTCCCTTTTTCTTATTACAGTAACACCAAAACCATTCGCGTTGCCTTCTCGAAAGGCATCCTAGTGAAACACCACTTGGGCGACAGAAAATCAATTTTCACATTGAAAGAGTAGAATAAAAAAATACAATTTGAAATATTATAATGCATATTCTCTCTATACATGCAAATGCAAATGAAAATAGAATCACAAACTTAGCATTTAATAATAAGATTATGTCAACCTAAACAGAACACAATGGCTGTGAGAGGACAAGATGTTGATGGAGAGTATGCATCATTGAAGTTGATGAGAAGAAATACTAGTATAATTAAGTTCAAGATCGGCAGCCATCTCTAATGAATAAAATCCTATGTTTTGCTCCCCATTCTGAGTTGTATATAATTTAATAAACTGGAAATAGCAAAAGATCGATTAGTTCCATGAATATTAACATAAACAAATATCATATATGATGTCTAGGAGCTATTTCTCTTGCTTTTCCAACTTGTTAGCTAGAGTCAATTCGGATAATTCATTTTCCAAATTCGATTGTAATTGAAATTTGACTTAGATAAATAATTTGTACAAATATAAAAGCTAATAATATGGTTAATCAAATTTACAGAAGTACGTAGTTGACTTCGTACGTATTTCAAAGAATTTCTGCTTTTGAACATTTCAACATCAAACTTAAAACTGGAAAAACCATTTAGCCATGTGTCAGTTGCCTTCTTGTCACCCAAAATTACAGGCATCCTATATGCATTATCGTGGAAATATCTTGGAAAATTTGTTGGAAATTAACTAATAATTATAAATTTGCAAGAAATTTTCATTAAGGAACAAAATCTAAAAATTATCAAAAAATTCAGATTAGAAAACATATATTTTTTAGATGCGGACTAGAGTCAACTCTAAATGGTAATCTTTTTAGAATGAGTTCTTACTTTAAATAAGGGCCATTTGATATTGCTTATTTCTTTAACTAAAATTTAAAATATGGAAAACCCTTAAAGTTGTAAGAAAAAAAAATTCTAAAAACGTCATGAAATTAAAAAAAATGCCTCAATTAATTTAAATTCTAATTTCTAAAATAAATAATTTGTTATATTTATTTTGATTAGTAAATAATCTTTCATTTATTTCATTAGCAATAACATAAAATTAATTTATATATTTTCCCATCGTATACCCACCTTAATTTCATGAATAAACCATTTTGTAAAAAAAAATTGAAATTTTTAAATCAACTTTAGGAATTTCTAATAATTATTAAAAATAATAAAGAATATAAAAAATAACAAAGAATAAAGAATGTAAAAATACTTTTGGAGACGAATTTTGGGAGCCAGAAACGTCGTTGGAGTACATCTACGAGAATTAATTTTACATGTAGCGTCAAATCGTCGCTAAAAACTTAATATTTATCAACGGTAGTACAACTCTGTCGCTGTATGACATCGCCTACTGGCCTTTACTTTCCACCGCTAGTTTTAATACTTTAGCCTTTGTTTGAATCAGCAGAATTAAGAGTCATGGAAAGAGGATAACTCAAACTGATTCTCTTTTCCATTGTTTGTAGTTGCAAAATGAAGAGTAAATCATAATAAAGAAAAGTAAATTGGATTTATATGCTCCAAAATATTTACTTCCAATTTGAAAAATAATCAAAGTTACTCTCTTTTTTTTTCTTCTTTCTTCGGTTAAGTAGATTTATTTTGAATAATTTAAGTTAACCAAACAATGGAGAGAAAATGAGAGTAAATAAGATTTACATTACTGTCATTTTCTTCATTAAATTAAATCCAATTCCCATATTAGTTACTCCCATCCAAACGAAGGCTTAATTTCAAATATTTAGCGATAGATTAATTTCGTCGCTATAGGTTTTTTACTAGCAACAGTGATGGTCGCTAAATCGTCACTAAATCTTATTTATTCTTTGTGTTGTAAAAATTCATGTTCAATATAATTTTGGGGGATGTACAAAGAACTATCATCGAAATACATATGATTCTCACCTAAAGTCTAATTTTAAGGTTGAGCAAGGGCAAATTACTTCAACCTGAGGTTTCATTTCATCTTCTTCATTCAAATTTACGGAAGCATAACATTCGTCCAGGTTATTGTTCTCTCTTTGCATCTCAGCGTGCAAGCAATGAACCACTGCTTTGATATATGAATACTGCATTATACTATATTATCATCACAACTGTTGAGCTGATCCGTATATCAAGACTTGTCTTCGTAAAGATAAGATAAGATAAGCCTTTACTTTTTTCCAGTCTAATTCTTCTTCATCAATACTTGATAGAGAGAGCATCAATTCTAAAGTTAGGAGAAAGAAGAAAAGGTGGCTTGATTTACCACGAATTAAAGGTGAAAAAAAAAATTTGCATGCCATGGATTTGTCAAAATATATCGGGTGATATTGGTGTTGAGATCAACTTAATTCATCTGTGTTTTTCAGCTCTAATCCGTGTGATTTTTTATTTTTTTTATATTTAACTCCCAACCTAAACTCTTGGCAAAAAATGTAACTACGCACCACTGAAAGCAGAACTGGCAGAAAACCCAAGAAAAGCAGGGTAAAGACATTTCATGATGCATGAGAATTTGGAATCAACTTGTACTATATCTCATTGGACAATTTGATACAAGAAAGGAAAATTGTGCTCCAACCAGATTTAAGAATTCGCAATGTAGTTTCTTCAAATTTACACTCTAATAACATTTTAGAAGATAAATTCATTAATTAACTGGGTACATTCACTATAGCTGTGCCGCATTGCAAATTTTATTATTACATCCTTTCTACGTGATAGGTTGCACATATTCTGAATGAAAATCGAGTCTAACAACGGATCAAACCAATAGTCTCACCCCAGTAAATGCAAACAAAAATCATTTATTCATATATTTACATGCTATTTTAGATCCGGCAAAAGTGATAGTAAACATCTTTCCACCTCTATCTTCATTTGAGGCACCTCAATTAAACAAACTTTTGAGGAACCAAAAATGTCATACAGTAATTACTAGAACGCAAGTCAATGTGATGATGGAGTAGTGGCTGTTTTCTTAAAATCAATTTTGTCTACCTTTACTTCGCCATCTATTAGCTCGTAAACATAAACCACAACCCGCAAGCCATCAATGTCCATTAGAACAAAGCTTGGGTTTACATCGTAGGTGAATCCACTGAATGCACCAGTGGCAGAGCCCGGATTTATAACAACACCACCCTCATGCTTGTAGGCTTTGAACTGATGGGTATGACCGGTTACTAGAACATCAACTTCCAGTTGCCTCTGCAACATTGCCAGTGAATCCAAGTCACCCCATGGAATGACCTTCAAAGTGGACATTTACGAAAAGGATTAGAACTTCATGCATCAAGAAAAATTTATGTACCATAAGTGCATCTAAGCATTTATTTATCATTGTAGTCATCATGGAGAAAATATTCCGTAAAATAATGGAAATTAATTTTCTGCCAACACCGATCAAGGATAGATAATTAAACCTATAATATGACATGTTTTTTGCTTTCTAAACAGCAAAAGGATTACTGCAGGCATGAATTTTAGGATGGCAAAAAAAGGTCAGGCAAACTTATTAATAGATGGACAAACAAAGGAATTTGAGACATACTAGGACCAAAACCTGCATATCATATTATTAATACCACTAATGTATAATGTTTATCTTTTTCTCAGCTTGAAAATATTAAACTGCAACCATGATTAAAATCAATTCAAATCACCGAGGCTATCAGTAAAGTCAGCATGTAGATATCACCGGACATGAACTACTAAAAAAAAAGTGAGAGACTTAGAACAGAACTTACCTCTTTTCTTCAATATTTACCTCAAACCTTTTTACTCAATATATCAAGATAAAGAGAGAGCATCATGTACATAAGAAAACAAAAGGCCAGTTGCAGAATCGGCTCAATGGTTGTAAGGAAATCTCTTTTCTAACACTTAAGAAAAGAAAAGGAATTGTATGCAAAAACAAGCATTAAATGTTAAACTACATTTGAGGCATATTTCTTTACATTGTAGGTAACTGTATGAAGCAAATGCAAAGACAGAGACAAATGAAAGCCAAACCTGATGGCCATGGCATATTCCAAGCTTGAATTGGCCTATGGTGAGTGTTTTTGTCTCTGGATAACGCGAATCATCATCGTATTCACCATGAGTAATGTGCAAATCAGGACACAGACTCTTCAAATAATCATGCACTTCCTGCTCACAGTTATAACATGTCATATTACCAATACGACGTGATAAACTTAAACAGCTATACTTCTACCAAAGGAAAAGCATATGAAAACAACAGGCCCCTAAAATACTTGCTTGGTTCTCAAAGTGACACCAAAATCATGTGGAAAAAGAAAATATTCTATAGTACACAAATAAGCATATTTATTAGCAGCATATAGGATTTTAGCAACATGTTTAAATGAAATGAGTCTTAATATGTAACAAGAAACCTAGAAGTAAAATTACTATTGCGTTGAGTTAAGAGCATCAATTAGTGTAGATTCTCATCTTGTTTTGGAATGATGGCTGTTTGTAAATTGCAATTTATTATTTGATCCAGCATTGACAACATCACTTATGCACACAGGCTTCACTCAGACCCAAAACTAAGCATTTTTCCAATATAAGGAGTTCTCCCTAAGCTAAGAACTCATAAGAAAATGAAAAAGTGGGTTGAAAGAGGCTACATGAGTGCAAAGACTTGTTTGGTGGCTTTTACACTGTAGTGCGTTAGGCAATAGTGGCTTCTTGTGAAGATTATTAGCTAGTCCATATGTAGTTTTACTATCTCTGAAAGGTTGAAGCCCCTTTGTTCAACCTTCGTTACTGAAAACAATTACACACAAATAAGTCTTACTAGGAAGGTCTATGATTATAAAATTAGCAAGAGTTCAATTATAAGCATGTGCAAGGGCCGGAGTGAGCAATTCAATCCATGTCTTCATGAGGTCTATATCACAGTTAGAAGTTTAAACACAAATTATGATGTCTGCCGATTGAACTCAGAAATTATATCAGATCTTAAGATCAGAAAATCAATTAAAAGTTCAACGTAGACGACATTATCAGAAAAATGACCAAAGTAGGACTTCCCACTTAATTTTCCAACCACTGGCTCATCCACAGATTGAAATGAACGTCCAACAGACTTGTTCAGTCATCCATGTGTAGAAATCACCAATCATAATGCATCCTCCAAAGTTCATCCCAGCATCATAACGATGAACAAATAAATTGACAAAGAAAATTCCTCAAATTCAACGAAGGACAGGATTTAGTTATTCTTTCAAAGAAGTCAAGTCAAATGAATTTTATCTATATAATCATATAAAAACTCCTAAGCCAAAGAACAAATTAGAAAAGTGACTCGAAATATGTAAAAAGTTACAAAAGAAACATAATTACATAAAGAAAAGGAAGGTTATTACTTTAATGCAGAGATTGCCAGTGCAAATGATGTGTTGAATCTTGCCAGGAACAAGCATGGACTTGAACTTTGGGGGCAGATCAGCTGCCCTATGAGGTATATGAAGATCTCCTATTGCTAAAACTAGCACCATTCTCTTCAACCGATTAAACAATCGTCATGATCTGTATATCATTCAAGGAAAAAAACAAAAAACAAAACCCAGATCAAATTTCACCATTCCAATTAAAATACAGAGCTGCCCATTTTGGAATTAGCTCTACTTTTCCCAATTCAATTGTCTATTAGGCGAACTAAGAAAGATTCCCCACAAAAAGGGTGAAAAACTGAAACTCAGGAAACTCAAGCTTTTGCTTACCTGAGTGGATGATTGATCGGAGAATAAGGCGGACGACGGCAGGAAGCAGGACTTGTCCCCTGAAATGCTATGCCCCTTGCGAGACAACCGGTGACGTTGATGTGTTCAATTTTTTATTGTAAAATCTTATCATGAAAAGGAAAATTGTAAAAAATATTTTAAAATTATAATTATAAAACATAGCGTATGCATACGGATTCTTAGCGAATTAAAATTCTATTAGAGCAGTTTAGTTATTTTTTATTTGATAAATACTTAAAGAGAATTTTTAATAATTTTTTTCACTTTTTTTGTTTTTTATTAAACAGATTTTTTTCAGATATAATAATTAGTTACAAAAATACCAACCATCAAACTTTTAAATTCTAATTCTATTTTTTACATCCAAAAATCAAACTGATTAATTCGCAAATTCATTTTAATTTAAAACCGAATAAATTAAATTAAATAAATTAAAATTTATTTAATTTGATTTGATTTTCGATTTCCATTCTGCAGAGTCCTAATAACACAGTCGTTATTACTAAACACACGGCAGCAAGGTATTCTTCTTCAGATGATTGACATTGACAAGGTTATTCTCAAATAGTTTAGGTACTAAGTTTTGGCTTATTATACTTCAGTCTTTCACAAGTACGCAAATGCCCTTGTTCTTGATTTCATACCTACATCTATTAAATTATTCGTCAGCAATCTTGATCAAACCCATATTTACGTCTAAATTAATTTAGAATAGTAAATAATAAATTTTTAATTAAATATAATCCAAAATATTCATATAGATTAAGTTATTCTACGATGAAGGTTGAACATTGACATGACCGCTACAAGAATGGCTGATTTGTCGTAATTACTAATTACTAATTCCTTGTGAGAATCTAGAAGAAAAGAATTTCTAGGCAATTTCACCAAATCAACACGAAAAAATGTGTATATATAAAGCATATTCCACATTCTTACAGTCTCTCCTTTTCTTCCAACATTGAGTTAATGGTCATAGTAATTAGTGGTAATGTTGTCTTTGGTCAATTAATTAAGGATTTTGTGTCCTAATCGCCTTCAATAAAAGAAAATTATTTGGGAGGAGATGGGGAATTGTTTGAGAAAACATGGTCATGACCCCAACCAAATTATTCATGTTCCTCAATCTTTCACTGGTTTGTTTTTATTTTCTTATATATATATACACACACACACACTCTTCTTACCAAATAATAATTGTTCTTTATGTATGGAAGTTAATTTTTCATGTTTGATGCTTGTATAAAAGGAGTTAATGATGTCAAACTTCCTCATAGCAAGAAGAGTTGTGTCAAATTTCAAGGGAAGCCCCAGACTTCTTCAATTACTTTGAAAGGTGCACAGAATTTTTTTTTTGCCTCATATTTGTATTTTTCATTCAGTATATTTAAGTTACTTGTGCTTCTAATTGTAGAAAATCAAAGCAATAATCAAGGGTGCAGTTATCCACTCCAGGAGAGGAATACACCATTTTCTTCATCCAGTCCAAATCAAAAAGGTTTAGCATCTATTAATGATGTCTGAATTTATTATGACGTGTGTGAAATTAGCACTTAATTTTCGATCAGCAAAGCATTTGCTGGTGCAGGTGGAAAAGAAAGTAGGCCAGCGAATCCAAAAGATTTGGCGGTACTAGAGAGTAAGAAAGATGAAGTTATGGCAACTAATAAGCTGAAATTCTCGAACTATAGTGCGTTAAAATCTGCAACACAAAAATTCAGTGAGAAGAAATTAATAGGGCAAGGAGAATTTGGTGATGTTTATAAAGGATACATCAATTTCTGGACTATGAATGCTGCAAAACCAAGTGATGGTGGCATTGCAATTGCTGTCAAGAGACTTGGAAGAAATAGCCCACAAGGTCACTGTGAATGGCAGAATGAAGTGAAGCTTTTGAGTAAATTTAACCATCCAAACATAGTAAAACTACTAGGATACTGCTGTGATGGTGAGCATAGGATGTTAGTGTATAAGTACATGGAGAATGGAAGCTTGGAGGCACATCTTTTAAGAGGTAAATTACTAAGATACATGTACTGGTTTTTTATCCATATGGGGCAAATGAATAAACAAATTGGATGTTTTAACAGAGAATGGTGCACAGCTTAATTGGAGAAGAAGAATCAAGATAGCTGCGGAGGCTGCTATGGGTTTAGAATATCTTCACACTCGCGGGAAACAGGTAATACATCGCGATCTCAAAACCTCCAATGTCCTTCTCTCTGCAGAGAGTCCCTGTTCTATTGACTAACCCATGCAATTCATCTGCATATATACAATCACACGCGCTAATCTAAACCATCTTGTTCAGTTCATATGTACTCTGACATGAAGTTCTGTTTACTGTAATGCGAAAAAAAAAATGTTAGGATTTCAATGCCAAGCTTTCAGACTTTGGGCTGGCTAAGTTTGGACACCAAGGAGCGGAGACGCATGTTACCTCTAGAATCCTAGGCACCAGAGGTTACTTTGCTCCTGAATATGTAGCAACAGGTAGGTTTATCTCAAAACCACATTTCATATCATTCTTGTTGGCTTTGAGTTTGGCTAACATTTCTACCATTTTACAGGTCGTTTGACCCTAAAAACTGATGTGTTTAGCTTCGGAGTAGTACTCTTGGAGATCTTATCAGGCTGTGGCGCAATCAAGAAATATTCGGATGGCATGCCTGGGAATCTTTCTGAATGGGCTAAACCACATCTTACCAACAAGCTGGAGCTGCACCATGTTATCGACAAGAAACTTGGTAGAATCCCCATGGAAGAAGCTCACGATTTCGCTAAAATAATCCTCCAGTGCCTCCACTGCAATCCAAAGACTCGGCCAACAATGACTCAGGTTGTGGCTGATCTAGAGCAGCTGCAACAAAAAATGGATGGCTGCCATTCACCTCATTTGCAATATCTACGTACAAGAAGATAAAGATGCGTCACATTAGCTTTCCTGGACAATGATATCATATCCTCTAAGGTAACTTGTGAATTTTGTTAATTATAATATTATAAGCAATCAACCAATCTCCCGTTGAGAGGTTTGATTTTCAACAAGTTTTTACATGCTATCAGTGCATGACAGTATCATGGCCATTCCAGGATTCCCAAGTAAACAGAAACAGTGATATGGAATCGACTCAAATGGGATTGGGGGATATGACCGTACAGCCATTTGCTAAGACAGGATGAAAAAGGAGCATGAATTGTATGGATGAAAGAATACCGGCACATATCAAGAAAAAACCACTATGGACATCTGAGAAGTGAGAAATAATTACAGCTCGAGCCAATTCAGATTACCCCAAGAATAATGATGCTACATATCTCCTGAAACACAGGTGGTTATAATCTGTTTTTAGTTGAAATTCAAAATTGCACTACTATACACGCTCGGATTAGATGTTACAGCAAGCAAAACAAAAATTTACAGATTTACTGCACTCAGCGTACTCGTGGAGACTGCCGGTGAGACGGTAATGGGGATGCAATAGGCGTCATATTCAGTGGAGAATGCTGGTGTCTCACTGGGGACTTCCGTACAGGTATCTGAATGGGCTGATGCTCTGATTGGGATAGTCTGGCTAAAGTTTTCGGGGATTCAATTTGCTCCAACGTCACCAACACCTCAGACATGCGAGGCCTAACTTTGGCTTCAGAATTTAGACACTGTAAGGCAAGGTTAGCAGCCATATGGGCTCCTTTCTGAGGATACTGTCCCCCCAATTTGGTGTCCATTATCCGGAATAATTTTCTTTTATCACCAAGATATGGCTTTGCCCAGTCCACCAAATTCTGCTCCATGCCAACCTTGGTCTTGTCAACAGCGCGTCTCCCAGACAGTAGTTCCAAAAACACAACCCCAAAGCTGTATACATCGCTCTTGGCTGTAAGCCTACCTGGCAAGAGTGGAAGTTTTGTTACATGCCTAGTTCTCAATAATATCAGGTCTGTATGTGATGAAGTGAATCAGATCTATGAACCCTAAATTTTTAAGCAAATGCATTACAGAAGAAAGAACTTCACTGTAATGTTATTCCATCACTGACATTCACAGTAACATCACCATCACTGACATTCACAGTAATATCACAAGTAACCTGATTACTAGGATAAACTCCCTCTCAAACATGTTAAGAAGATGCGATGTGAACATACATGTACAAATACACAAGAGTGCTAAATTCTCAGAATAAAGTGATGAATAGGAGAAATAAATGACTATATTGTCAACTTCCCCATTCTAATATTCACACTTCTCTCTCTGTTGACCAAGAGTTTAACCCAACAACTGGTTCAAATGTGCCTCTTCACTGATTACCCAACCTTTAATATAACAGATATGGATCAGTCACAAGAGGCTGAAAACACTCGCCAGCCATAAGTCATGTACCAGCCAGGCAGCCAGGCCATCAGAGAGACAATGGCCACTAGAGTCATATAAGAACTATCAAAACTAGCCAACTTTAAGAAGTTTAAAGATCAGCAAGCAATGCAGTAGCACATAGCATAAGCCCTTGACAGACCTGTAGCGACATATTCAGGTGCTGCATAGCCATGAGTACCCATGACTTGAGTGGACACGTGAGTTCTATCACCTGTGGGGCCTGCCTTGGCCAAACCAAAATCAGAAAGTTTTGCATTGAATTCCTGTATGACATATGCATCATCAAGACCAGAATTCGTTTCAATACAATAGATACGTTATCTGTATATAACATGGGCTAAATTAAATTTAACTATTCATCTCAAGACAACAAAACGATAAACTTCAACGTCTATTTTGCACATCATACCGAGTCCAGTAGAATATTAGAAGCCTTAAAATCACGGTATATAACTTGGGATTTGGCATCATGAAGGAAAGAGAGCCCTCTGGCAGCACCTATCGCCACTTTTATTCGCACTGCCCAAGATAGCGGCTGCGGCCCTCCTAAAAGAAAAGGGAAAAGATTAATCAAAATTCATTTGTATTTGGATGTATCCACAAGGACGGCCATGACTTCATATAGCATTTGCAGGCCTTCCAAGACAAGATCCAACACTGTAAAAATACAAGAATATACATTCTAGTCATATCAAGAGCTAGTTGACCACATGCCTGGGAACAAAAGCATGTTTAAAAGCTTGAAAACAGACAGATCCTTCAGCAACTCCCCTATAATTGTGCACATGACGCTTCAGCATCTATTGTTCTAAAATCAAATCTACCAAGATTATGATTTAGTCGGTGCCCGTGGTCCTCCTATTTTAAGTCTTAACTTGTGACCAACTAAATTAGCATCCTCGGCCACTCAAATCAACAAGGCGACAAAATATCAACCTTCAGAAAAAGCTTGGGCATACAGATGATTGCAACTCAAGCAAAGATGCCCCCCTAGCAACTCTATGAAATGTGAATGACGGGCTGATTGATATCTTTGTTAGCATGGTCTGTAGCTGCCACTTCAAAGAATCCAGTAGGAAGAGGGAAGCACTGGAAAGTGATAAAAAAAGAATATGGTAGAAAGAGAAATAGGTAAATTAACTTTTGCAAGAATGGACAAGCAAACCTCATATCTAGAACAGATTGTGTCTCAGTCCCGATATCTCTGATTATCACCAAAAGGCCTGTCCAAGATGGAAAAGAAACAAGGACAAAAGCAACATAATATCTAGACAGAAAGGAAACTGGGAGAAGTTGAGTTTGTTCCTGCTGAAGGACTCAAAAGATGGCACACAAATGGTCCTATTGGTTTCCCTCAAAAGATGGCACACAAATGGTCCTATTGATTTCCCTTACTTGACAATGAGATAAGGATCAATCTCCTAGCAATATAATAGCATAGAGGAACAGCACGTCTACAAAAACGACTTGGAATGCACCACTTACTTCTGAATAGATGATTCTCTAAGCTCCCTTTTGGCATGAACTCATATACCAAAAGCCGGCTCTCACCCTCCAAGCAATATCCTATCAGTTTGACCAGATTTGGGTGATGAAGTTGTCCAAGATAATTTACTTCAGTCTGAAACCAGCTACCAATCAGTAGAGAAGAGAATAATAATCGGAGACAAACACAATATTACTTTCAGAATTAGAAGATACATACCAACCACTCCTTGTGGCCCTGGAAACCTTGAGGTTTAAGTTTCTTGACTGCTACAACCAATCCCGATCCAGGCCTTGCAGCCGTCAATGTGTGTTCATCAATCCACCCTTTGAATACAAAACCAAAACCACCTTCACCCAGAAGACTATCAGGTCGAAAATTTCTTGTGGCATTCCTTAGTTCATTGAACGTGAACCCCTTTAAATTCGGTGATGACAATATTTCACCTTCTGTTCTTGATGTAGGAAGACACTCGGAGTTACTTCTGTCGGTATAAGACGGGATGGTAAGACTAGAAGGAACAGAAGATCGGCTGGTTCTGCTGGAAATTCTCGAGGCTATGTAATTGTGTAAAAAAAAAATGAAGATGTCAGCATTGATACAAGTAGTAACCAAAAATTGCAGCTTTCCTTAACCACAATTTCTAAGGGATAAGTGTCAGGCATACAGAAACAAGACCAAAAGATCAATATTGCACCCCATAATCCAAATGTTTATACACTAAAGAACGAATTTTTCAACTTAAGTTTGCAAGTGAAATATCGGGTACTCGTCAACAGTCATAAATTAATCAGTGAATTATACAGATCAACACAAACTACAATCCTGGGCAAAAAAATTAAAGGTACGTATTCCCAATCGATGCAGCTTTTAAGCAAATTACTTCAAATCAAGGTTTCCTTATTTTGAGGTTGAGCGTATGCTGAGGTGCAGGTGGACATGTTAACTACAATTTTTTCCCAACAGCCTATTTTTCATCAAAAACTGACAATTATGTTATATGAGATTATTCTAATGATTTATTAATATTCTATGCAGAAATTAGATACTAATTGGTTAACGTAGAAATTTTAATATAGGAATGACCAATCACATAAACACCCTATAATAAACAGAAGCCATCAAACCCTAATCAATGTGGTGAAGACAGAGGCTATAGATCCATCCCCTAGCTTATGACAAACCCAAAATCTCAAACCTCGAACTAGGACCCCAATGCACAACGGCAACTCCTTTGACCTCTAATACTAGTAACCAAGTAATTAAGCAATTGTTAGTGAAAAAGTAAGACCCACAACATTAAGAAAGAATTTTATCATGCAAACGAGTTCATAGAATTTTGCTTCAACGTGAAATAGTGAAGCTAACCCCAAATACAAATACCAGAAAACCAACATTAAAACCATGGAAAACCTCACACACAAGAAATAACAAAAGGAAACGGAAGCAAAAAAAAAGAGGTAAGATGGACAAAGCTGAGATGTCAAAATTGAAGAAATAATTACCAGAAGGAGTATGTGAACCCTGCGTGGTATCAACCTTAGCTGCAGAAGAATCTAAACAGTTTCCCATTTGGGATTAACCAAAAAGATTCCTTCTTTAACCCAAGCACGCAATAAATTACCTTTCTTTACTGAAACTCTAGCGATTAACAGGTAAAGCAAGCATTAAACTTGAGTTCCCAGTCCAAAAAAAGAAAGAAAAGAAGCATAATCAAATAAATTCAGAGAGGATTTTTTGTCAGAAAGAAAATGGAAGCTCGCAGTGGAGATGCCGTGAGGGGAAGAAATAGGAAAAAGTTTTTCCTAAGTGAAAAACAGAGAAGAGAAGAGAAGAGACACGAGCGAAGAAAGAGTCGATTTTGGAATTCTCTTGTAAAAAATGTAAGTGGGGACGCGACCAACGCGTCACGTGGGGACTCGGCTGGCCCCAATGACGTGTGCGCCATCTCTCTCCCTTCTGGCTTTCACATGATAGGCATTTGCTACAACTCCTTTCTGGCTAATAGTTTCTGATTGCATAATTACCTAATTCTCCTTCAATATCTATCAAGTGTTTGCTTTGACATTTAATTTTATTGCCAATTGACTGCCACTTTGAAATTACTCCATAATGAAAATAAAAATATTTTATATTATATCATGCTCAGCTCTTTACATATTATGATAATATATTTATATAATATATGGTAAGAAATAATCATAAAAATCGTCTATATTTATAAATATATTGAAACAATTCATAATATAAATTAACAATTTTGTACGGCACCTAATTTACTGAATTCATTTTAAAGAATTTTTTAAACTGCGATGTTTATGAATAATCGCATAATATTTAATCAATGAGTTTCTTTTCACATTTAAAAGATTAAAGATTAAATAGTCTTATCTAGTTTCAACATCAAATGAACAATGAATGGAAATAATTTAAAAAAAAAAGGATGGAAATAGTTACGACGTCTCTATCAAAATGTGGAAGCAAGGGTGGTATAACTTGACAAAGTGACGATATGGGAGGCAGAAGTACTGATTTTAGCCCATGTATGGCCACCTTTTGATTACTTTGCTTCAAATTCACTTCTATCCCAACACATTATTTGCTACATCTAGCTATTGAAAATCACAAGTAAAATTGGTTGACTTAATGCCACAAATCACATGTTTTATGCGCTGTAAGTAATCATTATCATCTTACCTATCGCCATTTCGTCTTTAGATCCGGCAAATTCTTCCTTTTTTCACATGCTCAATATCTCATGAAGCACTTAAATTTTCAAAGGTGTGAAAGTATTTTTTTTTCTATATTTCTATTTGCTATTTAAAATTTAATGATCATGGTGCCTCCCTCCCATTTTAAAATGTTATTTGTTCTATTTTACTTCATCCCATTTTAAATATATTTTTTGGAATTTGAATAATAATTTTATATATATATATATATATATATATATATATATATATATATATATATATATATATATATATATATATATATATATATATATATATATATATATATATATATATATATATTTCTATTTATTAAATATTTTTTTTATTTTAGTACCCTCTATTTTTAATTATAATTAAATAAAATTTTCGATAATATAAAAAAGTATTTTTATTTTTTTATAAAATTAAAATATTTTAATTATTTTTTAATTTTCATAAAAAATAAAAAATCACATTTTAAATAAGATGGATAAAATATTAATTTAAATTTATATTGAACAAATTTATAAAAAATAAAATATTAATCTGTAAATATTAAAAAATATTTTATATTCAGAATTTGAACCGATACATCTAATTGAAAACGCAACCATTTATTTAAAACTCATATTTTCAAATATAAATGTTTCCGTTATTGAGTAAACAATCCAATAATTGTCGGAAGAAAAGAGAAAAATAAAACCGGTTAGGGGTATTTTGGGCATAAAAAACCTATGTCATGCTTAGTAAGCAGCTTACGTAAATCTGTAATCGGGGCCCACATAGCCCTCTCCCCACTTTTAGGCTTTTTGCAATCTTTTCATTCGTTTATGGTGAATCGATCGCATCTTCCTTGCTTAAATAAAGGGGTAATTTAATTATAATTAAATCAATCACATATTAAAAACTCGGTCACCTTTGAACTAAATTCCCTGCACGCCCGAATCCTTTTCACACGTATAATTTTTATAAATTTATTATTGTGTTGAAATGTTTAAAAAATACTATTTATTAGAATAATATTAAATGGGAATAAATTCCATCAATAGATGCCAACAGACAGCCGTGGGAGCACTGAGAAAATAAATTAAATCAATGATGGAGAGGAAATATCTCTCCACTTTCTATTGTGCATTTTTCACTAATTTTTATTCGTTAATTACATAATGCTTTTAAAAAAAATGCCAACCATTATTTTATAACTCTATAAATCGACGTAATACTTGTCAAATTGTGACCCAATTTGCAAATCCAATATATATAATTTATACCCAAATTCAATTTAATTTATAAATAATTCAAATATAATTCAACTAACGTGATTCGAAAAAAATTGAAATTGAATTAGTAAAATTAACCTATCTCGAGCCGTACAAATTGAATCATGACTTGACCCGTATAACTCGTAATCATTTTAACGGTAATTTTGCATGTCCCGACATTTGCATGTTCTATACTTATTTCGTTCTCTGTACACTGATAGTACTATGAATAATTGTTTCATATTAATAAGTTCATTATCATTAGGTCATTAAACAGTATGGAATTTCCTAAAAATAAAATTAAACTATATGAAATTTGCACGTGTTAACAAAATCTATTGTTAGTCTGTATTCTAAATAATTATTTTATTAAAACTATCAAATTTTCAAATGTAGAATAAATATTGGAAAACATTTCCTTAGTTCATTTAGGAAGCTTCTATGACGTTGCAAAAAGAAATTATAAGCAGAAAAGGAAAAAAAAAAGAAAAAAGAAAATAAAAATTGATACTTAGTCCAATTCGTTTAGATCAATTTATAATTAATCTGATCCGTTTCATAAGTACTAGTCCATGTGTGATTCAAATTATTTCATAAATAATAAATTCTGAGATTTATAAGACAGAGAGATCGTCTATGGAGATCAGGTTGGCGCCGTATCAGGATAAGGGCATTAGTAGAGTTTGATTGAATTTTATAGTATTGAATTTTGCAAGAAAGCTAGTTCAGATGGACTAAACGTTAATATTTTAAAATTTAAGTTAATAAAAAACTTGGATAGGGAGAATGTATATGGATCGAGTGTTTAGAAAGTTCAACATATCATTTAAGTGCGGGATAATTTGATATTTATAAAGATATTAAGAGTCATTTAAATGGTTTATCTAAATATGAGAGTAAGTATTCAATGATATAGCACGAAGTAAATAACAGATGAGATGAATGTATGTATTTAATGGACTGTTGAAGGACATGTCTTGTCAGTCTAATGGGACAGTCTTATCTCCTTGTTCTGGTGCATGTTTGTTCGTTTACGTCTTAGGGGAGATAAGCTTAGGCTTTGCTAGGCATTATTGTTTGGTGAGCTCTCGGAACTGAATCTGAGTTGGAGTTGTAACTGTTGAGCCAGACTTGAATATGATAAATTAAATATTATAATAAGCATGAAGCCAGGCCCACAATCTGTAATTCAATCACAATAGAAAGTTTTGATATAAGAACCTTCCTCTTTAGCATAGATATTTTCATATTGAAAATGCTTTTCTTTTGTGTGGTTGATCATTTAAGCCTATCGTCAAAGTGGGGTCTCAATGAATACATTTCCCATGAAAAAAAAGTTGAACCCTTTTTTATTTTATCCCTTTCTTCTTAACTTATTGATTCAACCAGTTTTATTTTTAATCACTTTTTAATATTTGACTTCCAGTATAATATCTTGTAATTTAATATTTAATTTTTTTAAAGCTGTTGATTAAAGGGAGTGCCCTTGCAATTGAAGAGGCTCCATTTCAATTTCTGTTTAAAATTAATTTATGATAATTTTTTTTCAATTAATTGTAATAGAATTTTCATCATCCCCTAGTTAAACAAAATGTAATCGCCAAAAAAGACTTACTCGGCAGTTTAATGGGAATCATTTTGCTAACTCTTCTTGTCCCAAATTAATTCAAGCCACCTAAGAAAACGAAAGAAGGGAACCTGACGACGCTAATTCAGGACATTAACATCAAGGGAAAACGGGACGATATCTACTCCTTCCGTGGCAGCCTGTGTGTTAATTATATCTGTCTATATAACATTATGATTATACTTGTCCCCAAATGAATAGATAATAAAATCATACTACTAAATCAAAAGTTTAGGGTATGATTGGTACCTGAAAATATTCTCGAAAAAATTTAGATTCGAGCATGATATCTGCAAAAAAGGATAAAAAAATTGTGAAAGTTTACAAATATTTCGACGGTCAAGTTAGTTCTTTCGAATAGAAAAAATCATAAAAAATAAAAAAAAATCCGTAAAAAAATATTATACCTAAATAAATAATTTATTCAACTATTTATAGAGTAAAAATTTGCATACACTTAAAACTCCGAATGGCATAAAATTTCATATCCAATTAAATTATTTTTGTTATCAATACTATTTAATTTTTTTTTTATTATTTCTTGTTCTTATAAGTCAGTAGAATAATAGAGAAAAAGAAATTAAAGTCTTTTTTCTAAATTGCTTAATAACCCAAAAAATGGGGCGATAGCAGAGTTCATGTCCACAGTAGTGATGATCTCGGGACGGGATGGGGCGGGGCAGGGCGAGGGCGGGGAGGCCTCCCTACCTACTGTCCCGCGCAAGGATGGGGCAGGGATGGGGCAGAAATCAATAGTATTTCGGAAGAAAAATTTTCTCCGTTTCCTTCCCTGTAGTGATCCCCATCCCCGCAAAAATTTTCGTTCTCCACATAAAAAATATTTTTATTTAAAAAAAAATTAATTATAAATAAAATAAAATATTTAATAATTAATTATAATTGAAATATAATATTTAATAACTAAAAATATAAATTCAATTACAAATCAAATTAATATAAAATTTAATTATTGATAAAATTAAATTTAAATATAATTTAAAATTAAATTATATAAATATAATTAAATTTAGTAATTAAATTTTAAAACAGGGATCATAATTTTCGTTTTTATTTTAATTTTTAAATTAAAAAATATTTTTTCTCCATTTTTATTCTCCTAAAAAAATTTTTGAAAATTTTTCTGTCCTATTCAAGATGGTTCTTTATTGGAGGTGAAAATTATTTGCCTTATGATCATCCCTAGTCTTCGGCGTTGAATCAGGTTCATGGCCTTGGGCGGCGGTGGAGTTTCCCAAGTCTCTTTCTGAGATGACAAAGTTTTTAATTTTTTGGGTAATTGGGTCAACCTGAGATGACCAGTTGACCAATTGATGCCCTCCCAACAAGCATACTACTCGCTGCTCCAATTTTCTTCGATAAAAATTATAAAATTTATCTCTGATTAGACTAGACATATGGATTGGATCAAATCATAATAAATGATATAAATTGAATTTATTTAAAAAAATAAATTAAAATTTAATTAAAAAATATAAATTATATGAATTGACTTGTAGAATGAATCAAAATTCAATGGGTCTATATAAATATTACTATGCAAAAATTAAATATATAAATACATATAAAATGATTAAGCAAATATAATTATTGACTAACTGAGCTTTTACTTGTACACATGCATTGCACTCCAAATAAATTTTCTAATATATAATTTATATATTTTTAATGTTTATTAAAAAAATTTATTATGATTAAATATATAAAGACTAAACATATTAATTATTAAATTAGTTTAAGTTTTATCATTAATTTTAATAAAAATAGAGCCGCTATAGTCCAAAAAACCCATTTAAGTGATTTCGCATAACTATTAAAAATAATATTAAAAATAATAATGAGACACTCATGTAAAATTAAAAAAAAAAAAGTCGAGGACTTAGTGTAATTGCCCCATTCACGTGGATTTTATAATAATGCTTTTAAATTTTTATTATTAAGATAATAGACAATTGATTTGGTACATTCAATATACCGTATACAAGTAAATATAAATCGTTATATCATTATTTATTTTTTATCTAATCGCTCAAATTTACTGATATATAGTACATTGGACAAACTAAATTGTCGCCCTAAATTTAAATTATAATATAAAAAAAAACTAGTTAAAATAAAAAATTATTCCATTTGACAGTTAAATGTAATATGGTTGAAGAAGGGCAGCAAAGTAAATATGGAGTTAAAAGAAGAAATTAAAATAGCAAGCGTGTAATTATTGCGACGAGCATGATATAATTGTCGTTAGCATTTGTGAACGGAATATGCTGGTTTTTGTCCATTCTAACCTCCCCGACAAGGTCAATAAACATGGAAATAGATTGTAAGTTGGAATTTTGTTAGTAAAAGGTAGGACTTTTCAGTTTGTTGAAGTGTCGATCGAAAGTTTTCTACGGTGGCCCATCCATTTGTTTCTCACCATTTCAAATGAATGCAGAAACAAACACAACGTAATTTCGTCACTGTCCTTTCTATAATTCCTCTATTACAATCTCTTCTAATAATTTTTGTTTTTCCTAACGGGCCTGTTGAAAGCCCATTGGACTTTGGGCTTCTTTGAACTAATTACAAAAATTGGGTCTTAATAACAAAAAGTTTGTTCTTTCTGGCGACGACTTCCGACATTTGGCATAGTACCGTCCCGTTGCCTGATCGAGGACTTTCCGCGTTACATCAGCCAATGAAAAACGCCAGATCAAGTCACTCATCCAATAATATACTTCCACGTGGAAAATCCACGTTTCTTCGCGCTCCTCCAGCTTCTTCCCTCCCCCTATTATAACGCTAAGTAGTAATGCAGTTGGCCGTTAAAAGTCCACCAACGATTTACTCAATAGTTTCCATTTTTTCGCATTTTTCTCCTTTTGCTCTCCCGTATATCTTTGCTTCGTTTTACGGGAAAAGAAATTTCCATATAAAATAAAGAAACCCCGCCAAAATTTGGCGATCGGGATTTCCGGTGGCGAAATGGAAGCGCACGGTGCCAGCCTTCGGCGGGTGTTTGTTTTGGCCTTTTGCGTTGCCGGGATCTGGTCGGCTTATATTTACCAAGGCATTCTTCAAGAAACTCTGTATGTAATGCTTTCTGTCTTTTGTTTATCTTTACATATATATACGATTATAGTTACATTTCGATTTCTTCTTCATTTTAGCCATTCATTTTAGTTTGATCTCTTGTTTAGAGATTTGTGTCGAGAAGAGATTAGTTCGGCATTTTACGAATGATTTGGATCTAGTTGAGAATTTGACTTTTGTCGAGTGTTAGGGTTACATTAGAAGTTCGGGTTGAGGATTGGACTTGATTGTTCGTCTTTTTATTGTTCGAGTTTAATGGTTCGATTGAGCGCTTGGTTTTCTAGTGATCAATTTCATTAGCCACACGGTGTTTTAGTTTTGTAATTGCAGGATAAACATTGTATGCATTTTGGACTGAGTGCATTCTGTTAAGAGAACTGCATTTTATTTCATTCCACTTAGTTTTCATTATCTTAAGTCTCTTTGAACTAAAATCCTTCGAGATATTTGGGATTGGTTTAATAAAAGCCATTTTGTACTCTTTTTATCTCTTTAGATCGACTAAGCGGTTTGGTCCTGATGGGAAGAGGTTTGAGCATTTGGCATTCTTAAATCTGGCACAAAATGTTGTCTGCTTAGTATGGTCCTTCATAAGTGAGTTTCTTCTGCCTTCTCTTGATGTTTCTTACTATTAGCATAAGATTGCATAGAATTGAGCATCTGTTAAATTATTCTACAGTGATAAAGATTTGGTCTAGCAGCAGTGCTGGTGGTGCTCCCTGGTGGACATACTGGAGTGCTGGCATTACAAATACAATTGGTCCAGCAATGGGGATCGAAGCCTTAAAGTACATCAGTTACCCTGCCCAGGTCCTCGCAAAATCCTCAAAAATGATTCCAGGTTTGATATCTGTGACATTGCAGTTTCATACTTCTGTAGAACAAGTATGCATACTGTTTTGCATGATGATTGACTAATGCTCTAATCTTTATTAGCATGTGGACATCTGTAGTGATGTTAAAATTGCATATTCTGATGACTTTAATGATACAAGGTCCCAAATGAATTGTGTTATTCAGAAAAGCCTTATTGTTCAGAAGATATTTATATGATGCCGCTTGCTTCCACTCTTCAAGAATCCCAAATCATTCTCTTGAAGCTCATCCTCTACATGATAAATGATCCGCTTGCCCCCTAATGACCTGGTTTATCAGGGAAACCCTTATTCCTTGGGCCATTCTGTACAGTCAAATAGAACAACCCAAGAACGCCCTATGCTAGGAGCCCAAACTGTGACAGGAAAATCATTTGTCCTGATTATTTTTGTTCAACTGTTTTTCTGGTGGCTGTGGTAGTTGCTAATGTAAGAAGGTTTTGCAGTTTAACGCGGTGTTCGGTTTTTTCATTCTCTGTAAAGATTATTGAAAATAAATACTTTTTTTATATTCAAAATGGGTCATGAGAAAATTAGAGGGGATATATGCTATTTTAGATGATTTGTCTTTTTATATGTAGGTTATCATATCTGGCATCTTTTATAGCCCTTGTAATGTCTATAGCGTTTCATACATTCTATTGCATATAATATATGGTAACCCTTTCTGTTGTATCAAAAAATTACAGAATATACTCAAAAACAAAGAAAGAGAATCAGAAATTATTGTTGGTTGTCAAATGAGATCTGTATAAAGTGTTTTGTATTGCATATCTGTAAGAGCCTGTGTATGTTTTTCAATGTAGACGAACGAACCAGAGGCAAATTAGGTTGTTAAAGCCTAATGAATTATTTTCACTTGTTGATTTTCCATATTAAAAATAGTAGTTTGATGGATTCTCGGTCGTGCAGATGTTTGCATTTAAGGACATGGAATCTTGGTCATGTCATGTTTACATTGAATAACACACTTTGAATTTGTTATAATTGTAGCTTTGTCAAAAATAACTAAAGGACCATTATTCATTTTGCAGTCATGTTGATGGGTACTTTAGTATATGGTATTAGATACACTTTCCCAGAGTATGTATGCACATTCCTTGTAGCTGGAGGGGTATCAACGTTTGCTTTATTGAAGGTATGGATTAGATAGAAAGAATCTCTTATCTTATTTTCTTTCGGACTTGGTTGTCATAATCGTGGATCAATGAAGTTTCAGTTCTGACTTGTGCTTTTCTCTGTGTGCCACGACTGATCTCTCAGACTAGCTCAAAGACAATTAGCAAGTTGGCTCACCCAAATGCACCCCTCGGATATGGGCTTTGTTTTCTGAACCTTGCGTTTGATGGATTTACAAATGCTACTCAGGATTCATTGACTGCAAGGTATGCACACTTCTAAAAACTGTTGATTTTTTCCTTTATTATTTTTCCATCCTGGATTGGATTTGCATGATATTCTGATGCTACATCATCTTTCTTTTCTCGGTTGTATTGTGAAAGTAGAACAAAATTAAAGAAAAAAGGTTAAACTTACATGTGTTATTTTGTCATATGAACTGAATAGAGTGCACCTTCCATCACATTTTTCCGAGTTTTTTTTTTTTTTAAATCCCCTTTGAATGCTCTAGCACAATTGTTATTTCTTTGTCAACGTTTCATTCGTCACTTATCGGTTTGTCTTTTCCAGGTATCCGAAGACAAGCGCCTGGGATATAATGTTGGGGATGAATTTATGGGGTACCATCTATAATATGATCTACATGTTTGGCTGGCCTCAGGGCATGGGATACGAGGCAGCTAGGTTCTGCAGGCAACATCCTGAGGCTGCATGGGACATTTTTCTTTATTGCCTTTGTGGTGCAGTGGGTCAAAATTTCATCTTTTTAACCATAAGCAGATTTGGCTCTCTAGCTAACACCACTATTACCACTACCCGCAAGTTTGTCAGCATCGTGGTGTCTTTGCTGTTGAGCGGCAATCCCCTTTCACCCAAACAATGGGGCAGCGTACTCATGGTGTTCTCTGGGTTATCTTACCAGATCTATCTCAAGTGGAAGAAGTTGCAGAAACTGCAGAAGAAAAGAAAGGCTACATGAAGAGGCATTCCAACAATTTTGAACTGCATATTCATATAATTTTTTTTCCTTTATTTTTAAAGGGTCATTGTAGCCATAAGGTTCAATGATATTAAATTTAGACAACAGCTAGGAATTGGTAATTGTAATCAAGTTAGATCCTATTTCAACATAGCAAATTAGAAACATCAGAATGCCCTTGTGCCGTTTATAGATGATTTTTACCTTAACCTTTTCTAGTTGTTTTATGCCCCGACACAGTACCTTAATTGATCTTTGTAAATTGTATGAGAGTGGAGCCCTACAATAGCTTCATATTTTATGGTCCCTTTCTGAATGTAATGGGGATTAAAAAGTAGGGTAGTCTGAGATCCAATAAAACGACTCGTAGCATGGAGTCCTGATGGTGGGACAGATGTTATAACTTCTATCCCTATAAGAGACTAACAATCTAATCATTTTCGCCCTCAGCTTTTACTCCGCTGTCCCACAATGTGGTTAAGATATCTAATCGAATGTCCTTATATTTCAATTAAGTTGCTGTAATGAAATAATGATATTGGATGTCTGGCATAAAAAGGTAAAATTATTTGAATTCACAAATTGCAATTCAAACTCAAAATTTCTACTATTTAATCCTATAGGAAAATATAATGTTAGACCGATTCAAACTTAATTGTGCCTCAATTCTCTTGATTCAACATTGCTGAAGAGCCTAAGCTTAATTTTGAAATATAATTAGATTCGAATTTTGCTAAAAATTGTGGAATATTAACTTAACCCAATTTCAAAATTGCAAAGTAAACTGCAAATTTAAGGTTGGGGCCATGGAATGGGTGAAGTTTAGCTAAAAATCAGAAGCTTCATTTACAGTATACCAACCTTATGATAAAATCCTCCATTTAATGTAAGGTCAAAATACACAACGATAACTTATCTCGAGAAAGTAGTATCAATGAGTGCACTTTATTTTGTAAGAGGTTCCCTCTTCCCTCTTTTACCCCTTTAACTTTATCTTTTGTAATGATTATGCCATTTTCTCCACTAGTACTAGTGGTTTTAAAAATAGGAGTCCACCATCCCAATTAACATATTTCTCAGGACCCTTCTTCCGCACAACACTGTCTATTACAACTTGCAAGTAAACAAACTCTGATAGAGGGAGCAACAACACTTTCATGGCTTCCTGCAGACCACATCGGGAAAAGCTCTAGGTAGGTATGCACATTCCCATCTTTCCATTTCTCTTTCTCTATTTTGGACAGAAAAACTGCAGAATTCTTGTTATAGCAAGCAATCAGAGACAAGGTAAGAAATATGCAGCAATATGGTTCCTAATTCCCAACATTACCACTCCTGCTGCAACTTTCTTTTCATGCTTATTCTGTTTCCAACTACTAAATGGCAAGTAAGAAATGAAGACTTTCGCTTTCAAAATCATGTTTCTGCATCACTAATGCTACAATTTTCTGCTGCAGAACTCTTTTACTACATTAGGTAATATAGATAGGACGAGGCAAATGCATAAGGGAAATAGATAAAATGAATATGCACACCAACACCAAAACATATTTTCATTCAATCACATTAAGTTCTATTACATTAGAAATCAGAAAAGGGAAGACAACTTATTCTATACCCTATGCACACTCAAAAACAACAAAAAAGAATCCAATCAGCTGGTTAATCCTCCTTTAACTTTTTTTTTTTTTTGAACTTTTTCCTCTGCTTCTTTGATCATATATAGGCGAGTTGCCATTGTATAACTACACTCTGACTACATATTTATATAATAGGTTCTGTACAGATGACAAACTAAATGCCAAAAACTGGATCGGGAAGATGGAAACCCGATACCAAATTAAAACAAACAAAAGAATGACACACCTTAATAAGCACACTGATCTTAAAATGTGAGTATTGGGATGGTACTCTTCTAGAAGGGCAAAAAAGAGGAACTCGGATCACGTAGTTAGATGTGTACGAGCAGCTAGAATGCACCTTTGCATTCTGAGCAAGGAGTAATGGAATGCAGATCTAAAGTGCCTCCTAAAAAAACTTCGGGCCATGACGGCTGCAATCCTAGGAAACTAATTTTACAGTAGGGAAGAAAAAGTAATGTCAAAGCCGAGGCAGGAGGGGCTAGACAGGTTTCTGTATGTGAGACTGTTCAGAGAAGTTTTTACAGACTTTGAAGGAGGGCTCTTCTGCAAGGTGGTGGCTGAGAAGAACTGATGCCTGTACCGGGACAAGGAGATTCTACTCCGAGTGTTTTCAATAGGAAGTTCCTTTCCTGAAAAGAGGCCATAAAAGGAGGAGACAAAATGAGTTGAAATCCAAGCATAAAAATTGCAGAAATATTTTCAGATTTACATATGTACATATAAACATTAATGATTAACATTTAACAGTAATGCTACTAACTAGACTTAGCATTGGGGCCCCACATGCTCTACATGTTAATTGCAGGGGAAATTTAAAGATACAAAATTGAAACAGGGTAGAATTGAGAGGCCTTACTATGATTTAATACATATCTTCTATTTAGTTAGATTCCTGGAAAGTACACTTGATTAAAGCATTTTCTAGGCAACCAATTGTGGTTGGTGTGAGTGGTAAGGCACTCTCATCCCTTAAGTGAGGTCAGGGGTTCGATCCCCCTCACGTACGGAGCAACACATTGGCCAGCACACTACCCCTTAATTGGGCCGACACGGTGCGAACGAGGATTAGTCTGGGTGTGGTACGGGCTTAAAGGTGCCTTCCATAGTTGGAGCCCATCCAGGATACCCCGTGCATTTCGCATAAAAAAAAAAAAGCATTTTCTAGGCAACCCGTAGAACTACAATTGGTTTCACTTGGCATTTCTAGGAGGTTTCATGCAGAGTTAGACAGACTATTCCAGTGATTGATTGTTTAGACAGCAGCTGTGATACATATTATCTAATTCAGTATTTTTGCTAGTTGTCCAGATACAAACCCTTATAAAGCTCTTTGAACTTGCTGCTCTGATATCTGACCTAAATGTGCCCCATGCACTAAGTGGATAAGTGTTTTTCTTTTCATGGTTAATAGCAAGAATTGGACAATTGGGTCTTAAAAAAGGGATCTTTGAATATAAGATCAAAAAATGGATTCATGGCTCCAAACAAAACCAACATTTTGTAATATTCTCAAGACTCTGTTGGTCAAATTTTACCTTTGCCTCATAATTGTTCTGTATAAGATGTTAGTTAGATTGCTCAACTTTGGAAGCACTGAAACCATACATTCCTAAGTTGAGCATTTGCATATTAAGCATAGTAGTTGCTTTCTTTTCCCTTCACTTTGATATTTTGGCCATTTTGGTTTGGGTTGATCTGCAAGTTAGTAGGGTATGACAAAAGCAGACACACAAATTTTCTAGTCACTTCTCAGACTTTGACTGGTGGAACTTAAGTAAATCCATCAATGAAACTGATACTGCATTAGTCATGAGTCATTAATGTTTAGAAAGTAGCTACATTAAAATGTAACATGAATTTTAATGTTTGGTAGACTTCTGATGCTTGAAAATGCAGCAGATACTGAAATATGATTACAATTTGACCTGAAATTTATTCTTTCGCAGACCCAAATAATTGAAAGTGCAGCAGATATGATGTTATGATTCATCTATGATCCTCCTAACTGATCCATGAGTAGCCAAAAACACAAAGCATCCTTTCCCACTATTGCAACTCCTAATGGCTTGAAAACAACGAATTTCAAGATCGTGATGATGGTGTTTACGGCCATCATATATGCCATCTGATAATGACCTTGATTACCAGAGGCAAATTCAATCTGATGCATAAACAACTGCTATATTTATTATCTTTATTGCCATCATTGATGCCAGCAGCTGAAACAGCAAATTCTGCTAGTTTTTGACATTCTCAGAACATTTCTTAGTCAGTCAATTCTTAAGAAATGAAGGCCTAATTCTAAACCATGCAGGTTGCTGCTAATGCCTTTCAACTTATTTATTCTCTACTTCCTGGTACTGTCATAGCAACAGTCAAGACCCAGGTAGAAGCAAGTTTGCAGTACTTCTATTTAATATTTACTTTTTTCCAGCTGCTGCTGAGTTGATATTAGTGGTAACCCAGAAGTCCTGCTTCCCTACTACTATTGAGGAGAAGAACAGTAATAAGAGGAAAGTCCACATGCCTACAAATAATCTACCCTTAATGTGTTCTTTTTTTTTCTAGTAGAATCAACGATTTGAGTAACTTACACTTTCAGAAAATTTTGGGCTAGGAATCCCTGCTGCCAAGGATCTGAAAAGTGGGGTAACTTGAAGAGGTGAACTGAAGTCCGTACTTGATGAAGCAGAAACAACTATGCCATTGGAAGTTTGCTCATCAAGAGATGGAAATACCGCCCCTGCAATGATGTTAATCTTTGTCAACTACTAGAATTTACAGAATTACTCACTGCATGCAAGAAAAACTGTAGATCTTTGGCCAGTTTAATCATCATATGCAAGGATTTATTACCTGGAGGCATGTTCACAGGGGAACTAATTTCTTTCTCACATTGATCCACAACATTTTGCTTTTTAATTTGAACTGACTGTAATTCACTTTCAATATCCTTTTGCAGTGAACCAAACTCAGTCTGAGTTTCTTCTGTTCTGTCAGCAGCTGTATAAGGCATTAGGGTAGATCCTGTACTGTATTCAGAGCTGGCTGGAGATTCGTCATATAGATCAGGTTGCCTACAACTTTTTAACCATAAATTAGACTCTACATGATGTGCAAAACTTGCTTAAATCTGAATATATGGGCACCCAGCTTTTATTACCTCCAAGATGGCCGACCTCCATCACTAATAGTCCTTAAATCCTCTATCAAGTCTTTAAAGTCTTCAAGTTGAAAATCGATATCAGATATTCTATATCCAAAGATTTCATTTTCTTTGCTCCGATTCAGGAAATCTTGTAGAACCTGAACATCACAGTTATTGAAAAACATCACAAAATTGAAGTTCATCATAAAATCGGTTCAAAGATTTGAAGCTCAAGTACTTGGCTTGACAAGAAGACAACACTAATTTAGTACATGATTACATATACACTCTTTAAGAATAATATGCATTTGAGGTATATCCCTAAACATACAAAGCACTAAATTCATTGGCAGTCCTCTTAATTCCTAAGCACCTCACTCCTCTCAAATGCACCTCCTCTCCACACCTTGTTCCCAAGGTTGGGGTTCTGGCTCTGAAACTGAAAATGCCATTCAAGTACTGTTCCATGATAAGTGCATTAGATAGGCTCACCTTCCAAGCATTTTCCAGACTCTGGTCTGTATTCTCTGTATTAACTTTCAAGGCGAGTGAGCTGAGAAGCTCTGCCTGTTGCATTAAAGCAGCTATCCTTGGATCATCCTTTCTAAGAAATGTTCCTTGAATCTTACTATCTTGATCTGCTAAATTAAAGAGACCAAGTTAAGTTTCAAAGGGATTTGATTGATAGAGGCTGAATTTAAAGAAGTTGAAAATTTGCAAATTTCCTGATGCATTTCTGGTTTGTTCTAATTCATAAATGAAGGGGAAAAAATGCGTGATTTACCATCAAGTGAGACCTCCTTGTCATCAATGGTATCATGCTGGACAGCCACATTAGCATGGAAATTTTGAGCCACATTAGCATGCTGATTTCCATATTGCGGGTGTGATCTAGCAACCAATTTGCAATATTCTGTATGATCAGGGATGTGGGACCTCCTAAATAACAACAAACATGAGTTTTGCTATTTTAAGTCCTCAAGGGATTGACTATTGCATGCAGACATCTAAATGTACCATACCTTATCTTCTTAGCACGGGCTGCATTTTCTGGTGTTCCATCCGCATTGAACACAGTCTGAAATAAGATTCTTTTATTGCTTGAGTTGGTAAATGTACTTTTGTTCTCTTTTGCTAAAGCCTCGTATTTTGCTCTCTTCTTGCACAAGGTGGAGAATCGATTCTTCACAGCATTATCCGTTCTGCATAATAAGCACAGTTAGAACAGAGATAGGGAAAGCATATAATCAAAGCAAAATTTCCGATGACATTAAGATATCTATACCTTCCAGAAACAACTTTTGCTATTTCTGTCCATCTGTTACCAAATATTTTTTGAGCCTGCAGATCACCATAAATTATCAGATATTGCAACCACATCCAGTAACGGGAGAACCCAATTTAAACTTAAAGTGCAGTAGTTGTTTTGCTCAAAATTTTGGAACTGCTAGAACAGCAATCATTTCTCAATCCAGTCACATTTGAAATAGTTTTCTCCATTTCGAGCACTTAAATCTAGTTGTACGATGTTGTAATACTTGATAAAAAAAAATAATCTAACATTTCTTCAAAGAGGTTATGGAATGCTGAACTTTCTACAGATCAAATCTCGTTCCATTTTTAGTTGAGGTTGAGAGAAGGAAATAAGCCGCAAATGTTTTTGAAGGCTGCAAAAAGCACATATAGCGTATCAATTACCTCACACAATAGCATGTCTTCCTCTGGTGACCATCCCCCTTTCTTGAAATCGGAATTTAAATATGTGTACCATCTACAGTTATTTCATTAACATTTCAAATCAGAATTAAAATAAGGATTAGTCAAAGCTTCGTGCTTTCACTAGAGAAAGAAGCATCTAAATGGTCTAAACAGAGGATCAATGGGTGACTTCGATTTATAATACCGCCGCACACTGTCAAATTACCTTCTTCTGCACTGTCTTGTTGTCTTATCTTTGAATTTAGATGCAATGATCGTCCAACTGCAATAATAAATAATTTTAAAAAACCCTCAATATTATTGTACCAATTCTCAAAACAAGAAGTAAAACACAGACAATCAGAAAATTAAAAACAATAATAATAAAAAGCAAAATAAAGTAAAAATTCTCACTTTTCAGTTCCATGTAGGCTAATTTGCTGGCGGAGAATATCATCCTCCTGCATTCAACGGATTTCGGTCAAAAACAAAACATTACTATCCGAGTCCGAGAGAAAACAGATCATATACAGAGAAGAACCCTGAGGAGAGAGAAAGGAACCTGTTGAGTCCATGTGACTATATGTCTCTCCTTCTTCTTGGAATCTTCATTACCACCATTATACTTCTTCTTTGCTTCTTGCATTTTTATTTTTTTTTTACTTGTTCTTTCGATCACTTACTAGTTGCTGTTTTCCCCCTAATCTCCCTCCTTGACGCTCCCTCCTTTATCAAAACCAACTACCATGCTATAAAGCCACAACCTTTATCCCAGCCCTTAAAAAAATTCAAAAAAGTAAAAAAGAAAAAAAAAAATTAACTCCCCAAAAAGGACCCAACTCTTCTCTTTTCAATCTTTACACACGTACACTGTTTGGTGCAAACGGAGCTCTCAACACCCATCTCCCTCCTCCCCCTATAGAGTATCTACAAATTTGCCTCGGATTCTAACTTTCCGTTCTTTTGTTATTGAAGCCGGTATTCGAATACGCAAATCAACAAACAATTAGTCTACAATAGATAAATAGATATGGAGATCGAAATGGGCAATGCTTATTGTGGGTACTGGGCTCGAAAATCGAGGATTTGGATATCCAACTGTATGTATGTATAATATATATCGGATCAAAAAATAGGAAAAAGAAAAGAGAAGCGTATAAATTTGAAACTAACAGATTAACAAACGAAAGATACAGAAGAAGGAGAGAGAGGAGAGGAGAAAAAAGAAAAGAAGCAATGAAAGGAAATCAGAGGGATTGGAAATTGTGGAGATAGTGCAGTGAATGAGTGAAGGAGTGAAGTGAATGATTGATCATTCTCTCTCCCTACATACAACTTTTTTTGAAATGGATAGTTCGTCTCTCTCTCTCTTGGATCGAATACATGAATTTCTATTTTTCTCTGGTAAACATTTAAAAAAGGAGTGTAAATATTAATTTAGATCAACGGATTCTTGCTTTAGTGCGCGGGCGTGAAGCTAAGTTTGAAAATTATAAATTGTATATTACTCCGAAATTCACCACGTACATTATCACATGACTGTAGCTGTAGACTAACTCCACTCTCTCACACTACATTTTCTTTTTACATACATACCCTTTCAACTATTATTGTATTTAGCTTATTAAAAAAAAGTCAAATACATAATTTAGAACTTGATGTTGCAATTATTTATCAAACTGGCCCTTCGTATCATTGTTGTCTCATTTAAACACCTAATTTTATAATAAACTAAATTATAACCCCAAAAATTGCGTTTATATGGGCAAATTACATACAGCTGATAATAAAATTAATTTAATTTGATATAAAGTTATATAGTATTTAAAGTCATAATTATATACAAATTTTTAATCTTATAAACAGCTAAATTAGCTATTTAATCTAATATGATTTTTTCTTTTTTATCCTATTTCTTATATTTTTCATGATTTTTTAGTTAAATATATTGACTTAATCGGAACATTCGTAAATATTCACAAGTCTTTTACTCTTTTTTTTTTAGATATCAAATTCAAATCGAGATTTTATTTAAAAATGTTATCAGCACCATCTTTTGTTTATATATATACATATAATTTGAAAATGTAGTTAGTGATTTGTTTGAATTTATAAATTTTAAAGGGAACATGATATTGTTCGTGACCTACCAATTCCATGAGTGACCATTTTCACGGCTCCCATTTCTCCATTTCAATTCTTAAATGGTTTGTTCTGTTTTGTTTTGTGTATTACATATTCTTTTTTTTTATGCGAAATGCACGGGGTATCCTGGATGGGCTCCAACTATGGAAGGCACTTTTAAGCCCGTACCACACCCAGACTAATCCTCGTTCGCACCATGTCGGCCCAATTAAGGGGTAGTGTGCTGGCCAATGTGTTGCTCCGTACGTGAGGGAGATCGAACCCCTGACCTCACTTAAGGGATGAGAGTGCCTTACCACTCACACCAACCACAATTGGTTTGTGTATTACATATTTGATTCCTTTATCAGCAATTTATGCAACTTCCATTTGCCCCTTTTCCACCATCATTTACGCGCTATTAGAACCCGTGCATTAAACTCTCTGTCTCATTGGACAGAAAATGGAGACTTGCTTTATTTCATTGGACAGTGTTGTATACGTGTCAGTTCTTTGGTATTTAGGCCACTCAAATTCTGACAATTCTAACGAATTCCGGTTCAGTGGTACGGCTGCCGGAATGAAAATACGGGAGCGATAAATTAGAATTTGAAATTATTTTATTTTATTTATATATTTTTACTCTTTTTTTTTTCCTTTGAACTATTACGTTCTTGTTTTGGAGTGTGCAGTGTTACGTATTTGGTGGTATACGATATTACGATGTTATCCACGTCGGTCCTCATTGCAAACTGCAATATATATATATATATATATATATAATGGGAGTGGGAGAGAATTTTCCGATCCCGTTTCGTCCCGTAATCATCCCTATATATATATAATAGGATCTTTAAATTATTTATTTGAAATATGATTATTTTTTTATTAACTTTTTTTTGTCCATTCTTACCAGTAAAGTGAATTATTTAAAATATAATAATTTTATTTTTATTTAACATAACAATCAATTATATCAATTTTTAAAATAAAGTATATCTATTTTAATAAATTTAAAAATAAAAATTACTTATTTTAAAAATGTAAGAGACAAAATTTTTTGATTTCAATTAATTTAAATACAAAAATCAATTTTGAAACAAAATTACATGGAAAATTCGTTTTGTTTCAAATATTTTAAGGCTAAAACTCTATTGTTCTTTTATATATTTATTTTATTCCATTTTCATGCATATTAAATTGATTTTTTTTTTTTGTCTTAAAAGATCTTCTATGCCCTTTGTTGTTTTTTATTTTTTTCCCGGAAGAAAAACAGCTCATTTTGACTTTCGACAATTAATTGAAATTCTCCTCTGGTTATATAATTCAAAATTATTGACTTCTTTTGGTTGGTAATTATTACTCACCCAGTTTCTAGTTTTTTCTTCATTTCTTTCTCTGCAAATCAGATTTTTTTTTCCAACGACTTATAAGCGGGTATATGGTGGCTATTAATTATGAATTTATGATCCATTTTATTTTATTTTTATAATTGATTAATATTTGAATTAACAATGAGGGTGAATCATCATGCCAAACTATAATATTAAATAAAATTTTGAGTTCTCATTTTTAATAAATTTAATTTCAGTAATTATTTATTTTATATTCAAACACTAGCAAGCAAATTGGAGTTGGATTTCAATAAATTGTGCTAACTGTCTGATCATATATGAACAGTAATGCACTTTGCCGGATAATATATACGTGTGCATGCACCAAGCATTAATTCATTGACATGTAATTAATCTAATAATGTTTTATTTGGTAGTAGAATAATACAATTATATCTTTGAATATGATTAATCTTTTTTCTCATGCATACCTTTTTTTTTTCTTTTTATTGAAAAACTCTAAATTCATTTTGTTTATGAATTTCAGAATAATACAAGGACATCTAGATGATTAAGAGCAAAGATACAAAAGGAGAAGGAACAATGAGAGGAATAATGCATTTTATTTTTAGCTAACTTGTAGAATAATGTTTTATTCTCCTGCACTTTCATTTTTTTTATTTTATTTTTAAATCTTGAAGTACTACTTTTGATTTTAAAATAATTTAATTTAACCAATAAGAAGTCTAAATTTGAGCTATGTGACATGATTTGGGAACTAAGGTTGTACCAAAAATAATATTATTATTTTTATCAACGGGTCAAATGTAGATATATATTAGAAAATGAATGCCAAATTATTCTACGTTATTGTAGGTAAAATAATTAATGATATACTAAAAGTGCCATATAATCTTTTTTTTTTCCCTTATAATTAAACCGTGTTGAACTTTAAAAGGGGCTTCTTCTTCTTAAATACGCAGAAGAAATTCAAAATAAACCGTTACCACAAAAAAGTCAATATTTTTGGCTCACATGAAAATAATAGCGTGCAAAT
This sequence comes from Excoecaria agallocha, assembly GCA_037975025.1. Classification (NCBI taxonomy): domain Eukaryota; kingdom Viridiplantae; phylum Streptophyta; class Magnoliopsida; order Malpighiales; family Euphorbiaceae; genus Excoecaria; species Excoecaria agallocha. The sequence goes on along the minus strand of JBBPFJ010000023.1, from coordinate 236,455 downwards.
AAAAAGAAGAAATATGGTAAGCAATATGCATGTATACATTGCCCAATTTAAATTAAGTTCCTTAAGAAGACATCCATATTCTATATAAATAAATAAACAAATAAATCTTTGTTGTCAAATAAACTATCATTATTAATAATACCAAAAATTATTATAATTATTATGGTAACACAAAAACATTTTTTAAACCAAAAAAGCAATCGATTTTTTTCTAAAACACTTTAAATGAGGTGACCCAAACCCAACTACATTGAGATATATCATGCGAAATTTGAACTTTGGTCGAAATTTATATAGAATTTCACGTGGACCTCAATTAGCCGGCTAGCCAATTAAAATCTAAATGAAGCAGTCAATTAATATAACAAAAATTATATCAATTAAAGTTTTAATTTGCTTACCTAAACTTAATATATAGTTTCCCAGTAGAAATATATACATGCCATAACGAAACAATTCTCTTTGCTTTCTTTTTATGCCTCTTGGAGAAGTATAATAATAATAATATTGCAATATTTACGTTAAAGTGTCATCACTTTCATTTTGTTTGTACCCTAAACAAATGATTTTTACTAGGGATGATCACGGGGAGGGGAAAATCCGATACTCGTGGGGACCCGATCCGAACGGGGCGGGGAATCCCCGATCTTTTTCCCCGTGGGGGCGGGGATGGGGATAAAAAAATCCCCGAGGTGAAATTCGGGGCGGGGGTGGGGAAGGAGGTCTCCGCCCCGCGGGGATCCCCGACCCCGGTTTGAAAATGACTAAAATATCCCTATATTCTAAATATTTACATTTTTGCCATCGACTATAAATATTCCACTTAAAAACCCTAGGCTCATATTTCTTCATTTCTTTGTTTCTCCTGCCGCCGTCTCCTATTCTCCATCTCAAGTTGATTCTCAACGGTGTAGTTTGAAGAAGACCTTGGATTTGTTCTGTTGTTTATCGCGTAAAGGGTTTGTGGAGGAGCATCTTAATCGAGCTATGGCATCTTCCTTGTAGCTGGTACGCTTTCGTTGCAGATTCTTCAATTTCGTTGCAGATCTTCTTCTTTAATTTTCTACCAGGTAAGTTGATTTCCGTTGATTCTTGACATGTTTGATATTTTATTATTGGAATATTTATGTATAAGTAGAGGTAGATCTTAGAAGCACTAGAGGGAGAGAACGGTATCCAAAACCCGAATCCCACCATCTTCAGTTAGATTGAGATATCGATTTTATCAACTGGGCTTTCATTTCTTGTTGTGCATGAATATCCATTAGCAATGATTGAACATGAATATTTTAGAAGATTTCTTGGAACTATTCAACCAATGTTCAAAAGGATGAGTAGGCACACAGTGAAGAGAGATATATTGAAACTATTTGAACAAGAAAAAGAAAAGATTATGAAGCTGGTTGGAAAGAATGATAGCCGAGTTGCCATCACAACTGATATGTGGACGTCCAATCAAAAGAAGGATTTTATGGCCGTTACAATACATTTTATTGATGCTTCATGGACTTTACAAAGTCGAATTATCAGGTACTATTTTATTTATTTTAACTATTAATTTATTTTAAATATAAATTTATAAATTTATTTTTTTATTAGGTTCATTTATGTGCCATGTCCACATACAGCCGATGTTCTTTGTGATGTGCTGTCTAATTGTCTGATGGATTGGAATCTAGATGGGAAATTATCTGCATTAATTTTAGACAATTGTTCGACAAATGATGCAATGTTTAATATGATTTTGAGCAAATTATCAGCTAATAGACTTTGGTTGGATGGACAATTGTTGCATGTGCGTTGTAGTGCTCATATTTTAAATTTGATTGTCAAGGATGGTTTAGACATTATCGAGGATTGTATTGAAAAGGTTCGGGATAGTGTTGCATTTTGGAGTGCTACTCCCAAAAGATATGAAAGATTTGAGGAAACAGCCCGTCAGTTAAGAGTTTCTTGTACTAAAAAATTGACTTTAGATTGTAAGACTAGGTGGAACTCTACTTTTATGATGTTGGACGTGGCTATTAGTTACAAAGATGTGTTTAAAAGATTAAAACAAAGGGAGCCTCTTTATAGATGTTTGCCTATGGATGAAGAGTGGGAAATGGCTGCTCAAATTTGTGAGAAGTTAAAAATATTTTTGGATGTAACTGAAATCTTTTCTGGGACAAAATATCCTACTGTCAATCTTTTTTTTCCAAAAGTGTGTGAAATTAAGATGGAATTGATACAGTGGGTTATTTGTGGGTGTCCTTATATTGAAACTATGGCTTGCAAAATGATTGAAAAATTTGATAAATATTGGTCTCAAATTCATGATATTATGAGTGTGGCGACTATTTTGGATCCTAGGTACAAGACTAAATTTTTGGAGTGTTATTATCCTCTATTCTATGGAGATGAAAAAGCAAAAATAGAGGTTGAAAACATAAAAAAAAATTGTTATAATTTGGTTGATCAATATTCATCAAATTCGAAGTTAAGTGAAAGTGGTGTTGTAGCTGACTCATCAAGAAGTTTTTCTTCTCAATCATCAAGTCATACTATGGGGTCGTCTTGTATGCGCAAATTTGAATTATTTGTTGCTTCCTCTGAGTCTCAAAGTGATAGCATGCGCACTGAATTAGACCTTTATTTGGAAGAGAAACTGTATCCACTTAAAGATGATTTTGATGTATTGAGTTGATGGAAACTGGCTCTTAAGTATCCCACATTGCAATTACTTGCACGAGATGTGTTGGCAATCTTTGTATCTACGGTGGCATCTGAATCAGCTTTCAGTACAAGTGGAAGGTTTATAAGTGCTCATCATAATAAATTGCATGCTGACACGGTTGAAGCATTAATGTGTACACAAAACTGGATACTAGCTTCAAATAAAGGTGTGTGAAAATTGACTGTTTAATTGTATTTAATTATTGATTTTGCTTTTCTGACTATAGTTCATAATAATAATTTATAAATAACAATTATATTTAATTATTCATACTTTTAGGTTCTTCAATTGCTCATCCACAGTCTTACATAATGCTTGAAGATATTGATGAAGATGATGAGGTAAATTATAAATGTATTTATTTTGAATATTATAATAATAATTGTTGTCATCAATTTCAATTTACTTTCAATTTATATATAAATATATAAGTAATTTATTATATTTGATTAATTGATATTTCAGGTTGATATTCGACGGGATGGAAATATTCCAAGTGAAGTTATTAATTGTTAATGAATGAATGTTATTTTATAATTTGAATTGTATGAAATTTTTATAAATATTTGTATTTGAATGGTATGAAACATTTTTAATTTTAAGTTATTAATTATTAAAATTTGTATTTTAATTTTATGTGAAATTTTTTTAAACAAATGGAATATAATTTATAAGAAATATTTAATTCAAGTTGGGGTCGGGTCGGGGATAATCGGGGAACGGGGATTCCCGTGGGAAACGGGGACGGGGAATCCCCGACAATGCATGGGGCGGGGAGTGGGGACCCCTTCCCCGCCCCCGTCCCGCTCCGTGAGCATCCTTAATTTTTACCCACCAAAAAACGCAATTCCACGTGGACAAGACAAATGGTTGCCAGGTGGATAAGGAAAACTGCTTGATCTTGTTAGGAAGATGATATTAAAATTTGGGAATGGTGGATCCTACCAATACTTAGAAAACTACAAATGGCCATCTCATTAGTCTCTTTCTGTAAAATGAAATCTCCCGCCAAAATAAAAGCAGACTATCTTATACTGTACTGTTCATTCATCACCGAAGATGACAAATATATGCATATAAATCATTTGAATGTGACACCCCACGTTCAAATATTTCAAACTTTCTATTTTAAAAAAAAAAATTATTAAACAGTTATATCCACTAAAAAATAGAAAAAAAAAAACATTGAATGCCATATCAATAATCTGACATAAAAATAGAAACTCTAACCGAATTAAAAATAATTCGATTTGTAGTTTATAGAATATCTAATTATTTAATGGGTAACTAACATGGTTTATTTATTGCAAAGTTAATATATCTTTTATTAGAATTTATTTTTGGAAAAAAAGAGAGGAAAGGTATAACTAGCTAGGAGATGGAGATATATGTGATCAAGAAGTATAATAAAGAGATGCTTTTTGAAGAGGAGGAATCTTATAAGAAATGAAATTGTAGAAAGAAAAAAAAAAAAGTAGGAAAGACAGATACAAAGGTTCTTGGAGGGGGTCGGTGGATATTTGTCCCACAAGCAGCCATCAAAGAGCGAGAAAACCCTAAAAAAGACCGACCCACTGGAACCCTATGTGTAAAAGCTCCAATTACATTTCTATCATATATATATTCTTTAGTAAAAAAATACAACGAAAATAATAACTTTGAAAAGGATTCAAATAATTAATCTAGTAAAGAGAACCTAGTTTTGAAAAAGAAAGAAAAAAAAAAAAGAAGAAGAATAACCCTCCTCCCATTATGCCTTAATTTTGTCATGTTTCAATTTTGATCGGTGGGGAAAAACTAATGCTGGGTCAATTTCTCTTGTCTTGGCTTCAACCCTATATATCTACTTTCTTTCTTTTTTGATATAGAGTGTCGTATTTATATATTATCAATTAAAGATAATGCTAATCTTTCAAAATCTTGATTTATATAATTAATGGCTTGTAATCTTTGACAAATGCCATATGAAAAATCATTAGAAACGCGTTCTTTTAGGGTCCCATCCCATTCATATCAGGAGTAGAGTAAAAGAATGTTAATTATGTACATTTATATATATATATATAATGCGTTAAGAACTTCTCAATTAATTTAATTTAATTTGTATGTATGTATGTATATATGTTTGTTGATTAATGATTATGGATTAATTGGTACATAACTCAAATTTTGCATACTCTGAGATTGTCTGAAAAGTTAGGGAGTAAGAGGAAGAGAGATTGATCGGAAAGAAGAGGCAAATTGATTCGAGCATAATCATAAGAAACAAACTTGGTCTGGAGGAAACTATTATGAGTACTTTATATATATATATATCCCCATCCAAACCCACTAGTCTACAGAACGGGCCATTTACAGATAGGAGGGGCTCACTTATCTTTTCATATTTGTTCATTTTATTTACTTGATTCTTTTTTCTTACAAAAATTACGAACCATCTAGTTTATACCTTTTCAAAATTAACATTTGAAGTATAAAATTTGCATTTTTCTTATTATTTCTTCAATGCAATTTCTTGAATAAATTGTAAGTAGAGGTGGTAAATGGGCGGGTTGGATGGATTTGAATTGGATCATTAATGGATGGATCACTAATGGATTGGATTACAAATGGATCAAAAAATATGGGTCAGAAATAGGTAAATTTTCAAATGAGTTGGATTGATTTGGATTGACCCATACTAAATGCTGATTCTGAAGCAACTGTAGTAATGAGAATCATGAAAATATCTCTAGCCATTAGTGAAAGGGTATGATATTTCATTTCATTGTCTTTCCACCAAGATAGCACATAAAATTACAGAATTCTACCCAGTCTTGCATCATTCAAATATATATCTAATTCAGATTTATCTTCAAAGCTGTTCACAAGACAATCGAATTCCTACAGATAAAAAAATGACATTAATAATAAAATTATAAATAAATATAAAACTATCAATAAAAAGACACACCTTCATGAGATCATTATCCACGCTTGGTTTCCTTTCGGTTGATGCCTCTGAAGTTGGATTATTACTTGCATATGATGCAAAAAGATCATATAACTTATCTTTAATTTCGTTGCACTCATATTTAGCCACACTCTCATCTCCAAATAACTTTTTATAAGAAAATGTTACAAAATCGAACTTATAACGAGGATCCATAATAACACATGAAAACATATAAACACATGAAAGAAACAGAGAAAAGGAACCAAATTAATATAATTGATGTCTAGACATTCTCATCACCGTTATGATTGAGATGACGATGATGATTATCCTCGGATTTATCAACATTAGCAAATGGTTCCATCTCTAGAACTCACCTGGAAGCAGAGAACGGAAGCAGAGGCGACCACCGTATGATGTTGATGATTGGTGGCGGCGACAGGCGAAAGTCAGTGGCGACGGAGGGCGGCGATAGGTGGAGGAGGAAAGGAGAGCGATTTAGGCTTTTCGTTTTAGGGAGTTGAATATTTGCGGCTGAGGTTACACAATGCAAATTAAGAAAACCCTACAAAACAATGAAGTAAAGGATTTTATATAAACTCATTGGGTTGAAAAATATAATGGATCAATTTTGGGTTGATCTAATGGATATTGGGTTGGATTGTAAAATAAAATGGATCAATTTTGAGTTGACCCAATAAGTATTCATTTAAATTGAGTTGGATTTGGATCAATTTTTTTGGATCGATTTGGATCGACCCATGAGTTTGAGTAAATTTTTTCAGGTCTAATTGTAAGGTATCAGATTATATCACAGGTTAATTAATTTAATTATAAGGAAGAAATATATAGTGCAACTACAATTGCTTAAAAAAAAAAAGTCGAATTCGAAATTTTCAACATTTTTATTTGAATAATGGCTATAAAGCCAAATTTTAACCGTTATAATTTTGAGAGGGGAGAAATTAATTATATACTAATTAGGTATTTGATATGAACAATAGTAGTGGATTTAGAAAAAGCAAGATTAGAAAACGAAAAAAGTAGCTTGGGCATAAGTATAGTGGCCATCCAAACCATGCAATATCATTAGTTTCATGACCATTAGCAATAATAGCAACAAATCTAAGCTAAAAAAATTACTAAGTATGAGTATATTGGTGGAGCTTTAATGGAGAGGCCCAAGTTCCCAAAGAGATTGATATTTGATTAGATGAGGTGGGGCGTAATTGTATTTTTCCTTTTATGTGAGCTCCCTCATCATACCGAGTAGAGCGGCCAATTCACCAATCAAATCACGCCAAGTGTCACCAATTTCCCAAACTTTATTTTGTGTCAAAAATTACACAAAAGGAAAAAATTAAGAGAAAAAAAAATTAACACGTGGGCCTTTTTAGGCTCCCATTCTCAACAAAAAGGAAAATAGGAATGATGATTAGGCACAAAATATTCAATGAGCTTATCATAACTTACCTTAACTTTGATCTTAGATTAGACTGCAGTATCCATAAGCCGGGCTCTAGGCCATTTTTTTTTTAATAATTCTCCTCCAAATATAAGCTTATTAAGCTTTTTCTCTTTTCCTTTAATTTGGCTTACTTAATTAGTTTTAATTAATCTTGAAATTAATAATTATTGCATTCTTTGATTTTATATCATCTTTAAAATCATGATGTTTTATAATGATCATAAACCCTATATTCTTATATCTCTTTCAATAGCTTTGATTATCAAGTTAGAAATTGAATTGATTATCTATGGCACCTTAGTTTAATTTAAATACTTGCCTCCTAACTCTTCCTTAGGTCCCTTTTTTGGTGAAAAAGTCTTTTTTTTTTTATATATATCATTTTCATTGTAAAGGGCTCTTCATGATTTGATCCCTTTAGTCTCTAACTTTGAAAGAGGTAAAGGAGAACAATAAAAAAAAAGGGTAAAACCCAAAAAATTGTTTTGAAAGAAATAAAGAGTTGTCTAGAGATTTTTTTCTTTTCTTTAATCTTTATATTATATATCTATAATTCTTGTAATTATGTAAATATTTTGAAAGCATGGTTAATTCAATTCAAAGTTGAACTATTTATTGTAAAAAGGGATTAAGAATTGCTAGGGGACAACTTTAGCTGGTGAACTGCCTTTTCAATAGAATACAATGCAAATCCTGTTAATCTTGTTTGGCCTTAGTTAAGTACATATTAATTTGTGTTGTTGTTTGTGCATTGTCCCATAATTAATATTCCAATCGATGAGTTGTTTATATATAGCAAAGACTACAATTACTTTTGTTTCAAAGGGGCCCCCACTGGGATTAGTTTAGGCTCTTCGTAATTATTTTCTTTTTCTTTTTTTTTACATTAAATTAATCAATTAATTTAATTTTAATTTGGACTCATCAAAAAAGAAGGACAATAAAGTCGGAAAAGAAGGCTGAAAAAGAGTCTGTGTTTTACCCTACAAAATTAATAAAGCTTGATTTTTATTGTATAATCAATCAAAAACAGTACAAACTACTTTCTACGTTCCATCTTAATTAAGATCGATCGTTAAGCTTTTGTAGATGGTTCCATTAACATCCCTAAGCCTCTCGCTTTCTTACCACTATTTGATATTTATATTATAAAAATTTATTATTATTTTTTTAAAAATAATTGTAATTGAAATGACAACGGTTGTTTTTATTCTCAGCACAAATTCACGAGGTACAAAAACAAATATTTCTTGGTCCCAAGTAAAATAAAAAAGAAAGACAAGGCCCCACGTGTGAAATCAAAAAAATATTTATAAAAATTAACTTTATTTTAATTTTGCTTGGGATTCTTAGGTGTATGTGGGTACCATATTTAGATATTAGAGCCACCTTTTCAATCTTCACTAACTTTCTCTTCCCTAATCCTTTTTGTTCAACCCACGCTCTTGTTAAAAGAGATTCATTTATTCTTCGGAATCCTATGCCCTCTTTCATACTTAAACTACGTTTTTAATTTCCTATTTGACTAACTTATTAATTATATATATTTGTTTGAACTCGGAATAATATAACGTATAATGCTCAAAATAACCTTAATACTAGGTAGGGGTTTCATAGTTTCGATTGAATAAATAAACAAATCAGTAAAAAAGGTTAGGTTTTGGAGAGGTTATATGTAGACTTTAAGTGGGTTTAAACAAAAGTATGGAATGGAAGCTTCTATTTGGCGAACTAATTAATACGGCAAAATGGGGCAGTTATTGAATTAATTAGTGGCATCTTTTGCCTAAATTAAGGGTGGTCAAATATACCCAGTTGACTTAATAATGGAAAAATAGGGTTATAGAGGGTTGTGGCCGGAATGTATTTATTCTACACCGTTGATTTGAAATGTTTCAATTCAAACAATTAATGTTCTTTTCTTAATCTATTAAATATTTTAGATGAACCCTTTTTTCGTATACATTAATTAGTTTAAAGAACAACATTGCATGATTAATATATGTATATATGATATCCCCACTTATGGATTTGTTATTATTTTTCTTTTAAAAAATTGAAGGTCCCGTAGAGATTATAGTCATTAAGGGTCATGAAAGGATGATCTCTCTATATATATATGAGGACTATATACCTTGCCTAAACAAATTAAAATTTTGCATATCATAAACCAATTGGGTTTAGTCGGATTAGATTACGACTCAAACAGATTAGAGCATAAATGAATCATAAACGAATCGACTTTTATAACATTATTTTTAAATTTTTTATAATTTTCATTAAAAAAACGATGTATATATAAAGCATAAAGAATTCTTTATATATTTATATTATATAAAAAAAATTATAAAAATGCAAACTAGCTATAAACGCTTTGGATTTGGTCACGTCGAATGCATGTCAAATTGATCAGGTCATACATAAATAATTAGGCGATTGGTTTGGATAAAAAAATGAGAATAATATGAATTGAATTTACGAGTCTCGATCAAATTTTGACAATTGTACTTGCCTGCTCCACCTCTTTTTTTTTTTCTTAAAAAAAAAATCCCATCTTAACAAATATATTATGAGATGGCCATCCAGATAACTATCAAATAAAACAAAAGCATCCTTAATTATATATATATAGGTCCCCCTAGAAAGATATTAAGATTTTTCACGACTTTTCCCCTAAAGTATAGAATTTTACCTCTTCCTTTGAGATTGTAAGCCCTTCTTTCTTTGAGAAATTGATTTAAGTACTAAATTTGGATAAATTTTGTGAAGAAAATGGATTTAAATCTAATTCCATTCTATAAATTAGATTGTCAAGTTGTAGATAATTGTTTATAAATAGAGGTAGAATGTACTAAAAAGATGAACAAAATTTGTATATGATAGAAATTCAAAAATTTGAATAGGTTCTAATTGGAAGGGCTAGTCTAAAAACAATATAAAATTATGAGGGTCTTTTATGAAGCACTCTAGCTGTATGCTTGAGTCCACCCTTATTTATAAAGAATATTTAATACTTGTAATAAGATAATGTAGGATGATTAATACATTTTTTTATGTTCTCAATCGAATACATGCGAAAATTTTATATTATAAAATTTATTGAATTACATATCTGCCAGTGGCCTAATATTATAGGACAGGCGAGTTTAATATTCAATTGCAATAATCTTAATTAAGTTATTGGACTAACTAATAAGCTGAATATACTTGATGATGCCTTAAAGAAGACATATCAACACTAAGCCGACGCTAAATTTAGAATCTGATGTTGCGGTTGATTGGATTAGAATTATGAGATTAACTGTAAAACCTATAAAAAGGGAGAATTGTTATTGAAGAAGATATGGACTCTGTTACATTAATGGATTGATTGGCAAATGGCAAGATATGGATGGTGGCAAGAAAAGGGCAAAAAAATCATCTCTTTATTATAATTACTTTTAATCTTTTTAATGAACAGAAGAGGAGAATCTGCAGAGGTAGCATCTGGCAAAAGGGGGTTTGAGGACGGATTGACATTCTGGCAAGGTAAAATGTGTCCATACTCTTTACCATCTTTCAATAAAGATGTGTTGAAATGCTCAGAGAATACACCTAACTTATTTTAACAGTCATTCGCCCTGCCATGAGTTGACACCACCACCATCACAACCACGACCGGCACCACAACCTTAAAGCCAATCCTACTAGAATTAATTATTGTATAATTAAAAACTGAAAAAGAAGGTAGCTAAATGTACATCTCGGGTCAAAAGTCCTGCTGAAATTGGTTTGTTTCTTTTAATTGCAAGTTGAAGTTGGTCCATTTTTGGCCCTTTTTCTTTTGTTCTCACCATAACTCTGCCAAAGTCCTCGTAGATTACGACATTTGATTGCCAAAGCATTGGGGGCTAGGCCTGATAATTGGGACATACAGAATGTGTCTCGTCTCGATGCTCTCTACTCTTATCTTACTCTATACCCAGTGCTCTCTATCTCATTCCTTTTCCCTTAAATACCACAATCATATATTTCTCCAACTATTGTATATGTAATAGGAATTGAATATCATTAAATAGTTTTAATCCAATATAAACACCTTTTGAGTCCATTTGGATTAATAAATATGACATAGAAAAATTTTATTAATCTTGTGTCAGTACCCAATTATGATTGTGTTTGAATGAGGGAGAAATTATTTTTATCTGAGATTAGATCAGGTTAATATAATCCTAATCCATCCATATGTCGTTTATCATTTCACATCATGTGTACATTGGTTTCCAGTTAAAACAAAACATGGTTCAGCCATCAGTGCTACTTATCTTTCTCTCTCCTTTTCTTTTAAATCTTATTTTTTATACATAATTTGATTTTCGAAAAGCATTTTCCGGAGTAATATTCGGATTTAATAACTTATCGGCAAGTTGAAATATTTCTTTTCAAATATTTAAAAGTGTTATATTATTAAAGTTCGAACTTAAGACATTTGATTAAAAGAAAATTGACTGTTGTTATTTTTTATTTTATTTTAATGACATGTATATAGATTTCTGAATATTTTACATCATGACTCAACTATTATAATGCACGTGCAAATATGCTATGTAATACCAATTTGGTTGTTTCAAGTAGTTTGGTAATTGGTTTTCTTAAATAAAGTCTTGAGTTCGAATATTGTGAATAGTAAAAATTAATATTGAAAGAATTTTATTCTCATAATGGACCAACGTCACTAACCTGATTCAAACTAGATAATACCAGTAATTATATAAAAAAATATATGTTATGTTTTAACATAAAAGAAAAGGTTAAAGATACCCTTTATCGATAATAATCACATGATGAACCTGATTTATGTTATTTCTAGAAAAATAATGATATATATTAAGACATGTTTATTATTGATCAGCAATATAGCATAAGTCTACCACCGGACGGCAGAGAAGAGGGAGAGAATGAGAGAAACAATTTGAATTGATGAATTAATGGAAGTGAAGTGAGTGGTAGAAATTGATGAAACTTCATAGCCAAGAGAAATTAATGGGTTTTGCCAAAATGATTGCTTACTTTTCTGGGCACATTTTTGTCAGAGTCAATCCCTAAGTTCTATACACTTATATATCATTGAATCAGGTCGCTGGATTTTTCCTTTTTTTCAAAGAAAGAAAATTAAACTGAAGTTTTAGGTGAGGCAGTCAAAGAAAGGGGATAATGATAATTGAAGCTGGACACAAAATTCATGGTTTGATGGGTAATTTTATAAGAAGGAAGGGGATAAACTTTCTTTTCAGATCAACTCAGGCTGTATAATTGGAGTGGAAGTCAAGGTTAGGTTGTGATCCCATTCCTCTCCGTAGAAATTAGCAAGTTAGCCACCAAGATAAAAGAAAAAAGGCTCAATACCTCCTAATTTTTCTACTTTTTCAATTATTGCTAAAATAAAAGAAAAAGTTATTTTCAGTTTACATGATTTGCTTTTATTGAATTACACACACAATAATAATTTTATGGGAAAAGTAGAAATAGCAATGATAGTAATTTATGTAGAAATATTGTATAATGCAATCAGTTATTTTCACTATAGTAACTCCGGTTTTCTACTAATACATGTAAGGAAGTAAGAAAGCCCAAATGCCCAACTAATCTTATGTGGGCTTGGTGAATCAACCCATGAACATGGGTTTCCTTCTATTTTGTATGATTTGATTTTGGGCCACAATATCCTAATTCCTAAGGCCTTGCCTCAGGTTTACTGGGCCCTTTAAAAATGCAGCCCTATGATAGTATCTACATTACTTATAAACCTATCGTATATAGGCCTAGTGTTCGTTAAACTTGAAAAAGAAAATAAAGTTATTCTAATTTTTTTAAACGTTTGCTAAAAAAAATTTATATGATTTTTTAATTACATATATCTTGAAAAGTCAAGTTATCATTTAGTTTGTCAGACAAGAAACAACTAGAAAATTTTTAAAAAATAAAATTTTATTTCATCCCAAAATTTAAAAAACAATAGAAAAAAGTTTTTAGAATGCTTTTCAGTTTTATTTTTACTATTTCATATTTTGATCCGAAAATATTACAGTCTTGTATTAAAACATTTTATCTGAATCGATTTAATAAATACTATCTCAGTGAATTGATATAAATAGCTTAATTGCGGCATTAGCCAAAATATAATTAAATTTAAATATTATTTCTCTTATAATTATATATTTGGTGATTGAGTGAGTGGAAATCGAATTTGATCAATTAGAAAAGTTGCTGGACAGTAACCGTTTGAACTACAGATTATGTCAATTAAATTCGAATATCTATTTCTTTGCAAATAGTTTTATTCATATATAAAAAAAAGAAAATAATGTTATGCCTCTTACGTTTATGAATTGTAGGAGATATAGATTATCCTAATTTCAACAAAGGAAGTTCCATATTTTTCAGATAGCATCTTCTACCAGGCAAAACAAAAAAACCCTTGGATATGGGGTAGTGGAAAAAATCTATTTTTTGTTTTTTTTTTTTTTTATAATACAAGTTTAGAGATGAGAAATGATGAAAATTTCAATTTTAATTAATTCCATTGTTTATTTAATTATCTACCATATTTATTGTTTCATTTACATTTGTCTCTTAGCACTTGAACTAATGACAACAGTGTAAACAATGTAAGCAATTTATGATTCATCTCTTAGCTATAGTCTTATCAAGAGCTTGAAACTCTTATCAAGATTGAAGGAAGTGATGCTAAATTATCATTCAATTTGAATCTTCTAAACGTATGGCATAAACATCGAATTCAACTAATCACATTTTAAACCAAGTTACTCTTAAATCATCTTTCAAATGAGATTCTGCATATTATAATTGGTACTTCCAACATTCAACAAAATTAGGCAAATATAAAATAAAAGAAGAAGAAAGATTTACATACCTTTGAAAAAGGAAGAGATAAACAAACATTTAAGCAGGAAACTCTGATTTCTAAAATCCTTTAGGTCCACTTTCCTTCAAAACCACAGGCTTTTCAGCCATGGCCAAACAATACTTAGCAATCTCTCTGAACTTAGGCACGCTCCTAAGATCTACTTTAGTACCATCTTTTAATGTTATTATAATGTCACCCCATTCTCCTATAAATCTAGGCACTACTTGGACATCCTTAATTACCTTGTAAGAGAAATCGCTTCTATCTTCACCTGTCAGTCCCGAAATCACTGTAACCCGTAGGTTAGTGAACCTGTATCTCAAATTAAATGCCCTTGAAACTGCTGCTAATGTCAGTGGTAACCAAAACAGAGTGAAACCCAGAAGTACATTGCTCAGAAGGTCACCGTAGTGGGCTCCGCCGTCAAAAAAGACAGTTTCTTCGTTGGGTTTTTTTGGTGGGGTTTTGGTGTTGCCGGTGATTGGTTTGTTGGCTGGGGAGGAGACGTGAAGCTTGGTGATTGGTCTGTGATTCTTGGAGGGGAAAGTAGGGAAGGGGATTTTGGAGGAGACATAAAGAGAATGGTGGGTCAAGGAGGAGGTGGCGGTGGTTTTAGTGGTGGTGGGCGAGAGGAGCGGAGGAGAGGCCATGGGGATGGTAGGATTATCTGTTTGGTTGGAGAGAGGGAGGGAAATGGGTGGTGCTGGCATTTCGTTAGTGTTCTGTGTTTCTATTGGCCGAAGGGGAATATGTGGGAGCCACATGGGTTTTATTTAATGGCTAATTGATTTCCACGTGGCACTTCCAAAGATCATCGACATTGGGCTAATATAAAAGGTCCACTGTTTAAGGCCGACGTAAGTGGAACCAATTTTTAACGGCCCATAAAATAACCTATTGAACATTCATATTGGGCCTGCTCAAAATTCTCCCGATACAGTACATTAATATTAATTTTTAAAATTATTAACTAATTTTTCTTTAATGGATATTCAACAAGATGAATGGTTAATCCGTCTATTTAAAAAAAATTAATCAGTACATTAATATTAATTTTTTAAAATTATTAATTATTAATCAGTCCGTTATATGTGATTAATCAATTGATCGATTTTAGATTTTTTAATTTGGTTAACTAATATTTTTCGGTTAACTGTTAAAATTTATAACATATAATTATAAAAAAAATTTGATAAAATTTAATTTAATTTAAATATTAAAAATAATTCAAAATAAAAATTATAAAACAAACTTAAGATATTAGTTTAAATTCATGTTCAATAAATTAATAAATAATATTATAAAATAAATTTGATGTTTGTTAAAAATTAGCACGCTTAATTTTAAGTTAAAATTTTTTTTTGAATAATATTTAATTTTAAAACATAGACTCTAAAATATAACTAATTACTATTATGTAAAATATGGATATCAGTATATATGATAAAAAAAAATAACATATATAAAAATTAATCATTTACTCCATGTAAATATTACTTTATATAATTAAAGACAATGAAATATTTAAAAAATAATTTAAAGTATTATATAAATTTTAGAAAAAATATAAAAAAATTAAGGTATAAAAATAAAAATATAATATAATGTACTTTAAAATATTGCTATATGTAAATTTTAGAGAGAAATAAAAAAAAACTAAAATTTTTTCAAGGCACAAAAATAAATATATGTAGGTTAAATGGTATTCAAAAATCTAAATCGAAATCAAAAATTAAAAATATAAAAAATAAAAATTGAAATTGAGTATATCGAATCAGTTAATAAAAAAAATCAGTTTAATTTTAGATTGATTTTACAATTAACTAAATTTTAATTTTTTTTTATTTATTTGCATCCATAATATTCAATAAGACCGATTGGGTTATTTTCATTTGAGTTATTTTGTGTGTTTTGATTTCCATTTCTGTTCTAGATATTTATAAACGATAAACAATTTATAGATATTTTTGTTCTAAATATTCATAGATGATTTTTATAGATGCTTTTCTTTTTCAACCTTAATTAAGTTACTTTACAGGTGGGGCAATTTTCTTTTAATTGCATACACAATTCAATAAAATAAAGTTTACGAGTTGGATTTATTTTTTTCGGATAAGGTGCTACTATTTTATTATTTATCCATATACATTCTGGAAACCAATAATTTGACATCAAATATTTCTACGTAAAGATCGATAATTTGGCATCACGGATGTGAGCATCAACTCTACGATGAGACTTCCAAAATTTTGAAATACGACTCTGTTTACACACCGTTAAGTAATTAGGGATCCACTAATCGGCAACTTTTGTTCAAAATTCGGGTTTTTAAATTATAATTTTAATTTTATAATCTCTTAATCTCCAAAATTTATTTTAACAGACAATGAATATTAGTTTTATCAAATTGAATAAAATGATATTATTATTTCAATATATCAAGTCTGCAAACTATCTTTTTATTTAAATTTAGAGATCCAATAGTGAAATATATATATATATATATATATATATATATATATATATATATATATATATATATATATATATATATATATATATATATATTGAGTTTGATTATGTGATTTGTCTAAAAATTAATCCCAAATTAATGGGTTGCTTGAGGGTTAATTTTGCAAAGGCATAAATAGCCCCACACGTGCAAAAATTGGAATTGAAGTAATAAATAGAAGCATTTATCCATATCAACCTCGAAACGGTCCATTTTATTTATTTAAAGCTTATAGTAATTAGATGTCTTTTTCTTTGTTATATCTAAAGTGAAATTCAAAAGTTGATCTTATGCGATTTTTTAAAAAAATATTTATATGTTAGCCGTTGACGGAATCATCCTTTTTAGTTTTATTATATATTTATATTAATTTCAACTCGACCATAAAAATATTAAAACCCCAATAATTCAAACATAATTATATGTTATTGCCCGTCACATGCTGTCTTAATATTTTAGGTACCAATAATCGCAAATATGCTTAGATGTCTTTGATTTTTAGTAATATCATAATCCAATGTGTACTCTACTAAGTACCCAATTAAGCAATTAATTAAATTACTCTTCACGTGGCCACTTAATTTGCTCTTATTATTTATTAATAAGCAATTTTCAATTTGGCCACTAATCTTTTCATTTTTTCTTTGAAAAGGAAAAAATAAAATAAAATCTGGTGCTAGTCTCTGTTGGCATCTCAACCTTCCATGAAATGCCAAAATTTCCAGCCATGTTTCGAAGGATTATCTGAACTTCATCACATGATCCCAGAAAGATAAAATATTAATTTCTTATCATTATCTTCTTGATCTTCGTTAATCTTGGGTGCCGATTTTTAATTGCTTAACAAGATATTTATAGACGAGATTTAGATTTCGTGACAAGGTTTTGTTTCTATCCAGTTAGGTTATTGAGCAATAAAATCTAGTTAATTCTGTTATTTATGACAGTTGGCGCCAACCAACCTCAAAATCTAGGATTTAGTGCTCTTTAACACTTCAACCATGAAATGGTAATCTTTGTTGCTTCAAAGAATTGTCATCATAGATATTTCATTTTTGTTCACTTTTTTTTTTAAACGGTCTCTAATAATATATATAAATTATAACTTAGCTTAATATATAAACATGTTCATATTTGCCAATTACTTTCTCTGAAGTTATTTTTTTAATTTAATTTAATTTTACTTTAAATGCCATTTAATATATATATATATATATATATATATATATATATATATTTTAATATGCATCTCTATATTTAATACAATGATATATTTAATTTTAATTATATTCAAATTTGACGGTGTATTTGAATTAGAAAAGGGTAAATTAATAAATTGTTAATATCTTTTATTTATAAAATCAAACTTTTTAAATATTTTTTAAGTTTCGTATTAAAGTGAAAGTGAAGTATTTTTTTTTACTTAGTCCTTTCTACAATCATTTTTTTTATTCAATGTCCTTTATATCTATCTTTTTGTCCATGTTATTGGCTAAATTAAAATTCGGTTCCATTAAATTTCTTGTAGTTGATTAAATTCAAATTTTCATCTAACTGTAGCATTAATATAAAAAGGGTGGAACGTAATTTCATTTTTTAAGAAACTAAGCGGAAAAATAAAATTACATTTGCAAATGTTTGCTTATTTATGAGGCTTTAAATGCCAAAATCAAAACTTGATATATACAAAGTTAAATCTGTAGCATATATGGCAATTCTTCGAAAAGATTATTATCTTACAAGAGAAGGTAAAAATTAAAGTGTGAAGTCTTAACAGATAATCTTGTTTTGACCGTATGCATGCAAAACAGCGTAAAAAGTGCGGAGAGAGATTTGATTGAAGCTGAGGGAGGTAGCAGTATATAAATTTGACAAATGAAAGTAACCCATGCATGAAGATGAAGATTGATGATGAAAATCTTACACTTATATTTATATTTATTATATAAATAAAAATTAGATATGCACGGTAGTAGCGGGTAGTGCATCGGATAAGCATCTAAGAGAAGAGGGGACCTACACACCAGACTAACATGCATATATATACTTATAAACAGCTGTATATATATATGAAAATAATAATTAATTAGTACATAGAATAGAACAGAACTACACAAGTATCAATCAAGAAGTGATGCAAATGACAATCAACTTTGTTCGCGTCTTTTAACAAGGGAGTGTTGAAGAAGCATACAGCAGATGGAATAGTACAAATGTGTTGAAAAAAGAAGATCAAATTCAAAGAAACAAAGCAAGAGAGATACAGTGAAAAGGACATGTATAAAACTTTCCACTGGACAGAGAGTCTGTGTGTTGGATGGTAGGGAGTGGGTGACAGTGGGTCACATGCTATGCAAATTGCAAAATATCAAATTTATTTGCAACAATATATAAAATTTCCAAAATTATTACCATGTTATTTTATAAGCTATTTTAAATTTATTAAACATGTCGTATTATCCTTTATAATTTATAAAAAACACGTAAAAACCATGCTCATGTATAACACACGGTAATTCATATAATTTTTTTTAGTATAAAGAATATTATTTAAATTTTTAACAAGTTTAAATGAATAATCTGATATTTAAGTGTGATAATTTAAGAGTAAATTTATGTATTATTCGAATTAATTTTAACAATCAAATTAATACTTACAATTCCCTTTATTCACATTGGTTAATTCTTTTTGTTGATATTTTTACTTACAACAAGGTTACATTTATTTTCTTGTATTTATTTCAGTAAGATTTTAGGATATTAAGCTCTGGCCGGAATACAAATGTTTTGTCAGCATAACATTGCTAACGTCTGCTTCACGAGAATGACCATTTCCAACTCTCCTTGTTTTCTTCTCCTCTTCCATATGTTTGTCCTCTTTCTTTCTTGGAATGTGTGCTCGATACCCTTCTCCACTCATTTTCTTTTTTTTTTTATTTTTTTATTTTTTATGTCTACATATAGTTTACTGCCAAATAGTCAATTTTCCATTGACAGAGGAATACATCTCCCACATTTTCTTCAAAAATTGGGATTCAAAGAAAATTCACTGTAAATACTTTTATTTGAATATACCAATTACTGCAAGCTCTTTTTTTTTTTTTTGGTACAAAGAGAATCCTTATATTTTTTTTAATTTCATGGCCCATGCCTCATGCTAATGCTCCAAATTAACAGTCATTAGCAAAATATAAAATTCACTTGAATTCCAAACATCTTAATTTGAATTCTTAAGAAAACATGGAATATAATTAACTCAGAAAAACAAACCTCTTTATTCCTCATCATATATATATATATATATATATATATAAAGATCATTAGCTCCCTTCATATCTCCTTTTACCCACATGAAATTTCAACTTGATATATCCTAATTTATACACCAACCTAAGTACCAAAAAAAGAACAAGCACTTATTAAATTAGGATAGCTGTCCGCTCTTAATGCAAGATTTTTTTTTTCAAAAAAAAAAAAAAAAAGAAAGGAAAGAAACTGCATAATATTAAATGGTGTATATTCTTTCATGGAAATATGGCAACTTTTTAAGTCCATCTAATAAAAACATTACTCTGAATCATCAATTGAAATGCTGTGGCTCAAGCCATGGCCATAGCCCAGATTGATCATCGATCCCACAGAACATGTTGGTAAAGTTATCTTCTTTGACCATCTGATCAATCTTCTGAGATTGAACATGGTGTGAATGAGGATGATCAGCCCTTGAAGTAGAATTGCTGTTGTTATGGAAGAAGTGAGCCACTGTTGGTGTTGTTGGCCTCATAGAAGAAGAAGATGGAAATAGAGGTCTGCTAGTCGTTGGATGATTAGATAAAGGACTATCAATGGCTGGTGTTCTTGAAATATCTAGCTTTATATCTGAACTGTTTTCACTTCTATTACTGCAAGAACCCTCTGTTTCTTTATTCAGATTTATTGATTCTGTTGGTTCCCTGCTTTTCAGTGCCATTATCTGCATCAACATCAATCAACCAATTTATATGTTCAATCAATTAGTCTGTTCATCTCAAGAATTATACAGAGACAAAAGAAAGAAAAGGAGAGGCAAGCTTCCCTTCACCATGTATTATTAATCTATCACCCTTTAGTCTCAGACCATGAAGAATCAGTAACAATCAATTAAAAACTGTCACTTTTCTTTTTCTTTTATTTATATCTTTTTTTTTTTTTTTTGGTTTCAAGCAAACCTATCAAAAAGTTGAACTAATGATAAGAAAAGAACCTTTGCAAAAAGCCATGATTGGTTCGAGTAGTTAACAGAAATAAAAAATCATTACATAAGAAAAAGTCAAAAAGCAAAAACCAAAGGAGGAAGAAGGAAGAAAAAAAAAAGAAAAGAAAGAAAGAAATGATCTTGATCTTCAAATAGATAGATATACTATTTCATAAATATGTAGTTCCATGCAAAATCTACTCTACTTAATTAATTCCCCAGAAGGTATAACTCCCTTAAAGATGAAAATTCAAGCAAGAGAAAGGAATGCATAATTGAATTAATTAGAAATTTATAATAAAAAGAACGAACCTCTGCATGAAGCTTCTGGTTCTGAGCTTGAAGAGCATCATTATCAGCTTTAATAGCTTCAAATTGTCGCTTAAGAAGATCATAATCTTTTTCAAGTTGCTTAGTCTTCCATCGAGCCCTTCTGTTTTGGAACCAAATTGCAATCTGTCTAGGTTGGAGACCAAGAGCCCTAGCCAGCTGCATTTTTCTTTCAGGTTCAAGCTTATTCCCCAATTCAAAGTTCTTTTCAAGTGTTTTAACTTGTTCCATATTAAGTCTCCTCTTCTTTTCTCCTGCTTGTGATCCATCATCAGATAAATCATCCTCTCCATTTGCTTCTTCATGACATGATCCATCTATTCCTGAAAATGACATTGACCTTTTCCCTAGAAATGATGCCACCCCTATACCCAAAATCAAACTCCAGCATCAGAATTTTTATAAAAAATATATTGTAACAAAAACAAACCACAAAGAGAGAGAGAGAGAGATTAGTTACCATGGAAATCTTGGGGAGTACATGAGGGCAGAACTGGATTGAGAGAAGTAGTGGGAGGTTGATGGTGGTGGTGGTGATGATGATGATCTTCCTCATGAGGGGTTTGAAGCATGAAATTTGCAGGGAAGAAAGCCATCCCATTGCAAGACATGACCTATGCTCGGGAGACCAATCTTAAAAACTGTGGTCTGGCTGTCATAGTTGCAAAAAGAAGCACATGCGCAGACTCCGCAAAACTAATTAGTATGGGAGAAACAAAAGAGAGACTTGATCTACCATACCATAAAAGAAAGAAAGAAAACAAGAAATTTGCAATATGGAATATATTGATGATATGCAAAATTTTTGAGTGTTGGATGAATAGTTTATATATACCTTGTTTGTCCCTTAATTCTGTTTTATAATATGTATATTCAGAGGAAGAGAAGAGGATGGTGGAAGAGAGAGAGAGAGAGAGAGAGAGAGAGAGAGAGGTATGATGATGATAATGATGATTCTATAGTTTCTGCTTCTCTTTATATGAAGAGGGAATTAACATTTTTTTAATGTGTTTTCACTGCTAAAAAAAAAAAGAGAGGAAATTATCCACTCAGTCATTCACTTGTGGGCTGTGGCAATAAAAAATATTTATATATTTATGGTGCTATTCTTGGAAGTTGTTAACAACACACAATTCTTTTTTATTTTTTATTTTTAAATTTTTTGCAAAGAAGATATTTAAAATAAAATTGTGAATGTGAAAGTGATGTTTTCTCTATAAAAAGGTAAAGAAAGTGATCATGAAATATGAAACGAAAAGGCAACTTGCTAAACCGTGTTCTATATATATCTGTAAAAATAGAAAAGAAAATTCTGATTGAATTTTGTATGTCTGCATACGAAGAAGAAGTAGCTGATAGTTTAATGACCTTTAGTCATTTTCATGTGTAATGTAATCTTTAATTCGGCACACTCAAGGGGGGAAAATAGTGTTAACAATGACAGTTGTCTTGAATTATAAAAATAAATAAATAGATTCCATAATAGTAATTAATAGAAAAGCAGGGGAAAAAAGAAGATAAAAAAGATAAGAGGTTGATTAGTTAATCCTTGATTTATAAATAAAAGTGAAGTTGGTGAGTTGAAATGGAAAAAGGGAGAGAAAAGAAAAGAAGGGTATCTTTATTATATATATAAAAAAAAAAATCAGTTTAAATTAAGATAGAAAGATTGATAATCTGATGTTGTGTTAGTGAAGTGAAGAAGGTTTGCTTGAGAGAAAAAGAGAAATGAGTTGGAAGAATTTAGAGAGAGAGAGAGGAATCTAGTTGAAGGAGAGGGGGAAGGGTCCAAAGAAGGAGAGGGGGGCAGGGTTTGCTACCTAACCCACCAACACCCATCGTGCATTAGGACCAAACCTCTTTCCATTTCAATTATCTCTTCTTCTGTTTTACACTCCTCTGTCTCAGACTCAGTAGCTTTGGTTTTCAAAACCCCTAACCATTTCTTTACAATTATCGCTCTGTTTTTTGGAGCCCTACAACTTCTGCGACTCTTTTGTCTTCTGCCTCTCCATCTCTATCCCACTCCTTCCTCTTTTTCCCATTTTCTTTCTATTTACTACCTTTTTTTTTTACGTCTAATTTTTTTTTATCAACGGTAGTAACATATTTTAAAATCACACTAAACTAACCTTACAATTATCGGGTCAATCCGCTCCAACTGAATAATACCAATAATCATATATATATATATATATATATATATATATATATATATATATATATATATATATATATATATATATATATATATATATATATATTGAATCCCATGTCAGAACATTTAGAGTAAAAGAGCATATTACTTATTAAAAATAATTACACCTTACAAATGCATTTGTTTGGATTTTACTTTTTTTTTTTATACAGGATACAATACACTAAATCAATAATATATTAAAACGTATAAAAAATTAACTTATTAAAAAAATGTCTTGTTTAAACCCGTTTCATTTACTAAATTAACAACAAAATGTCACGTAAAATAAAAGAATTTCAAAAAATCATAAAAAAGCTGTGTTTTTATTGTATAAATTTTTTTATCCTGCATGCAATCTAGACTTGAATTATGAGCCATTTCATGAATGAATCTGTAAACAACAAATTTCCAATTTTATTAGTCATCTTAATTTGTGGAATTCCTTATTCATTGTATTGAATCTCCCACTTTACGTGCCGAACTTTTATCGCCAAGACTCCAGTCTGCCACTTCAAGAGGCAGAGAAAAGCCTTGAACTAAGCAAGGATTATATATATATATATAGTATCAATTCTTTAAAATGAAAAATAAAATCAACTATTTTATTAATAATAACAAAATATAGAAATACATCATTTGCCATTTACCACTGGGGGTGGCGAACTGTTTAAATTTTGCTGATACAGTGTAAATTTGCAAATTGAAAATAATTTTATTTGTAGCATAGCTACGTTCCGAATTATTGTATGTTTTGGAATGTTCCAATTAATGTATTATTAATAACTATAGTACAATTATTAAATTAATATATTAAAAACTAAAGCATGATATCTTATTTGAACTATGCACTGACTTTATCAATATTAATCGTTTATATATTCTGGTCCTCAAATACTAATTAACACAATCTACGTATGAAGTTTCAAAATGTTATATATGATCATATTGTCCCATAAACTAAAATATCTATATAAAAAAAATCAAAACTACATTATAAATTTTCCCTTTAATTAAGTTATAAAAGAGAAAATAATAGAGGAGTAATATACAATATCTGAACACGTATCAATAATCAAACAGATAAATTTATCTTTGAAATTATTGAATTTGCTCGTGAACAAATTTGAAATTTATTGAATAATTAGCAAATTGGCTCAAAATAATTAAAACTCAATTTTATGTTTGAATTTATACTCTTTTCATGACTTCCTATATGAGGTCTGCAATTGTATAGCAATCATTTCATTTCTCAAGCCATTGGAAACTATCATTTTCTTTCTTTCTTTTTTTTTTTAATTTTTACGTTTTAAACTTTTGACTTAAATAAAATATTTGTGGAAAATGGCCCATGAATCAACATATAAATTTAGTACAGTGACAGTATATTTGAAAATGAGATATTAGTGTAAATGCTATAGGCATTTATAGCAGTCATTTTCTTTAGAGCATCATATATAGTGTCTATGTAGTTTGTCAATAAGCATGCAAAGATTAATATATCAAAGAAAAAGAAAATAAATATATCATATTTATAGGGTTAGTTTCGCCTATGATCACTGGACTTGTGGTCAATTTCATAATAGTAATAAAAGAATTTTTTTATTTTTATAAAAATTACTGAATTTTGCAAATATATACACTAAAATCACTTTAATCGATTTTTGGTAAGGAAGACCACGGAAAGTTCAGTTGGCATGTCCGGTCAGCACATCATGTACACATGGTTAAATGTCCGGTCACCAAATTCATAAAAGCTCTTGAGGACATTGGTGACCGGACATCTAACCACGTGTACATGGTGTGCTGACCGGACACGCCAACTGAAATTTTCAGCGTCTTCATTGTTGGAAACCGATCAAAATAACTTTGTTATATATATTTGCAAAGTTAAGTGATTTTATGAATATTTTTTTATTACTGTTATAAAATTGGCCATAAATTCAGTAACATGGGTGAAATTAACCCTATTTATGGTGGCATTTAAAGCAAGGTAGGAAATTGACAATAGTGCATTTTTTGTATTTTTTTTAATCTCTACAATACTAATATAACATTCTTTTCAATTTTATTTTTGGTCATTCAAATGAGGGGTAACATCTTAAACAGTTAGAAAGGAACATTGATGGACCCTCTCTCTGTTTCACTCTACTGCACCATTTCGTCCTTTCTTGGAAATGAATGCAAAATTCAAGCTCAATGAGCTTAATTTCAGTAGTAGCTTAGGCAACAAAATTCAAGAAGTTGAATATTTAAATTCCACCATTTTCTTTATAGATAAATGTATATTGAGTAATAATAAAAAAAAAATTATTCAAATGTGACAATACTTGTGTTTGCGGGAAAGAGACTTTGGACAAAGATATAAATGGATGGCGCCAGTGTATGAAAGTTAATCGTTTTACCCGAATGTTTTCACGAGTATTTTGTTTCTTTCCATTTTACACGTTTCTACAATAATAATTACCCAAAATAAAGAGATTTACGTTTATGCACTTAAATTTACTCAATATAGTGTGGCTCGCCAAGTTTGTACATCGGATTTCCATTAAATCCTGCATGCAAATTAAAATAGTGGGGTGAATTGCCATAGCTTTTGTTTTAAAACAGCAAATTTCTCACTAGAGAATCTATTGAAAAGAGTTTAAGATATGTTGAGTATCAGTTGTACAAATTTTTTGACTTAAATAGTGCAGAATAATTTATTTATTTTCAATTTACACTGTTCCATTTTATCACTTTAATTACAGTATACATTGCATGCACATATGATGGAATACAAAAGTAAAAGGGACACATTGGACCCATGAAAAGAATTTTGTATCCAACAAATGGACCCTAAACAGTTTGTTAATCTAGCCACAAAATTCATAGATGAACATGATGCAATTAATTTTAGGTCTGGCAAATAAGTTCTGATTAGTCTTTCAAGTGATTGGAGCTAAAGAAGCCAAATAGTAGACCATTATGCAAATTATATGGACTTATTGTAAAACTAATTATCTACACTCACTTCTTTTTTACTTACATGCATTATCTATAAATTATTATTGACTGGGATCTACATTTCCTCCAATGATTCACATATTCATTCGTGCGCATCTGATAAGATCTGATTATTATTATTATTTGGTTATCTTTATTTTCTCTGAATGGTTAAATAGTTTCTTATGAACGAATGTGCCTATATATATAGGATGTCTAAGAAGGTCTCAAACATTTGTATGCAGGAACTTGCTCCTTCAAATTGAACATTTTTTAATTAACCCTGTGACAATTCAATATCCCGTGTAAATATGGTAGTACACTGCACAATTTGCTGCATCGAATACGATAAAAATATTTATTTTTTAATTTAATAATACATATCATCAGTTTATTTTTACACGTCATATCAAATTAACACCCGTCACTAATTTGAATAGTTAAGAAAATAGAAAAACTAGGGTTGGAGGGTTTTGGCGATTTTAAGGATTGATGGAAATGCGATGCATGGGGAGGTGTTTAATATATTAATTACTCCATCAGTTTTTTTTATCTTTTTTATATATTATTTTTGAATAAATTTTAATTATATTAATTTATTATTTTTAAATTTTTAATATAATATAATTTATTTTTTTAATTCTTTTTAATAAAATTAAAATCAATTAAATTTAATAATTTAATCTTAATTATATAATTTAATATTAAATTTAAATTTATTTATTATTTTTTAATATTAATAAAAATAATAAAAATGGTTGATAAAAAAAAACGTAATCATAATATTAATATGTTTGAGAAAAGTGAAAATCTTTTGATTTGAAAAATTATTAGCTAAGGGGTTAATTATGGTACACGGAGGATGTATCGAATTCCTTTTGGAATTGGGTGGGGCCCACTAATCTGGGTATAGGGTTGGATATGGACCCCACCAAGGAAAAAAATAAAAATATTAGTTTGTATAAAATTTGGCAACAAGACAATCTAATCTATTCTCACATCGTCACATGACTTTATTAGTTGGAAGCTGAAGGATACCCCATTGGAATAGGGTGGATCCATGTTCTTGGGCCACTTACCCTTTTATTTTTTTTCTTTCTTTTTCTATTCCAATTTTATAAATATTTATAAAATAATTAGATTAACTTGAAAAATGGGAGAATTTTATTAAAATAAATAAAAAAGACCTGAAATGAATCTTCCCCTCCACATGCCCTTATGCCTATGGGATTGGGGGCTGCTCAGCCCTTCACTGATCCCATGTGCCATCTTTGCTCGACGTCATTTTATTTTTTATTTTTCTTTGAGGGGCCATGAAAATGCATTGATAGTGATTTGTCAACTACTGGATCTGTTATGTTCTTTTTTAATTTTTTTTAAATTATGATATATATATATATATATTATCTCGTGGCCATGTTTAGGTTCGCTAAAAGAGAGGTGGCCCATTAATCACAGCCGTTGGTTAAGCATGACATTTCTTGGATTGGCCACAACTGGAAATATTGTTATTTTATTTAAAAATTAGAACACCACCATACATTTCAATTAATTTTGGTGCATTTGTACATATATCCAAACAATTGCACTAATTGCTATTTGGACATGCATGCATTTTTCAGGATTTATGCATAACTGTTTGTTACATAAATATAAAATATAAAATATTAAATTGAGAGCGTATAATAAATTAGTTAATTGCAGAGAGTGGTGAGGTTGACATACTGAAAAGAGAATTTCCGGGAAAAAGATTGAAGAGCTAAAATCTTGACTTGTTAAAGAAAGTTAAGAAAAGAAAATCTTTAGGGCAATAATGCAATAACTTTCTGGAATTGTATGTGTAGTTTCTGCTGCTACCTCCCCACCAAACCATATCTTAACCATGATAATAAGTGGCGAAAGTACAGCTTATTTCCAGCAATTATGCAACTCAGGAAAAAGGGTTTTTTTATTTTTTTGCAGCATGTCAGCCTTTCTGATATTTAAAGATGATTTCGAGTTCAATTTGCAATTGTTATAGTTATAATATATAAATAATCATTTTCTGTGGATTATGCCAAATAACAAATTAGTTTTTCCCCCTATTTCACGCCACCTCATCCCATTTTTCCATTTCTCAAGAAATTTAATAATTTACTGCTTATAAACATTCAAACATTCTGGCTAATTCTTAATTATATTGAGTGTAATTGACGGCTGATTTATGGAATTTCGGATGAAAAGAAAAATGATAAAATAGAATTAGATGATAACATTGACCAAATCAAGATTTTTTTTTTTGGAAAAAAAGGTGGCTAAAGAAGAGTAATAAAGGGAATGGATGAGGAGGAGCAGCTTTGAGAATGGCTTTACAAGGAAAAGAGAGCGTCCAGAACAAGAATAGGGTAATCTTGAATATCACAACCTAACTAACGCCTATTGATAAAGATGTTATATCTTTCTTTTTTTGTTTTGTTTTTATCCAAATTTCGTTTTCTTTCCCTACCTTCGCTACGTCCAATTAATACTTGTACAACAACATTGTGAATTATTATCGATAAGATTAATACCTTCATCATAAATTCATTTATGTAGCGCAATTCAACTATTCGAAATAGGGTAATTTTAAGATTAAACTATTTGAAATGAAAAAATTTCGTTCAAGTAAGTTTTGCTCTCTGAATTTATCAAAATAGATATATTTTACCATAAACTAGAGTACGCATAATATTGTATAATTAATTGTTGTATAGATAAAAATAAAATAGTTAATGGATAAAATTAGTAAGTTCCCAAAAGTTCAAGGCCAAATAATGCCCTTATCCCTTAATTCTTTTTCCTTCCTCTCACTTCCCATACTTTTAGTCGAAGATTGAAGTATTATAATCAACACATCGCATTCATCACGTACCTCAATGAATCCTCACAGATAGAAGCATGTATTGTAAGCTTAAGAAAATTAATAAGTATGCATGCGTAATAGTGAATCAGTTATCTCTGCGATAGCTTTGGTCATTTTGAAATATATGCATTACATTATAATTATATAGCTAGCTAGGATCTCAAAGAAACATCGTATTGAAACCAAATAATTAATTTTGGTTTCTGTTTTTTACTTTGGAAAATCATTCTATTCATTTGACCTTCTAATATACATAACTCTCCAATGATATGAACTTCATTGAATACATAATCTCGATTTATTTCAATTATTTAAGCTAATAATTCCTTGGGCTCCCTTTTCATTATATATATATATATATATATATATATATATATATATATATATATATATATATATATATATATATATATATATATATATATATATTTCCTTATATGTCAATTTAATATTTTCAGTCTTCAAATGTTTGAAAACAATAATTTTTTTTTTTATAAATTTGAGTATATATACAACCACTGCCACACCATTTGGACAAGCACAATAGGTTTAGGGTTGGTTCCGCATTTTCATTTCATTTCCATATATATATTAGTTTTGTATACATCTACAACTTACATATGATATATACTGTTATTTATTATTCGTATAATTAATAATTGTATTATTAATTTTTAGACAAAACAAAGACAAACAAAAATTATTTTACATTAGATCTAATTTGACATTTTTTTTCTTTATCAATATACCATGTTCTCGCGATTTTAGGAGTAAAATTACAAGTATTTGGGCAAAATAATATTATAGATAAAATTAAAAAAAAATAACAATACAAGAAAAGTGATTAAAAATCTAACTAAAACTCCCAAAACAATATCGAGACAAATAAAGAGTTTTTCTTTTTGTTGGTAGATAATTTCTACATGTGGATGGATGATAATAAAGTATAAATAGTTTTTTAAAATCGGATTCTTATTGTAAAATAGTGATTTTTAGTTTAAATTTACGATGAAGTTATTTTTGTTAATTATATTAATATATAGGGTTAATTTAGTCAAGAAACTTTGCTTATTTTGTAAGTAATAGATATATATTTTTTCATTTTCCATAAAAAAATATAGAAGAAAAAAATTGAAAACTTGGATAATAACGCCTCCTTTAATATATTTTCTTCTTTTCGTGTGACAACTTTCAATTTTTCACACGTTAATTTATTCGAGAAATTTTACTTATTTTGTAAGTAATAGATATATATTTTTTCATTTTTCATAAAAAAAAAAAAAATTGTAGAAGAAAAAGATTGAAAACCTGGATAACTAACATCTCCTTTAAAATATTTTCTCCTTCCCGTGTGACAACTTTTAATTTTTCACGCAGATAAAAAAAAATCATTAATTAACATCAATTCTATAAAATATTCTAATTTACTAAAATATTTTTTTACTAAATCTCTAAAATTATATATCCTCACTCCATTAAATATTTCTTTTTTGTGTATAAACAAAGTTAAAGAAAATATACAATTAATATTTTTTAAAATTTGAAAATTGACACTTTAAATGCAACAAAAAAAGTTTCTTAAAAAATGATGGCGACAAGTGAAAGGGAGAGAATAGTTAGATTGTCAGAAAATAATACTAATTGAGAGAAATAAAAACATTGAATTCAGTAAAAAGGGTAAATTAGAGAATCGATATTATTTTGTAAATTTCATCTGGAAACTTGACATTTAAAGGATGCTTTTGTGGGATTAGTTTTTACTTGCATCCACTTTTCCAGGCAACAACTACGTTTTAGAAAATTCTTCTGGAAACCACCGTGATGATGAGAGGAAATTAGTCTTTTATCTTCCAAGTGAATGTGAATGTGGAAAAGGTTTTGTTGATTCCTTTTAGAACCGTGGATTCTACGTACATTTAATGTAATTTTCCACTCTATATTCTTCAAATTTACAATAATCTTAGGTTATGGAGCCAATATTTCAAGTA
Source organism: Excoecaria agallocha (assembly GCA_037975025.1). Taxonomy (NCBI): domain Eukaryota; kingdom Viridiplantae; phylum Streptophyta; class Magnoliopsida; order Malpighiales; family Euphorbiaceae; genus Excoecaria; species Excoecaria agallocha. Next base: position 205,302 of record JBBPFJ010000023.1, on the reverse strand, counting down.
TTATTTCAATTTCTCAAAAATATATAAAAAAATAAACATTATAAACTAAACTTAATATCAAATAAATTCCAATATAAAATATTATACACACTCGGTCGGTTAATAGTAACTATAAGTTTTTAAATAGTCAAATCGTAACCTTTATACTAAAAATTTATAGTAAAAAAAATCAATCTATAAAAATCAATTTAATTAGCCATAACACCAATTTAATTCTGAATTGAATTTGCGGTTAATCGGAAAATAGATTTCTTTTACACTTTTGCATATAAAAGTGGGAAGCTGTGAAAACTTTTTTGGACTATAATACACTTTATTTTTAATTATTATGTTAACTAAAGTAAATTTATAAAAAAAATTAAAAAATAGAAAATCTAAATAAATTGGTGTCTACATACAAATATGACTATGACTACTAAAAGTTATCATTATATGACTAAGATAGATTTTATCTTAGACAATCTGTTTAATATGGTATAGTATTTATTTTCGATCTTGATAATATTATTTGCTGGTTTGTTCATTTTATCTTATACAAATATATCTTTGTATTATTTAATTAATTTATTATAGTTCTAAGTAAGAATATACTATAATTCTTTAAGACAAATTTTACCTTTAAAAATTTATTTAATATGTTAGAGTAATTATTTACTATTTTTACAATTTTATTTTATTCTTATTTATCAATTTATTCATTCTAACTTATAAGAATATATTTGTGCATTATTTAATCGAATGTAAATATTTATATTATATTTTGAAAAAAATATATCCCGTTATAAAATAAATAACTATTAAGATAAAACTTATATATGATTTGTTTTTCTTCTCAATTGTTTTAGCAAGCTGATTCAATTTTTTTAGCAAGCTGATTCAATTTTTTTTTTACTTCATTATAATGGATAATAATCCAAAAATCAAAACTAAGCCCAATTTATTAAGGGTCATTAGAGGCCTATCACTAAAAGGTCTATGGATGCCTAAGCCTCCCTAATTGGCTAGATAAGGCGCAAGAAACAGGGTTGTCCGATTGAACGTGATCCATCCCTGCTATGATAAGTCTGTTTGACACACGCCTTTGTCAAATTACTATTACCTCCACAATAGGCTATACTTGCTTCAGAGTATGTCTATTATTCAAGAACATTGTTAACGTTCCCCAGCTCTATAAATAACATATTCATTATATAAACTCTCTCTCTGTCTCTCTCTCTCTCTCTTTCTCTATTCACATAGATAGTCTCTCTCTCTAAGAACTTTCCTCCCAATTTCTAACTTAAGCATCGGAGTGCTAACGTCCGATACAATCGGGCAAGCACATTTTGCAACCTCCAGTGCACATTGACCTCTTATTCTTTCTTACTCTGGATCCTTTCTTTCTAATATGAAAATTTTTTATTTATCTGATCAGATGTGACCCATCTCTGCTATGATAAGGCTATTTGACACACGCCTCTGTCAAATTACCATCACCTCCATGATAGGCCATACTTGCTTCAGAGTAGGCCTAGTATTCAAGAACACTGTTAAAGTTTTTCAGCACTACAAATAGCAGGTTCATTCTATAAACTCTCTCTCTCTCTCTCTCTCTCTCTCTCTCTCTATTTACATAGACATTGTCCCTTTAAGAGCTTTCCTCCCAATTTGATCGGCATCTAAGTTCTCCAGTGCACATTGACCTTTCATTCTTTCTTACTTTGGATCCTTTCTTTTTACTATGAAAATTTTTGATTTATCATTTGATATTTTTGTTGAGAGTCTATTGTTGAGCAAAAACATCCAACCTCTACGTCACTCGGAGGAATATGGATTCATAATCATAAAGGGAATGTCGATAAACAAGAATTCCATAAAAGTCTCTGAGACTATATGGAAAACCGCGTAAGAAGAAGAGCATCTTCTCCCAAATCAACACCACTCTCCCATCCGCATCAAAGGAAAGAATCAGCATATAGAGGAGAAAAGACCCCCGCTTCACATCAAGATGAAAGAAAAGCGCTTAGAGGTTGATCAAAACCCTTAGAGGAAAAAAAGGAAAACAACCGCTTCTAATAAAAGGAAACAGCCGGGGGCTGAAAAGTCTAAAGGAAAAAATTCAAAAGGGGGCAATTCTCATGATCTGAAATATACCAAATATTAGGATTAAAGCGTCAACTAAGAGATTCCTTCTCAACTACAGCAAAATCGATTGGTACAAGCAAAAAATGAGCTAGGATTTATACCTCTGGCAAAATAGACGTACAAAGAATTGGGGGAGAGCATACCCAATATTGAAAAAAGATGAAATTGCTCGTGCCAATGTCATGCATCAAGGTACAAATTTACACGGTTCTCCCGTAAAGAGAGATGTAGGAAGAATGGAGAACTACCTCCATACATTCAAGCAACCCAAAATCTGGGCACTGATGTTTTCGCCTTACTAGCTCCTTCCTTCAACAAAAATGAAGCAAGAAGGAGAAACTAGAAAGTCAAATCTGATCAGGTACAAAAAAGGGGAAAAATTCAAGCGAGTAGGGGCTTTTTCCTGTACCTGATTGAATTAGAGGCATAAAAAAAGGAAATCAAATTGGAGAAATGAGACACCAAGTTCAAAGAAGAACGAAATAGTATAAGTCAGGTCCAAAAGAGAATGAAACATCTCTCCTTTGAGACATTACATGGCTATCGCCGTGATGAAAATAGGGAGAGACTGCGAAATGAATCTTTCTCATCTCAACATTAAGAAGGGCCGATCGAAGGAATTAATCCCAATCAAAATAATTGATGAATTCCAGAAATGGCTATAAAATTGCATCTCGTGGATGAAGATAATTGAGGAAAACACCAAATAGGAAAGGAGAAAAAGAGGTAAAAAAGACCCTTAAAGCTCATCCCTGGTGATTAAGATCGAAAAGTTGATGAGTTGACACCCACTGATTGATGTGTTCCCAATCGAGGAATTTAATTCCAATCAAAATGATTGGCAAAATACAAGAACAACTATGACATAGCACCATGTGGATGAAGACATCTAGACGATGAAGCCCGATCTAGTCTTGAAGGGGAAAAAAAGAAGTCTAATCTGACAAAGATGAAGAAGGCTCTAAAATTTCTTCCCTCCATTACTTCAAGCCAAGAAAGCAGTTAAATATTATTCAAGTCGCCGATCAAACTTGATTGATGCGGATTGCAAAATAAGAAGGTTAGCAAACTCGCAATGAAAATTTTAATTGAAGATGGAAATTCGTTATCCTGATCAAAATATCAATGAAAATCTTGATTGGAAGATTAATGAAAATTTGTTATAATTCCGATCGAAAGATCGATAAATAAAATTTATGTTTTGACTACTTCAAATAATATTGATCAATGTTTTCCCGATCAAGCTTTCAATTTACATGCTGATATACATTGCAACTGTTAGCAATAAATATCTATTTCAAACATGAAGACGAAGACAATTCGATAAATCAGAAATTTGAAATTTGTTAAAGTTCTTTCCAAAATTACATTTGAAATTTTAGGAGAAAAACACAATCATACATCTACTGTTAGTTGTTTCCACTCTTCATCAATGTCGAAGATGTTGCAACCATCTCCCACTTGTGGTACATCAGAACCTGGCAAATGAAAGAAGATCAACTACGGCTTGAGAAGATGAGGATGAAAGAGGCAACGAAAGGCATAGTTTATATCACCTGTTGTGGCAGGTGATATCATGGTGGAGAACCATCCAATAACTCATTCATCTTCCTAAAATGGAAAAATAAAAGGTAGAATAAAAGGTTATTAGGAGGCTCCATAAAAAGGATAAGAAAAAGAAAGACAGGGAAAAAGTAGATAAATAGGAATATAAAGGTACGGCTCTATTTATAAGAGTCTAGAAGCACAAATGGCAACCCTAGTAAATAAAGAGTCAAAGAGAATAAACAACCATAATTAAAGCTAAAAAACTGAAGTGGTAAAATAGCAATTAATTAGCATTATTTTCCAAGAGACATAGTCAAATACAACAATTCAAGGAAGAAGCGATCGAGTTAATGATGCAATTAATATAAGACAAATGATTGGCAAACGAGTAAGCTTAAAGGCATCAATCCTGATCGGAATTGATAAATCCAAGTCATTCCTAGAGTCACCTCCAAACTTGTTGGCATCACAAAGAAGGAAGGGTATAAACTACGGCAAATTAGCCTGGTCGGAGAAAATCTACAAAGCGATATTCTAGTAAGATAAGTTGAAATATCATTTGATTATGCCTCTCTCTTTATTTTTAGTTTTTAGCATTGGGAAGGTAAATATCACGTGATGAGAAAATTAGAGGAGTAAGGAAGAGCAAGACAAATGCAAAATAAGGAAAGATCTAAATAATAAAGTTCAAAATTTATAGAGTACATTAAATACAAAGCTTTTTTGCTCGAAAAAGAAAGTGACACAGTGTAATCCATTGCTTCAGTACAGTAAGACCACATTTGATTCTGCAACCTCTTTTCATCAAGTCAGCATTAGGAAAAGGGGTAAGAAAATACAGATATGCATCCTCCACCACGATCTTAAAAAAGCCTAGGACTCAAAGAAGAAATAAATAGCGAAGGATAGAGGTTATATGACCTGTGTGGCAAGTCATAAATTGTTAGAAAAAAAGCCTAGCGATTCATTTACCTTTCTAAAATGGAAAGGAAAAGTAAGAGAAACTGAGGAATAGTCAGGTGATTCCATGGGAAAGAAAAAGCTTTAGGAAGAAAAAGAAAAAGCTTCAGGAAGAAGAAGAAAAGGGCTCGCCCATTTATAGTAATTTCCATCTCTATAAAAATTCTCATGGTAAGCCACGTGGCAATACTATTAAATGCAAGAGTAAATGTCGTAGTAAAAGTTGGAAGACGAAATAACGAAGTTTAAAGAGGCACCTTTTTTAAAGCAGCATTTCCAAAGTGACGTAGGAAAATAAATGATGATCCAAATACCCACTGTTAAACCAATGGGTCAACAACAATCGACAACACCCTTAGGTAATTTCGCTCGTCATTTCATAACAAGTACAATTAGCATGCTCCCTTGTAGAAACTGCAAAATGTAACAGAAAAAACGAGTTGGTTTGGCACCAAAAAACCTAACCAGAAAAGAAAACGGGCACGGCATGCAAAGGCACAAGGCCTCGTGAAGTCCCTTAGATAGCAAATCCTCATAAAAAGCATCAAATAAATAGGTCATGTAACGTCCCCGAATGGCCACTTATCGATATTGTCTACTTTAGGCCTTAGCCCTCACGATTTTGTTTTTGGATCTTTCCAAAAGACCTCGACAAGGGAGAGGTATCCCTAGCCTTATAAGGACTATTCCATTCTCCACTTCAACCGATGTGGGATCATTTGACTAAATACACCTGTATGTGGGAGCCTTTGACTAACTCCACCCCCCTAAGGAGGCTCAGTGCCCTCGCTGACACATCCTGCTCCGCCCACATGGCCAACACACCGATCCGACACTGACTCTAATACCTACTGTAACGTTTCCAGATGGCCTCTTGCTGATATTATTCGCTTTGGGCCTTAGCCGTTGCAATTTTATTTTTAGGTCTTCCCAAAAGGCTTTGACAAGGGAGAGCTATCCATAGCCTTATAAGGATTACTTTATTCTCCTCTCCAACCGATGTGGGATCCTTTGATTGAATCTACCTATATGTGGGAGCCTTTGAATGACTTCACACCCCTAAGGAGGCTCAGCATTCTTGCTGACATATCAGGCCCGGCCCATATGGCCAACACATCGATCCGGTACCGGCTCTGATACCAACTGTAATGTCCTAGGATGGCCACTTACCGATATTATCCACTTTGGGCCTTAGCCCTCATGGTTTTATTTTCGGATCTCCTCAAAAGGCCTCGACAAAGGAGAGGTATCCATAGCCTTATAAGGACTACTTCGTTCTCCTCTCTAATCGATGTGGGATCCTTTGACTGAATCCACCTGTATAGTCAAAGGCTCCCACATACAGGTGAATTCAGTCAAAGGATCCCACATTGGTTGGAAATGAGAACGAAGTAGTCCTTATAAGGCTATGGATACCTCTCCATTATCGAGGCCTTTTGGGGAGACCCAAAAATAAAATCGTGAGGACTAAGGTCTAAAGCGGACAATATCAGTAAGCGGCCATTTGGAGACGTTACAGTTGGTATCAGAGCCGGTGTCGGATCAGTGTGTTGGCTATGTGGGCCGGGCCCGATGTGTCAGCGAGGGCGCTGAGCCTCCTTAGAGGAGTGGAGTCAGTCAAAGGCTCCCACATACATGTGAATTCAGTCAAAAAATCCCACATCAATTGGAGAAGAGAACAAAGTAGTCCTTATAAGGCTATGAATATCTCTCCCTTGTTGAGGCCTTTTGGAAAGACCTAAAAACAAAACCGCGAGGGCTAAGGCCCAAAGTGGACAATATCGGCAAGCGGCCATTCGAGAACGTTACAGGTTAGATAATTGAAATTTGAAAAAAAATAGTTCACGTTTATAAAAATTATTTGCAGGAAGATGTTTTCGATTGATGTACATCTCGATCGATGTAATTACAATTCCAATCTCTCTATTGATACGTCATTCTCTTGATCAATGATCAACATAAATAAAATTCCAGTCTTTCGATTGACATTCCATTGTCTCGATCGAAGTATATTCTGATCAATGTAATTACAATCCCAATCTCTCGACTGATATTTCATTCTCTAGATTAATGATCGACGTAAATAAAATTTCAGTCTTTCGACCGACATTTCATTTTTTTGATTGACGTATATTTCGATCGATGTAATTACAATTTCAGTCTCTGGACTGATGTCTCACTTTTTCGACCAATGATTGATGCAACTAAACTCCAGTCTCAAAGGCTAAAAATTACATTTTTCTGATCACTGATCGTAGAGATGGTTAAATGACAAAACATTTAAGACTCACAACTTCGATCTCTGCAAAGATCGATCAAACTGCTCAGGAGGGACAAATGATAATACTCCAAAAATCAAAACTAAGCCCAACTTATTAATAGTCATCATAGGTCCATCACTAAAAGGCCCATGGATGCCTAAGCCTCTGTAATTGGTTGGCTAAGACACGAAAAACAAGGCCATCCGATCAAACAGTACCCATCCCTACAATGATAAGGCTGTCTGACACATGCCTCTATAAATCACCATCATCTTCACGATAGGCCGTATCTGCTTCAGAGTAGGTCTACTATTCAAGAACACTGTTAAAGTTCTTCAACTCTATAAATAACAAGTTCATTATATAAACTCTCTCTCTTTATTTACATAGACATTCTCTCTCTAAGAGCTTTCCTCCCAATTACTATTTTAAGTATCGGAGTGTTAACGTCTGATACAACCAGGCAAACACCTTTTGCAGGGCGCACATGCTTCAGTCTGATCAGCATCTAAATCCTCTAATGCACATCGACCTCTCATTCTTTCTTTCTCTAGATCCTTTCTTTCTACTATGAAAATTTTTTATTTATTAATAATTAAAGTCTTGATGCAATTGTTAGTTTTTTTATTTTATTTCTAATAATATTTTTGCAAAATATCTATAATTTATTAACCTATGAAAATTAGTTGAAATCAACTAAGTTTGATGTATAGAAAGAATATTATTGTTATTAAAAGTAATAATGTTTCTATCTAAATTTAAATGTAATAAATAATATTTATCATTCACAAAAAACTAGTATATATAAATGCATATTTTTTTCTTTTTGATATTTAGGATAGGTGGATGGAAATTTTAACCCTAATATTAGAAAGCATTTAAATGATATAATTATTTGAGCCGCGACAAATATATGATTCCACACAGGTAGTTAGCTTCATATCTAGAAAAGATTATTTTGAAAAAAAAAAGAAACTTTTAATAAAAAACATAAACTATTATTATTATTTTTTTTTAAAAGAAAGGTGAAATAGAAGCATAACCCAAACGCAATACCAATTCTAAATCCGTGCAAGGGAGGCAAAAAAAAAATCTAAATATCTATCTAAGGTCTTCAATATTGGAGGCTACTTTTTATTTTTCTAGAGGCTATCTTCCAACAAGCTTTTGAAAGAAAAAAGTAAAAATCTGAAAAAGAAATTTAAGCCCAAAAAAAAAAGGTCTAAATATTTGAAAATGAGATTGAAGCACAACCACGCCAAGAAGGGCAAATTATGAAAAGGAACGCCCAAATCACATTACATAAACTCATGACTAATCTAAATTAATGCAAGACTTAGATGGCCTTATCACACTTAAAAAGCACCTGGATACAATAACAGAACTGCCAGAGATATATGAATAAATTTGCCGAATTAACTAGAGGCACTGGCGCAAATAAAATACTTGTCGACAAGGAAGAAAATGGTACGCAATTTGGTGCTTCGTAGTGTAGGGATAGAGGACTTCAGACTTCTTGTCCACAAAATAAATAACGAATTTCTTGGTCATCCTCTCTCCTAAGCGAGAAACGATGCCTTTCATTTTTCTCATCCACTAAAGTTAATCCTTTTCCATTTAAGATCAGACATGTGTGGGACAATCTGTCCTGGATTAACTTAACCACGCAATTATTGATTATATAAGGTTAATTTAGTACATTGTTTTTTCCTTCTGATTACGTAATTTGATTTAATGTTTGTAGTTTGATCATCTGAATGAAATTATTAACTTGAATCTGATTCGTGCACATAGTTTTCACCTCCTATTCCCACTGTTTTTCTTCTTCCAGATTAGATGATTAACAAAAGACATCCAAAGTATACACACACACAGAGGGTGACGTATAACTTATCAACAAATGTTAGATAGAAGAATCAAATAGCTGTTTGAAAACTGAATTTTGTAAGCCATAAATAGTTCCAAAATAGAATCATAGTATTCAAGGATACTGCACATTACACACTATTTAAATTATGCATTTCCTTAAAACGAATTGGGCGAGTTTACCTTAAAACTGAAGCCCCTACATGGAGATATGCATCTATCTCGTTTATTCTTCATCTTATTTATTTATTTATTAATTATTATTTTGATAGTATAATATTCTTGTCAAGTCTTGTCTAGTGTGGACGTGTTAGCATGCTTGTGTTCCTCAATCTATATTTAACAAGTCAAACATCATAGGTGCTCACGATGGACCACTTTGCATGCCGACACGAAAACAATGGCCCAACAACCACCTCAGAATCGTCAACTCCAGAATCCACACTCCAGAACATAAATTAACTGTCTCCCAAATTACATGTTACTGTATATTAATAGTTCCGAATTATGACCTAAAATAGGAAAACAGCTTCCAAGGAGGTTGTCCATATCATATGACTGTAAAGATAAATAAATAAAATTACACTGCTAGTCCTTTGATACCATATTTTTTTCATTAAAAAGTGTATCACAGTAAAGTCGAACCGTGCAAATGCCCCTCTTAAAGAAAGGGGGAACAAGAAATATAAGAGTGGAGTCAGTTATAGCATAATTTGATGATCAAAAGGAATATCTAGAAATCCACTAACTAAACAATTTAGGCTCTCCTATCAGACAAGATTCTGGAAAAGGAAAGAAAAAAAAAAAAAACAGTATAGATACCTCACCATACTTTTCAGTCATGGAGAAGACATTGCCGTGGCATATGGAATTGGTACAAGTTTTCATTGTTCAGCTCATGTATCCCATTCAGCTTGTCCCCCATCTAAAAGTTCACATCACCATCTTGGATGATATGAACCACCTTACTTTTAAGCTAGAACTGCAACAAATGACTTGCAAGACCCACTAACAAACAATATACCAAAAGTAATCATATGGGGGTTGTATTTGTGGGAGTGGGTGTATGTGGCAACTGGGCAGTCGTTTTTAACACTTGAGCATGCAGGAACTAGAGAACAGATGTGGCAACAGGGCAGTCGTTTTTAACAATTGAGCAGGCAGGAACTAGAGAACAGCCCGAGCACAAGTTTTCAATGATTCCTCATTCTATGTTATTTTGTTAATTCTACATCACTAATCTTCAAATTCGGAAACAGAAAGGGTGTAATAATATATGAGAAGCAAACGTCTAGTTTAAGATGGGATGATAATGTGCTGATGTATGTATGCATGTATAGGCTTTTCAACTCAAATGAGAATTTACACTAAATAAAATACAGAGACCCACAATGTGGGGGGAAAAATGAATGAATTGGAGTATGTATTTCAGTCCTATAAAACATAGAAATTATACGTACATATAATGGAAGAACTATCTCTCTCCAAGTGGATGTATGAACATATGTTGCTTTAGAGGATCATATGCCGGTTCAATTGTGAACTTAGAGCGTTTCAGTTAGCCAAAATGAAAACCAGAGGACTTGAATGAATTGCTTGAAAGATTCGGCAGCTTCAAAGTTGCAAACACACCAGCTGCAAGAGCACACACAGAAGCCAGGACAAAGGCAGGTACATTGCCTCCACCAAACAAAGCATCCCATGGTCCCGCACCAAGGGATATAATCATCTGAAAACACCAAGACACATTAAATCAACTTTCATTAATTGGCTAAAAAGCTTAGATTGAAAGGAACACTATAAATATTGACAAAGATAGTTGAATACTCAAAAAGCTACTAACTACAATTGGAAGGGTAAATGCACATTAGCCTACTGGCCAATGAGTGCTGATTTATACCAAAAGAAAAAAACCCTAAACCTTGTACCATAAGAACGCGAAATTTACAGCAAGAATCCTCGACTATTTCATATAAAAATAATCGATAAGAGAAAAAAGTACAAGGATTGTCATCTACCTGTGGAATAACTATAGCAAGATTGAGAACTCCTATAGCCAACCCTGCAGAGCAGTATAAAGATATCAGGCTCGATCTGCTTGACTCCAGAGAAAAAAAAAATGGAAAGAGATGCCACATAAATAAGCTTTCAGACGAACCTTGGCCACCACCTGAATCAGCAGTCAACTCGGCTGTTACAGAAAATGGAACACTATAGGTAATCTGCAATGTGTACATAATTAGTCAACGTGCTTTCAAGGAATGAAATTGCATATGTAGAACTTATATTAATGAAACTGACACATACAGCAAGGGGAAAGCCAAGAAGAGCAAATATAATCAACGCAGCTATCTTGATTGATGTACTCCCTCCAATTACATGTTCAATTCCTCCAGAATATTGGCCAACAGATATCAAACTAATGATAGCAGTAACAGCCATAGAAGCAAATACAATGAAATTGCTCATTGCCCATACTAGTCTTGGCCCCATCTTCTGACACATTGGTTCAATCAAGAAGGAACTTATGCCTAGAACAACCTACAATAGTCAAACACGGAACAAAATATAACCAATGAGCAACTGTCACTAATTCAAAACTTTAATACATATCCGTGCATGTTATCCTCTCTATTTCGCAATCACTTCACCTCTTCTTGTCCCTTTTCTTTTACTTTTCTCAACTTCTCTACTGTTTAATTTGTTTACTTTTTCTCACCATCAATTCTTTTTCTTTTCCTTGTTTTCTTTATAGTGTAAACTTCTCTAATTTATCTCATACCACACTTGGTTTCTCTAATCTCATTCTCAGCAAATTTTACTCGTTTGACCTTGCAAGTTAAATCATATAAATTTGGAAGTCCCCATTTTTATCCCTATATCAAAACTTTTTGTTTATTGCTTTAATTATGATTACTTTTGAACAGAAACTATGTCTGTCTGGCAGAAAGAAACTTGAGGCTCGGATTATACAATTTAACAGTTAATTACGAGAATATCTCAAAAAAAAAATGAAAAATGATGAAAAATCTTGGCTTCTTACAGAGTTCAACAGCAAACCAAATGCACCTTCTCTGACTCCTTGATCATACAACTTCACCTCATCAGAATTCCCTTTTGGATCGCCATGGTAAACTTCCCTCCCCATCCAATCTGTATCAAATAGAAAGAAAGGGAACCAGGACATCTGCATAAAAGAACAGCGGTGCTGTCAAAATTAAGAAAACGGTAGATAAATAGAAATAAAATTCATTGGCTTTAACCTTTTACGTTGGACATGGATAGATATTAAATAGAGGAGAATCACCTCGTTTTGTTTGGCTACCATCATCATCATTATTATTATGACGGGAAGGGAAAATGAGGATGGCTAGTCCCTTTCATTCCCCTCCTATAAGGTAACATGAATTGGAACCTGTTTTAAGACAAACAATTTCACCTTGTGTGAAGGGAGTTAAATTTTTATTGCTTTGCCCTTTTTACAATAAAATCAAATGAGAAAGTTAATTGTCCTTTCACAACTATCCTTCCCTGTTCATTCATCCAATCAAAATAACACTTAAATGTATAAGTTTTCTCCACCTCTCTCAACCATCCTTTTTGCTTACCTCATTGTATTCATGCATAGTGTTTAGAAAACAATGATGGCATTCATTAATATTTAAATTAAGATTTTAATTGTCAATTTACACTTATAATTCCTTTCCTTGTTCATTCATTAAATGTACAAGTTTTCTCCACCTCTCCTAATCATCATTTTTGCTTATCTCTTTGTATTCATGCATAGTGTTTAGAAAACATTGATGGCATTTGTTAATATTTAAACTAAGCAGGTGACTGCCCTCATGCTAATCAGGATCACAAGCTTCTGCAAATAATGATAAATAATCAATGAAAAGCTTACCCAAGTAAGAGCCATAACAACAAGCACAGAATGCATTCCAGGAGGCAGATGTCTTAAACTAGTCAACAAATTAACTAATACTGCTCCAGGACCATCACCAAAACTTTCATTTTGATCCTCAAAAGAGTTGGCAAGCTTTGGATTTGCATTCTGTTCAATGCTGCTATGCTTGCTGATCCCATTACCAAGAATCGGCATGTCAGACTTAAATTTTGAAGGTTCAAGGCCATTTTGTTGAGGATCATTCAACAGTGGAGCTGAATCTGACGAAAGGCGAACCTGATTTCTATTTAATGGAACCTCATCAGCAAAATATAGAGTCACAAGAGTGCAGAATGTCAGGAAGACCTGTACGTACCAAAGAAATTATTGGAATCAAGAAAAAATAAAATAGGAGTTCCGTTATATTTTAGAGTCACCAGCCAGTGAGCAGTGGAACGTTCCCAAACTATTAAAGATAAGAGATCTATACACCTTCACTTTCACCTTCACCATTTGCATGAAATGTTTAGGGATCATTAATATCCATATGTTATGGGGGCCACACACTTGAATGCGCTTGCACACATGTCATCCAAATGGTGGGGAACACAAAAGGGTACAAATAAGAAGCTATTTTGCATTTCTTTATACAATAACTTGAAAATTTAAACATTCTCCATTTCTTTGTGGCTAACAACTATTTCTATCCTCTAACAAGAAATTTTAGATCTTAAATGTTTCTTATATAGTCCTCCAAAAAAAAATACGTTTCAAATATTATCATTATGCTCTCTCGGCCAGGCTTTCCTACAAACCCAGTTCCAAACAATCTTCTGATTATTAGTCCTTATTTCTTTTACAAAGATATATCCTTCTAACAATGGTTGTGTATCCAATTTTCCGTCAAGTTACAAAGCAGCAAACTTCAAGGAGCTAAGTCAGAACCTTGAAAAAATAACACATTAAAAAAATTAGCAGTCCTATAAAGATGCCCCAGATCCTGGCAACTGATGACAACCAAGTTTCATGTGAGCTTCGCCTTTTGTTTCTTTGTCCATAGAGCTGGTTCCAGACTTAAAGATTTTGTATCCAATATCAGTGTAAAATCCCTAGCAGAACCAATTTTTAATTTGTTTGTCCTTATCTCAGAAAAGTTTTTGGAGAGTGCATCCACAAAAGCTCTCTACATGTGCTCAGTGTAATTATATTTATATAACATGACCAGTTTAGAATTTTCTAGAACGTCCTTAGCAGAACCTTGTGTCTAAAAACCAAGATAATCATCATTTAAGCCAAACCCATACAAATTATGTATTAAAATAATAGGCTGTAAGAGCATATAACCAAATACAAGCACTAATTACTCACAACTGCGACAAGAAATGCTGCTTTCAGATTTCCACATGCTTCACAACAGGCTCTACTCATCAAGAAAGGAAACCATCTGCCTCGAAAAAAGTAACATTAAATGGCATAATTAGCACTATACCAATGTGAAAAATTTAAATAACAGTACACTAGCATGAAAGCAAGTGTTAATTTAGAAATAATGCATAAGGACATGAAACAAAATAGGAATTTTCAGGATTAAATAGCATAATATAATGAAAACGTTCAGAAGTAGTGGAGAACATAAGAACTTGAGTATAAGCATGTCTGCAAAAACATTCACTTTCACCGATGACAATATTAATTAGATAATCCATATCAGTTTCAGAAAGTACAGAATTGATATGTTAAAATATTGACATCAAATTCCGAAGAGATGTTAAGAAATACAGAAGCAAAAAGTTGAAGGGAACCAAAGTCAAAAATGATTTATCAATGAGTGACTACTGTGTTTTAGGAGAGCATAGAAAGCTCATACTCAAACAGATCAATTAATAGATTGAGTTAATTCAATCTTACCAAATTCCAAGACTAATAATAATATAAAGCATATAGCTCATAAAATAATTTTAAGATTGCATAAATAATAATATTTAATTATTTGTGTGATCATTTAATTAAATGATCACTTGAGTAAAAGATATTAGCATCAATTCAAAAGTTTTCACCTGTTCCAGCTCCCACTAGCACCAGCAGAAAATCCTAAAATGTTCCCAACAGCCATCCATGAGCAAAATACAGCATTTGCTGAATTGCGTTGATCAGGACCTATAACATTGTAACAAGACCTACCATCATGTTTAGCATTAACATGAATAATTATATAACACTAAAAATCTTAGAAAAACAACTACACGATAAACATATGATATCAAATGGCTGCTAGATCTATTGTAAGCTAAGTAAGAAATTAAACTGTAACTACCTGATAAATCAGCCAAAAGGGCACGAGCAGGTCCCTACAAGTTTTAGAAAACCTTATTATTTGCTTGCATATACAAATAATTCCATACACAGTAATTTTTTTTTTTTTAAAAGGAAAAAGAAAGATGACAAAATAACTACTACATCACAAACACCTGCACTGTGTTGT
The DNA here is from genome assembly GCA_037975025.1 of Excoecaria agallocha. NCBI lineage: Eukaryota > Viridiplantae > Streptophyta > Magnoliopsida > Malpighiales > Euphorbiaceae > Excoecaria > Excoecaria agallocha. The sequence continues at coordinate 190,175 of JBBPFJ010000023.1, read as the reverse complement.
TAGCAAGATCCAGCATCCAGAACCCAATTACAAAAACAAATGCTGCCCTTGTTCGTGTGCCTTTAAACGTACTGCATGTCCGTAGACAAGATGGTAAGTCTTAAATGCACATATGAAATAAAATACAAGAAATTGAGAAAGGAAAAAAAATACCTGCAGTGTTCCTTTGTGTCCCCTAATATATACCCAATGTCTGCAGAAAATCCGATTATTATCACCTAAATTACAACACTCGTTTTAGTAGATATATAGCACAGCATGCAACAATAGAGCTAACAAGAATTAGAGGTTCATGAATACTTACAGCAACTGATATCATGAGAGACCCAAGAAGAATGAATGGCCGTCTTCTTCCAAATTTTGAAGTGCACTTATCACTCCAAATGCCAACACAAGGTTGAACCTAAAGCCAAAACCTAATAAGTAATGCACTTCTAAATTTAAAACAAGATAGAGGACGAAGAAGCATTGGTGCTGGTCAATTGTTTCTACATTCATTTCAAAGATCATTGCATCACAAAACTAAGAGTTGCTAATAAGATGGTCATATATAATAAATATCACTTTGATAAAAAAAATAAATGAATAAAAAATTACAGAACACCCTACTTGCATTATGTATGAAGCTTATTATTATCTTATTTTATTTTAAAATTCTAAGCATATCAAATTGCCTGCTCCCCTTAGCTGGAGGCTACAATTGCAATTGCAGCAAAGTAGCAAGATCACATACACTAATAATTTGATTTTGCATAGGTTAACATTGAAAAGGGGATATTGAGGTACAAATACACAATGCATTAAGCATTTTGTTTTAAAATATGAAGGACTATAATCTGGTACCATAAAATGGTAATTGTAATGGACCAGCAACCAAGAGGGTTCAGGTTAAGGTGAGAGTAGAATTCTTTTCCCATGAAGCTACTTCAAAAATAATACCACAACAGCTTCATTGTTCTACAGTAATGACTAAAATAAAAATGAATCTACATGTGCTCTCCTCCTTTATCTCAAATTTGGTACAGGCACATGATAGTAGCCAAGTAATAAATTTTCGTCCAATGAAATCGATGAATACTCAGATTATGTTTGCAAACCATAAACTTTAAGAGAATGCAACAGAGTACAGATTAAGAATTATACTCATTCCAGCACTGCAGATTTCAGTTTCACAATGAAATTACTTAGTGTTAAATTCAAGAAATCAAGTGGTATAAAAATAAAAGATCATTTGCAGCGACCTACCACAAGGCCTGTAATTGGGCCACAGAGCCAAATAAATGAGGAAAAAGCATGTTCTATGCCAAGTGTCTGCAACAGTCAGTTGAAGTGAAGAAGAGTTAACCACACATTACAAAAATAAGATGTAAACTGTCATGTGAAACTCAAAAGTATTACAGGTGATCACACAAAATGCACAAAACCAAAGTAAATTAAACAGTGAAGAAAATTACCTTCAAAAGATGTTTCAATCTTCCTTTTGAAAATTTTACATCAGTACCTCATTTTCTTCAGAATATATTAAAGCGCTAATTAAGTTTGCTAAATGCAACAAAATCAGCAAATGACTATAAACCACGTTCAAAAACTGCAATACCTAACACATAGTTAATGCTTTTTTACTCCTTTTGCTGATAGTGCTAAAACTTAACATCACTATATTAACAGAAACCACAAAGAAAACCATATCACTTTCTAGGGAATTGAAATTCAAAGCAAATAAATTCAACTTATTATTTTTCAGAATTTAATTAACAAATAAAGCTCCAAAACCATATATCACCCAACCTGAAATAGTCCTTGTACACTTGGACTGTGCAATAAACATTAAAAACATATCAAAAAGAATTTAAACAACAAAGAAACTCATGCATAACAATCGTTGACTTGCCTGTATATAAGGAGTAAGAAGGGAAAGTTGCAAGGCCCAACCAAACTGAACGCCGGCGGCCACCGTACAACTAAGAATGAGAGTAAACAAGCTATAATGTTTGGCATTGCTGGATCTGCCATCAATCGGTGAGGAGAAATTGGAATCACCATTAGGGATCTGCTGAGAAGACTTCAGAGAAGACGAAGAAGGAGAAGAAGACGAAGAAGGAGAATCCAATCTGATCCGGTGAAGATGCTGATGCTGGTGATCCTCTTCTACACCCACCATTTCAACCTCTACTTCCTTCTTGAGGTTCCTATACGGAACCCGAATCGACACCGAGTCCATCCTCGAAATTAAATCCGTTCAATCACTGTTCAATACACGGCCGGTGTTACCTATTTTTAACATTCAATAGTGAAGACGTTGCTCAGGGGAATACACTATAGATCTGATAAAATATCCTTTGAACACACCAAAACGGAACCAAGAGAGGCAGATGGGTTTTTCTTCTCCGGTTTTCAGGGGAATGAAACCGGGTCAAATTTGGGCGGGTTCGTGAGCCTACCGATGAACAGTGTTAATTTTTTTTAAAAAAATAATTTCATAATTTGAGTATTTTCATAAAAAAAAAGAAAACTTAATTAGAGTAATTTTCATGTAAAGCAATGAGTAAGACGCACTTAAAGTGGGTTCCGATTTGTGCAACAGTGACCGTTGATTCGGATTGGAATTGTAATTGTTGGAAAATCAAAATCTTGACTTTTAAACGAAGAGAGCCTGCCCCTGACGTCGCCACCGACGCGTAAACTTGGCAGAGTCAAAATGGACTTGATTGCAAACAACTTTACAAGTGTTTCAAACTGGAATTTATATACATATACTATATAGTGCCAGATTTGAATATTTTATCATTAATGTCAAATGGCCATTACTTCATTACCATTTGTTGGTATTATCACCTGTGTCCAAATGGACCCACCATGAATTGTTATATTCTAGATACAGCTAGCTTGATCCGTCGTCCTAATGAAAATCATACAAATTTCTTCATCTTGAATAAGAATTGAATAGAAGAAACGTTAAACAGTATTTTTGCCATTTAAGAAAAAGTTGCAGCTAAAAGCCTAAATCACTATTCGTCAGAACAGACAGGAAATAATTATTATATTCATTTGGAAAAGTTTATGTTCCTGCTACACATATCATTTATGATAACAACAATAATAATTCAACAAGCACAACTCATAAGAATTGAAGAGAAAGAATATACTGTTGTATTGATGAATCGTTTACAGTATGATTCTCAGTTTCTGGATAACAAAGAAATAAGAACAAGTAACAAAATAGTAAAGGCCCTCAGCTACAAGGGAAGAACAGCCTCCTAATGCTGCTCTAACCTTTCCCTCACTCCTCCTACCAATCAATAACAGAATACGTTTCTACATACCCTCACACACTACTCTCCTCCCTTTTAATAGCTTTCCTGCATGACTAACTCGTGTACTGCTTATTCCTTTTCTGTTTCTTCCATCCGGTGCTTGGGCTTGGGCTTCCTTGCATACACTTTCCACAATATGGGCTTATGGACTTGAGGCTCATCATGTGCGGTAGCATCTTCTCTATCATTGCCACCGGGTGGAGAAGCAGGCTTGTCCTCAAGACTAAGAGTAGGAAACTGATGGCGAATCATGAACTCATCTTCCCAAGTGGCATTCTCAGCCCCTCCTTCCTGCCACTGAATTAACCATTGGGATATGGGCTCCCCATTTCTGCTGATCACTCTTTTAGCCAACACATAATCAGGAACAACAGCCGGTGCCTCAACTGGTTCAACATCGGCTGGAATAAAAGAAGAGACAGGTACAGCTCCAATGGACTTCTTCAACAGGGACACATGAAAAACAGGATGGATTTGAGCATCAGGTGGTAGATCCAACTTGTAGGCCACAGGTCCTATACGTTGAAGGATGGAATAAGGACCATAAAATCGTGGCGCCAATTTTGGTGTAATGCGGGACACTACCGAATGCTGGCGATGAGGTTTAAGCCGCACATAAACCTGATCACCTACTGCATACTCCACATGACGTCGATGAGTGTCAGCAAGGTTTTTCATCTGTGATTGTGCACGAACTAAGTGAGCCTTTAATTGACGTAAGGCTTCATCTCTATCCTGTAATTCTTTCCCCACAGCTGCCACTTGAACTTCGCCTGGAACAAACTGAAAAACACTTGGTGCTTTGCGACCATAAACAGCTTCAAATGGAGTAGTACCAATGGACACATGGTAGGTTGAGTTATACCAAAACTCAGCCCAAGGCAACCAAAACACCCAAGTGCGTGGTTGATCCGTGGCAAAACAACGCAAATAAGTTTCCACACACCTATTCACAACCTCCGTTTGGCCGTCGGTTTGTGGGTGATAAGCTGAACTGAAATTCAAACTTGTACCCTGTAGCTTAAAAAGTTCTTTCCAAAACCGACTAAGGAAGACTGGATCACGGTCGCTGAGAATGGATTTTGGTAAGCCATGTAAACGGACTATCTCTCTTACAAAGATCTCAGCCAATGTTCGAGCAGTAAAAGGATGTTTGAGAGGAATGTAATGTGCATACTTGGACAAACGGTCCACCACCACCCAAATCGTATCATAGCTCCTTGACCTTGGTAATCCAATGATGAAATCCATGGATATGTCTTTCCAAAGCTGGTCCGGAATCGGGAGAGGTTGCAATAACCCTCCAGGCATCAAAGTTGATGCCTTATAACGCTGACAGATGTCGCAGGACTGAACAAAGCGCTGGATTGTTTTTGTCATACCAACCCAGTAGCAAAAAGAAGCCAGGCGTCTATATGTTCTGTAAAAACCAAAATGCCCACCACAAGGACCAGCGTGGAACTCATGCAACAATTTAGGAATGCAAGAAGAAGATGACGAAAGCACTAACCTGTTTTTATAGAACAATATTCCCTGTCGTTCAACATAACCCGGATGGGTGAGAGGGTCCTGCTCCAAATCAGTTCTGACTTTCTGCAGATATGGGTCTTTGGCTACCTCTTGGGACAGCTCCTGCACATCCAGCCACGTGGGAGTTACTGCCATAGGACGTAAATCTCCTGCAGTGCCAACCACCCGAGACAAAGCATCAGCAGCTCGATTCTCTTTCCCAGGCTTGTAGTGGACTTCAAACTGGTATCCCATTAGCTTGGCAAGCCAGTTCTGCTGCTCTGCTGTAGAAATCCGTTGATGGAGTAGTTGACGAATGCTTTGTTGATCAGTATACACCACAAAAGGTTTGCCCAACAGATATGGTCTCCAATGTAACACAGCCAATGCCATAGCCATGACTTCCTTCTCATAGGCAGACTTACTCAGATTTTGGGGGGACAGAGCCTTGCTAAAATAGGCGATTGGTCGTCGTTCTTGCATAAGGACAGCCCCTATACCATTTCCTGAAGCATCACATTCTATTTGAAACGGTTTGGAGAAATTAGGCAAGGCCAGCAATGGAGCTGAAACCAGCTTCTGCCTGAGAGAGTCAAAAGCCCTTTGAGCTGCTGGATTCCACTTAAAACCCTCCTTTTTGGTAAGCTCTGTCAGTGGTTTCGCTATCTTCCCGTATCCCTCAATGAACTTGCGATAGTAACCGGTTAAACCAAGGAATCCCCGCACCCCTTTGACTGTAGTAGGAGTTGGCCATTTTTGCACAGCACTAACTTTGCTGGGATCCATTAAAACTCCTTCTCCATTAATCACGTGACCCAAATAATCAATGGAAGATTGACCGAAACTGCATTTCTTACAATTGAGCACAAACTGGTTGGCAGTGAGTTGCTTTAGAACCAACTCCACATGATATAGATGCTCCTCCCATGTGCGGCTGTAAATTAAGATGTCATCGAAAAAACCAGAACACACTTCCGTAGCAAAGGCCTAAAGATGTCATTAATGGCGGATTGAAAAGTTGCTGGAGCATTGGTTAAACCGAAAGGCATAACCAAGAACTCGTAATGGCCGTCATGCGTACGGAAAGCAGTCTTAGCAATATCTTCAGCACGTACAAGGATTTGATGATAGCCCGACTTAAGGTCTAGCTTAGTGAAGAACTTTGCCCCCTCTAATTCATCCAGTAATTCCTCAATAACAGGGATCGGATATTTATCAACTATCGTCACCTTATTGAGAGCACGGTAATCCACGCACATTCGCCAAGACTGGTCCTTCTTTTTCACCAAAATAACCGGGCTGGAAAAAGAACTTTGACTGCGTCGAATGATTCCCTTCTTCAACATTTCCTCTACCTGTCGTTGAATTTCTGCTTTATGATGATAAGGGTAACGATATGGCCGTACACATACCGAACCTTGGCCTGGTTGCAGATTAATCACATGTTCAATATCACGTTTAGGGGGGAAGACCATCCAACTCAGTAAATACCCTACTATACTGCTTTAACAAAGACCCCATTTGATTGTGCTGGCTCCCAGTTAACTGAGTCAGAGCAGTCCCAAACTCCGAAGGCGGGCTACTATCTGCAGCTATCAATTGATGCAAATAACCTGCCAACCAACATTGCAACGACCCCTGACATTCTGTTCTAGTTCCCCGCACCTCTACCTTCTGCCCCTGATGAATAAACCGCAAACTACCAGTAGCCCAATTTGCAGTAATATAACCAAGAGTTCTTAACCATTCTACTCCCAAAATTAAATCCAAACCACCAATATCGGTAACCAAAGCATCAATTAAACCACAGTAGTTGCTAAAACAAATTGGAATTCCTACACATTTCCTATCCACAGCAATTACGTTCCCATCCCCCAACCTTATTCCCAAAGACTGAATATAACTGACCTGAAGTCCCAAGACAGAAGCTAATTGAGTGGAAATGAAATTGTGCGTGGCCCCGCTATCAACTAACATTTCGATGTTCACCTCATTGATGCTCCCTTGCAGTTTGATAGTTCTCAAGTTCCTGTCCGATGGATCTAGTATCCCAATGTTGCGGTGAAATTGATTCAACTCCAGCACTCTGCATTCCCCGTCCACCGGATTCTCCTCCCCTTCATTCTCCACCTCGTAAAATTCTTCTTCGTCATCGATATCCTCTCCTTCGCCCAGCAGCATTACTTTCATCTGTGCTCTAGAGCATTTGTGCTGAGGTGAATAACGTTCACCACACTGAAAACACAGGCCCTTCCGCCGCCTTTCTTCCCACTCGGTTTTTGTGAGCTGCCATACACCGGTGCGTCGTGGTCCCCATCGGTTAGAATCGGAGGTCAAGGAAACTGAGTTCGTTTGGCCGTTGGAATAAGCCATAGGGCTCTTGTTGTGACTTGGGCCCAAGTTGGTATTGTGTAAGGCTTGGGAAAAGCCCACTCGATTATTGCCAGCCCATGATCCAGTAGTCATCTGAGATTTAGAACCCCCTTCCTTCTCCTTCATGTTGAGCTTCGAAAACAGTCCTCCTCTTCCCTGTTGCAGAGATGCTTCAATAGTGCGAGCTAGTCGCATAGCTTCAATCCGATCTTCCGGTTTATGCACTTTCACCCACCCTTTGATTTCTTCTTTCAGTCCACTAATAAAATATCCCACATACTGTGGTTCTGGTAGGCCCGGAGCATTAGCTGCTGTCATTTCAAACAGCTCAATAAAATCCTCCACACTCCCTATTTGTCGCAAATCAGCCAACTCCTCGAATGGACTGGAAGAGTGGCTACCTCCATATCGACGCATCAGCTCCACCTTGAACTGTTCCCACGTCAACTGCGAAGAAACATCGATCAGCATAGAAAACCAATTTATGGTTGGGCCCTCCATACAAATTTCAGCCACCTGAACGCACATCTCAGTTGGAATCTGATTCAAGCGAAAATAAGTCTCCATTCGCATTGCCCAACCTCGAGGATCTGTGCCGTTGAACATCGGCAATTTCACCTTCTTCAAAGAAACCATTGGATCTGCGAAATGGCTTGGGTGAATCTGATACTCCATGCGTCGGGTGGAATCTTGCCCTTGACGACTCCCTCCTCCTATCATGAATGTCTCATGCTGAGGATTGAGTTCCTCTGCCTGCAAAGGCCGTTTGTCATTTCTTTTAATCCAGTTTAACATCTGAGATTTGAAATCGTCATCTTGTTTCCTGTCTGTTTGGTAACGGGTTTGTAAGTCTATCATCGATTTAGATAGTTCTTGCACACTAGCAGTTAGTTCCCCTACTTTGTTCTCCGTTGCCTCCATTCGGAAATTTACAGAGGCAGTCAACTCTCCCAATTGTTTCTCTGTTTCATCTAATCGGACCATCACCGATTGCATACGAGTCTCCATTTCTCCTTGTGTGGGATGATCCGGCAGGTCGGACCAATGATAACAACAATAATAATTCAACAAGCACAACTCACAAGAATTGAAGAGAAAGAATATACTGTTGTATTGATGAATCGTTTACAGTATGATTCTCAGTTTCTGGATAACAAAGAAATAAGAACAAGTAACAAAATAGTAAGGGCCCTCAGCTACAAGGGAAGAACAGCCTCCTAATGCTGCTCTAGCCTTTCCCTCACTCCTCCTACCAATCAATAACAGAATACGTTTCTACATACCCTCACACACTACTCTCCTCCCTTTTAATAGCTTTCCTGCATGACTAACTCGTGTACTGCTTATTCCTTTTCTGTTTCTTCCATCCGGTGCTTGGGCTTGGGCTTCCTTGCATACACTTTCCACAATATGGGCTTATGGACTTGAGGCTCATCATGTACGGTAGCATCTTCTCTATCAATTTACTTCTTTAACGACTTCTTACCAAACACAGACGAATGTGTGTTGATCGAGTCCCCATGACATACATCTCCAGATAAATTAAAAAACAAGAAAAGGACCACATTGGCTTACGTCTTTGTCGTATATCAGCTGGTTTACTCTGAAAGGAAAAATCTGAAATTATGAACAAAACACACACACATAAACTAAACCCCCTATGAGGAGACTAGCTCATAGGAATTTGCAACCAAATGGCTGCTACAGCACACCAGATTAGCGTAATTTTCCTTTCCTTTTTCTAATTTCTCCCCTTCAATAATTGGCGAGTACTGAAATGAAAGCATACAGCTATTTACTTACAGCTACATGTAATATACACTAGTATATAGGATACAGTATCAAAAACCACATCTACATTTGACAAAAACATCTTATTGCTGAACATTCCGGCTACCCAAATCAGCAGCAGCTTTAGCGGCTCGATCCAAAGCACCCGATAACCAAAGAGCTCCCTTGGAGAAGTAGCTACTATTTACCACAGTGTTTGCTGCTGCTGCAGCTGTTCTTCCTGTGGCTGATACAGCTGATTTTGTCATATCAGAGACATGGTACTTTTGATCCGCAGCTTTTACTGCTTCCATCCCTGCAAAAATCTTATCAGCAAGTCCAGTTCTCTCGGTAAACTCGGCCACCTTGGCAGCAGCAGTTGCACTAACTTGATGAGACTCATCAAAAGCTTTTGCCTTGCTTAGTGTGTCTTTTCCCAGCATATAACCCTTTGCCAGCATGTTTTTCACCACTTCCTGAGCCATTGTTACTGCTTCTCCAGCACTAGAAACATAATGACTTGTTTGCGGGGGCTGCCACAAGATGAGGAGATTCATTTTAAAAGGTATACCGTAGATTAACAAATCAACATTTTTGTCAGATTGGATCATAGTATGAGTACAACACGGATAGAACACATACATTTGATTCAGTCTCATCCTCAGCCCTTGATGACGACCTGTTCCAAAGATCAAATTCATCTACATAGTGCCCCCATCGTGTTATGCACACGCGTTGATCCAGAATTGTAGCACCCTAAGATCACATGTATAGGAAGGGGAATAGAGGGACAGACACATCATTTTAGCCACACAGTCATCAGTGGAGAAAGCAATGTAGCATCAATGACATTCGATCAATATGCTACGCACTTATAGCAAGGATATACAGGATAATAAAATCAAGCTAGAACTGGACCCGCAATTTTCAGAGAAAAAGTAAGCATAGTAATAAAGCACTATAAACACTAAACCCATCATCAATGACAGCATAAATTACATGAATGGGCCGCAAAACCATGATGGCTAATAAACGCTCATTAAGGATGAATGTGATAGGAGAAGTGCCAGGTGGTGCTATTTGCATAGGGAACACCAGCCATGTAACAGAAACCAAATTATAACCCAATCTACCAAATTGGTCACAACAGTACAATATCTCTAACAAAGTCTCCACCAACTACAATTAGATTGCTGGTGTAACCAATAGCCAACATCACTACGGACTATTAATAGTCTACAATATCACAATTCACACTAGATGAGTTTTACATCTAAATTGACTATTAATAATCTACAATATCACAATTCACACTATAAAGGGATGAGTTTTACATCTAAATTCCCGGAACTGATATTTTCCGGATATGTTCACCACAATAGAGACAGGCTAAAGGAAATTTAGTATTGCGTTGGAAATGGATTGAAGAAAAAGAAGAAAATTCTTTTACACGCTTTCAATTAGCAAGGAAATTGAAAGGAGGAAATAAATAATCATATAGAAATTTATTAATTAAAGAGCAACAAAAGCAGAGGAAATTTCCAGATAATAAGAAGGTGGTAATCAGCAATAGCTAATGGGGCTAGACTTACACTGAGTAAGACAGCAGTCTCTTGAGAATATGCATTCTTGAAAGTGACATAACCAGTGCAGGCATATTCACCAGACCTAACGATTTCAACGCGTTCAATGGAACCCGAGAAAGAGAAGAAATCATAGAGGTCCTTCTCTGTAGCTTTGGGAGAGAAGCCTGTAACTTCGACAGTAAAGCCATCTTGATCCATGATCCCAAATCTGAAACAGATAAGGACTTCGAATCAATACCTGATAAAGATCAACTGTAATTGATCTGAACTGCTGAATTGAAAGTCACAATCGCACGTTAATCAACAGAAAATTTAGGTGAATAGTAGAGCTGAGTCACCTTTGTTGAATGAGGAACCAGAGGCTTCCAAATGAATCAGAGGACCTAGAATTCGTATGATTAGGTTAGGCGAAGTTGCAGTTGAGAAATTTTTCTGTCAATTCATTTGGTATCGCACCAAAGTAAAAGAAGAGAGTTTGCCATCTTTATCCGGTGTTATAGTTACAGTGACACATTGGGCCCATGGGAATAATAACTCAACCCAATCCAATCCAAAAGTCCACATCCTTTTGATTGTTTTTGGTGGATTACTTGAAAATTACCCGCTTCATTTCACTCAACATAAAAATCTGGTGGTTTTTTATCCATTAAATGGATAATTTTAAATTTTAATAAACATTAATTAATTATTTTTTTATTTTATCTTTATGTATAAATAAATAATTAATTAATCAATAGAGTGAGACATAATATATTTGCTAATTTAGCACTTAGTTGGGCAGAACTTGCTGATATGATATGCCTACATGGATTTTTGGTAAAGTTTGTCACTAAACCTGGCCATAGTAATTTTTAAGGATAAAATCATAGAATTGATGTTGTAATTTTTTTTTTATTGTTACTAGCCCATTATTAATATATAAGTTTAATGGGATTGCATAAAATTAACTATGGAAGTTTAATTCAATTGAATTATGAATTATATTTGAGTTATATGAGTTGGCCACATTATTTTATAAATGAGTAACATAATCATATTTTGACTCTGCATAAGTATCTATATTTGGGTAAAAATTATTTTAAGAAGTTTACTACATGTGGGAAAAAACTGGTCCGATCGCCCGGTTAATTAGTTTCTTGATTTTAAAATAGTACTTAATTTGATGAAAAAATATCTTTAAATCTTTGCCACTTACTTGATAGATGGCTGGTTCTTCGACACCCCTTTAGGCTATTACAAACAAAGAAGAGGTCATCAACAAAACAGAGTTCACTTTTCATTTGAAAATGGATTATGAATTGGTTACAAACTCAACAATAGGCATATTGATTTTGTGGTTCAAACATCTATTTGGCTGCACTGGAAGTTAGAGTTGTTATCATTAAGTACCCTATAATTCTGAATTTGATTCTATTGACTTGACTCAGTAGTTGTTTTGGTACTTATATATTCTTTTATCTGTTTTTTTTTGCTTACTTTGATTCATTAGAATATACAACAGAATCTTTCAAAAAAAAAGAAGAATATACAACAGAACCTATGCAACTGATTCCCTCGAATATACTTTTTGCTTCCTTCGATTCGCTGCCAATTTTATTTCACAACTAATTTGTGTTACAATGCAACATAACCTATGCAATATACGACAAGTACTGTTGAAAATTCCTTTGCTGTGTATTGATTAATTGTATTTGAGTTGTATTTTATTTTGGAACTTGCTTGGAATTGTGTGTGGTTTGTAATATTTATTTCTTTATGCTTTTAATTGTTTTTAATAGTTAACCGGAAACTATTGGTTATCCAATCCGAAAAAATCAAAACCGGAAATTGTTAGCCAAAATTATTAAACTGGGTAATACTTAATGATTTTAAAAGTTTAGTATTATTGGATTGGATAATAAAATTTATTAATGCGCAGGTTAATCGATCCAATTCTATGCACACTCCTAAACTCGGGAATCATGTTGTAATGTGACGAGGTTTTGCTGTCCAATAGGATGACCATAAAACAATTGATTCTTGTTCCAAGGTGCTTCATATGCAGAAACATCACAACCTTGAAAGCAACTTAGATTAGATTTGTCTCAAGCTCTCGCTCTTTCTTTGTACTAATTAAGGTTTCTTCCTCAATTTAGTTTTTCGCTCTGTAATTTTTTTTCTCAATTTATTATCTCCATTTTTCTTTAGTTTTTATTTTATTTTTATTGGGACTTTGACTGCTGCTATGAAATTGTATTGCTGCAACTTGATTTGTTCTGGTAGTTTGTATTATGCATTGGATCGCAGGAGATATTGAGGCTAGGCAATATTGTAGTCTCTAGACTTTTAAGAGTTGGAGCTGGGATCGGTAGCCACTCAAGAAGTTCGTGGGCATTTTTTTAATTGGTTCCAAGTTTTGAAAGCTATAGCAGGAGAGAATTATGCATATTAATTGTCTAAGATTCATGAGTAATTCTATTTGGGCTATGTAATTATCGGTACTTATTGGATACTTGTAAATATGTATCCAAAATTTTTAGGACTTTAAAGTCAAACAATAAATTGAGTCCTTAAAATTACTTATCATGAACCGAACTAATGGTGGGTTGCTATCTAAAAAATAAAAATTTTTAAAAAGTCAAATTAATGTGCATAATAACAACACATTTATTATTATTTTTTGATCGATATAATAATGTTATTGATTTAATTTATAAACAATTTTATCGACATTAATTTAGAGAAAAAAAAAATTTTTGAAAGCAATTACCGATTAACAATTAACCATGAGTCGTAAAGAACGTCAACATTTATGGTTAGCTTAGAAGGCATTTCAAATAACAAAACAAAGAAATCAATAATAAATGTGAAACGAGAGGAACGAAAATCTCACTTGTGATTTTATTATCTCTCAGTTATTGAACTAAACAGGGGAAAGATATTTATACAGGATGGAAAAGCAACAAAAGAAGAGCTAAAAGACGAAAGCTAAAGTTGAATAGTCAAACATAAATTTGTCATTTCCCGCCTTAGTCGCCAGTAGGCCAAACGATGTGCATAAGCTCCCTTTACTTCAAAAACAATTGCATAAATTTCTCACCTCCTCCTCAAGTTGGAGCCTTCAAGCTATTAAGTAATCCCACTTGGACAAAGTAGGCAACATATGATCCAAAGATAAAGCTTTAGTGAACAAATCAGCTGCTTGTTATTTAGTTGGAACATGGGAAAGGTGCACAAAACCAATAGACACATGATCACGAATCAAATGACAATCAATGTCAATGTGCTTGATTCGGTTATGTGCAATAAGATTATGTACCAAGGAGATAGCTGAACTACTATCGCAATACAGTTGAATGGGTAACTGGATTGAAATACCAAAATCTGCCAGTAAAAACTGTAACAATCTCAACTCACAACAAGTCGCTGCCATGCTTCTATACTCAGCTTCAACACTTGAATGACTAATTGTAGTCTGCTTCTTAGTCTTTCATGAAATCAAGGAACCACCCAGCAAAACACATAAACCAGTCAATAATCTTCTGGTTTGCTTGCACTTAGCCCAGGATCAGCATTGCAATAAGCAATCAACTTAGAAATATCAGATTTACTGCTGTAAAAAAGCCCATAACCCATTGTGCCTTTCAAATACTTCAAGACATGCAAAGCAGCTACCAAATAATGCTTACATGATTTTTGCATGAATTGACTGAGTTGTTAAGTCACAAAAGACAAGTCAGGTCTGGTAAAGTGCAAATACAAAAGTCTACCTACAAGACGTTTGTAGACAGCAAGATCAGTCAATAATAATTCCCCTTATACAGTAAGATTAATACCATGATCAGTTGGGTTGGCAACAATTTTGGCACCAGTAAGGCCTGCATCTGTCAAAATATCAACTATATATTTAGTTTGAGACAAGAAAATCCCCTCCACTATTTTAGTAATCTCCAATCCCAAAAAATACTTTGCTGCACCTAAATCCTTAATAGTAAACAAACCATGCAAGTATGATTTCACAGCATTTATATCACTTTCTTGAGCTCCCATAATGAGAATATCATCAACATAAACCAAAACAGCAAGAAAATTACCCTTGATCGTCATAGAGAATAGGCAATGATCATTATAAGACCAATTGAACCTAAACTCAAGCAATTTCTTAGAAATTTCTTTAAGCCACTATCTGCCAACCTGCTTTAGTCCATACAAGGATCTAATCTCAGATGCCAAATGTCTTCTGTAGGCATTTTATTAAAGTCATTTAGTGAAAACAAACACCTTTTTACTACATTTCTACATTTAGAATCAAAAGAGTTCTCATCCAGTAGATAAAGTCTATGACGATTCCAAGCAACTGCTATAATCTCCTTACTCTCCTGGTCCTATAGACAGCAATAGTCCTTGTGAAAAATAACTTCTATAGAAGCTTGTGCAGTAATTGACTGACTGACAGTATATTATACTGAAAACTAGGAACCAGCAAGATCTTGTCCAAAAATAGCCTATCCGACAAATGAACCTCCCCTATATCTTTAACCATTCTAATCTTTCCATCAGGAAATGTAACAGTTTGTTTGGAGGACAAACTATGTATATTAATCAGCTTACTTCTCTTTGCAGTCATGTGAGAGGTAGCTTCACTGTCAATAATTCAGTATTCTTTCAAAAGAAAGTCAAAATTCTGAGGGTTTAAGGGTTTACCTGAGAAACCAGCAAAAGCAGTAAAATCTGCAGTGATGGGATTGCTGGAGATAACATTCTTGCCTTTCATCATACGATGTATGTCAGTTAATATTTTGCCAAAATTAGCAGGTATAGCTTCATCTAAATCTGTATCTTCACAACTTGAGTCCACCATGTCTTTAGTAACTGCTGCATTGACTTTTGTTTTTGAGTTTAAATGCTCCTTTTTCTTTGGCTTATCTCCTTTTCACCAATCCAAATAACCAATGAGTTGAAAATAGTTTGACTTTATGTGCCCTAATGAGCCACAATGAGAACATATTTTTTTATTTTCTAACTCTCTGCCTTTCTTCTTTCCTTTTGCTTTTGCAACGCTTCTATCCTTTTTAACAAATGCCGCCACATCAAAAGATTAATCTACTGAAACCTCATTCTGTTTTTTCACTTGAAGTACCATGGAATAAACTCTATTAAGGTTAGGCATAGGTTCAATTAAAGAAATCTAATTCCTCACATGGTCATACTACTCATTTAATCCTAGGAGAAATTGGAAAATTTTGTCCTCTTCTTGAATATCCTGAATCCTTCGAAAAACATTACAAACACAGGACTTTGTTGTGCCACAATGACAAGAAGGAATAGGTATTAAGAAAGTTAGTTCATCCCAACACCTCTTTAACTTTGAAAAATAAAGCATAACTGAGGAATTCCCTTGATGAATCAAACTCAACTCTCTTTTGATCTTAAAAATATGTGGATCATTACTTTCTCCAAAGCGATGTTGAAGATCTAGCCATAACTCCCTAGATGTTGACACATATTGAAAACCATCAGATAAATCTTTAGTAATTGCATTTAAAATTCATGCAGTAACCAGATTATCTAGCTTCATCCATTTCTTGAACGTCGATGTACCTTCAGAAGGTATTTCTAGTTCTTTTAAAAGCATATTTGCTAATTCTTTCACCTTCAAGGCACGAATCATCGAACGACTCCAAGATATGTAATTATAGCCATTAAGTTGTGTGTTAACAAGTAACAATCCAGGATTTTCAGTCTGCAAGCCAAATCCAGTAATATGATGAACATTACCTTCAATTCCGATTGAGATACCTTCGCCAGAACCATCGTTGTCAACACCTCCATTCACACCATCAACACCAGGTCTTGAATCATCAAAAAAATCTGCATCGGGTACTATTTCACGAAATTGATTCTGATTTTGTTTGCCTCTCGCCATTGTAGGATCAATGTAAAACCAAGCTCTGATACCATGTGAAACGAGAGGAACGAAAACCTCACTTGTGATTTTATTATCTCTCAGTTATTGAACTAATAAGGGGAAAGATATTTATACAAGTTGGAAAAGCAACAAAAGAAGAGCTAAAAGACGAAAGCTAAAGTTGACTAGTCAAACATAAATTTGTCATTTCCCGCCTTAGTCACCACCAAGCCAAAACGATGTGCATAAGCTCCCTTTACTTCAAAAACAATTGCATAAATTTCACAATAAATAATGTACGCAATTTTGAAGAATTTTCATTTTGATTTGCCAATTTTGCAACTTATGGGGCAAAATTGCTCTTTTAAGCAAAATTGAAGGACAAAATTACCCTTTAATCAACATTAGCAAGTTAATTAATGGAATCCGATTGGAGATAACGGGCCATTTAATAAGAGGTAAAATTTCATCGATTTTATAAAATTAAAAATAAAAGTGAATAAAATAACAGTGAATGAATAGAAATTTTAAGAGTAAGGTTGTAATTTTTGACAAATTTAAAAGCTTCCCTTACCTAATCTATAGATTCTATACTAATATATAGCCAGCCATACCATTTTGGTGTATCAGAGAACAAAAACAAGCCTTTTGCGATTGCCTATAGTGCTATATATGCGTTGACAAATACACAATTGGCCTAAAATTTAATTAATATGAGAATGGGGCGTAACTAAAGCTTTTGAGATCGCTAAAGTTGGAATTTCTGGGTATGAGTTATCATGCAAAAACTATAACTTATAATTTCATACCAAATTGGCAACAGCATTTGGCAAGTTATCAGGTCCCCCGCGCGTGTTTATGCATACAGAAAGAGGTTGGTGAAGAACAAAAGATGGTATAAGGATCACGTTCGATGGGGGAGAAAAATGAAACATTGGTGCAGCATATGCAAAAACAATAATGTCACGGGTTCACATTTTCATTAATTTCAATTTGTTTACATAGTGAGAGACTCATTGACAATTGTGTGGGGTAAGGTCACGTGCCCTCTCCACTGTCAACTTCAACCATAGACCATTTTGGGTCCACTCCTGATTATCATCAGATTTTTATTATATTCACTTCAAAAACTAAGCACGTAATTTTCTACAATTTTAAAATACTAATCGCAGCTTAATATGGACGTTACTAGCCAGCTTACTACTTACCGAGTGCATGAATGAACATTAAAAATGCCAGTCAAATTCAGCTCACATAATTAAGAACTGGCGCAATCATCAAAACATAAGATAATCTTAAAATTACAACTTGGCTATAAGATAATCCATTAAAAAGACAAAAAATAAATAAAAATAAAGTAAAATATATGCTTAACAGATTAATACAAAATGGAGAGATCCACGTAAGAGTTCTCTTATTATATGGCCTAAATTAGTACAAAGTCTTTGAGGAAAGGGTTATATAATAATAGTATATGACAATGGAGCTGATTAATAGTATAATAGCCCATGTTAATAACCCATTTCTTGGCCTAGTGACCAAAACCCTAGATACATACACATAATAGTTAATATTATATAAGCAAGAAAGAACTAACTAGGAAGTATGATAATACATTTAGAAATACAATAGTAATAATAATAATAAAGATAGTCTAATCCATAAGCAAACTCCTAATTATGGCTGCTTGAGCACTATCAGTGTCAGTTGAAGCCAAAAGCTGAGACAAACGGTCACTAAGATCGTCCACTTCTCTATGCAAGTTTCTTATATAGTTGCAAGTTTCCTGCAACACTTTTGAAGCTGAAACCTGAAAAATATAAGTTAATTAATTACATAAGCCAATAAACTTATAATTATGGCATTAAACTACATTAATAGAACAATATTTACAACTCTCTCTATAAGCATAGCTTTGTAGGAAGGGAACAACCGAGTCCCACACATCAAGTTGTAGTAGCTAGATACACCACATGAAAAATAAATGAGGCTGCGAGTTTATATGACTTATCTACTCAAAACAATGAAAGCCACACAAATTTGAGTCCAACTAGAGAGAGAAGAAGATAAAGAAGGAAAAAACCCCCAAAAAAATTTGAAAAAAGAAAATAAAGAACATGAAGAAGAAGACTATCAAAGTACCTTGTCGGAGCTCCTATTACGAATCTCAGGGATAAGTTGTTGCAACTTAGAAACGAGATCGATGATCTGGTCATCGGAAATTCGAGAACCTCCAGACTGTGTGGAACGTGATCTTCTAGTGGACATTGTTAATGGGAAGAGAATAGGAGAATATAAGTAATAAAAATGTCAGATGAAAATTTAAGTAAAGAGAATCTTGAAAGACAAATGGGGAACTAAAAACTTGTCAGAATACAAGTTATGAGGTTATGGGATGGGTGTAAATTAAGGTAAGATATATATATACGCACACACACATCTGTATACGTGTGTGTGTGTATGTATATAACAGTTGGAAAAAGAAATGTAAAATTAGAGACAAGTTAATGACAGAGAAGCAAGGTAAGCATGAAATTAGAGATTAATAATAATAATATAGGAAAACAGGGACGAAGAAGACAAAGTGCATGGGAGAAAGCAGTGGGCTATGGAGGGTATTAAATAGGGCTAGAGAAGAGAGAAAGACGAATCCAAGGAGAAGAGATACGCCATACTGTCCTTCTCTGTGTGTCCCCAAACTGGGGTTAGACCTCAAGTGGGTTAAGGGTAATATGCTTCTTAATTACCCTACGAGAAGGCCCTCTTTGTGTCAGTCTTACCACGCAACCCCATGTTACCTTATTTTTTCTTGTCATTTTTAATTATTTAACTCCTTCTTATGCATATATTAATTTATGATTAGTATCAATACACTGTACATCCATTTTGCAAGCCCCTACAATTTTCATGAACTCGCAGCATTTTACCCTTGAGGGATTTTAACAAATATATTAATTTATCATATTGTCTCTTCAATAACAAATTAGCAACAGCAAATGTTGTAATTGTCTGAGGACAGTTTTATTTTTTTATACATCATCTAATATTCGAAAATACATCAACTAAATTAATTCTTCAAGTAAGTCCACAAAAGAAATAATACATTCGCTCCTTAAGATGCCCCATATCCAAGTTCGAATACGAGACCTCTAGTTAAGGGAAAAATAATATATATGTTATTCAATTTTATATTTTTGTATTTAAGAAATTTAAATGGTAAAATGAAAATAATCAAGAAATGTATGAAGTTGAAATTGGCACATGGCTGAAGACCTCAAAAGGGGAGTGGGCAAACTGGGCAGCTACGGGTAAGAGATAGATGGGGAAGTGGTGCAATGGGAGAATGGGGGGGAAGGATGTGCATGACAATGTTGACCAATAAGGATAAATAAACACATGGGAAACCCATGATCTTTGTACATTTAGCGTAACGACATGGCATGGCACGTGTAGTCTCGTGGTTGCTGCAATTCACCATTTCAGAAAATGGTCTTTCTTTGACTATCTTTTTATTATTATTATTATTTATTGATAATATAACATTTTCAGAACCGGTCCAACGTTAAACAGTTAGTAGTATTAGTAACAGTTACCATAACTAAACTAAAATAAACAAAACACACCTTTTTGTGCATAAAATCTGCTTTCTCTCAGCAACTTCCCTCCTTTTCTCGCCTTGCATTGCATGGATAAAAGCAAAAAAATAGATTTTGTTTTACTAGCTTATTTTTTCAACTAATTGCTCGATTTAACTAAGGGAAATATCTCTTTTGATAATGTAATTAATTAAAGGTCGGTCCCCATGTGAAGGTGGGATATCTGATTTTTCTTTCTTTTTTTTTTTTCTTATTCTGCAAATTTTTTTCCGGCTAGATTCCTGGTCTAGAACTCAGTTTGTCGCGTTGTAGGAAAATATAAATAAATATATAGTATAAAACAAATTGGAAATTGGAGATTGGTGGAAAATATAAATAACTAATTCCATTTATATTTATTATTTTCTTCATATGATACATTAAAATAATTGAATTTCATGCAATTTATTTTTTTTTTAAATTATGTATTTATATTTATATTATTTTCAAAATTAATAAATATAGATGTTGCATGGTCACCTTCCTCTGCTAATGCGCAGAAACTTTATTTTGTTTTGTATAATTTTTCAAATTCTTGCATTGTTATTTTTTATTGTAAACTTTTATTGATGTGTAATTTAGGTATTGTTTTGGTTTGAACTAATAGATCTAACAATACTGAGACTCGTAAATTAGTTAAAACCTCGGTTTTGTTTTTTATTCAAAACAAAAAAGTATAGATATTGAATAAATTGTCATTAAAATTTAAATATTAACTGAATTATAAAGTCAAATTCATATGTTTATACATGTATTAAATCTATAGCTTTAATATAATTAAGTAACGGCGGTGGTGAACACAGCAAAATGTGTATAGATTTATGTAAATATTTAAAAAAATAGAAGGCATTATGTGCGAATGAGGACAACGGGAGTCATGCCCATTTCTTCTATTTAGTCTTCCTATTTAGTGTATGATTTCTTGCGGATTCTATGCATTTGTGCTGACTTCTTAGTGTCTTTATCTAATTAGATATTTAAATAAGTTTAACTGTTGCTATTCAACCAAACATTATGTATATTTTTTTTTGGTAAACTTCTTAGCTTTGCTTCTGACCGAATAAAATTTTAACATGAAAAAACATAAAATAAATAAATTTAGATTACATGATTCAATCTAAAAAAAGGGTCAAAATGATTGACCCGACTCAACACCCCATATCTATTTTAAAAATAAAATAAAATCGAAGTTTTATTAAACTGAATCCAAGTTTTTAAGTTAGCGACTAGCAGAGCCTGCGCCAACTAACGACTACTGGTGATCTCAAATTTTATTCAACGAAACATGATTGTTACCTGTAACCAGATGAGATTGGCCTAACTGATAATTACACTTTCTCAAATTTTCAAAAAGTAAATATATCAAGTTTAATTGAAAATTAGATTATTAAATCAATTTAGTCCAAGACTCCGTTGTGTTTTATAGATTATAGGTTGGTCTTATGTCAAAGCAAACTGTATAGCAATGTGAAATTTGTGTAACTTGAAAAATTCGAGGAGAAAGCCAATCCAACCAATCGTGGTTTCATACCACATTATCAGAATCTGAACTCTTAACAGTTTGTTTGCATGCTAATCATGTCTGGCTTAGGTTGCTTGCCTTTATGGTATCTACATTAACATATGATCTAACAGTTAGGTTCGCTAGGCTCTGCTGTTAAGTAATTAGTCAAAAACAAATCGGCAATTAGCCCAGCTATTACACCTCTGGTTTCCCATTGTTTTGGAAGTTTCTGGTGATGGTGATTTTGTTTATCATCATTATATACTTCTATGATTCCAAAACCATGAAAATGTTCATTTAATTACCCCTAAATAAATGAATAATTAACTCTCTATAATTTTATTATTTATATATAAGTTTATATATAAGTTTAGGAGACAACCCAAATCACAAATATATTGCAGATTCTACAAGGAGCCAAATTGAGCTGAGGAATGCTGCATTACAGAAGGGCCAGGTCTGATATTCCTCTAGATATTATGTGATTATAATTCAAAATAAAAAGATGAGTTTCTTGTCACAACTTACCAACAATTATTTATTTATTTAATTAACTAATTGTTATCCCTGTGGAAATGCAGGAGCTTGTCGATCCCATCAGCTGATTATTTATTTATTTATATTGCTTTCATTTACTCTTTCTGATCAATACTTTGCTAGTGTCAGAAAGACAACATATGCAATCAAATGGAATCCCAAGTGCCAATTATATTTATATTGCTATGATCTCATCCAATTTCAAAGACAGTAAACTTCAATCTGAGTTCTAATTGGCTAACATCACTTTGGTACAATTATTTATTGTTGGCAACCATCGATCACAACTTTATGTGGATACTGAGATCTAAACATATCCATTTTTATATATTATAACATCCAATTAAATATGGAAAAGAATTTCAAATTGCTAAAACTTGCAATAGTAGGTAAATTACCTCTAGAATGTTTTAAATTATTTTAAAACAATGGAATAACAAATCAAGTGCAACAGCTCTATCAACCATTAACAACAAATTTGTTCTAAATTAACATTCCAATATTGACAGATGCTGATTCTAATATATTAAAAAGTATCCAGATGTTGGTTTTAAAAGGTTTTAAATTCGAGTTACAGCTCTCCTTTTTTCTATATATATATATATATATAATTGCACAAACTCCGTATAGAATAGTAATAATCTTTTATATATGATGAAATGAGATAATTCTAAAACTTTCTGCCTAATTTAAATCAAGATTGGCTATGAAAGATTATTTCAAAATGATTAAATCGTCATTTTGACATGTTAGAGTTTAACATAGATACATGAATATTGTGAGGCTTTCTGGTTATAATTTTCTGGCGTGCATTACATCCTGCAAGCTGATAATATCTAAAATATTATAATATTTTTATGTGGAACAATAATTATTCCTCTAGAAGAAATTTTTTCCTTTAATGCCTATCAGATAACGTAATTGATAACTGTGAAAAATATATTTTTATAAGCCCAATTAACAGAGCCCAACAACATTTGGGACGGCCCAAGTCCACTAGCAAAAAGGCAAAGCGTGAGCTGGAAGATAGCATAGGAAAGCGTGGTGTTTGATCGGACCGATGGAACAACCCGTCCTATTAGCTCACTGACACATGCCAGCGCTCATTCTTTACATCTGCTTCCTATCACATCGCCGCCCATCCATTCTGATTGTCGGTTATCACCTCCCAAGGTACTCAAGTACCTCTCCAAATGACTCTTATAAATAGTCTAAAAATGCAATGACTCCAGGTATTGAACTCCTAAAACTTTCTCTTTCCTTTTGAATACTCTCTCTGAAGTTACTAACTTAAGTTTCGGAGTGCTAACGTTCAGGTCCGACCGGACACTCCCTTTTGCAGGTTCAGCCGTCCGACCAGCCTTTTAATTGCCAGCTTTTCTTCTTACAAGACAAAAACATTCTAAGCTTTATCAGTAATAATGCGTTGAATTTTCGGAGCAACTTTTGAATCAGATGGAGAATGTTATCAAAAGAAAAAAAGGGACATGATCCTTTAGAAGAACAAACGTGATTCACAGCCAAATAATAATCACGTTACAGGGTAGCTGTAAATGTACTAACTTCCTCATTCTTGTATTGAGTTTTAATTAATTTTGTTATTTTATTAAAAAGCTGCACATGCTATACAGATCTACTCCAAAAAATTTCTAAATGTTAATGCACGTTTAAAATTTATATTTCGTAATTGGATTCAAATGTCCTTTTTCTCACTTAATCCAATATCACGAGGAAAACCCTAATCATTACTCACATTCACGTCTTTTCCACGACATACATGAACCTCACAATTTCTTTCGTCCATATTGTCACACATGTTTATGTTAGGATTCATCTATCAATACACTACGAGAAAAATGCAAAATAACGATAAAAATTAGCAAGAACAATGAAATTTGTTGCTAAATACATCACATAGTGATAACATTGCAACAAAATATGATTTTTGTTGCAAATATTGATAAAAAATATATGAAAAAACAAATATTGCAATAGTTTAGTGATAACTAAAAACATCTACTTTCAGCATATAAAATGTACAGTCGTTAATAAGAAAGAATGAATTATTTGGATTGGGATAATGCTATTGAGTCGTTAGTGTGACGATTAAAGAAGGGGGATTTTGCAATAGTTTAATTCATGGATCTGCGGTTTGATTCATCGGAGAGCGTTGGAAATTTCAGACTGAATAAAACTAAAATTAACCTTCGGCTCACCAAGAACTTCTATCGTATTATTATTCTTGATAGCCAAGTAACCCGTTCCTATACACTTGATTTTTTGTTTCTTTTAAATCCTTAAATATTTTTAGAGTTTAAAAATTATAGTATAATAATAACAATGCAGTTACTATATTAGTTGGTGATGATGATCACGACCACCACGACTTTTTTTTGTTTTTAAATATATTTATGGTAGAAAATTTTCTATTTTTCGATACAATAAATATTATCACATTTGTTAGTTTATAAAAGTATAACGGAATTTTCCATTATGTATTTAACTAAAATATACTACGTAGAATACTACTGCCCAAAAAATAAGGAACAATTTCTTCAGAAATACTTGTGCAAGATACATGCCACATTTCAGTTAGGCATGTCATCTGATTAATCCAGTTATCATGCCACATATCAGTCTGATGTGGCACATATATATTACCTAACTCATTGGCATATTTACCTACATGAGAGCTTTTCCACAAATTTCGGTGGTTTTTATGATTGATTTCTACTAAAATGATTTTTTAGAATAATTTTTAAGAGTCAAGATATTTTTGCATTACAAAATTTTTTTATTGCTATTTATCTATTATTTTCGTATAAGTTTAATGGCTGAGAATGAAATTAACGCAAAAACGTATATATTTACGCATACACGTACATGTTCTATTTATATATTTATTGTAATTTTTTTCTGATATTACAGTTCCTATTTGTAGCTTCATATATTTTAATAAAATGTTATAAAAATCCTGTTATTTATGCAGATAATATGCTGGAACTATATCTGATAGTAATTAATAGTACGTATGGTATGTGGTGCAAATAAGTGGATTGAGATACAGAAAACCAACATTTAGCAAAAGAATTGCAATAATATAAAGATTATAAAGAAGATGTTGAGAAATCATCATCGGATTCCCTTTTAGAAGTATCTGAAACTTAGTTATATGAATAAATCCAAAACAAGTCACATGACAAAAATAATGTCCTCAAATATTACAACAATCCATAAGAATGGGCATTCACTACTCCTTGCCTACTTATTCACCAACTTGATGATCGATACTCACTTTTATTTCAATTCTTTTCATTATTATTAATTATTAATATCTCTGCATTTTTAAATTATTTTCTTTTCTTTTTATCACCACTTATTATTATTATTATTACACTTTGATTAAACATTTTCTACATCCATAAATGAAGGCAATTAACCTCAAATCTTGAGCTAATAAATACGAGTAACTAACTTACTGAATTTCAAGTGTTGATAAATAATTGAAAATCCATTTTGTCCTTAAACTTCTAAATTTGAAATTAGAATATTTCACATTTTCACAAAACCAGCCTTCAAATTTGGATTTATTTTCGTGCAACTGAATTGCAAATACGATCCGAAAATCTCAAATGATATATTTTAGGAGATACGTATTGCCAGCAAAGAATACGAAGCCATACAAATATAATAATTCTAAACTGTTTTGGATAGTTTTGAAATATGCAAAAATACAAAAGATTAGGATTTGGGATTTTTTTTGTTTTCAAGGACTACACACCACCCCTTCTTTTCTATCTTGCTCTCATACATAGGCATAAGCATCGATCATTAGTCTAAATCTTGAATGCTTGCAATGACAAGTGGGTCATCCATAAGATTGGTAATAGCGTTACGTAATCTAAATGTTAGGATGGAATTTTGTTGGTTGCGAAAATTGATGGAAATAGAATGAAATTAAATGGATTGTGAGAGGAAGATGTACAGTTAGTTATGTCCGGCGCCATTAAAGTCAAAGTCATGAAAGACACCCCGACAAGGCCTCAGCAGAATGCAAAGTAAAATAATTGAGAAAAAGAGTTAAAAGGACATGTGGGATTGCTCCCAATTTCCTTAAATCAGACAATTAGAGACCGAAAGCCATGCATCCTAATTCTGCAACACATTATAAGTCAGCCTATGCACCATCTCCCTTCATCCCAAATTCCACTCCTTAATTTCCGAATACCAATTATTACCATATGTATTGTTTTTTCGAAGTTTTTAGGGAGAAAGTACTAATCTTCTCTTAAAATTTGCATTTAGAAATTTATTTGCTTTAAAAGTTTTCTCAGTCCAAAAAATGCCACAAAAATGTGTATATAGATACCATTTTCGAAACGTTTTGAATATTTGCCGGATGAAAAAATTTTTTAGGGCAAATGAACTCCTGAATTGACATTTTAAGTGAATATTAGCACCTTATCCCGTACGATTTTGAAAAAGAAAAAAAGTGTTAAAATACTCTCAATTTTAGACTCATGAGTTTATTTGCCCTAAATGTTTTTTTGTTCTAAAAATGCCTTAAATGTTATAAAAATAGTACTCGTCTATCTATTTTTTGTAACGCCATTAACAGCATTACAAAAATGAATAGATAAACACCATTTTCAAACCATTTTAAATATTTTTAAAACAAAAAATAAATAAATTTCGGAATCCAAACATTAAGAGCAGTAACCACTTTTTTTTTTCAGGTATTTATATGAAAAAAAGGATAACATTGTTTAAGACAAGATAAATAAGCTGTCTTACCACCCATCCTCCATGTAATTATCAAGAAACTAAAGTTTTTTTTTTTCGTTTGGAAAGCTTGAAATGGAAATAATATTCTAAGATTGGATGGAAAATTATGTTATTCAAAAATAATAATTTGGACTCGAAAGTTGAAAGTGTTATAAAAAATTTAGAACTTTGTTACCAAAAAAAGAAGAATTGCTCCCATAAAAAAAATTAAAAATCGTATAAAATGTTCCCTAAAAAAATAAAATTCGTAGATCTTCCTTAAAAATTAAACTTAAAATGAAGAACCCAAAAAAAGAAAGAGATCAACTGAATTGCATAACCTAAAATTGGTATGAATTCTAATTTCCCCGTTAAAGAACACTACTAAGTACTAAATTACTAATATATGGTTTGCATTCTCGTAGCGTCGAATTACGTAGATATTTATTTACAATTCGAGCTCATCTGTTGAGATAAACAGAAAATAGAAAGTTAATTTACAACTTTCTGATATACCAAAATTTTTAGTCATTAATTATTAAATTATCTATTTTATAAACCAATCAAATTTTATTCTTTTAATAATAACTTTTCATTTCATTATTTATCAGAGTGGTTATTGACTGCATACTGTTTTTTTCTAATGCAAATTAAACTTTTATTCGTAATGCAATTAACAAATACACTTGTAATGTGCAAATTAAATTTTAAAACATATGAAACTACTAAAATTATTAAAAAATATTTCCAAACTTCTTCCATAAAAATAGCAAATAATAGTAATATAGCATGGACAATCTAATTTTCCGCAAAAACTCAATCCATATATTGGCATACTCTTTTTAGTAAAAGTCTTTAAGAAAAACATCTTAAAGTTGGAATTGTTGATACTGCAATGAAGGCCAATTTGTAGGCATCTCTTATTTTTATCTTACATGACTACAAAATTTCCAGTGATCACTTTCAAGCTCCATAACTTTAAAGGGTTTCTTTTGAAGGATGACGCTAGCTTAGGATGAATTTAGATTGATATGGAATAGCACATGTTTAAATGCATATATTTATGTGATTGCATAGGCATTAATTCTCCATCGCAAAAAGTTGAATCAATTCTCCAACTTAGACCCGACAAGCCAAAAATTGAATCAGTTCTCTAACTTAGACCCAACATCAATTCTATCTAATGAGATTCCAATATAGTTGAAAGAAAATGATAAAAACAAACCCCTGCCATTGTCTAGCCCCTTTTAAGCCATGTGCTATGTTCCCCTAAGGTCTAGAGAAGACATTTTGAAGTTCTTGAAGGGATGCATTCTAGGACTGAAACTGCCCAAGATTTCTAATACAACCATATGTGATAATGGGAATCATTTATCAGATGGGAGCCACATTTTCTAGTAAATTTGCAAGTCAGAGGGTAAAATTCCTAGTAAATGCCATAGATCATGTGGCCCTTGCTCCCCCTTGGTACCTGATAGGCAGACCATAAATTTGTCAGCTATGAATCTCTGAGAAAGCAAGCCATATGCCTAGTTAAGTCATTTCAAAAGGCTTATAAAATCATGCTTTACCCGCCATTTAGCGAGCTCCTAATATGCTAACATAATACTCAGCTCTCCAGCATATAGCTACAACATCATACAATATAAAAGACACAGATCAGCTTGTTAATACTTACGGCAGCTTCAAATGGAAGAGTAAAGAATTCATTAACAAAAGGCTATACAAACAGATACAAAAGGGCAGTGATTCTGTTCAATGTATCATAAGCATTGTCAAGGATTAAACATGCAGTTCTGTTAACTAATTGAGAACATAGTCAGGTTACACTTGAGGCAGGCAGCAAATGTTATGTTTCTGTAAGATGGAATTCAAAAATTTAATGTCCAAATTTGATAATGTAATGAGATGGAAACAATAATGCAGACAAACAAAACGGTTCATGAAAGGTAGTCGGGGTCATTGTCTCTAAAGCATTGTCCCCTGCACCTGATCATCCATGTGATTATCAATTCCATATTATTGTAGGGCCCCGAGTACCTAAAGTCAATGATTTGTGCTAAACAAAATTTAGCAATGAAAATGTGGGTTATTCCAACTATTGTGGGTTTAGCCGCATGCTAGGTCTCCTCAATTATATGTAACGTGTACCTTATTTTCTCTCATGTTCCACTCAGCTGATCTCCATTGTCCATTTAAATCAGAAAATGACTTGAATTTTCAAATGGCAAACCAGCTTTCTAATGCGACCCAATAGCTTGTATCTCATGTGCTTTATATTATCTAATATTTGACTCAGCTTTCTCCATGTCCATTTAGATCAGAAAGTGACTAAGAGTTTGCTTATTTACCGAAAATTATTTCAGTTTTTCAAAAAAAAATTTTATAGAAAACAGAAAATAAAGATTATATTTATTTTAGTCAATTTTCTAAAATTAAAAATATAAAAAATAATTTTTCAACTTTTTAAAATAAAAAAGAGATTAAAAAGCTAATAAAAAATGCTTTCTAAATTTTCCAAATAATTTTAATACATATATATATATATATATATATATATATATACACACATACGCACGCACACATATATGTATATACATACATACATATACATATTTATGTATGCACATACATATACATATACATGTATGTATATTTGTTTGTATGTGCATATCTATATATATGTATATGTATGTGTATGCAGTACATACATACATATAGATATGTACACATATCTATGTATATACATACAAATACATATATATATTTATATACATATATACACATATGTATATGCATGTATATGTATGTGCACAAATATATATATGTGTGTGTGTGCGCGCGCGCGCACACATACATACACATGCATATACATATGTATATGTGTAATATATGTACACATATATGTATACATTACACATATATACAGAAAATAAACATTCTAATTTTTTTTATTGATAAATGAATACATTTTCTAAATTTTATATAGGATATAAATAATCAATTTAAAAAAATAAATAAAAAAACGGAATATTATTTTCTGTAAGTAAACGCATCCTAAATTTTTTAATTGTCAATTCAAGTTTCTCATGTACCTCAAAAGAAGCTATCTCAAATGTGTTCATCTTCCTCCATATCTATTTGAGATCCCAAAAGAAAAACTAATTTGCCTTCTAATCAAGAAACACTAAATCATGATAGACATGCTATAGAATGACTAAAGAGAAAACAAGAACTGATAGTTGCTATTTATAGTACTTGCTTGAAAATTGCAAATTTGTAACTTCAGTAACAAAATACACGAGGTGCTCTCAAAGTTAGTCGTGACTATCAGACAGGATATTTTCATACTCTATAATTCAAAAAAAAAAAAAAAGAGAAATGAATCAGCAGTCACACATCAATATATTACAACCCCACCAGGTGTTAAAAAAAGTTAAGCATAGGTTTATGCCCAATATAGTTTGCCAAACAAGGTTATCCTTTATTAGCTTTTTACATCTAAGGCAACCCCAAGATAGAGTTTAGTCAGGCTCATGCCTTTTACCAGCCTTCCTTTCATTTTGTTTCGCCAGTAAAGTTGTTTCCTTGGAAAAATCAATGCAATAATTTTTTTACTATTTCATGTATACCATAAAAGCCACACAACTTACATAACATTTTTTCTATTTGATCTAGGTCTTGGTGATAAAATCATGGAAAGCATTTCATTCTCTGCAAATTGACACGGAATAAGGCTATCTTTGTTCAACAAATATTCATCTACTCCAAGTTCACCAAGAATTGCAATTACCTGTCTCTCAATTTCGATAGCAGATGCAGAAAGCCTTCGTCTCAAGATTGATCTTTCCTCTTCACAGGTCTCCATCTCAGTATCTAGAAGAAACCACCAGATCAAGAGCTAAAATGACAGCAAAATTCTTATATTGCAGTAAAACATACTTATATTTTTTAGGAAATTTGAGCAGCCGTATTCAAGATGATGTAACACCTTTAGACCTGCTGCTCATATTCGAGCAGCAAATATATCAGCACCTTTTAAGTAATTTTATAAATAGATTGAAAATAGCCAACATGAGTAATTAGGACGATCATTATTAATCATAGGCATTAGGTGGAATAGGTGTTCCCATAAAGTGGGTTGTGATTGATTCCTAAGTTTTATTTCTTCTATAGAAATGAAAGTTAAAGCTCCATCAGACAAGTGATAATTAAGTAGCCTCCTTAGAAAGCCCTTTTTAGTAAGAACAAATCAGTAATCGTATCCATTTAAGAATGGTCAGACTCTCTTTTTGTGTTTGGCTGGTGAGTGTTGAATAAAAACTTTTGCACAAAGTGTATGTGTACAAACAGAAACTTCTTCCCTGCCTAACCTTGGCCCAGTTTGCCCCACAACCCAATAACTAAAGTCTGAAGATCCTATCTTTATTTCTATTTATGTGTTACCTTTACTTTTATTCCTATGGGTTTTCTATTTACTCAATTCTCAATAAACTTGTGGTTCTCAAAGTTCTTTTCACTTTTGCAGGCACATAATGTTGTTTGGTTGCTAGCATATTAGGATTGTCGTGCAAGCATATCAGTTGGGATCAAAAACAATAATCTCCATCATAAAATTGTGATCAATTTCTCACTTCAGACAATACAAAATAAGACTCCACACCAAAAAATATATTAGTTAAGTTTTGTGAAACAAATCACTAATCAGGTAGGATATAACACTACAATAATTCCCTGTACAAAGGCTAGGACTTCCCTAGGCAACGTCATTGTTGGTTTTTAGAACCATAAACTATGCTTTTTTAGCCATAAGCATTGAGGGACTTGCTGTCAGTCCACAATTTTCAGCCTAAGGAGATGTTTACAGTGCCTTCCTGCCTGCTAGTAATTTGGTAAGCCTCAATACATTTGTAAGAAAGCAGGCATACAAATCAGAATATAGTTTTGTGCTGAACACAACATAAGCATACAGTTCCATGTGTGTGGATCATAATTTTCACCCAGAGATGAATAGCTGTGCACAAATTGATAAGAATCTCTTGGATGAACACTCAGTTGTTAACTGCCTTTTGCACAAAAAAGAAAATGTTTTTCATATTTGAACTAGGCAACTCAGTTCCCTAATTACATTTTGCAAGAAATATAAGGATCCTGGAGGCAAAGAACCATTGGAGTCCATGCAGCCTTCTGAAAATTATACTAAATTATGCAATCCCCAGTAGAAGGGCAAGGGATTGTCCAAAGTAGCCCAGCTCAGAAAGGTAATTGGCAAACCAATTCAATTGTCTGAAGGACATGATTTTGATACCATTTTTTAACAAACAAGGCTACTCGGAGCCACAAACAATGATAAAATGGTCCAGTCCACACAAGAACCTGATATAAACAAAATCCTCACATTGAGTGAAAAAGGGTCCTTAAGCCAATGTAATAGCATTTATCCTATCATCCTAAACTACTATAAATTAGAAAAAGGAAAAGAAGAAATTACAAAAATGAGATGCTACATACAAATTTAGAAAAAATACAAGTTTGTTAATGCTCACCGTAGTAGTAAGATGAAAGAATTTCAATGCGTTCAGTTGGCTGAAAGTTGATGGAAAAAAAAAGGGCTTAGAAGGAGTACGAAAAAAACAAAGAGAGAGCAATTAGTTCAGTCCTGAGAAAGCAACAGCTGCACAGTGACAATCTTAAACAATTAGAAGAAAATGAATATCAATAAAAAAAAAACATCCCTAAATTGTAAAAGCATCAAAAGAATTGTCAGATGAATTAAAAAGAGGCAAAATAAAATAGAAGCAAATAAATGTTCTATTTTTGTGAAGTAATGCTGTTGTCTAAAAAAATTGAGAATGGCAGAGATTTTATGAATTTGTAGGAGCAAAATTTCATTACTGCAAAGATCGCAGGATTTGACATGCTTTTTGTATTATGATTTAGCTTTTGAAATATATTATAAATATACTATGTTTACATCTTGCATTGTTCTACTTGGCATGGTGAGATTCATAACCAGTCAGAAGTATACCATCACAAAGATCCCTTCGCGACGAGTGGGGAGTTGCTCAAGCTTTGTCAATGTGTCATCCCCTTTAGTAACTTTACCAAATACTGCATACTGAAGAAATTCAACTTATCAGTATGTCATCAAATTGATTAAATTTAAAACCAAATTTTCGGCAAGTTGAATGATCATACCCGACCATCAAGATGCGGAGCATCTCCAAGAAGTATTGAAAATGAAGATGATGCACTATTTGGGTCAGAATATCTATAGTAAACAAAACACAACATCGATTGGTATGTCAACCCAGTGTTAGCAAAATATTTCAACCATGAGTAATCTATGATCCAAATTCCAGATCATTGGCAATCTGAAAGTTAAAATCTGTATTCCAACACTCAAACAGCTATGGACAAGAAGGAAACAGATAAAGATACATGAACTTTACATACTCACATGCTTATACTCTTATGAGTACCCGCACTTGTATGAGTTTGAATTTGATAGCATTGAAGCAGTCAACATGCATTGAAGATCAAAAATACATTATTGTTAATTACAAGAGAGCATAGTGTGGCTATGTCTTTTTTGTAATAATGTGGTTTTGTGCTTATATACAACTCAAATCAGAGCACACGCAACAGTAAGAATCAACAATCCTAGATTAACATATTTATGTTCCAACTAAACAATCCAGAGAAGCCCACCATGGTGGAACACATATAAAGACAAGTGAGTTCTGTGTTCTCAGTAACCCAAGAAACATTGCATTAAAGGTAAATCCTAGAAGAGATTTCCAGAAATATTCTAGTATGAAGACACATATAGCGAGACTGCTTCCATCTGCCAAATTTGCTTGCATAAAGACATATACGCATACAGGTATAAGTTCAATCTTAAGGTAGTGCAATTGAAGAA
This sequence comes from Excoecaria agallocha, assembly GCA_037975025.1. Classification (NCBI taxonomy): domain Eukaryota; kingdom Viridiplantae; phylum Streptophyta; class Magnoliopsida; order Malpighiales; family Euphorbiaceae; genus Excoecaria; species Excoecaria agallocha. The sequence continues at coordinate 156,374 of JBBPFJ010000023.1, read as the reverse complement.
AAAAATTGCCCAAATGGCATTATCTACAGAATTTTCTTTTTTGAACTAATGGATCCAAAACATGAAAAAATAAAACCAAAGAAAACAAAATATAATAAGAATTGTACCAAAGGTTCGCTAAGACTTCACCTTCCCATAGAAAGAATGCCTCTCACATGCTTGACATCACTAAATTCCCCAATTACAGTTTTCTTGGCTTCGTTCCTTTGCTCGTCATTCATGGGGGCAGATCGTCCACCTACGACATCTGCCACTTGAGCAACAAATCCCTTATCAACCTGCAATTACTTATTTCCCATTATCCACCACCGCAAAAGCCAAATTATCTACCGGTATACCAAGAAAATCCACCACAAACCTAAGTAATCTAAGTTTTATTTTCATTCGAATACCCGAAAGAAATGATTGGTGTTATAGCATCCAAGTCGAACGAGCTTGAAAATGTGCTCTACAGTTTGGGGCGCCACAGAAGGATAAAATCCAAACTCAATATCTCCATAATTAGTCTAAAAATTCAAAAACACGGAAAATCCTCAGAAATTCAGATACGATTACGGTCAAATTGCTGTTCGATAGTGCAATAACAATCAACGAAAATCGAAAGCAACGAAGAAATCTGAACCTGGAAAACGACACGAGCTGAACCGAGCTCGGGATCCTGGGAGGAGGCACTGAAGGCGACGACGGCGACAAATGCGGCCCAAACCCAACCAGAGATGCTCCGCATTGTCTCTGTTGCTCAATTTTGGCGCCTGATCTGAAACTGGCATAGTTCAGTGTCAACGGCGGTGAGTATCTTAATACTTAACTGGGCCGACAATGGATCAACAATGGGAGGGCCAATTATAAGCCCAACAAATTTGTTATGGACCCCCCTTACTTAACTACTGTCTAGCACTAGACCCAATAAAGAACTCGGGTCAGAGTTATAAATGGATTGAGTGATAAATGTTTAGCCGAATTACATACGGGTCGTAGTCTATCCAAATGGATCGAATTAGGATTGATATATTTGACCCGTTTATTTATTTTTTGCTTTTTTTTTTATACTAATTCGCCCATCCATTTCCTACCACACAAGCAAGACAAAAACTTAAGGCAATACAAAACTATTACAAAAAGAAATGCAATTATGTATACATTTCCATGATGACTCTTGCCCAGATATATTGCAGTTGATGCAAAGCAGAAACTGATGATAAATACATGCAGTATGGCAATACGATAAAATGCACTTCCAATGAAATTTGAAGACAAGTTTAGAATCACAGTAAACAAATTCTTCAGACACAGGTGCAACCCCAATGGCTAATAGAAATTTCCAAGCATTAATGATGTATAATGCCATGTATAAAAGCACATACTTTTGTGGAAATCCAACCAAAACACAGCCTGTAACCTCTATCAATGCAAATTGATACTTTAATCACAACCACAACCATCTAATAAAGCAAGTAAGCAGCCACAACCACTAAAGCACAGCAACCATAAAATAAATTCAAAAACCAAAACTAAATTTTCTTTCTAGAATTATTTTATGGGTTAACCCGTGATTCGATTCATACGGATCAAAATAAATTAACACATAAATCGATATTAATTTGATTCAAATTTTTTCGAATCATGCAAATCCTATTATATTTATATTTTTCCGGGTCAAATTTAAATATGGGTCATATAGATTGGATCGGATTAAATTTTAGCTGATGGACTATCTTGGCAGTTGCATTTAGAATTCTTAATGGTCCCGGCTTATCCTGCCCGACCACATATTCTTCTAAAGTTGGATGGTAATTTTTTTTTTATCTGAAGAGAAAAGAAAATAAAACAAAGTTGCTTTAGGAAGGGATGGTAATCCCTCTACAATCATAACGTAAGAGTTGCTGTAATCTCATTGGAGGAGTCTCCCACCAGATGAGCTAGTGGTCTTGGTACTTTCCTTTCTTGGCTAGCCAGTCCGCCGCTAAGTTTCCTTCTCGTCTGATGTGGATGAAGTTAATTTGCCAGTCACGGGAGATTAAATATTTGATATCTTCAAGAACATCAGCTAAATTGGAATATATTTCATTGTGATGAGTGAGCCACGAGAAAACTTTCCAGCAATTTTTATACAAGTCTGTTTATGCCCGAATTTTATTAAAAGCCCGCTATTTATGAATTTTATGCCAAAAGTCCAAGTCCACACCAGCTCGTCCATATCAATTTTCATTTACATTTTAATATATATATAATAGTTTAAATTTGTATTTATTTCGTATAAAATACATTTTAATGGTTAAAAAACTTATAAATTTGGTAATTTTTGTTATTAAATTTAGGTAAGTATTAAAGTATCCATATTTAATTTTTTATATTTTTAATTTTAGAATGTAAAATTCAGCTAGTGATTTAACTTTATTAATAAAATATAGTTTTAGCTCATTTTTTATATATAGCTGGGCCTAATCGAGCTGAATTTGAGATTTACTTATATTATGTGGACTTATAATCCTGTTTAGATAGCGTTTGTTAAATCAATTCAGATAAAAAATTTTCAGATAAAACTGAAATATTTTCCAAATCAACATATAGAATAGTTAATATAAGACTGTAAAACATTTCGAAAATTTTTTCCAATCATTTGTTAAATTTTTTAGAATTAATTAAAAATATATATTTTTTAGTTATTTTTTTATCTTGAAAGTTGAAATATCAAGATATAGGTAGTTAAAAAAAATTATGGGATCTATTTTTTTAACAAATGCTTGAAAATATTTAAAAAATTAAAATGATTTTATTTTCTTTTTATTCCGACCTTTTCAAAGTTAACAAACTCTACCTTAATATATAACAATTGGGTTGTGAAAATAGCTAATCTGGTTCCATTTTGGCCCACATATAATTTTCCTTTTTCTTTAAAAAGAAAAACTATTTATACAAAATAGGAATTGTTGCGGTGGTGGTGAATGAAAAGATATAAGTTAGACTGGCATAAAGGCTCGGAATTATGATTGGCATATTAGCTGCTTCATGAACCTGAATTAGTGGAATTCTAAGTTCGAATTTCAAATCAAACCTAACTCGTGCAGACATAGATTAATGTCTAATTTCAAATAACGAAATTTCATAAGAAAAATGGAGTTTGGTTACGGATCAGAAAGAACCACTGGCTGTATCTTAAAACTGCAAATTTCAAATTAAAGTTAGAATTGGATAAGAAAAACAGTGTAAAATGCATAATTATTGGGGAGAGGTACACAGCCATCACATCCACGAGTGCATATTTGCCTTCTGTAGTAAGATAGAGAGAGACAAGTCACGAGCACATTCATAGAAAAGCAAGATTTGTGATCGAGTTTTAGCCAGCAATGATGCTTTGTATTTATTCCAATTCCATTGAATTTCTTGGGTATTAATTGTACAGTTTTGTTATCAATCAAAATCATTTTTCTCTTCTTCTTATTTCTATCCATTCTTAGAGAAGCTGATTCTAATACCCCAACAGTCTAATCATACACCAAAATATATATATATATATATATATATATATATATAGATATGGAAATCATATAGTATAATTTATTAGTATTATTACCCACGAAGGTTCACAGCTGAATATATAATAGCATTAATTCCTTTGAATCGTGGCTTAGATTTGATTGATTTTGCTCCATAATCTTTGTGGTTGTTGGCCAATCAACATCTAAAGTCAATGTGCCTTCTTTCATTTTCTTTTTCTTTTTCTTTTTTTATTTTTTATTTTTTATTTTTTACAATCAAATTCAGCTCAGAAAAGAAACCCTAGCGGCCTCCGATGATCCTTTTTTCTTTCCCTTCCTCCTATTTGGCATTGAACAGCAAAAGTTGTAATATTAAGTAGAGAATCCTGATTAATAGGGACTAATCTGTTTAAAGTATATCATTTTTGTATGTTAAAGTCCTGTTAAGAATAAGACTCGTGATGATAATATCTTAATAAGGATAGGATTGAGAATAATAACATAGGTTATTCTTATTCAATTCTACCCTAGGACTATCCACTGATTTTTTTTTTGGCTGAATTTGATATTGTTGGCACGCTATTTGGCAGTCCAATTGAGCATGTATTCATGTAAATTATCCTTTAAAAAATAATATATATCTATTTAATTATATGGAAACAATAAAAATGAACAATAAAATCTATTTCTTATCTAGTCATATTTTATAAAGTTCAGAATTTACGTTGGCATGAAATTTTAAATTTTAAGTGGAATTTGAAATGTTTCACTGTAAAAATAATTTTACGTACACAAATTACATAATTCATGTGAATTAGTGATCATCAGAGTGACTTCTAATACAATCAATTCAAAAAATAAACAAAAATACCTAATTTTAACAATTTTTATTTTAATCGTCCCTACTTTATTCTCTGACATTCTATGAATACTTATTCATCACCACAGGAATTCATTCATTCATTTGTATGAATATATTATTAATTCATTGTGTGGGAGTATATTAATTGTTCATGAAAGTTTTTTGTTATAGAAAATTCTTGTCTAAATCACATTTAGACAAATTTTATGGACAAATCAATGGTAATTGCTACTTATCCACCATTATTTGTTTAGGTAGTGTTTGTTAACCTTGAAAAGGTTGGAATGGAAAGAAAATAAAATCATTCCAATTTTTTCGACCTTTTCAAGCGTTTGTTAAAAAAAATGGGTCTCACAAAAATTTTTTTTTTAACTACCTATATCTTGATATTTCAAGATATGCATATCTTGATCTTTCAAGATAAAAAATAACTAAAAAATTGAAGAAATTTTATTTTTAATTCATCCCAAAAAATTTAACAAACGATTGAAAAAAAATTTTTGAATGATTTTCAGTGTTATCTTGACTATTCCATATCTTGATTCGAAAAGTATTCCAGTTTTATCTGAAAACTTCTTATTTGGGTCGATTTAACAAACGCTACCTTAAAAGTTAAATGCAATATGCATCTAGTTATACAAATTATAATATAAATGTTTAATTTAATCTTTTATTTCCATGGGACGCCCCTGCACACAAAGTAATATACATAAATATTGATATAAATTGATTATATATATATATATATATATATATATATATATATATATATATATATATATATATATATATATATATATATAAAAGGTAGATTGATTGGTCTTTGTGGGAAAAAAAATATTATCATAATAACAAGAAATAAAAATAACAAATATTTTATTATCGTAATTCTGCAAATATTAAAAAAACCAATCCGGTCCGAAAATGTAGGAAATTAACTATTCAAACCCGAAGAAAGAGAAGCCCTCGAAGAAAAAAGGTTTAAAGCAAGGTTGCCAGATTTCAACTCGCTACAGAATGATTGAACAGGTGGCAGGGAGTGGGATATATAGCGCCTGAATTCGGAAAAATTTAGTTAGAAAATGTCTTTTGCAATTTAAAGCATAAACCTTAGCTATCTAATCAACCGACTAGGATTTAAAATTAAGGAAGATAAAAATATAAATTATATTTAAAATTAAAATATAAATTTAGAAGAATGAAATTAAAATAAAATTTTAAGTGAGTAAAATTATTTATTTAATATATATATATATAAAATAAAAAAATTTTAAAAAATAAGAAGGTAATTGCCTCCTTCCCTTTTCACCTGGTGTGGCCAGTGCAACCGACTAAAAATTAAGAAAAGTATAATATTAATAGCTTTTTTTTGTCCCTATTAACCCTAATTAGGGTTTTTTTGGCCCCTACACTCCTTTTCGTTTTACCTTTTTTGCGAGCCTTATCCATTTATGTGTTTAGTACTAATAGATAGGTAAGTTTGTGTAAACATTAACTGTGTGATTTTGACTCGCACCAGAAAAAATTACAGTGCTTAGCAAGTTAGTTTGACACGTAATTATGCCCTTTCCGTAATCATGCATTACGTAACAATAGAGATATTTTCAATTCTAATCTTCTTCAAAAAAAAAAAACAATAACCAATATTTTGAATGTTTGATGTCTTCGCGTATATATCAGACGAATTCATTTAATTTTATATAATTTAACGGTAGGTACATATGTATTGAATTAATATTTTTATATAATGTAAAAAATTACTTTATATAAATTAAATACAAGTACGTTAAATAAATAATATGGTCATGATATTTTAAAAAATTCAAATAATAATTTAGAATGAATGAAAATAATATACATATTTGTTTTTGTAATTCATATAGGGCATATTTTAACTCTAAGCTTTAAATTGAAAAAAAAAAGTTCATAGTTGAAATTCAACAAATTTTAACTCTAAACTTCTAACTTTTAAAGGATTCAAACATTCGCTTACATTTATGATTTTATATTATTTTTTAAATGAACGAATTAAAACATGAAGGGCATGCACATCTATCTAATATTTATAATTAAATATGTAAATGGGTTCGGATTGTAGATTTCTGATTTACTAAATGCATGTCCGATTTAATCCTGTAACATATTTTATTTCCAATATTTAAATTCATTTATAAATATCTATTCTTTTAATAAACGGAATGAATCAGATTGGATGCCTTAAAAAATTGAACCGCTATTATTCCTACTAAGTTCTTTTATTTGAGCTCAACATACATGTGGTTAGTTGTTTTTTTTCTTTTTTTTTTCTTTATAGTCGTTATTTATATGGTATGTTAATTATTAATGCATATTGTATATGTTTGTTAGGAAAGGAAAAAAAAAAGGACTTATAAATTTTCGGTATTATTAATTTATTTAGTATTTTTAATCATCCGATGACAATAAATATTAAAATAAAATTATTTATTTAATATAAGAGTAACGTATCGCATATTAATAGATGCATTCTAAAATTGCTTACTGGCCAGTAATGTTGAAACTCCCACTCAATGAGGGAATTCTATAAATGGCAATTTTTAAAGGCAAAATCTTCGACTTGAAAGCCGGCATGAGACGGGCTCCTCCTGATTTTGGAGGTAATGCTAATTTCCTAGAAGCTCAAAAGATGTATTTGGATACTCTAATTGTCTGTAAGCAATGTGCTAAACGTTTTTGGATCATATGGGACTCAAACCCAGAAGAGAAATTAGAATTTTACTCAACTCCAAGATCCTATTATCTAAATATTGACTGCTAACATAGTTGGAGATGATATAGTTAAAACTTGTCTATATGTAATTATGTATATATAAATGCTTGCCAACTATTTAAAGCACATTCTGACATTTATTATTTTAAAAAATCAAAGTGCAAATATATATATGTTTTCAGTAGACTTATTCGGGATAATATTTGAGTGACTTTTGAAGTTATGCACTATCTTAAATCGCACAACTCAAGGCAATGAAGGTTTTGCAGCCTTAAAATTTAAGAATATTTTTCTGTAAGTTAGGGTACTTGCTTGCATAGGCGAATGTGGTAACCTCCCGAGTCATATCATTAACAGTAAGAAGCGCATCTATCCATAGCTTTTGGCTTTGAAAACAAGTGAAAGCCAGCCATGAGAAACAAAAAATTAAAGAAAATTTGAGAGACAAAAGCAAAGAAGCTTTTTATTTTCAATGTACACTGCGTTTTGCATATCTTTTGTCATTCTCTTAATGGGCCAAAGTCACTGTCATCAATGGTCATTAACATGTGTATTATGTACATTTGAGTGTTTTAATTGCTAATTTATTTTCTTCCTCTCCCTTATCAAAGTTGGTTAGGCAAAATTCACGGATATATTGCTCCTTCCTTTATTATATACGAAGAAGACATAAAGTTTAGACAACCGTCTACGACTATACCCTAAAATTTCAATTTTATTATTTTTGAAAAAAAAAAGAATATTATACATATTTGTAATACAATTCAAGAGGAAGAGGATTGAATGTGACGTCTGCCTAACAACGTTTTATTAAAAAAGAGAAAGATATATATTTATATATATTCTGTATTAAATTTCTTGTAGAAATGAAAGTGAGAGAGCACATAGAATACGTCTCTTCTGCTGACCTTTCCACTTGGCTTTTGATGCCGGTTGACTTAATTGCTCCTTTCAATATTCCAATTTGCTTTTTCTAGAAAAAAAAAATATGTAATATATTCCTATTTGTTTTCTACTCTATAATACCTATACGTAGCTAATTTACGTGTATAAGTCTACCCCATATTGTGTGTGTGTGTGTATATATATATATATATGCTAACGTATGCAAAAGCATACCATATATTCTATTGCTAAATATAAGTATATATTTGTCCTGTATAGAGAAGACATTATCATTTCGAGTCTAAATTACCGGCAAATACTAATTACTGTAAAGACAAATTACACACAAATCACAAGTGCGTATGCATCCGTATTTTGGAGGGATTTTTAAATAAAAGGTTTGAGTTTCAACAAATAAAAAAAATAAAGAGATAATACATATTTATACTGTTGTACTAACAAAAATAATTTTCTTATACATCTTATCTTTTTTTTTAATGACTCATGGCACATATAAACTTATATATATATATTATCTACCTAAATTTAATAATGTACGTGTAATACATTTCATTTGATAAAAATATATCTACCACTCTCTAAATTTGATAAACAAATTGAACCGCCAAAAATTTAACTTACTGCCACATATTACGTAAAGGAATAATAACTATATTAGTATTATATAATTTAGATGGATAATAAATTATTTTTATCAATTTGAGGTTATAAAATAAAGCGTGTAAAATATATTTATATTTATATAGAGATTCAAAAATAAAAGGTTTGCTTTTTTTTTTTAATGTTTTAATATAGAAATAATATTGGTTAAGTTGGATCAGAAACCACTTTTATGGTGTTGGAATGGGCCCTGCCAGATAAAACCCAAACTAACATGAGATGTATGTCATGTAAACAACCATACGCATCACATGAGATGTATGTCATGTAAACAACCATACGCATCACAAGGGTCGCCCCCCACTCACACCCCCGAATTTCACTTCTCTTACACTCCAAAACAGGGAACAATACCACCACCACTATCAATCACAAACACACCCTTAATCAATTAAAAGCCACGCTTAAAGGAAATATAAAGAAAAAAGAAAAAGGCAAAACACATTTTTTTAAAAATTTATACTTTTATTTGTCAATATTAAACTTCTAAATTTTTATTTTTTTCATAGAAATTATAAATATCTTTATTAATTTGAGATTGAAGTATCAGTTGAAAATGTTTTATTTAAATTTAACAAAAAACATAAAATGGTATATCAAATTGAGGTTTCGACATAGATATTAAAATAGCGCTAAACCAAATGTATAATTTAATTTCACATTTTCGTCTATAAGAGGCTTAATGTATAACAAGAATAAAAATTCACCAAATAAACATATAGAGACTTAATGTAAAAAATTCTAAAAGTTCGAGAGTTTAAAAATGTATTTTGAAAAAAAAAAATATAAGAAATGGATAAATTTCTTTCATAAATTTTAATGTAGTGGTAGTAATTTGCAGTGAGGTTTCGAATTTGAGTTAGTGTTATATTCTCCCCGAAAAAATTTGAGTTTTTATTTGTAATTTTAAAAAATGAATTTAAATCTAATATATAACTTCAAAAACTAGCTTATAAATGAGAGTTGCCCAAGTTTTCTTAGAGATATTTAGTTTTTATAACTCCCTCACACTTAAAACCAAATATATGCATAAAACTTTTAGTGTAAACTTTGCAGGACTAGACATTTAAGGGTGACCCAATATCGTCGAATTTATAACTTTGATACCATATGAAAAAAAATGAGTTTGAGCCTAACTTAATTCTAAAAATTAGCTTATAAAATGAGAATTATCCGAATTTTTATTAGAAGTAGTAGATATGAGATATTTAAAAATATAAATATTATTAAATTAAATTGCATCATTTCGTGCGTATAAAACTAGTGTGGATTAATCTCAATGCCCACAAAAAAAATTGTCAGATCAATATGTTAGGTATACAAAGTGTTTATTAATTAGTCAAGAAAACCATAAGTTTGGGTCATATTCGGCTTGCGGAACATTTTATGTATTGATAATCTTGAAAACAAGATTCAAGAAAATGAAATGAACCTCATGCATTTTCATTCTCAGCAGCTGTTCTTTTATACAGGGTAAAACTGCTCAAAAAATACAACTAACAGAGCAGCAGCTAAAAGAAAAGAAGAGTAAAAGAAAAACTAACAGATACAGTTAAACGAGAAATAAATAAAAGTATATTTATGTATTTACTCATTACCCCCCCGCAAGCTGAGGAGTATAAATATTTAAAACTCCCAGCTTGGAAAGGAAACGATGAAAGGCTGGAAGGCGTTGAGATTTGGTGAAGAGGTCTGCCAATTGATCAGCAGAACGAACAGGTAGAAGCTTCAAATGCCAGCCTTTAATTTTTCCCGAACAAGATGGCAGTCAATCTCTATATGTTTGGTGCGCTCATGAAAAACAGGGTTTTCTGCAATATGGATGGCTGAGTGATTATCACAAAAGAGGAGAGCAGGTTGGGAAGGAGAACAACCTAAATCTTTCAACAAGTAAAGCAGCCACTGCATCTCACAAGTGGCCATAGCAAGAGCTCTATATTCAGCTTCCGAAGAGCTACGCGAAATGGTACTCTGCTTTTTAGATTTCCAGGAAACGAGAGAATGACCAAGAAACATGCAATAACCAGTGACAGATTTACGTGTAAGGGGACAAGTAGCCCAATCAGCATCAGCAAAACCGTGTAAATGAAGAGAAGAGTCAGCAGCAAAAAATAATCCTTGACCGGGACTGCCTTTAATATACCTCAAGACTTGGGTTGCAGCTTGAAAATGAGCCTGGGTTGGAGAGGCTAAAAACTGAGAAAGATGCTGAACCGGGAAAGAAATATCAGGCCTCGTGTTTGTCAAGTACAACAATTGACCAATCAATCTCCGGTAAGTGGAAACATCCTCAAAAAGAGGAGAATCAGATGGCAAAGAACCAGGAACCATTGGAGTAGAAGCAGGTTTGCAATCCAAAAAACCAAATTCTTGGAGGATATCAAGGGCATACTTCCTTTGGCAAAAAGAAATACCCTTTGAACTTCGGGCTACTTCAAAACCCAAAAAATATTTGAGTGGTCCAATGTCCTTGATTTTGAAAGAAGCATGCAAGAACGCCTTTATCTGCAAAATCTCATGAGTGCTGTTGCTGGCAATAACAACATCATCAACATAGACCAAGAGAGCAATAAAAGAAGAAGAAGTATGTTTGAGAAACAAAGAGTGATCAGAGGAAGCTTGAACAAAAGACTGACTGAGTAGAGCCTCTCGAAGCTTCAGGTTCCATTGATGGCCAGCCTGTTTAAGGCCATAAATGGACTTCTGTAGCTTACACACAGAATGAGGGGATGCCGAATGAACATAGCCAGGTGGAGGATCCATGTACACATCTTCAAACAAATCACCATGCAAATAAGCATTATTAATGTCAAGTTGCTCAACATACCAGTTATTAATGGCAGACAAAGCAAGCAAAACTCGAATGGTGGTGAGTTTGGCAACAGGAGAAAAAGTTTCAAAATAATCCACTCCTGCTTGTTGAGTGAATCCTCTAGCAACCAATCTTGCTTTAAAACGGTCAACAGAGCCATCCGGGTTGTGTTTAATCCGATACACCCACCGGCAACTGATGGGTTTCTTATCAGGAGGCAGAGAAGTAAGGATCCAGGTATTATTTTGCTCAAGGGCTTTCAATTCATCATCCATGGCAGCAACCCAACGAGGATCTTTAGAAGCTTGATGGTACGACTTGGGTTCAGTGTTGCACACAATATTCAAAGCAAAAATTTTATGAGAAGATGATAGCTGGCTGTAACCCAAAGTATGGGAGATGGGGTGTGGAATACCTGGTTCAGAATATGGCAGAGAAGAAGAAGATAAGAGAAGGTTACAGTGGTAATCTCTAAGGTAAGATGGAGGTCTGGTTGGTCTTTTAGAGTGACGAATGGGCAAGGAAGAAGAAGGAGAATTAGAGGGTAAAGTCGGTATAACATGAGGAAACTGTAAGGTATGGGAGTCAGACAAGGCAGATGAGGAAAAAGGAAAAACATCCTCACAAAAAATAACATGCCGTGACACTATTATTCTTCTAGATTGCAAATCCATCACTTTATAACCTTTCATGCCAGCTTGAAAGCCCAAAAAGACACACTTTAAGGCCCTTGGATCCAGCTTCCACGTTTCTGTTTGATGGTTGAAGCATAACACAAACAACCAAAAACTCTTAGGTGAGAATAATCAGGGCGTGAAGAATAAAACTTCTCATGAGGGGTGGAGTTGGCAAGCACAGGAGAAGGGAGTCTGTTTATAAGAAAAATGGCATGTGACAAAGCAAAAGACCAAAAAGATTTTGGGAGATTGCATTGGAATAACAGGGCACGAGTGACATTCAAGATGTGTTGGTGTTTACGCTCAACTATGCCATTTTGTTCAGGTGTCTCTACACACGACAACTGATGAATGATGCCATGCTCAGCATAAAAGAAAGGATTATTGAACTCCTGACCATTATCACTCCTAATGCACTTCACTTGTTTTCCATACTGCACTGCCACCATTTTACAGAAGTTAATCATCACAGTTCTAACTTCAGATTTGGATTTCATCAAATATCCCCATGTGAAACGTGAATAGTCATCAACAATTGTAAACAAATAAGAGTATCCATCAAGAGAAGGCAAAACAGGGCCCCAGATATCCATGTGCAGCAAGTCAAAACAGGAAGCAGATTTTGATATGCTGAGAGGAAAACTCAATCGTTTTTGCTTTGCCAAATGACATACATCACAAGAGAGGTGATTGTTTACATGAAGAAAGGGAATATCCCTTTGCAATAAGCTGGTCCTACTTTGTGACAAATGACCAAGCCTATAGTGCCATATATCAAACTTACTAATGACATTGGAAGAAAAAACAGCAACTGGTAGTGCATTATTAGTACAAAATGGCAAAGAATCCTTATAACAGGAGGAACTAGGAGGTGTGAAGGACAAATGGTAAAGCCGGCCTTGCATCTTAGCTAATCCAATCGTCCTCCACTGAGCCACATCCTGTATAAAGCAGTAATTGTGCACAAATAAGCAACACACTTCATTGCATGCAAGTCTGCTAACAGACACCAGGTTGTAAGAGAAGCCCGACATAAAGAACATCAGTGAGAATTAACCGATCATTCAGCTTAATATTTTCAATCAAAGTTACTTCTGATTGCTGGCCATTTGGAAGATATACTATGAAATTTTTGACAGCACGAGCAGACACAAAAGCAGAGAAATCGCAAGTAATATGATCGGTAGCCCCTGAATCTACTATCCATTTCATTTTGCCAGCATGATTGAGAGTATAAGAGGATAATACCATACCAGAAGATTCATTCGAGCATAAGGCAGAAGAACTGGCTGAGCATCCAGCGACAAGGCCTTGTTTGTTCACAGCCATATTCACGGTTGCAGTAGACTTAGGAATATGACTTTGATTAACTTGCAACATAGCAAGAAGTTGCTGGCACTGTTCTTTGGTAAATGGAAATTCCGGCATAACATCATCTGCAGTATCTTCAAACTCATGAGAGCAAGATTGAACATTATTTGCATTAATTGCAGTAATAACATTTTTACTTCCATAACCTTTTTGTTTGTTGCCATATCCAGGAGGATAGCCATGCTTCTTGTAACATCTATCAATGGTGTGACCAGTCATATTGCAAAAGGTACACAAAGGCTTCTTATTCTGGGGTTTATTCGTGCCTTTTACATTTTGTTTCCAAGAGTTTTGATTAAAACCTTTAGTAGCAAACGCCAAAGATTCAGTCAATCTTGGATTCATTATCTGTCTCTCTTGTTGTATGGCCATAGAAAAAACTTCATTCAAGGAAGGCAAGGGCTTCATCATCAGGACTTGCGATTTTAAGGCAGAAAAATTTTCATTCAGACCTCTTAAGAATTTTATAATTTGATCTGATTGTCTATAGTCACGCATAACTCCAAGAGCATTGCAGTCACAGGACGGAACACATTGACAATTAGGAATGGGACGAAAATTGTATAATTCATCCCAAATACTCCTAAGGTTTGTATAATATTCGGTTACAGAGGAGTCTCCTTGAGCAAGAAAAGCAATTTCATGTTGTAGATCTGAGATGCGTACAAAATCACCTTGAGAAAAACGATCTCGTAGCTCCTTCCATAGCTCAGCAGCGGTTTCAATCCACATAACACTTTGCTGAATGGTAGAGGAGAGAGAGTTTGTAATCCATGTCAAAACAATAGTGTTACAACGATCCCAAGCATCAAAAGCTGAATCCCTATCTCGTGGAGCCGGCAAAGTGCCGTCAATTAATCGCATCTTGTTCTTCAATTTTAAAACCCTCAACATAGATCTGGACCAGGTGTAGTAATTCGAAGCATCCAGAGGAGGGGAAACAAGGATCACTGACGGATTTTCATTCGGATGAAGATAGAGTGGGTGAGACGGAGTTTCTTCAGGTCTTGCCATGGTTGAAAACGTTCAGATCTCAAAGAAAAATTGAGAAACAGAGAAGTAAAACAGAATTGGTTGGATGAAGAGAAAATCCAAGAAAATGCTGGAAAGCGGTTACCGCTCTGATACCATGATAATCTTGAAAACAAGATTCAAGAAAATGAAATGAACCTCATGCATTTTCATTCTCAGCAGCTGTTCTTTTATACAGGGTAAAACTGCTCAAAAAATACAACTAACAGAGCAGCAGCTAAAAGAAAAGAAGAGTAAAAGAAAAACTAACAGATACAGTTAAACGAGAAATAAATAAAAGTATATTTATGTATTTACTCATTATGTATGCCGAATTAGCAAAACCCGACAAATCTATATCCTTGTTATGTATATTAATTCGTTTTTAAATTATCCATTAGAGTTTAAGCATCCCGAATTAATTAGAGATTGATTGATCAGTCAATTAATTTGTTTTGTAACTATTACTCCCTCGATTGCATAGTAAGAGGCATTTATGAAAGGAAAACAAAAATTATCCATACATTTAAAATATCACTTTATAAAATTAGACGAAAAATCAATTACTTTTTTCACAACTTTCATTCTTATTATTATTATCATCATCGTCAATTATCGTCAAAAACAATAAATTCTTATCATCTTCAATATTTTAACAAGAGGATATTTTACTCAAATGTGAGTAATTTTTATAATATAAAATAATTTAATAATTATCTTAATATTTTGTATAAGAAAAAAAAACTTTGGCTTTGCGTCTAATACTCTTAAAACTCTTAACTAGTAGCATCACAATCATTTGCCTTTTAATTACACGTCGCTATTGGAAGAAATTCCTACTCATGTCATTAATTTACATGCACGCCTTCTTTCTTTCTTAGATTAATTGCGTATTAACTACCACCACCACCGATCTATGCAACTCTATATATATATATATATATATATATATATTACAGAATATAATTATTTTTTTACTACAAATAACCATAAATTAATGCAATTTCTTCAACAATACTACATGTTAAAAAAATGAAGTCAATATAAATAGAGCTTTTTCCTTTTATATTAGTATATTTTGTAAATTTATATGTGCGTTAAAAAAAAAAAAAAAGAAAAGAAAATTGGGTAAGTGAGGTTGCAATTAGTCATAAACACCTTTGCTCACCGTCCATTAATGCTTCACATGACCACACGTCTTTATAGAAGTGAGGAAAACGTGGCAGAAAATGATTGGAGAAGAGATGCCTCGGTTCATGAGGAAGGATTATTATAAGTAGTTAGTGCACGCCAGAATCTTTTTGTATTTGTGGGTTGGAAGTAGTGGAGTTGCTTGGTTTTGAAGTTTGTTTTATTATTGTATTTTGTCTACACAACTTTTTTTTTTTTAATTTATATATATATATATATTATTTTATTAAAAGTCCATAAAGATGATGTATGCACGTGACGATGCTGCGGTTTTATTATATATATATATATATTTCTAGATCTGCTTTAAACCCAATTATAAAGCTTCTTTGCTATAATACCCTTCTTTTCTTCCCATTTACAATACTTTCTTTCTTCAAAGATAATATTGTTTTTCTTCGTTAATTACTACCAACGCTCTTTAATTTTTGTATATGATAAAGAGTGATTGATTGGCAAGGAAAGTTGTGCTTTTGCCTTATTAATCACAATTTCATTCTCCTATCAATTAACTATCCGTATTTTTTTTCCTTTGCAACTAAATTTTTGTTAAAAAGACATCCACATATAAAATTAAAATATCTTAAAACCATAAAATTATTGAAAAATATTTTTAAATTTTTTGAACGGAAAAATACCTTGATACAAAAAATACACCCCATTCGGAAAGGACAATATTAACTTTTTATTCAAGAAGACCTCAAAGATGAAAAGATAAACTTATATAATTAAAAAATTTGAATTAAATCCATTTTTTAGTTAACATGAGTCAAGTCTAAAAAAAACAAATAAATAAAAAATTTAAATAAATATAAAAATCAAATATGAAATTAACAATTTCATATCTCAATTTTATTGAAACAAAATGTGAAAATAAATAAATAAATTAAAGGAAAGAAATAAAACTTTTATATTTACTGATTTTTTTATCTACCACGATTCTGAAATGTACATTGCATTTTAACAATGGAACTTGTTACAAAAATTATAAGAATATAAATTGAGTATACTTGAGGATAACTTGCTCTTGACAATGTTATCCTTCTCTAGTTTTATTTTATATTCTTAGCGTTGTTTAATGGTTCCGTATTCTGCCAAAACTAACTTAGACTAGGAAGTTTTTGTCCATTGCATCCTCGAAATTACCTTTTTCATTTAAAATTCGACTTATCCAACAACTTAGTAATTTTCTAGATAATAGAAAATGGAGCGTACAAGAACGAGAAAACTCGATTCTTTCTCAGATAAGTTAATCAATTTGTGCGTATATATGTATATAATATGCTACACTAGCAAATTTTCATTTCTAGAAATTTTCAATATTATAGATATAGTAATTAATTGATTTTTATATAGAAACAGTGGGAAGACAAGGCTGCATGAAAAACCTCTTAATAATCTATATCTGGAAATTAACCGGTCATGAATTTAGAAATCCCAGGAAAGGTAAAAACGACACTAAAATTCTCTTCATCAAAACTAGTAAGCTATTCCCTACAATGCTATATAGATTGCACAAACTAGCACAATCGAATATAAAATATTTTTTACAAATATATCATCATCTTCCCTACTCCTCCTAATTTTTTATGCAATTGGTGGTGCATTACCAGATTAATACTTAAAAAAATCCATAATTCTAATTATAATTTTGATAACCATATGAATCATCATCATTATCATCACATTAAATTATATATAAAATGGAAGCAAAAGCCTGCACAGGCGGACATTCCCCCATGTGTACTGCTCTTATTTCTATCTTTAATTTCATATAAAAATTAAAGCAACCAATATTAAATAAAATACCCGTCCTTAATTTATTTTAAATTAGAAGAAAGAAAAGAAAAGTATTGGGGCTTTTTGAATATTACCCATCCACTAATAGCTTCCCACGTGCGCCGACACGTGGCTCGTATACCTATACCGTGTCTTCTGTCCCTCAGTTGTCGGCGCGCTTGCCTAAAATCAATTGCTGACACGTGTGGCTCTGTTAACTTTTAGTTAATCTACAACAGTACACTTAATTGCAGCGCCATCGATGCTCTAACTGTCACGTGCGCCGCACGAGTCACTCTCTTTCTCTCTCTTTTACGGGTCCCACTTTTAGTTAGTCCTCAACGACGCCGTCGTTTGAGTAGACACGCAAAGAAAATCTTCGGCTCTTAGCTAGCAAACCGTCCAAACTATTAAACCCACGGCACACTTTCACCAAATCCCAAATCGTCCTTTTCGGATTTGGAATGATGATGATGATAAATATATTATATTTTTCTTTTAATAAACTAAAATTTTATTTAACAAGCAATCAATTAAATGGATTTGAAAT
The DNA here is from genome assembly GCA_037975025.1 of Excoecaria agallocha. NCBI lineage: Eukaryota > Viridiplantae > Streptophyta > Magnoliopsida > Malpighiales > Euphorbiaceae > Excoecaria > Excoecaria agallocha. The sequence goes on along the minus strand of JBBPFJ010000023.1, from coordinate 138,327 downwards.
TAACAATGTGCATGTCAAAGTAAAAAAAAGGAGGATGATAAAGGCGGTAAAAGGATATAATGATCCAGCTAGAAGCGTTCAAGAATGGCGTGAGAAATGTAAAAGAGGTGGATTTTGGGGGCGTGAGATGATGTGAAAATAGAGGAGACGTACAGAGACGAAAGTCGATGGGACCACAGCCACTATTCTAGTTGACGATCTGGAAGCGCATCCGCAAAAGAGCTGACTCATATTTTATTTTAATTAGTGTTTGGTGATTGGGTAATTGATAAAATTGGGAATGGGATTAGTAAATTGGATTGAGAATGTGGAAGAAGACAGTAGTCACTTTCATTATCTGATAGGAGATGAGATGGATAAACTAAATTACTAATTAATTAATCATAATATATGGTGCTTAATAGTTACTAATATTTGACTTGGCCTGGTCATTTTTCCCCCAGCTGGACTATTTCTCAAAACGCGGCGCTTCCCTTCTCTTTTTTATTTTATTTTTATATTTGCAAATGACAGTTGTATCCTCGTTCAAAAATTCACACGATGCAGTCCAAAAAGGGTTGTTTTGGTAGCGGACACGCTTTGCGGTGGAGGTCGGTCGTAATTATTGTTGCCTATTTTTTTTACTCCTCATTTATTTGACCTAATCACATTTCCAAATTCTCCATTCCTTTCTTTACCAACTTTATATAAAAACTCGGCCAAATACATAATTCATTATAAAGTCCAAAAGGAATGCCGATTCAACAAGGTTGATCCTAATATTTTATTTTCTTTTTCCCTTCTTATTAAATATTATAAAATAATTGACAAGTCCGATCTTTTTATTAGGATCCCTGATAGATACGATACCTACTAAAATTGTCATATCCATTTTCAAATATGTGTTAGTTAAGATATTTAAATTCTATTATATCCATTTATAATTGGCATCATACTACCTATATCTATCTCATAACGAATATCTATTTCATAAAATTATTTCAAAATAAACCGAAAATCAATACAAAATTAAAATTGACACAATCTATATACACACACACACACGTATCACATTAAATCCAACACAAAAATCAATATTCATTAAAACAAACTACATATTTTATATCTGAATTTGGCTAATGAATATTCAAAAAAGACTAAATTTTAATCCTACTCATATCCATCACGGTTGGTAAACTGAAATTATTACATAAATCCATCACAACTCCATTTATTCACTGCACTAATCTATTCTATTAATTCTCTCTCTCTCTCTCTCTCTCTCTCTCTATATATATATATATTGGAATCGGGTAGACTAAATAAATGCCCAAAAAAGTTACTCTAGCTGCGATGCTTCGCAGCCCACGTGACTCTTTCCCTTTATTAAAACATAAGAATGAACTTCAGGATCACTCATTTGAATAATATTTTATTTTGATAAGAATAATTATCTTATTTTACTTGTCATGTAAAAAATTACGTAAAATCTATCTCATTTTAATAGGTAATTTAAATGTAATGTACAGTATTTTGTTTACAAAAATAAAATTTTATATATATAATCCTTTTACAGAAGTGCAAGTTTGATTTATAAAACATTTTTCCTGCATCACCAAAAAAAAAAAAATATATATATATATATATAGACCAGAAGTCAAAGTTTAATTTAACTTTGACAGCTCAGAAATGTTTTTTTAATTTTTTTTTTTTGTAATGTTCTTTATTTAGTTTTAATGGATATTGCGCTGATTGATATATATATATTTTATAACACATTTTTAGAGGAGGTGTAATGTGATACCAGAAATATGATAATTAAAATAATAATCAGAAATGTAACCAGTTTTAGATGAATGTGGATTAATTAAGAGAAAATTAACAAGGAAGAGGTGGGTGGTGGGGATGATTTTTCATTTGCATCTAAAGGGTAATACATGACAGGCAAAGAAAGTGTAAATCCGTAGAGAACCTAACCTATCATAAACCTATATATTATTATTATAGCATTCATAATTAAAAGTTTGAAAATAATAATGGAGAATCTACGCACAGTGGAAGTCAGATTGAGGTACCTATTTATTTAAGATTGTCTTTTTTGTTGCCTTTATTATTGTTCTTTTTCTGACTTTGAACGTCAATGGAGGAAACCTTCTAATACCCAAAGAAACTGCAAGAAAATAAATATGGTTGCTTGCGTTCTTCGAATTCTTTCGCAATAAACTCATACAGGAAGATATTTCTATTTATGCAATCGGAGGACTCGTGTCGTGTTTGTTTTGCAATTAGTTATATTTCCTGGAAAGAACAAGCACTTTGTTATATATGCATGCACGTAAACGAAATTTCAAATAGCCACGTCGAATATACTCTTAATTTACAAATTTTAATTAATTTCAACCAAGAAAAATGTTAAAATATTTACAATAAATAAAAACAAAATAAAATAAAGTGTATGCATATGATGGGCATGTTTGATCACGAGTACGAATTTTATTTTAAGTCGAATTTTATTAATGGGAAAATTTGCCTCACCGATTATAACATATACCGAATGTGGACTGTATAGCGTGCTCAAGGGGCAAAAATACAAATAGACAGTGACAAAATAAAATATTAATTATAATTGTTCATGTCACTAATATCTATTATTGGAAACTTAAAAACTATGCTATTTCCTTTTATAATTCTTTTTTAAAATCACAAATAGTTTGGAAACGAAATTATAATAAAAAGTCAACTAATTAGTCAAGTCCTTATGACAACTGGAATTCAGAAGAAAACAAAGAGAAGCAATGTATCAGATAGCCATTGCTTGATAAAATAATGTTAATTGCAACTAAATGTCTTTTAATTTTTTTTATTTGCTTGTTAATTAGTTTTAGTCTGTAGTAGAAATTAACATGTATGGTAAGGTCCTTCATTTTCTATGAGAAGAGTTATTATTGTTTCATTAATTAGAGCAATATCAAATTTGTTAATCATCGTTTCATTAATTTAAGAAATAATATTAGACGTGCAATCACACTTCTAATAAATAATTTTTTATTTTCAATTTTTATAATCATCATATCTATAATCCTAACTGTGCTAATTAAATTTTATAATATAATACTATCCAATAAATCATCAATATATATAGAATCATAGAGTACAATTTATTTTCAGATTATTGCATTTATAATTTAATTAGTCGCAGTCCCACGCTTTGCGCCTGGCGATGGCTTTATTATAGGAAAAATATGATTTATATGTCTGTTTAGTAAAATAATTTGATTTACATTTCGATTTGTTATGGATAATGAAAGTTTGTTTATATCAAAACGCAAATTATAAAATGCAAATATTATATTTATTAACTGGGTGGAAGTTGCATGAAAAGAGAGGCATAAAATTAAAATTATAAAAGAATAAAAATTGATGGGTTTATAATTGAAAAATCAACTTCATTATTGTTGATTAAAAATCAAAATCTCATTGAGAATCGAAGAGGATTTATTATTAATAAATAATAATTAATTCATTCAAATCTCAATTATTATTAATACTAATTAATTAATTCAGGTTTCAAAAGAAAATATTTAATTAATTCAAATCACACTTGAAATGTAGCATTCTAAATTCTTTTTAATTTCAAAAACTGGAATAATTATGTTCCATTTTTTTTTAAATTTTACTAATTTAAACACGATCTCCATTATTTTTATTGGCTACAGATGAACACACCCAATATGTCTTTTAGCTCCTATCTTCAAACCCGAATTATAAGGGGATAACCTACTTTGTACTTTACTTTAAATAATTGTTCAAGGAAATTAATAATAATGTTTTTGTTATATATGAAAAGAGAAAGTAATAAATACATGCCATGGTACAATAATTTAAGCAAATAATGATGAATGGCGAATAGGAAAACTGGAAAAGGGGAAAGAAAAATATTATTTAAGCTATGTTTATAAACTGGATTATTTCGGAAATTAGCTGGTAATTAGATAATTATTTTTGGAATACAATAATAATGTAAAATGAAATAACTGAGAAATTCCAAATATTGCATGGAAAGAGCGTTTTCCACGTCCCAAAATCTGACCTCGTGTATGATTTTTGATTTATTTCACATCTCAGTAACTGGAAAAACATTATCAATATTCATCTCATTGCATAGCCATTAGGAAAACAACAAATAATAATCATGATTATTATGGGATAATATCTATTTAACTAGTCAAATTTGGATGTTAGACATGCTTAATCATCTAATCCTACCTAAATGGCCCCACCTTAAAAAGCCAACGAGAGAGCGTACTAAACCTTCCTTGTCCGGGACACACTGCATCCGAACCCAACTCTGACCCCAAAAAAGGAAAAAAAGAGCGAAATTGACTGCGTCGACGATAAACTTTTAAAAATAACCATTTTTTGTTCTTAGCACGGACAAGAGACGTAACGGTGACGGCCGTCTTCCACCGCAGCGTCCTCCTGAAGACGCCTCCCCCTGATTCAACACGTGTTATACCGACGCTGACCGGTTACCGGTTTTAAAAGGGAGAAAGTTGCGGGAGTTTGGGAAGGGTCCCACCGCCGTCTCCCCCCAGCAGGTCCACCATCTCGCCACCACCACCGCCTCCATCTCTCCTGATCGCTTTTTTAAAAAGAGAGATAAAATAGAATTAGTGGCATATGGAGACATTTACACACATAATTGATATATAAGAGTATTTAAATTTTTTGTTATTATAAAAATTAGAGAGAGAGAGAGAGAAAGGGGACCTGCAAAAGATTTAGCTCTCAAAGCCAATACCAAAGCTCGCTCTGATTTGCAGAGAGAATCCAAAGGACGACTAATAGAGAGAGAGAAAGATAAGTTAATACAACTAAGAACGCGAAGAACAGAAACAGAGATAGATAGAGAGAGTTAGAATTTCAAAATTCCAATCAACTCCTTTCCCTTCTTATCCAATCCGTAAGTCTCTTACTCCGTTATTCTTCACTCTTCTCATTTCTTTTCTCCTCCTCTTCTCCTTCTTGTTCTATTTTTTTTCTCCCTTCTTCTTTCTTTCTTTCTTCATTTTCCTCTCTTCTATATCTGTGGCTGTGAACTGTAAACAGATCTAATTCAATTGTTTTTCTTTTTGATATTTGATTTTTTTGCGTTTTTTTTTTTGTGAATTCATTCGTTTTGTATTGGAGCTTCAGAGATCTGGGCGCTTCTGTGTGGAAGTGGTTCGGCCATGAATTCTCGTTTTTGAGCTGAAAATTTTTATTTTTTAATATTTTTTTTGTTGTTTTTGCTAAATGGGTTCGTAATTGCTATGAATTTTGACTGTATAAAACGTGATAAACTGATTTTGAGGATTGGTTCTTAAGCTTTTGCTGGATCGTTAATTAACTGTATACGGATCGCTTATCTCTTGTAATTTACAGCTTGTGAAAGCATATATTCTATCTAAATATTCCTCATTTGGCGTTTCTGGGTTTCCTTTCTGCCATTGAAACCAAATTAACCGCATATGACATCTCAAGATTTTCGGTTCTGTTTCTCAGAAGAAAATACAGTTTTTTGTTAATTTTTTACTCTCTTGATTTTATACATCCAAAGCTTCACGCTTTATTCTTTGGCATTTCTGGTTTCACTTCACCACAAAATCAATCCTAAACACACGAGAATTTTTAGACATCTTGACCCTTTTGTTTTTTGAGGAGAAGATAACGTTAATTCTCCTTGCAAAGAACTCTCTTTTGATATTCTCTGATTAGGTCTGTTTCTGCGTATTGCCTGCTACTTTAGGGGGCTTCAGGTGCTAGAATTTGTGGATTTTGTTTCATGTACTGCAAATGCAAAAGAAGGATTTGGACTGTTGATTAATTTATTGCTTCAACTGGCCAAATTACAGAGACATGTTGGAGGGTCGGTCCTGTCTGGTGCCAAGGTTGTTTGGTAGCTCCTGCCAACCAGAATCTCAGTGGCCTTTCATGTCTTACCGGGCCAGCAGCAAGCACCCTATAGATGGCTCTGAGGATGATTGTCGAAAACTTAAGTTCCCCAGGCTTTCAGATACTCGCGAAGCCACAGGCGAGCAATCCGATGATGATCGAGCAGGGCATTCTTCTGACTCTGATCCCCTTATTGATGCCATTGGCCGTGACATGTCCATTAACTGTATCATTCGTTGCTCTAGGTCTGATTATGGGTCTATAGCTTCTTTGAATAAGAGTTTCCGGTCTTTAATTAGAAGTGGAGAGATATATAGACTGAGGAGGCAACGAGGGATTATAGAACATTGGGTTTATTTCTCTTGTCACTTGCTTGAATGGGAGGCCTTTGATCCCATTCGACGCAGGTGGATGCATTTGCCAAGGATGCCTTCCAATGACTGTTTCATGTGTTCAGATAAGGAGTCTTTGGCTGTTGGTACTGAGCTTCTTGTATTTGGTAAGGAGGTCATGTCCCATGTTATATATAGGTATAGCATTTTAAGTAATTCATGGTCTTCTGGGATGACTATGAATGCTCCCAGATGCTTGTTTGGGTCTGCTAGTCGAGGGGAAATTGCAATTTTGGCTGGTGGTTGTGACTCTCAGGGAAGCATCTTGAGCTCTGCCGAGATGTATAATTCTGAGACTCAAGAGTGGGAGACACTTCCAAGCATGAATAAGCCGAGGAAAATGTGTTCAGCAGTGTTTATGGATGGAAAGTTCTATGTGATTGGAGGTATTGGAGGAAGTGATACTAAGCTTCTTACATGTGGAGAGGAGTACGATTTAGAGACAAAGAAATGGACTGAAATTCCAAATATGTCCCCTGGACGGAGTGGCACTGCCAGGGATGTTGAGATGCCTGCAGCTGCTGAGGCTCCGCCTTTGGTGGCTGTAGTACATGATGAGCTTTATGCTGCTGTTGACATGGAAGTAAGGAAATATGACAAGGAGAGAAAATCATGGTTTAGGGTCGGTACGTTGCCTGAGCGCGCAGTTTCAATGAATGGTTGGGGCCTGGCATTCAGGGCATGTGGAGATCGGCTTATTGTCATTGGTGGACCTAGAACTCATGGCGAAGGTTTTATAGAGCTCAACTCTTGGGTTCCAAGTGAAGGCCCTCCAGAATGGGACATGCTTGCACAAAAGCACTCAGTTAACTTTGTCTATAATTGTGCTGTTATGGGATGCTGAGGAGTCGATTTATGGGGGCACCAATTGAGATATAATGGTGCCTCTAGCTAATGGGATGTACAAGATTTGTTTGTCCTTCAATACAGGAGTCCTGCTAAATGGTAATTGGCCCCCTTATTTCATTTTTTTTCCATATCCCTTCCCTTTTGATGGGGGATGGGGAAGAAGTGCAGCTTTCACTCAAGATTCTATAGAACGTTTTCTTGGAAGGAAGTCTTGAGTATTTTTTCTTTTTTCTTCTTGAAACTTTATTTACATTTTCTTTCATTGGATTCGTGTCTTCCCCATTTTTAGTAAGCTGAGAAAATTCAAAAGTTGATGTCGTAGCAGAGAAATAGGTTTAATAATGTGAAGTATCAACACATTGGTAGGTTGTCATTAGTGTTTGCTGAAGCAATTTCTTTTCCCTTTTTCTAAAGAACACAGGACTACTTATATGGGTTTGATCATCCAATTTCTTGGCATTACCTTCAAGGGAGGAAATAAATTCTGAGAGGTTGTTGTCTTGGATGATGGCTTATGTACCGATTACATTTATCATCACAAATGATGGGCTATAAATATATTTCAGATTCTCTTTTGTAATTCTTCTGTATATTTATGGTGCCAATTGAGTTACCCAGTTAGTTGCACAGTGTTGTTTCATATCATTTTTCAGGACTAAACAGAAGCAGACATTTGTGGATAAAATTTCAATTTCTGAAAATCTTCACATGCAATGTAGCAAATGAATTAACATTTCTTAGTTAAATCTTTCCAAGGTAATGATTCTGTGTGTGTGTGCGTGTGTATAATATTTGTTTGCTGGTGTTTGCGTTTTCAGGATGCCAAGGAAATCATGCTTTGTGTTCATTTTTGAGTAATTGAGTGATGTGAAATGAATAAACCATTGTTATTTATCTGAACAAGTGGCTATGCAAAAGATTAAAGATCTTCCTTCAGCAATTATGCAAATCATCAGGCCTAAATAACTTTGTAGGTCAGATGGATTGTTTGAATAATGAGTGGCATCCATTGGTGGATTAACAGCTACACATAGGCCTCCACGTTCCATTATCTTGCTTGTGAAAGTGTCTAAAATCCCCTTAAGAGTATGGATCATCTTTTTCTTTCTTTTGTTCTTCCCATCCTTGTGGGGAAATGGTTTGATGCATCTTAAATGTTCTATCCCTGTCAAATATTCCTTCTAATATTTCTACTACTGACTATTTTTGTGAGGATTGTTCAAATTTCACTGCATTTCCCTCCATGTTTTCAATTCATTCTTGGAAAGATTCTTGAATTTTGGACATGTATCCAGCTCACTAGTTAGTATTTCCATTTTCTGGGACAATGTAGGACTGGTGGAGGGAAAAGAACAGAAAAGAGAAATGATATGTGTTGTAAGCTGGTTTATTTCCCTGTTTTAGAAGCATGGAATGTTCATATAAATTCTCTAAATTTCCCAATTTAAATATAGAAATCATTGCATTTTTATGTTGCTTTTTTTTTGGAGGCTGTCCATGTAAAGCAATGGCCAGGATTATGACTTTAATTTGGTTTGTGTTGAATGGTTAATTACTCTCTGGCAACTCTACACTACACAGGACTTCTATTGAAAATCATCAGGGTAACTCTTTTTATACTAATTTGATAATTTTGTTAGGGAAAAAAGAGATTGAAAGGCACAAGTATTATATAAATCCATTAAAAAAAATTCTTTAAATTCAGTATGCAAAAGTGTAGTTTGTAGTATGGGTATTTGTTCTTTACTGTGAAATGTTAGCTTTTAAAAGAATTATTTGCAACTTGTCCTGAGAGTATCATATTCTTATCAGAATTCAGCTAACATGTGTCAATTTAAGTAACATGATTCTGTTGCACTGCTCAATCCACATTTTAGAAGGTGACAACCTTGAATCCATATTTTATATATAGAGAAAGAGGAGTATGTTATCCAGAGTTTGGATATGTTATATCCATGTGGAGATGGGATGTGGTCCTGTGCTGGATTAGGGATTCTCTTGCAGAGCATGTTGCCAAATTCGGCTCACCCATAAAAGCCGCCAGCATATTTTTATTCTCATGGAGAAAAGGGGTAAAAATAATAGAAAAGCTGTCTTCGGGCATATATATATATATATATATATATATGTTATACCTACCTTCATAGCCCAAATCCAAATAATAATCTTTGTACAGGAATTAAAAAATGTAAACATTGGTAAGATTCTAAGCACGAGATGTGAATAATTGTAAATTTGATGTAAAAGGATATTAGTGAATCTAAAGGAATAATAGACTAATTCGGATTTGGTTTGATTTAAATCAATTTTTCGAATAGATTTAGATTGAATTCCGGATCGGGCTTAACTTTGCTACCTCTGAATAGTGTTTTCCACCAATTACAGGCCCTGGATTCTTGCAATAATGGCAAGAGAAATCAAAAGTTATAAAGAAAAATAGGAAATGAATTAATTTACATCTAACAATATTGTTGGGCCAGGCCTACAAATGCCTCGCTCTGCCTTTGGGCTTCCCAATGATAGAAGTTAATTAGGTATGTATATGGTCGACAATAATTTTTAGAGTTTAAAATCAACATTTTAATAAATCCACTTGGAAATCTTGACTTCAAATCATTTATCATTAAGGAGCTGGAGTAACTGATTAAGCACATACTAACGTGCTATGTAATCCACATCCAGAGAATTTTACTCCAATAATTAAAAAGAATTTATCATTATGGCGAAACTAACTTTAAAATCATTTAAGTCATTTTAAAGTAATTGTAAGTTTATACTCCATCCATTCTTTTTTTTCAGTCACTTTTGTTGTTTTCACTAGGATTAAAAAATAATAAATAGACTTAAATTTAGTATTAAATTACGTGATTAAAACTAAATTATCAAATTTAATTTATTCTGATTTTATTGAAAAAGAAAAATAAATTAAAAAAGCAAATTAAATTATATTGAAAGTTTAAAAGCGACAGATAAATAAAATTTGTATTTTACTCAAAAGTGATAGATAAAAAAGAACGTAGGGAATAATTACCAATTCAATTCTTAAGGACCATCACAAATTTTATATGGCATAAAAATAATCACCGTAATGTTAGAGCATCTGAAAATATTTAATTTTGTAAATTTTACGCTTGAAATTTGTGTATATTTTTTATTTCGATCGTAAAGGAAGTGCATTAAGTCTTTCGAACCGATTGATTATAAATATATAATACCTTTTGTAATGATTTGGGCAATTATTACCACAAATTTTTATTTTTTTTTAACATATTATCAGTCTATAAGAGTTATAAGAATATCAATTGCTGCATTAATGAGGCACAAAAAAAAATTCCATATCGAATAATTAAAGAAATCAAAATGATCTATAACTGAAATGATTTAATTTTTTTTTAAATACTAAATTCACAATTATCAATTTTGATTCTCGATGCTAATTACATATTTTACAACCGATTGATTTTTTTTTTCTAAAAAATATTCTTCACTATATCTTTTAAAACATTAATTTAGATTCCTACTACATTAGCCTTTATATAATATTTGATGGCGTGTGACATGAATTAATAATCTGTTAATTAAATAGAATATAAAGAGTATAGAGCAATCAACATAATTGAAGAATAATTAATAGCAAAATTTAAATTAAAAATCCTGTTTGGGACTTACGATTGCATTTTTCGTGGAAACTGAGATTTGAACCAAACACTGCCTTGCTCGGGTGGGTGGCGTCCACTATGAATTTTTTTTTAGTATAAAATTAAAAACATATGATAATATATAATAAGCTTTTTAATGATAAAAATAAAACCCAGGTGTCAAATTATATTTCAGACCATATCTTATAAGAATCTTTGGCAGCCCAATTGCTCTTCTGCCTTTTTTTTTTTTGCCTCTTTTGGGTTTTCTTATCAACACGACTCTCATGTGTCATATACATCATTTTATTTCAATATTTTATTATCGCAACTTTGAGAGATAAGTAACTGACGAATTGGATGGAATTATGACAGATTGAAATTTTTACCAAAAATCAATTAAATTAATTAAAGTATAATCGGAAAAAAGCTTTTTGACATTATTTTTTTTATCTTTTTAAAAAAATATTTAAAATAAAAATTATAATTTATAAAATAGTTATTTTTTATATTCACGTTATATAAAAAATTTTAAAAAAATACTCCTAAACTGACCACTAATTGGTCATAAAACAGGTGGGATCATAAATATCAAATTTGATTTGATTATTTTAAAAATTAAATAGATTAAATTATAAATGAATAATTTGTAATTTTTTACATATGAATTGGATTGAATTCGTGAATCGAGTCAAAATCAGCCACTTTTTTTTGTCTTTTTAGTTTATTTATCCTTCCAACTTTTATTCGTCAAAATTAATTAAAGTTTTAATCTTTCCGTTTCATTTAAATTATACTCTTTGATTTCTTTTTATTTAAGTTAATATCTATAACTTTAATCTTTTAATTGACAAATTGTTTACTCCAATTAAATAAAATTTAATAGACTCAAATATGCTAGTTAAATATACAGTTTCTTAAAAGAACAAAAAAATGTTTGTTACTTTGTTATAAACAAAGTCAATTCAATTCCAATATTTTTTTTTTAAATTAAGTTAATCCAATTGCATTTGAATTCAAAAATTATAAATTTTAGTTCCTTCTATACTTTTTCAAATTAATAATAAATAAAATAATAATATAAATTTTTTCCACAGAATAATAATATAGGTCGGATAAAATAAATACAAACCGAAGTTTACTAGTTTTGTTGGATTGTACAGTGTTTCAGACTTTGTTATCTACATATGTTTGTTTTAAATTTACTTTTTAAATTAAATTTATAAAATTACTCATAAATTAAACTAATAGCATTGTATAGAGGTGCCAAATGAGCGGATTTGAATTGGATCATTAATGAATTAAAAAATATAAATCGTAAATGGATTGAATGAATTTAGTTCGACCTATGAATTTCATGTACATTATTATAAAAATTTTAATTAATTAATTAATAGATCTTGTAATATCCTTACTAAATAATTTTTAATTTAGTCCTTTAATTTTTATTTATTTTTAAAATTATCCTTTTTATTTAATATTTACAAAATTGTCATTATTCACATTTATTTTCATTTATAACCTATAAATTTGCATACAAATTACCAATTGATCCTCATTACTAAAATTTCAGCTCAATTGAAATTTGTTATTGATCCGATTCAATTAAATTTGTCCGATTCGATAATTACCGGTATCACCGAAAAATTCAATTTTTATTACCAAAATAATCTACAAGAAATTTTAGTAAGATCTGCAAATTTTGACAATTTTTAGGGTTCATTTGCTATTTTTAAAAATTTGATCAAATTCAAGTCAACATTTCTATTATCAAAATTAATTCGTTTTTTTTCGTATTTTTGACTTTTAGAGATCTATTTGACCTCGATTTTACTTTAAATTTCAATCTCGGACTCATCACGATCAATATTCTCCGATAGTCAATTAAAATATTTTTCGCTTTTGAACGCATTTTCAGCCCGAAACTATTTACCATCAAAAATTACTGTTCTCTACTGATCTGGTGTTATTAATCACCGCTGTCGATGCCGATAGTGAAGTGGTTGAAATCGTAGTGAAGAGGTTAGAATTTTAAAAAGAGAGAAAAATGATGAAAAAAGAAAAATTTTATAAGAAACCTATTGAATTTTTGTAAGAAATCAATTGGGTATAGATCCAATTGGTTGAAGAATGAAATGAATCAGTTTTGCGTGATTCAGTGGGTATTAGATTATGTTGTATTGAAAAATAAAATGAATCAATTTTGAATTGACCCAATAAGTATTTGATTGGGTTATGTTGGATTTGGATCAATTTTTTGGATAGATTTGAATTGATCTATGGATTTGATTCAATTTTATCAAGTCTAACCTTTTTGAGTGAGTTAATAAAAACTCTGATTTTTAACTTGTCAGCATGCCAATTAAATAAGTGTTTAGTGCATTTATAAAAGGAGGGGAACAAACTCAACATAAAGTGCATAGCCAGCTAGTTACTACACTTTGTGTTAGTGTTAGTGGCTGATTCATTAAACTCCTTTTTTCTGATGGCCATGGTAATGGGCTTTTTCTATAATGTCCATTCCGCACTAATTGCAAACCAAAAGGAAACCTCCCCATGGCATAACATCGAGTGAAATGAAAGCATTTCAAAAGAGCATAACCAAAAGATATATATTTATAATATAAAATTAGGAAATTAATAAAAATATTATCTCTTAACTTTTTTGGAAAAATTATGTATCTTTCAATTTGAATCCCCCACTACGGAAACCACATAATCTTTTTTGAGAGTTAAGCCATAGCAAACATCATTAAGATTCTTCATATCTATAAGTTTACCACAATCAACATAAGAGAATAATTTTTTTGGACTTTAGACATATAAATTTCTCATGCTTTACCTTTTAAGATAGTGCTAAAGATACGACTAATTGATTCTTACCACTCTTGAGCACTAATTAAGAATAAGATCAAATACATAATTTTCCTATCAATTCTCACTAATCGTTCTATAAAAGTGACAAATTTTCTGCCAAAAAAACCTTAATGGTTTTTTCTCTCTAGATTCACATATTAATTCTTTTTTCTCTATTCTTAATTTTGATTTTTCGATTTTTTTTTACTTTTTTTGTATTTTTTCGTAACAATTTTCATTATAATAATTTTTAAATTGGTATAAATATAAATTTTTAAAATTTATTTATCGTTGTTATTATTTTATTCCTTTGATTTCTTGTATTTTTTTTATTTCAATAGACCGAGATATGAAATTGATAATCTTTTTTTAAAGTTTCCTTATGTTATGCATATTGCTCCTCTTTGATTTGAAAATTGTTGTCTTATTGAATAAGAAGTTTTTTTTTTTCTTTTTGTGTGTGAATGTATTTTTTCATATTTTTTATATATAATAGATGGAGCGAGTTTTCCACTAAAAGTTATATTATTCCATTTGGTGGCAAAAGCAAGATATAGGAAAAAAAGGGGGTCAAAATTAAAATATGACTAAAGATTAAAAAAAATTTAGAGGGACCAAACTATAAGAAATATAAAATTAGAAGGACGAATTTAGTTACTAGTATAAAAAAAAACATGTAATTTAAAAAAGGGGGCCAAGCTTCCTTCAAGCTTTTCTAGGTCTGCCAATGACACCGCAGCCGCAGGTACTATTATTCACCATTCTCATTAATTGGTTCGTACATTTTGTATATTTTAAAATTTTATCTTATTGCTACAAATGTATTTCTTGCCCCATTAAAGAAGATTTAATTTGCACTGATATATATATATATATATATATATATATATATATATATATATATATATATATATATATATATATATATGATTTTGACGTGAACGGCTTACAAGTACTTGGTGTAAAAAAGTAAAAATATACATTTTATATGAATAATATATCATACTCGTGTGACCTCGATTCAAGCTTTGATTTTGACGAGGGAATTGTTCCCATTAATTAATTAATTATTATTATTATTATTATTATTATTATTATTATTTTATGTTGTTTTTTTATTGAAAAAAAAAACAGTTTCGGCACCGATTCGGTGTATTGTAAAATTCAAGAATCAATGGATTTATAGTTCATATAGTGGCTTTAAAAATCAATAAGAAATTTGTAAATATTCCTCATATATGCTGTGGCATGTGGAGATCCGATGGTCAACTTACCAAGTATTGCAATTAGTTTTTTTTGGTGCAAAAGATAGATTGCAATTAGGGTTTGTAGGGCATTTGCCTATAATAAAATTTATTCTAATTGAGTGGGGAATCATGAAAGAGAAAAATTTATAGGAATTGGATATATTCTTTCACATGTTTAGGTTAAAAACATAATTAGTAGATGGTCACATCAACTACATATTTATTATTTATGTTTTTATTGTTTACGTTAAGTAATATGTTACTATCAATGATATCACATCATCTCTAAATAAAATGGGTCTATTGCCATTTTGATATATAGGAAAAACTTGAGGTAATGAAGGGCAGGGCAGGCCATGCCGTGCCATTCTTAAGTAATCAATTGGGATTTGTCATCAATTAAGCAGTTGAATAATTGAGTGTCCCTTTTTTTTCTATAAATTAATTATTTACGTGTTTAATATGTTATTCAAATAATCTCCAATCTCCCCCACATGATGTCAAGGGTTTCGCTTGGAAACTTCAGGATTCATGTATTCCATTTTATTTCTATTTTCTTAAACAAAAATCAACAAACTAAACCATTCTCTCTTCTTTTGTTTTTTCACCAAGCTAAAAGTATTGAGATCACTTAAAAAAATATTAAATATTGATAACAGCTCGGTTTTACCTCGTTAATATCAAACTTGACTTGTTAAATAGATTGCTTCAGTGATACTTGAAAACAAAGAAATTCGAAGAGGACACTCAGACGGTCAAGTCAGAAAGGATTTAAAGAATATTTAGAGTAAAAATTTTGTTAAAAAAAAAAGAAAATACCTGTCATCCTCTTTATTTATAGGGTCAGCATCATTTTCTAGTTAGGAATCCTTACACTCATGGAATTTTCATCGAGAAAGGCTAACAACTCGATCAAGAAGCCATAACCGTAACTTCCCAAATAGGCGCGGCAATAGTGCGAGATAAGTCTAATCACATGACCTTTCAAAACAGCTCCAGACAACACCGTGTAAGGGACTGCTTCGGATCCAAGTTATCCGGGCCAAGGATAACTGGACTATCCAATGGAATATCCATTTCCATACTTAGTTATCAAATATGGAGAAAAAAAATAACATTTTCGATATTTTCTAAATAAGATTTACCACATCTACTTGCAACTTATACTTTTAAATTCTGAAAGATACTAATTAAATTCAACTCAAATTTTATCCATTCGACTATCCTAAAAAAAGTTGACCCAACTTTTATTCGATTCAAAAGTTACTATTTATTACTTTCTGCATTCCCTTATATGTGACTTTTTTAAACAAAATTTAAATTTTATTTATCTATTATTTTTATATTTTAAATATAATTTAATTTTTTCAATAAAAGTTAATTTATTTACAACTAATTAGATTTGATAATTTAATTTTAATCACACAATTTAATATTAAATTTAAATTTAATTATTATTTTTTAATTTTAATGAAAATAACAAAAATGACAGATAAAAAAAAAGAGAATACCTGTTGCATTCAATATGAAAATTGATTTTATCAATTTATGACAATTTGTGATTTTTTATACGATATTTATGAATTTATTGTTTTTTAATTGTTGATTTTACATTTCTTATAATATAAATATAAAAATATATGTTTTTTTTTCTATTTTTAATAAAATATTTTTTAAGAAAAATCCATTTGTACAAATTGTCTTCATTCAACTTATTTATGATATCACCTTTTTATGGCCCCTAAAAATAATAATATATTTATGGTCCAATTCAAATGTCCAATTCGAAGGATAATAACAATAATAATAATAAACTATTCATTTTTGCTGAAGAAATTAAAAAGGTCTTGAAATGAGTTGTTTACAGGTAGGGGAAATAAAAGCATTACTTGAATGTGTAGTAGGAATAAAATAGATTTGCCTTAATTAACTAATCAACGATGACCTTTCTCGTTTGCTTTAGAACTAATCCTTTTAAGAAGAAAGGCGATTAAAGCGACCATTAACGTAATTTACTAATTTGCAGGCATGATTAGGTACGCATAAATCTAAGCACCTACCTAATGGATCAGATTAGATAATTCCAAATCAAATTATTAGAGGATCGGGTCATTAGAGAGCAATTAATTATAAATATATAATACTTCTTATAATGTTATAATAATTTTCCTATTTTAAGTTAATATTTAATGTCGAGTGAGATTTAGATCTATTTTTTTATACGAAAATTCAAATTGAAACTTTTTAGCATACCAAAATCGATTTTATCGCTGAAATATATATAATTTAAAAAAATGAAAAATATAAGAAATGGGACGTGTGTATAAAAAAATAATTGAAGCCAGCTAAGATATATAGATGGAGGAGGCAAAGAGTAGAAAGGAAAGGAGATAATAGTTGAGATGTGGAATTAAGCAAAGATCCACGTTGGATGGAAATGAAAAAGAAATTAAAAATAAAATAGAAAATTCATATCTCCATTCCCTACCTCTTCACATGCTTCCCTTAATCTCCATCTCTACCTATCTTATTCCTCATTTCATTTACCACATGCTTCTCTCTCTCATTCC
The DNA here is from genome assembly GCA_037975025.1 of Excoecaria agallocha. Classification (NCBI taxonomy): domain Eukaryota; kingdom Viridiplantae; phylum Streptophyta; class Magnoliopsida; order Malpighiales; family Euphorbiaceae; genus Excoecaria; species Excoecaria agallocha. The sequence continues at coordinate 120,862 of JBBPFJ010000023.1, read as the reverse complement.
ACCTACTATCTTCCTCTAATTATATATATATACTTTTGCTCCTTTCTATCTAATTTTGGATTATCAAATATTTAAACCACTTTTATTTTGTCTATTTTTCAATCATCAATTCATTTACTTCACTCAAATAAGAATTTAATTTTGTGAAAAAAAATAGTTTAGGGGCTCCTAGCTCTCCAATCAAAACTCCGGTTGCTTCTCTTCTAAAAAAATAGACTATATCCAAACAAAGGACAAGTACAAATTCAATTTAAATTAAATTAGGTTATGTAATTAATTTATAAATATTTAAAAGAAAATATTTTACTCATTTTATGAATTTGTTTGCCGTAAAAGTAAGTGAATTTCGGATAGGATATGATTGTATATAAAAAAAGTTCAAATGTGTAAAATTACCCTTAATGTTTACCAAAAAAAAGCAATTTTGCCCCTAACATTTAGTTACGTGCAATATTATCCCTAAATTTATTAAAATTATGCAATTTTATTCCTAAAATAATAAAACCATTAGTTTAACCGTATTTCGTTAAAATGGTATAATATATTCACGTCATCGATTAAAAGACATAATATGATCAAATTAACAGTTCCGTTACTTCAGAAAAAAAAATTACACTATTTTGATAACTTTAAAAATAACATTACATTTAACTAAATATTAGAGATAAAATTATTTTTTCAATAAATATTTTTGCACATTTAGGGACAACATTACACGTAACTAAATATTAGGATAAAATTGCTATTTTTGATAAATATTCAGGGCATTTTTTCACATTAAGTCTATAAAAATAATAATAATATATGATATGATAGAATATAAACAATGAAAGTGTCTTAACAAAATGAAATGATGTGGCCAAATGGAATTATAAATCATCTTTTTCCAACAAATTCAAATTACACAAGTATTTTTTTATTGAAAAATTATTGCTTGGCTTAACAGTAATACATCAATAGTGGCTTCAATTTATAAAGGGCTAAAGTCATTTTTTGATCGTAAACTTTTAAAATTAACTAAAAAATGCAATTAAATATCATTTTGAATTGTGTTCGTCGTTAAAGTTAAAAAAAAAAGGAGATATTTTGCCATTATATTTTTTAAAATAAATAATTTTTACTACTTAGCTTATCGATATTTATTCCTCATATGATCGAAGCTAATCACTGCGTCTGTAAGGAATCTCCCTACGACATCAATTCCAGCCTGATGTTTCTTGTCCGATTCCCCTTCATCCAATTGCTAGCCCTCATCTTCCTCTTCTCTGATGTGCATTTTTGCCAAGTTAGATTTCATTGGCACAGAAAAACAATGGACGAGTAAAGAAGAAACAGAAAAACGAGCACGTGTCAATAAGACAGACAAAAGCTACAAAGAGCACATAAAGTTACAGAGAGCACAAACATAACTTTTTTTTTTTTTATTTCTTGTCCATAAGTGACGAAGATGTTATGTAATTAATCATCATGATCAGCCTATTTTATTGAAAGTTATTGCATCAAGAAAAATTTAATCTTTGCAAAATTACATTCACATATGACTTTTCATTTTGAAACTGACTTTTTGAATTTGATCCAAGCTATCAAAAGGGACTCTTCTAGTCAAATTTTGCTACGATCAATTTTATCTGATATTTTTTCTGTTTTACCTTTTTATAATGTGGCATATAAATATATATCTTGTAATTTTAATACAACTACTCATTCTTTAGCTAAATAAGACCTGATTGATGGATTTGCCCATAATATAATAATCTAGTCCAATTTTATCCATTGTAAATTTTTCTATCTTTTTAATAGATAGTACCCACATTTTTTAAAAAACAGAGTACAGTCAAACTCAAATTTTATAATGCATAAAAAGTAGGGTTTGGCATCATCCATCAGTATCCACACAAGTTCCAATTACCAAAACAATAAACAATTCAGTTTTCCTCCGATTTACGTAATTTTTTTTGATAATTATATCAATTAAATTTTATCCTTATTTACTTAGGATGTCGTTTCTCAAATCTCAAAGGTTTATATGAATCTTTATTAATATTATTATGGTTTTTTTTTTTTGCCTTGAATTCTATGTTCTTTGACATTAAAAACTAGGCATTATCTTTTAGAGGAGGAAAGAATTCTTAATTTGCGCGACAACTCAAGCATAAGTAAGACGATTATATTACTAAAAGATAATAATAGTAATAATAAATATTTATATTACAAAGTCGATCTGAAAGAATATTAATAATAGAATAGTGTAATTTGAATGGTACAGATCGACAATTGTAATGTATCTCCGCATGGCACGTGACCTGGATTCTGAATCTGACCGGTACTATTAATGCCTATTTCTTCGTGCTACTTGCTTATAATAATGCATTCTATTTTTTCCAACTTTTTTAATGGACAAATATCTTTTAGCGCCTAAATTATAACATTTGTTTTCGGGGACTCTTTTAAAATACTTTCTCTGTTTTTTTTACTAGTTATTTTTATTATTTTTATTAAAATTAAAAAATAATAAATAAATTTAAATTTAGTATTAAATTACGTAATTAAGACTAAATTATTAAATTTGATTGGTTATAATTTTATTGAAAAAGAAAAATAAATTAAATTATATTGAAAATTTAAAAGTGATAGATAAATATAATTTAGATTTTATTAAAAAATAACAGATAAAAAAATGAAAGAAGTAAAATATATCTTATTAAATAAAAAATACATTGTTAAGTTTCTGAATTTTTATGTTTTTTTTTACATTAAGTCATTGTAAAAAAAATCATACATTAAATTCTTTTACTTTTTATTTATTCTACATTCAATTCTTATCCGGCGGAGATGATAACATGCTTCGCTGCATAAGTACTCATCAGTTTCGCTGTATAAGGACCGAATGAGTAATAAATCAAAAGTAAAAAAATTTAATATATGATTTTTTTTTGTATAAAAATTTAATGCAGAAAAACGTAAAAGTTCATGACTTAACAATGCATTTTGCCTAAATAAAATAACAATGTTGCTTTAGTAGGCATTCGGTACCTTTTCATTTCCATGTTTATTTCCAATATAAATTGATTAGGTTTACCTTAGAATACAAATATGATAGTTGAAGGATAATTAATTATACATGGATAATTAATTTGAACTTAGGAGAAGACTTCGCAAACTGAATTCCTATTGAAATTCAAATTCAAAATTCACAATATTGATTTTTAAATAATTACCCATTAAATTAAAGGGGTAATGATCAAAATTTTTCCATGAACTATGTAAAATAGTACAAATTTATTTTTTAACTTTTTTGATTCACGAATGCCTTTATTTTTACTAAAATTATTCACATTTAACCTTATTTATAATGGTTATAGCAAAAATGAATAATTTTTTAATAGCAAATAAGTATAAATATAAATGGATTTGATAATTACAACTGCAAATGTGAGTCATTTTGGTAATGACAGTAATAGATGTAAATAAATTTGATAATAATATAATAATTTTTAAACTAAAATATCATTTAAGAAAAAAATTATATTATTTTACATGATTTAAGAGTAAATTTGACTTTTTTTTTAAATTAAAATTAAAACTTGTTGGTCTCTTGCAAGTTGGACTTAGTTTTCATGAATAAATCTCATATAAGTAACTTATATATATATATATATTAATAGAATACTTATTTGATCTAGTCTAATGTGCACCAACAGAAAGGCAGCCAACCAAATAAAGCAATGTATATAATAATAGTTCAAATAGAAATTAAATAATGTATAATTAGTTGTTAATGTTTATATATCCTTTAACCGGTGGAGGCCTGAAAAGCAAGAGATACTTGAATACAAATTTCTCTTTCTATTGATTGGAAATATCTTTCTATTTTATGTGTAGATAATAAAAAGGAAAACCCTTCAATTATACTCTTTCCATTATTTTTTATTTATCATTTTTATTATTTTTATTAAAATTAAAAAATAATAAATAAATTTAAATTTAGTATTAAATTATGTAATTAAAATTAAATTATTAAATTTAATTGGTTCTATTTTTTTTAAAAAAAATAAATTGAAAAAATAAATTAAATTATATTAAAAATTTAAAAGTGATATGTAAATAAATTTAAATTTTATTTAAAAATAATAAATTAAAAAAATCGATGAAGTATTATTTAATTAATTGTTTGAAGATTTACCTGCCAAGATCTTGAAAATGAATATAAATTTAAATAAAATAAAAGAGAAAAAGGTAGCGCAACGGCATGCGGGTCTTGTCTGGTTGTTCGGAACATGCACAAGAACATGTTCAATACGGTCAAATTAACTCTTTAATTGCGCTTTCTCTAACCCACTATTCATTAATTAAGTGTTTTTGATTTCTTGCCTCATTAATAATTCTTTTTTAAATTTATAATTATTATGTCTTTGGAGGTGAGGAGTACAATTTGGACATTAATCAATTAAAAATAATCAAAATTTTAGCTATTTAAACCCATAAATTCTTAATGCCTGTTATTTTAAAGATTAATTCTCTTATTTTCCCTTCTTTTGACTGAAATTATTACGGTATTTTTTTACATAACTTAATTAGTATTCTTAATCCGAATAGATATTTGGCATGTCAGTACAATTTGTACTCATTATCTAAGCCATTCAATGTTAAATTTAAATTAATTACTAAACGGTTGAAATCATAAATAATTGAAACCGGATGGTGTATGCCATAATATATTTCCTTCATTTTTTTTATTTGTTATTTTTTAATAAAATTTAAATTTTATTTATTTATCTTTTTTAAAATTTAAATATAATATAATTTTTTTTCAATTTAATTTTATTTTCTAATAAAAGTTAATTCATTCAAAACAAATTAAATTTAATAATTTAGTTAAAATTATATAATTTAATACTAAATTTAGGCTTAGTTAATATTTTTTAATGCTTATTAAAATAACAAAAGTCACATATAAAAAAAGGGGGAAAAAGTACTAATACATCGAATCAATACCCTTTTAATACGCATGGAATATTAATTATTAGTATAAATTTGTAATGGCAACAAATCTGTGCACACAAAAATATGGCGACTAGAATGCTACAAAACATATTTACAGAATAAAGTATATTTTTCCGATACGTGAAAATTGTTTTTTTCAAGAGAAAATCCAACAAATCGAACTCTCCCCGCCACCTCTCCCTAAATTCAGGTATCCGAGTTGCTCAACGTTACAAAGCATTAGTTAGATATTAAGGCCAAGCGTTATCCAATATAACTATGATGGTTGTGAATTGAAGATTAGAACTTATAGAAATGATCATGAGTGGGGAGATGATACTGAATCGTATGCATCAAATCAGATATAATTGTGTGCTCCAAGTTCAAATAATTACTCATTCTGTTTCAAAACATATGATGTTTAAAAAAAATATACAATAATTAAAAAATATAATTACTTTACTATTAAAATACTTTATTATCCTTACTATATTAATTGCATTCACTAATAAATTTTTTTTTTAAAATCAGTTAAGAATATATTTAATAAAAATTAATTAATATGTCTTAATTATATTAAAGTATTATGTATTATAAAACAATTTTTTTTTTCAAACGTCATCTATTTTGAAACAAAACGAGTATAATTTTTTTTTCCTTTTCGTTTTTATCTATAGAATCAATGCTATTAAAATTGGACCGCTTTAACCGCGAACCGAAAGCTAATCCAATCGATTCAATACATATAAATCCGGCTAATAAAACCATAAAGAATCAGTATGAACCGATCAAAAGCCACCTAAATCGGTTTGAATTCGCATAAAATCAAATGGAACCAGAAAAAATCGATTTGAACTAGAAAAACCAATTGATGAATATTTTTGAACCATTTGCAATTTTTTACTATTTTATTTTAAATATTTTTTATAAATATTAAATAACTTGAAAATATTATTTTATAATTAATATTTGATAATAAATATATTTTTTTAATTATTTTTTATTTTTTTATATAATTATATTTTTATAATATTTATATAAAAATTTAAATATAATATTAAAAAAAATTTATTAAATTCTATCAAACCGATCAAATCAAAAACTTTTTATCTTTTTACGGTTTTAATATCATTGCATAAAATTGGCTTTTTGTTTAAAAAAATCAATAAAATAGGTTAACTATGAGGGATGTTGCAGGCAGTTCCAAATGACAAAAGTATCCTTCATTCTGTCTTTCATTTATTGTGATATTTTATAATTGAAAAAAAAAGAGTAGAGATATTGAAAAAATAAAATAATAGATTGGGACCTTGGGCAAGTAAACTCCTCACACATATCCCATGCTTTCCCTTTCTTTACCAGTCAAAAGTTAAAGCCTATCCCATCCTCTTTCTCCCCTTTTTTTTTCTTTTTAACCTCCCCTCCTAATTTTTATGCTCTTTTACCCTTTTCTCCTTTTTTTATTCATTTAACACAATTTATAATTTATTTTTTTTTTAAATTACTAAAAAAATTTAAGGCAGTGATAATTACTTTCTTCATTTTTTTATCTGTCATTTTTATTATTTTTATAAAAATTAAAAAATATTAATTAGTTTAAATTTAGATAGATAAATAAAATTTAAATTTTATTAAAAAAAGTGAATAATAATTTAGCAAAGCAAAGTTAAAAATAAATAAAAATGAAAATAGTTGACCCTGACTTTGGCAATGTAAAGCAAAAGAATAAAGCCATTTTACTAAATATTTAAAGAGATACGCAACTTGTACTATCCGCCTCAGGACAGCCATCACTGTTGTTGTTTCTCTTACCTTGCGCCTTTATTTATTATTCTCTTTTTTATTTTTTTTATCAATCATTTTTATTATTTTTATTAAAATTTAAAAATAATAAATAAATTTAATATTAAATTATATAATTAAAATTAAATTATCAAATTAATTATAAATTAATTAAAAAAATAAATTATATTATATTAAAAATTTAAAAATAATAGATAGACAAAATTTAAATTTTATTAAAAAAACATATAAAAAAGACTGAAAAAAGTACACTATACCATCCCATACAAACACTTTTCCTTCTATTTCTTTTTCCATTGGTTAGGTTTTGTCACTATCTTTACGAGTCTCCATTTGTTACTTGTTTTGGTAATATCCAACTCAACTTTCGACCATTGTTTATTCTTTCTTATCTCGAATCTTCACGCAATATCTAATCCTGCGGTCATGATATAAACGGACACCTACTCTTCATGAAAGCGATAGCATTCCTTCATGTTTATGCTTTTACTTTTGTTTTAGCATCTTTCTCTCTCACTGTTCTAATGGAATATTAATATTAGAAAATTAACAAAAAAAAGTTAGCTGTTTTTTGAATTTAGTGCACTGTGTACGAAAATATTTTCTATTTAATAATTAATTAAAAAATATTATACTTTTTTTAATTTTCTAATTTTGTTTAATTCATTTGACCGGAACTCCACTTTGCTAGAACTCTCTATATAACTCTTTCCATGCCCTTCTCTCCCCTCATCCTCTCGTTCTTGTTTTCATCTCTTTTTCTATCTCGGACTCTAATCTCCATTAAAATTATCATCTTTTTCCTCTCCAATGGCGGAAACTCCATTAAAACGCCAAAGGGAAGAAACCCAAGTAGAAGATTTTGAAGAAACTAAGAGACATAAATCGTATAATCATATACTTTCTATTCTTGAAGAAGAAGAAGAAGACCCAACTCAGGATCTCTCTTCACTTATAACAACTCTTCAACAAGAACTCTCTTCTTCTCCGGCCACCACAACAACTGGCCAAGAAAGCTCCATCCCCGCTGCCACCGCCACCGTAGACGACTGCCCATCATCGTCCTCCTCTTCTTCAGGTTTCTTGAAGGAGGAGGAAGAAGAAGATGATAAAGAAAGAGTTATGAGGCATCTTCTGGAAGCTTCTGATGATGAGCTTGGGATTCCAGACAGAGAAGTTGTCAATGGCGATGGGTTTGAAGAATTTTTTAGTAATGGAAATGGTTTTAATGAATCTGAGAGCTTTCCTCTTTGTGATGGTTTATGGGAATTCGAAGATGCGAATGCTAATTACCATACACTTCTGCAGTCTGAACTGTTCATGTAACTAAGGGGGTGTAAATGAAAGAAAAGGAGATAGTTGGGGTTGAAAAGAAATAAATGAAATTTGATGGGAGAAAAATATAAAATGCAAATTGTTTTTAGGGTTTCATTTTACTCCCCTCTTCTTTTTTCTTTGTAAAAAATTGCCCCCTCCACCCTATTTAAAAAAGGTTAAAAATGTTGAAGAAAAATATTCCTCACCCAATATTAATTTTTTTGGTTTTTCATTTTTTTAATTTGATTGGTATTGACAAGGAGAAGGAGATAATAATCTTCAATTGAGGACACATCCCTTTGGAAGGACAATATTATTATTAACCTAATCTACTTAAGGACAATATTTAATCATTAATACCTTTAATAATGGAGGATTTACAAGCACTTGCCCCAATTGGTCCGTTAAAAAAATTAATGGATTCAAACCACATTGTTTCCTAATTATTTCGATTAAAGAGAGTTATATTTCCAATAACCTTACAACTATTCCTTATAACTATAAAATGTGGATACTTATTTTCTACATTTTCCTCTACTTTAATGTTACTTCTCTGCATCTTCTTCGTGTTCTAAATCTAATAATTTCTTTTATCTATTTATAAATTATTCACTTCGATTCCTTTTATGTACCATTTTTGAATAAAATTTAAATTATATTTATTTATTATTTTTAAATTTTTAATATAATTTAATTTATTTTTTTAATTTATGTTTCTTTTTCAATAAAGTTAAAATCAAATAAATTTGATAATTTAGTTTTAATTATACAATTCAATACCATATTTAAATTTATTTATTACTTCTTATTTTTTGTAAAAATAATAAAAGTAACAGATAAAAAATAACGAATAAAGTATACTGCAATATAATTATAATGTCATAATAAGTTAGACATTAACTTTAGATTTATTTTTTAACACGAGAAAATTTAACAATTCTTTCAATTAATTCAGAGTCAGATAACGTTTACAATTTAGGAGAGTTTAATTTTCAGTCCATCCCATATCTAGAAATTGTAATCATGAAAAAAAAAAAAAAGAATTTTTATAAGTTTATTTCCAAGCTCCCTCAAACGAACTGCCATATATTTGTCATATAAGGGTGCTAATTAATTTTTTTTTATTATTATTATAACAAATTCAAATATTTCAATTCATTTGGTTGGGTGCAGCACGAGCCACTATTTATATCTGAGCGGACAGTCGGCTACCTCCCACCAAAATAATGAAAAAAATAAAAGAGAAAATATAAAGAAAATCACATTTAGCAATTCTCACACGTCATATTGTACTGGATGTGAAAGAGTACCTGCACTCCAAGGCAAATAAAGCTCAATTGCTGTATGTTACCCACACATTATGTGGTTCGCTACACACATACGTGTACGTGATGTCCAAATATTAGAGCCATCAATTCGATCCGGTTCATGCGCATCAAATTACTACTCATTTAATATTATTTATAGAAATTTAAAATATAAATTTTCTTTTACCTGCTATTTTTTTTGGCATAACTCTCTTCATGGTTTTTTTTTCCTTAAATTATCTATTATAATTGCCTTTTTTTCTTCGATATTTCCCTAAAAAATATTTTATTATTTCAGTGACATGTGCCTAAAGTGTAATGTCAATACTTGGCTGCCATGGTACTGCTAAATGAAATAAAATTCGACTTTTGAATATAAATAGTTTAGTAAATATCAAATATGGTGTGTAAAATTTCGAAAGGGCATTTTAGCGGTGAATATTAATTTTAATATATTAAAAAATTTTTAATTTAAACTTTTACGGTCTCCTTCCTCTTATTAAGAAAATTATGCATAAAAAGATAGACTAGATTATCATATTTGCCTCTTTATTTGTTTAAAGTCATATTTGCCTCTTCATTTGTTTAAACTGGGGATGTTTGTTTTAATTGAAGGTGCCACGTGTAAGAATTATATAAGAGAAATGTCAATTTTAATAAGTTGAAAGATTGAGCATTAATTTATTGATACGATGGATTAAATGTACGCGCACTATATTTAATTTTTAGAATAACATTCACTATATCAAGTTTTGCCGAGTGACATTGATATTTTTTAAGATTTATGGAATAAAATTAATAAATTAAAAAAAACAGTAATAGAATTTAAGAAGTAAAAATAAACAAGTATTGGCACATATTTTAAGGATAAGAGAGCAATTTTACTCTAAATTATAAGGATGACACATATTTATCTGCGTCTTTATTGATAATGGCAAATGTAAACCAATTAAATTATCATATAGAATTTTTTTAAATAAAAATTAAAAATAAATTTATATTATTTTGCATAGTATACGAGTAAATTTAGCCCTTTTTTATAAAATTTATTTTGTGCAATAAGTATAAACAGGTTATGAAAAGTGTCCATATATATATATATTATATACACACACGCATGCCGAACACGGATTAATCGTTTTTGTTTAAATATTGAATTTTCTTATTAGAAAAAAAAGTAATTGGTCATTAATATATAGTATATAGATAAGGGAAAGCGACATCGTGTAAATGTAAAGCACGAAATGATGGAGCAGTAGGATAGCGAATGGACCCCACTTGCCCTTTGGCCAAGCCAAAATAATAATGGAGATTGGACTTGGGTTGGGTACCGCTGCAAGTCTGCAACTAGGGCAAAACTATTGTGGGACCGATGGGACCCACAACAAGTGCAAAAAGGCCATCGTTTTAAGTGGGACCCACATAAAAATTAGATGCTGACGAGGAATGCGTTGTCTGCCATCTCCATCTCCATACATATATGTTGTCTTCCAATAATATTATGCATGATGCCAATATTTTGCCCATCAACCATATGGGTAACTTTCTCATATAGTCCTTTAGTTATAATTATTATATTCATGACATCCCTTAAATCATAATTCAAAATTCATCTAACCAACATGCAAACCCTCAGATTTTTAGATAAATTTCAACCATCCATTTTGGTCTAATCTGCTATACCCTTTATTTTCAAATGGTTATTCAATACTTTTCTAATCTGTAAATGTTTACCTTAAATTTATGTTACATCATTAAGTATTGTATACAAAAACCAAACAAAATCGAAAAAACAAATCGAACTACCAATAATTTAATTATTTTGGTTCGATTCTATTTTTTAACCAACTAATTGCATACTACACCCCTATAAAATTAGTTGCAAATTTAATTTCAGCAAGTTTTTGTAGATTACATTGAATTTTAGGTTATATATAAATTGGAGAAAACTTTGAAAATAAGGAAAATAGTGAGCATAAAGGTATAGTTGGAGGATGATATGTTAAATTCGACCCTGAAATTGTGACCAGAAATTGATTTCCTTCTCTCGACACTTCTAAAAATGAATTAAAAAAAGCAAATTTTGTACAAGATATTTTATAAATGGTCAAAAAGCCATTAATAATTTGTAATTATTTTATTATGAAGATGGGAATTATGAAGGTAGATTACTTAATTTTGGCATTTTATTATTTTTCTCATTAATAATTTGATAAAATTTATTTTGAAATATGATTTAAATTGAAAATAACTTGAATTGAAGGATACCCAAATTCAGTTATAAACTAAGGGTGTGTTTGGTAACATTTTTTATTTTTTAAAATTCATAAACTGTTTTTAATTTTTGTTATTTGTTTTCGAAAAACTGTTTAAAAACTATTTTTCTATTTATTTTTTAAAAATATTATAATATCCATTAATACATATTATACATATATATAATCTAATTATTAATATTAAATAATAAATATTTAATAAAATTCAAAATTTAAAATATATTACATTAAAAAAATCATAATATGGTGGTAGTAGTGGTGGTAGCGATGGTAGAGACGACAGTGACGACGACAGTAGCAGTGTGGTGATGACAGCGACGGTGGTAGCAGCAGTGATAGTCTGATGGTGGCGATGACAGTAGTAAAAATGGCAGTACAGTGACGGTAGTAGCGATGATGGCGACGACAGTAGCAGTGGTGGCGGTGGCGATAGTGATGGTGGTGGTGGCAGTAGTGATGGTGGTGGTGGCGACGGCAATGTGGTAATGGTGGTGGTGTTAGTAGCAGTGTGATGGCGGTGGTGGTGGCAAAGATGACAGCGACAGTGGTGGTAACGACAATGATGGTGTGGTGGTGGTGGTGACAGTAATAATGTGGTGGTGATGGTGATGGCAGCGACAGTGGTGACGGTAGTGGTGGTAGCGGTAGTGGTGGTGGCGGCGGCAACAGTGTGATGGCGGTAGCAACGGTGATGTGGTGATGGTGGCGACGACAGTAATATTGATGGTGATGTGGTAGTGAAGGTGGTAGCGATGATGATAATAAAGATGAAATAATTAAATTATTGATAAAAATAAAATCATAAAAATTACATTTTAAAAATTTTTAATTTTTATTTTTATTATCAAAATTACTTCTTAAATTTTTTTTAAATAAAAATGAAAATAAATTTATCGAATATATTTTTATTTTATTTTATAAGAAAAAATAAAAAATAAAAATAAAATCGTTCCCAACGCATTTTAAGTTTACTCGCAAAATGTGTCACACAATAATTGGTGCAAAATTTAATGATTACATTTTAAATGACAGAATTGTGAATTTGAAGAAAATCAGATTTTGTTTATTCCAAATTTTAATTAGTGAAATGTTGATATTCTGGAAGAATTATGGGTGGCAAGGCATTCTCTAATATGACGAGTCATGTCAATTGGTATGGCTGTCTAAAATCTTCTTCTAAACTGATGCATGTGAATTCTGTAGGGCTTCGGTTGCATGACACTACTTTGTCAGTAAGGGAGAATAATAGAGTAAAAATCCATAATTTATAACTTAAACTCTTACGAGTTAAGTTAATATATTTTTAAAATTATATATTAAAATTTTAAATTTTTATGTATTTATATATTGAATTCATATATTTTTAAAATTATATATTAAATTTTTAAATTTATTTATTAAAATATATTAAATTTAAACGAATTTTAAAAATAATAACGTTTCATAAATATGTGATTAATATAATTTCATAGTCTCTTTAATTGTTAAAACAAATATAAATAATTTATAATTAATTATATACATGAATGTACTTAATTATTATTCTATATTGAATCGTCAACTCTCTCTCTCTCTCTCTATATATATATATATCCCAAGTCATTCTATTAAAATAATGAAGCCTAGAAAATTGACCTTTTTTTTTCTGTAGAATTAATTAAAATAAAAGGAAAGTACTTGTCAAAAAAATTGATAATAAAATGAAAGGGCCGTGCCGTGTGGGATATGCACGATTGTGGCTTGAACTCATTTACTAGACCCAAATATAATTGATAGAATTTCCTTGATTAGTGATTACAATGAAATTCAATCACTTGCGACAGATTGATTAGAAGTAATTAGAAAATAATTACTTATTTTTCACATCAAAAAGGTCAAAATCAATTAAATTTCAATTATTGAAGGAGAAATACTCCTCTCCACTGCCATGATTATGACACCCTTTTTGCTAGGAAAATAATAATATTAATAACAATAATTAAAAAAAAATATGCAAATGTGAATGACATAGTACATAAATTATATCCTTATATTTTTGGTTCTAGTATATGAAAATAGAATCGAAGCTTAGCTGTGTCATACAATTGGCATCTCGAAAAGGATAACCTCCAATTTTGTCTTAAAATTATATTACTCCATGGCCATTTTGGTATATAATATAAGCTTAGCTGTGTCATACAATTGGCATCTGAAAATTTTGTCTGATAATCTCGAAATGGAGTATATAATATTATATTATGCCATGGCCATTTTGGTCCAACTAGCTTTGCAACTTGTCTTAGTCAACTTCTCTTTCATCTAATTATTCTCTCTCTGTTTAATTCTTCTTTAAATTGTTGGATCCTTTTATTATATATTAATGCTTAATAATTGTATAATTAATTAAGTAGGTAAGAGTAGCTTTTTCATGAAATGGAGGAACATGGTCTATAAGAATCAATCAAATTAATTATAGAGTACAGTATCATATATATATATATATATATATATATATATATATATATATATATATATATATATATATATATATATATATATATATTATGAAAGATATGTTGCAGCTAATTTATAGATATTAAATGCATAAGAATAATATATTAAAAAGAGGCAAATCTTCGTATAATGGAATGATTTTCCACTCGATGAAAAGTTAGAATCTTGAAATTTTATATACTCACACAGGGATCGATAGATCCAGGACCAAACAACAGGAAAGCCAAATATTGTACGTCAAAGAGTAAAATAAAAAGAAACCTAGAGGTTTAAATTGCGAGATTTATTTAATTATTTTTTATAAAAAAAATTTAATTAAATAGTGTGTATATATATAGAGAGAGAGGAGGGAGGTGGATATGTAGATAAAAATTTGGGTTAATTATTGATAATATCCAAAATAAAATTAACTATAAGATCGACCCATTAAAGGCTCACGAAGAGGTCTAAGACCAGAAGCTCAAAAAATTCAACACTCAAAGCTATAAAATTTGACAGGTATATCCATAATATGAGGGCTCTCTCTCTCTAACTCTTAATAATCTATCTTCATTAAACTTTCTCTCCACACTTCGATAGCTAACTTAGGTATCAGAACTTAAAAACTCGGTAAGATTGGGCTAATTTTCTTTTTTGCAGGTCATTAAAGCCTCGTTCATCATAGCCGACGATCTCTCATTCTACGATAAAATTTTATATTTTATCATTTTGGTACTTTCGTTGAGAGTTGATGCCAGATCTGAGTTATTCAGTTTGAAATTAAAGAAGAATGAAATTAAAAATTAAATTAGAGGATTTTATAATACAAAATTGAGTCTCGAGACTTTAATAGAATAATTATAAAAACTCAAGACCGGAAAATGCAATTTACTAGCTGAAATCAATGAAAATATCGAGTACAATTCTCATGATGATCGCATATGATTATAAATCTGTAAGTTGGTTGAAATTGATTTTAAAAGTTATTTCTTTATATATACATGTGTAAAAGAAGATATAATAGATATAGGTAGACATTTCCATTTCCATCAACAATTCAACATTATGCACAATACGGATGAATGGTCCAAAAAACCTAACTTATAAATTGTTAAATTTAATTTTGAATTCTAATTTAACGTGCTGAAATACGATACACGTATATTTAAATTGTTCAATTAAATGAATTCGTGCTATCCGATTGTCCAAATTTCTGGACACACTATGGTTCAAATGGCGCATATGCTTCTTGTTCGTCAAATTGAGAATTAGTAGAAGCCAAAATAAAAATTTAGGCTCAATTCAATTCTAATAAAGATTTAATAATTCACTAGAAAAAAATGAGGTGGGTTTAGCCTATGAAAAAAATACTATATATATATATATATAATTGAAAGGAATATTTAGCATAGCCACAAAAAAAAAAAAAGTGGGAACACCCAAGGTACGTGTACGACAATGCATATTAATTGTCGGATTTTGAAACCCGAGAGAGACACAGCCTGGATTGATTGTTATGTGTTTTAAAAAGACATGGCCTTTCCTTATAGCATTAGATGTTGCCTTCCAATTATGCACCTAAATATCCTCATATCATTCCAAAATTCCCCCTCTTGGTGGTCTAATTTCCATCACTATATGCCCTCTTCTTCTTTCTCTCTTTCTAATAATCATTTTCTCTAATTTATTGCACCAAACGATCACATATATACCCACCATTCTATATTTCTTTTTCATTTCTGCATCAATTTATTTAACTTAAAAGTAATTTTCGTTTATCATTCTTGAAGTTTTAATGACCTTCTATTTTTATACATAGCAGAAGATCTCTGAATTTTTCAACTCGTTAAAGTCATTATCTAGCATAAATGCATTGAATATCGAAGTTCAACTTGCCAAGTTGCAGGCTATAAACTCTTTGAAACTGAATTCAACATCTAAATTTACTAGCAAATACGCACGAATAAACACTTTTTATTTTGTATTCCACCATACTGATTTGAATTGGCCAACTCTGACGTGAATATTTGATTGATTTGCATACGTTTTTAGTGTGCAAATGATATAATTGGTTAACTTTATATCTTTTTTCGAATAGGGATGGTCACGAGCCGAGGTGGGGCAGGGGCGAATATTTTTCATTTCCGATAGTATTTTGGGGGAAAAATTCTCCTTATCCCTGCCCCGAATTGCCGCATAAAAATATATACATTTTAAAAAATTCAATTATAACTAAAATATAATATTTGACAATTAATTGTAATTGAAATATAATATTTGATAATTAAAAAAATATAAATTCAATCACAAATTAAATTAATATAAATTTTAATAATTGACAAAGCTAAAATTAAAAATAATTTAAAGTTAAATTATATAAATATAATTAAATTTAATTACTAAATTTTGGGGCTGAAAATTTTCGAGACGGGAACCACAATCCCTGTCCCCGCTTCAAATTCTAAGTCGGAAAATATTTATTTTTTCTGTCTCCGCCCCCACGTGAGAAATTTTTAAGGATTTTTTGCTCCATTTGAGACGGAAGTTTTCTGTCTCATGATCATCCCTACTTTGCAATAAAGGATAATGTAAAGAGATAAATATATGGTAGGTACAATTTCAATGGTACCATTTTTATGCACATAAATAAAATTTTACAAGCTCATATTAGGGTGTAAAACATAGTTATTAGTTAATAAATTCACAATTTAAAGTCAAACAGATATTCAAAAAGTTTAAGCAACAGATTTACAAAACATGACAAAGTGCATTTTTTTTTTAATTAAGCCTATGTTAAATTATAAGAAACTGTATACGGTAAAAAGATATATACAGAAAAGATAAGTCACGGACAAAGAGGGAAAGTTGGCAATAAGTGGGAGCGATTGAGGGCATCCTTTTGCTGCCAATACACTGTTTTAGAATCCCGGGGATGGGATTGCCGATGTGATTATGTATGAAACTTAAATGCCTTCTAGATTGCAGATTTGGATTATGCATAAAATGCCACAATTAAATTTTCAACCATTTATTTCAAATTCTTTACTTTAAGAGCCGCTTTTTAAAATTTAAAGAAGAGTTTAGCCTATTATCTGTCTTAATATTTTAAATACATTTAAATATTTATTATTATTATTTGTATTAATTAATAAAAAATAAAATTAATTACTAATATTTTTTTATAATATTAAAATATATTACCTTTTTTTTAATATTATACCAAAAGTAAAAAATGATGCTCAAAAGGAAAACAGAAGGCGTATATTTAATAACATATATTTTTATATATAAAGGGATTGGAGATAATAGATGAAAAATTAACATTAAATAAAACTCTCAAAAAATTTAATTATGCCATTTCATACCAAAATTTGCCAGTTGGAACAGTATGCCTAGGCACGAAATGTAATTATCATTTGGTAAATTTGCAAATGCCGAATTGAACTTTACAAAAAGTTTAAAGAGCACATTGGCAAAACATAACAGGCTGAGGAGATTATATATGAGACCTCGGATACCACATTGGCAAAACTTCGCAAGTAGAGGCCAACTGACACAGTCTTAATCTAATACAAATATGCTGCGAAGATTTATACAGGTTTTCAATCACCATCACAAGTATTATCAGAAAATATGCAGATAAATTTGCCACTCCATATTGTAGTTAACGATACTGACATACCATCTTAGTTTGCACAAAAAAAATGGTGAATTGCATATAATCATAATACAGCAGTTATTAACTACAATGCGCTGTGTTGAATGGTTGGGAACTGACAAGGGCGAACGTTTAAGCAAATCCTACCGTATACCATTGACGAAGACTCCGACAGCATTATCTCGGTGACTCGACACATTCTGATTTAGTTAACCACCATATCTGGCGCAGACAACAAAATGGATAAATTTAGATGTTCGCACTTCTAATTTGATCTGGAAACTGGAAATACCAGATGACC
This sequence comes from Excoecaria agallocha, assembly GCA_037975025.1. Taxonomy (NCBI): domain Eukaryota; kingdom Viridiplantae; phylum Streptophyta; class Magnoliopsida; order Malpighiales; family Euphorbiaceae; genus Excoecaria; species Excoecaria agallocha. The sequence goes on along the minus strand of JBBPFJ010000023.1, from coordinate 102,745 downwards.
GATCATTTGGTACTTGTAAAACCAGGCACTATCCAAACAACCCATAGCTGAGCCAAGTTGCCAACAAACAAAAAAGATAAAAAAAAACCAAAAAAAAGTAAGTATTTGCTAAAATAATAAATGTTCCGGTAAAGCATTATGCGGACATGAGAAATTGTCTCTATGGAAAGCACTCCTACCTAAACCGTACGTCACTATCTCAGAACCTGATAGCTCATTCTTCATCTTCTTCATCCCCATCGCCACCAGCATTCTTCTTGCTGGCTGCCCTTAGATTCTTTCTCTTCACTCTACCAGGGCGCCCCCCACCAAAGGGGCTTGTGAGTGAGAAATCAATGTGCTTTTGGGAGTCGAGCTTCACCATGAATGAAGGAATATTGACAACCTGTCTCCCAACCCTAGGCATAACAAGATAAATATTAACAGAAGAAAAAGCTACAATAGCAGCAATTATTTTGGATGAAAAAAAAAAGAGCAAGCATGGAATGACAAAAATTGGTTTGACCTGCCTACATATGCAATGCTTATTTTGCTAAGAGTGAAGCCCCTCAATGCAGTGATGTACTAAAGTGCTGATTGCTTGTGCTTAATTAAAATTATTGTTAATGACCTAAGTGCGTGCTTAGCAGGAAAAACACTAAAGACAATTCTGTATAAACATGATTCAAGACATCAGAAAAAAAGTTTAAGCAAAGAATCTCAAGACAGAAGATCACGAAAAAAACTAGACACCACTAAGGCATTCAATGGGCCAAGTATATAGAACTTATGTCCACAAATATCATGGAAGAAGATCCTAACTACGGAAGCTTCACAAATGATTGGATACTTAGTGATCCGAACACAATAAACAAAAACGTTTAAAAGTGAAAATAACAGTTAATTAATGGGAAAAGTTATAAATGACTGATCTAAAAATAACACAGACAATAACAGTTAACACGGTCCCATAACCAAAGAAAAGACAGCAAGACAAGCAGAAAAATAGAATATTAGTATTAATTAATACCTAATGTGTCTTTGCCTGATGAGCACCCTGGCATGGTGAATTGACTTAGCCATACCAGACTTGAACACAAGTGTTTGAAGGCGGCGCTCAAGGAAGTTCTCCACAGTCAGGGCCAACACATAATCAAGCTTGTTCTGGCTCTCATCCAAAAGACCATACCTATTCATCCTCCTCAGAAGGGCTTCACCCTCAAAAATACGTCTTGGGTTTTTCTCATCAAGGGTGAGAAGCATTCTTGCTGCATTCCGAATTCGGCTCAATGCATATTGAACCCTCCAAAGCTCTCTCTTACAGCGGAGCCCATATTCTCCAACAAGCTTCAGCTCAGCATCCAAACGTTCCTTCTCATAGGGACGTCTTGGCTTCTTAAATGTCTTCCCATCTAGTGAAAAACATAAACTTGTTAAAAATAATTGTCAAGCATTACAGGCAATGCTAAACCCAGTAATACAATTTTACTAATTATAGACACATACATAAAATCAACAATTATATCACTATTCTGAAATCATTTTTTCATCTTTTTGTCTATATCCACACGCGCCTATAGGATTTTGAAAGAAATAAGCATACACAAATTTTCCAAATCTTTGCTTTGATTTATGAATATTTTCACAAATCCAATACAAGTAACAATTGTTTTACAGAGTACAAGGCAAAAGAAAACCAGTCCCTTTTGTTGTTTAGCTGATTGTGAAGTGAATAACCCAGTGTTACAGTGAAAAAGTACTGATAGGCTATCAAGAAAAGTTCATGTTATAGGTCCCGAAAGACACTCAAGAGAGGGAGTGAATTGGGTGTCTTGAAATTTTCTAGCCAAATTTCTAATGAAACAAAATTATATGTAAGTGCAAATTTCTGATATCTTTTCTAACAGATAATGTAAAAAATGCAAGATAACAATAATAATAGATTTCGTAAGTTCTTTTTAAACTTCAAATATATTTCTGAAAAAGTGTGTTAAATTTATTGTGAATGTTTCAGAAATTCGTTTTACAGAATTTTGAATAAAACAGGTTTTCAGAATGTAAAACAGAATTATAGAAAGTAGAGCAGAAATATAGAGACCACTCAAAATTTATAGTAGTTCGGCCAACCTGCCTATATCCACTCCTCAAGAATCAATCTTAAGTATTTCTCTCAACTCTTAACTCTTTTAAGGGCAAGTGTTTAAGCCAATATACAATCCTATGTATATCTACCCATAATTTTTTTTCCAAGTAAAAAATTGAAACACTTACTAGAATTTCTCTTAGGTTCTAGCCAACGCAACTCACAATCTTTAATAACAATAATTCCTCACAAATAATTACAACAAAAACTATAATCAATTGATGATGATAAATAAAGATGAAGTGAAAGCTAGAAAGTGAGATTTTAGAACAAGTAGGCTTTCTCTTAAGAGTTAGAAAATCTTTCCAATATTTTCTCTAAAATTATAAATGATCTAACAACACATATTTATACCCAAAAACATGTTTTGAAGTGAGAAAACACAAAATTAGTCGTTTATGATCGTTAGAAAACAGGACAGACAGTTCTGTCTCTAACTAGCCGTTTTATTACCGTTATTTTGTCTTTTAGTGCAAAACAAATTTTCGATCAGAAAGTTTTTCAAATTTCTAATGTAAATTCTGAAAGAAATTAATTTTAACTACAAACGAAATTTATGACTTAAAAATATTTTTATGCAATTTTAAAACTTAAAATATATATGAATGAGTAATAATTTGATCCTCAAATTGATCTTAAAATTTATTAACCTAATTTTCCTTAGAATAGATTTCTTAACAAAATTTATTTAAGGTTTGATTATCATAAAAAATTAGATGTGGCCAACAATCTCTCCCTTTTTTATGATGACAAAATCTTAATAAACTTCACTTAGAAGTCTATCTAAAAAACTCCCCCCGAATATATGCATGGGGAAAAATTAACAAAAGATGTAAAATTATATAAAATATGTTGAAATGAACCATAGCATAATAATATGTTTGTCCACAAAACATACTGTGTTTTTACACAGACATAACCAAATTGTTTTACCCTATTCTCCCCTTTTGTCATCATGCAAAAAGAGAAACAACAACAAAAAACAGAAGGGAAATACTATGGATCAACATCCATTGGCAGAGAACTGCTTCCAAGCTGTCCCGGCTTGGGAGGATTTTTGTCACGAAGAATGGTACGGGCAGATCACCTTCTTGGAGGAAAGGGAGTTGATTTGTCACTTGGAGCCGAAGCATCTAGACCAGGTGCAGATGGGACCAAGGAAGAGAGTGTGCTAACAATGGTAAGAAGTATTTTAGCAAAAATAAGACTTAACTTACCAAGCAATGAGTGCAACTCTAGCAACTTGGTTTGATCTACCATAAAATGAATAGCAGGAGCGACTACTGATGCTGGTGGAGAACTTGGAGTGGATGATGGAGCAGTATGGGAATGTTCCGACTTTGTAGTAGACGAGCTGCTAGTTTGAGGAGCAGAAACTGGTTCAGATATCAGTTTTGTCTCCAGAGCCGGCATCAGATTTTCCTTCAGATTCGACATCAGATGGAACACCAGAAGTTGAATCAGATTTCTTTTTAGAAATCTGGACATCAGGCAATGGTTCACCAATATGCACTCCTTTGAATGACTTGATCAATGCCAGTAGTTGAGCCTCTAAGCCTACATGTTTCTCCACAGAATCAATAGTCATAATTTCCTTAACCTTAGCGGATTTTGCCACAGGAGATGATTGGGGAGGCGGTGCAGACGCCTCAATAAATTTACGTTTGCCAGTTGCTGCTTTCTTTGTAAAAGACAAAGCTAATTTTCTCGACTTTATAAGGCACGAAAAGAGCACATTCAGTGGTTAATTTTCACTTCTTCAAATATCACAAAAACTGTTCTTTTCAAAATCCCTAAAGTTAGCAGCTTTCATTCTCTTTAAAAACCGTTCCATCCTTTCATTTGTTCTTATTTATGAAAATGGGTCGATCAAAAGGTAAACGCAATCCTCGTCGGAGTCCATCTCCGATCTCTGAAACTCCTACTAAACCTCAACCATCTCCTAAGCCTACACCGTCCAAATCCGATGCCACTTCACACCAAAATCCATCCTCAAAACAACTCCTTCCATCCAAAGTTATTGAATGGGATGATCTCTTAAAAAGCGCTCCAGATATGGCTCGCTATGTAGAGAAGCAAGGATGGCGGATGTTTTTCACATACCGCCACAAAAAGACGTATCCCGATCTGGTTAGTGCATTTTATGCTTCTCGATTCAATATTGAATCCGAGAGTTTTAAAGTGAAGATACATGAACGAGAATATATTGTAAGTCCTTCACTGCTTGCAAAAATTTTTTTTCTATGCCTTTGAAGGGTTCTAAATGCACTCGCAGTGCCAGTAACATTTTGGATTTTGAGGATCTTGACAAAGAAAAATTTTAAGTCAGATTTCATCTGACGGTAGTGCTTCTTCAAAAAATCCTTTTGCCTCAAATTTGTTAGTTCAGCTTTGCATCTTAACCAAATGTGTGTGTTTATATGTTATCCCACGTTCTGACAGTACTTATCTCTCTGATTTTGACATCGTTTTCCTGTGGCATTACCATACTTCAAGAAATTTCAATTTGCCCTTTTTCATTTTTAATTATATGGTTACTCAAAGTGTTGATGAAAAGAAACCCTATAGCCTAACGAATCAAAATCAGGCTATAGGGTTTCTTTTCATCAATACTTCGAGTGACCATATAGTTAAAAATGAGAAAGGACAAATTGAAATTTCTTGAAGTATGGTAATGCCACAGGAAAACGATGTCAAAATCAGAGAGATAAGTACTGTCAGAACGTGGGGTAACATATAAACACACACATTTGGTTAAGATGCGAAACTGAACTAATAAATTTGAGGCAAAAGGATTTTTTGAAGAAGCACTACCGTCAGATGAAATATGACTTAAAAATTTTTCTTTGTCAAGATCCTCAAAATCCAAAATGTTACTAGCACTGCGAGTGCATTTTGAACCCTTCAAAGGCATATAAAAAATTTTTTGCAAGCAGTGAAGGACTTACAGTATATTTTAGTTCATGTATCTTCACTTTAAAACTCTTGGATTCAATATTGAACCGAGAAGCATAAAATGCACTAACCAGATCGGGATACGTCTTTTTGTGGTGGTATGTGAAAAACATCCGCCATCGTTGCTTCTCTATATAGCGAGCCACATCTGGAGCGCTTTTTAAAAGATCATCCCATTCAATAACTTTGGAAGGAAGGAGTTGTTTTGAGGATGGATTTTGGTGTGAAGCGGCATCGGATTTGGACGGTGTAAGCTTAGGAGATAGTTGAGGTTTAGTAGGAGTTTCAGAGATCGGAGAAACCGGAGATGGACTCCGACGAGGATTGCGTTTACCTTTTGATCGACCCATTTTCACAAATAAGAACAAATGAAAGGATGGAGCGGTTTTTAAAGAGAATTAAAGCTGCTCGCTTTAGGGATTTTGAAAAGAACGGTTTTTGTGATATTTGAAGAAGTGGAAATTAACCACTGACGATGTTGTTTCTGTGCCTTATAAAGTTGAGAAAATTAGCTTTGTCTTTTACAAAGAAGCAGGAAAGAAATCAACAACTGGCAAACGTAAATTTATTGAGGCGCCTACACCGCCTCCCCAATCATCTTTTGTGGCAAAATCCGCTAAGGGTAAGGAAATTATGACTATTGATTTTGTGGAGAAACATGCAGGCTTAGAAGCTCAACTTGCTCAACTACTGGCATTGATAATATCATCCAAAGGAGTGCATATTGGTGAACCATTGCCTGATGTCTAGATTTCTGAAAAGAAATCTGATTCAACTTCTGGTGTTCCATCTTATGACAATTCTGATGTCGAATCTGGAGGAAAATCTGATGCCTACTCTAGAGACAAAACTGATGCTGACTCTAAAGACAAATCTGAACAGAACTCTGAGTCCATCTCTGCTGAGCTATCTGCCCCAAAATTTGAACCAGTTTCTGCTCCTCAGACTAGCAGCTCCTCTACTACAAAGTCGGAACATTCCCATGCTACTCCATCATCCACTCCAAGTTCTCCACCAGCACCAATAGTCGCTCCTGCTATTCATTTTATGGTGGATCAAACCAAGATGCTGGAGTTGCACTCTTTGCTTGGTAAGCTAAGTCTTATTTTTGCTGACATTGCTAAAATACTTCCTACCATTGTTAGCACACGCTCTTCCTTGGTCGCATATGCACCTGGTCCGGATGCTTCGGCTCCAAGTGACAAACCAACTCCCTTTCCTCCAAGAAGGCAATCTGCTCGTACCATTCTTCGTGACAAAAATCCTCCCAAGCCGGGATAGCCTGGAAACAGTTCTCTGCCAATGGATGTTGATCCATAGTATTTCCCTTCTGTTTTTTGTTGTTGTTTCTCTTTTTGCATGATGACAAAAGGAGAGAATAGGGTAAAACAATTTGGTCATGTTGGTTATTGAAAAACACAGTATGTGTTGTGAATGTTTTGTGGGTTTTGTGGACAAACATATTATTATGCTATATTTTTAATATGCTATATTGTTAATGCTATGGTTCATTTCAGCATATTTTATATAATTTTACATCTTTTGTTAATTTTTTTTCCATGCATATATTCAACGGGAGTTTTTTAGACTAACCTAGATAGACTTTTAAGTGGAGTTTATTAAAGTTTTGTCATCATCAAAAAGGGGGAGATTATTAGCCCAATGCCACATCTAATTTTTGATAAATCCATCAGAAAGTTATATAGAAATGCTTGCAAAATATGCTTAGAATAGATTTCTTAACAGAGTTTATTTAAAATTTGATTATCATAAAAAATTAGATGTGGCCTTGGGCCAACACATGTATTAGAAAAAGCTTTCCCTGAATTTGCAGTGTGATTAGGACAGACACAATAATAATAATTTTAGCAGCTTTCCCAATAAAAATTCATGGCAGATTAAAAAAGAAAAATAATCTGTGTAGTTTCTTAACAGCGTATCCACCCTAAGCCAAGATAGTTCACAAGAGACCGACTGATGCAGTTGGAAAGCGGACTGACTCTGCAATCATTATTTGGGTTTGTAGTTTGTTTTGGTGTTGATTTTTTTATGACATAAGTTATCATAGGTTCAAGCTTTAAGCATTAGCAATGTTCAAGCTTTAACACAACATAAAAAAAAAATCAATACAAAAATAAAAAAGCGTTAATCTAATACCAATCAGAGATTAAAAAAAATTAAAGGGATTTTCTTCTCCAAAAATAAAATTACATGATAAAGTTTCTCATAATCATGGATCACGCATTCTAAAACATTGAAGCAGATTAGGAGAATATATGCAAAATGAAATCAGTGAAAAAAGAAAAAAAAAAAATTCCCCCAGTATATGTCCTGTGAAGAGACAGCTCATCCCTGAGGCTGAGGGCTCAAACTTCACTCTGGTTTGTTGCTCATTAAATATCAAATCTCTTTACTCTTCATATTTAAACATGTATTTCTAATATCAAATAATGTTAAAATTAAATATTTTAGCCGATAAAATAAAATTGTAGAAAGTCAGAAACCAACAAATACACATGTCCCCTTCAATATCTTTATGCAGATAGAGGATAGCAACAGCTTATATATTGAGACCAAACACATGAATATAAATTGGCAAGCAAATCACCATTAGCAGATCATTGTCCAACTTTCGTTTCATCAAAGAAAAGTTATCGGTTTTTTTCAACAATCACATATAATGCAAACGAAACAAGCTTTGTTTTGGGGAAAAAAAGGATAGGAGACGAGAGTAGCGAAACTTACAGTTCCGGTAGAAAGAGACGTGCACCATGCTTGCGAGCTGCTGGTGCTTCCCTCTGCGGTATTAGTGAAGAAACGAATGAGACGCCTCTCCCAGAAATAAATATGCGTTCTGTGTTTAAACCCTAATTCGAGTTGTTGGGCCTGTTAACCAGTTGGGTCCAATAACCTATCAGCCCAATGTAATGGGTTGCTTTATTTATACAGCCCAAAAAGAAAGAATTTTCGTCGCCTTTTTTACTCGCTCGCTGCGAGCATCAAGCAATTGCTGATTCTCAAGTTTTTTTTCATTTCAATTTCAATTCCAAAGAATCATAGAGTACAGATGATCATGGGGCGAAAAATCAACATTTTTAGTGGAGAATCGGTCCAAATGGAGTGAAGAATTTTCAAAAATTTCTCCCATAGAAGCTAGGATGGAAAAAAAAAATTTCTGACTTAAAATTCAAGAAGGAGACGAAAATTGAAATTTTTTCATCCCAAAATTCAGTAATTAAATTTAATTATATTTATATAATTTATTTTTAAATTATTTTTATTTTTAATTTTAATTTTGCAAATTATTAAAATTTATATTAATTTAATTTATAATTAAATTTATATTTTTTAATTATTAAATATTATATTTCAATTACAATTAATTGTTAAATTTATATTTTAGTTACAGTTAAATTTTTGAAATAAAATTATTTTTCTGTAGGGAACAGCAGGGATGAGGGGATTTTTCAGTCCAAAATACTATTGACAGAGAATCTCCAACCCTAGAAGGGGCAGAAGGTGGGAGCAATTTCTTGAACTCGCCTCGTTCCGTGATCATCCCTACTATAGAGTATGAATTGTGTTCATCGCTTAGCTGTTTTTAGCATAAGAAAATGAATTTCAATCTCCAAAACATCTTTGAATTCAACAACTATTTTCAATTCATTATCCACCAAATCTACTAAAAACGGTGACAATGAATGGAACGATGCTTGGGAAACCACCTGGCTGCCGAAGGACCTCAAGGCTAAAGACCGACCTCAATGAGAAACATATGTGAATTTTCCATCTTCAGATTCCACGGTGGTGCTTTCGCCGGAGGTGGATTCCGATACCAAGGTGTTTTGTGGAGGAAATGAATTAGAACTGGAATAAGTGGCGGAAGACCACAAAGACTCGTAAAAAAGGTGAAGAAGAGAAGAAGGGAACTGAAAATGGGAGTTCGCTTTATAGGTTAGATAATATGAAAAGGGATTATAAGTTGAAGAAGCAGAGCATTCATGCTGGGTTGTGTACAAAGGAAATTGAGAAGCAACACGAGGCTAAGTTGGGGGATTCAGTTGATGATATCGATATATTGTTTGATAGTTATTCCGAGTAAATTCACTCATTTATTTTTCATCTTTTGATTTCTATTTTTCTGTTTGTTTAATAGGATATTTAGTATTTTGGCCGTTGATATAAATTGCTAAGCATTAGTCATTAGATGTTGCCTTCCAATTATGCACCTAAATATCCTCATACCATGCCAAAATTCCCACTCTTGGAGGTCTAATTTTCATCAATATGCCCTCTTCTTCTTTCTTTCTTTCTTTCTTTCTAATCATCATTTTCTCTAATTTATTGCACCAAACAATTATATATATACCCTCCATTCTATATTTATTTTTCATTTCTGCATCAGTTTATTTAATTTAAATGTAATTTTCATTTATCATCTTTGAAGTTTTAATGACCTTCTCCTTTTATATATAACAGAGAATCTTTGAATTTTTCATCTCCTTTTATATATAACAGAGGATCTTTGAATTTTTCAACTCGCTGAAGCCACTATCGAACATAAAATGATTTGAGAATTGAAGTTCAATTTGCCAAGTTGCAGGTTATAAACTCTTTGGAGCTGAATTCAACATTTAAATTTGCTAATGAACATACACGGAAAAACATCTTTTATTTTGTATTCTACCGTACTGATTTGAACTGACCAAATCTGACATGAATATTTGATTGATTTGCATACATTTTCAGCGTGCAAATGATATAATTGGTTAACTTTATATCTCTTTCGAATGGCTAAAGGATAATGTAAAGAGAGAAATTCAAGGTTGGTACAATTTCAATGGTACCATTTTTATGCACATATATAAAATTTTACAACCTCATATTAGGGTGTAAAACATACTTATTAGTTAATAAATTCACAATTTAAAGTCAAACTGATCTTCAAAAAGTTTAAGCAACAGACTAACAAAACATGACAAAGTGCAATTTTTTTAATTAAGCTTATGTTAAATTATAAGAGACTGTATACAGTAAAAATGAGACTTACGGAAAAGACAAGTCACAGACAGGAGCAGCGTTAAAAAGGGAAAGTTGGCAATAAATGGGAGCAATTGGAACATGCTTTTGCTGCCAAAGATTGCAGATTTGGCTTATGCATAAAATGCCACAATTAAAATTTCATCCCTCTATTTCAAATTCTTTACAATACTCTCTTCTTTCTTTTCAAAAATGGCTTTTATAATTTTTTTTTTCATTTTACTTTTTAAAATTTAAAGAAGAGTTTAGCGTATTATTATTGTCTTAATATTTTAAATACATTTATATAATTATTGTTATTTTTTTATATTAATCAATAAAACAACAAGAAGATTAATTACTAATACTTTTTATAATATTAAAATATATTAATATTATACCAAAAGTCAAAAAATATGCTCAAAAGAGAAAAAGAATGCTTATATTTCACCAATGAAAAATGCAAAAAAGTTAAATTTTTATTTTTATATATATATTTTTTTATACATAAAGGGATTGGAGATAGATGAAAAGTCGAGAACACAAAACTTCCTCTTAAATCTAACGCTAAAAAGTAACATTGAACAAAACACTTTAACAATTTAATTATGCTATTTTACACCAAAATTTGCCAGTTGGAACAGCATGTTAAGGCACGGAACGTATTTATTAGTTAGCACATAATTTGATATATTTGATTGAACTTTACAAAAGTTTAAAGACCACATTGGCAAAACCTAACAGGCTGAGGAAATTATATATAAGAGCTCAGAGACCACATTGGCAAAACCTAGCAAGTAGAGGCCAACAGACAGCGTCTTAATCTAATGCATTCTACGAAGATTCGTACAAGTTTTGAATCACCATCACAAGTAATATCAGGGAATATGCAGATAAATTTGCCACTCCATATTGTAATTAACAATACCACTGAACAGAGCAAACATGTAATACCTAATAGTTATTGAATACACAAATTGGTCTACTGATGGACACATCATCTTAGTTTGCGCAAAAATTGCGTATACTCAGAATACTGCGGTAATTTGAATGGTTGGCTACCAACAAGTGCAAACGTTTAAGCATTTCCTCCGGTATACCGATGAGGAAGACTGCGAGAGCATTATCTCGGTGACTTAATCTGATTTAGTTAACCACCATAACCGGTGCAGACAACAAAATCCATAAATGTAGATGCTTAACACTTCTAATTTGACCTGGAAACTGGAAATAGCAGATGACTCATCATTTGGGACTCGTAAAGTCAGGCACTATCCAAACAACCCACAGCTGAGCAAAGTTGTCAACAAACAAAAAAGATAAAAAAAAAATAAACAAAAAAAGGAAAGTATTTGATGAAATATTAAATGTTCTGGTAAAGCATTACGCGCACATGAGAAATTGTCTATATGGAAAGCACTCCTACCAAAACCTTACGTCACTATCTCAGAACCTGACAGCTCATTCTTCATCTTCTTCATCCCCATCGCCACCAGCATTCTTCTTGCTGGCTGCTCTTAGATTCTTTCTCTTCACTCTACCAGGGCGCCCACCACCAAAGGGGCTTGTGAGTGAGAAATCAATGTGCTTTTGGGAGTCGAGCTTCACCATGAATGAAGGAATATTGACAACCTGTCTCCCAACCCTAGGCATAACAAGATAAATATTAACAGAAGAAACAGCTACAATAGCAGCAATTATTTTGATAAAAAAAAAAGAGCATGGAATTACAAAAATTGGTTTTTACCTGCCTACATATGCAATGCTTATTTTGCTAAGAGTGAAGCCCCTCAATGCAGTGATGTACTAAAGTGGTGATTGCTTGTGCTTAATTAAAATTATTGTTAATGACCTAAGTGCGTGCTTAGCAGGAAAAACACTAAAGACAATTCTGTATAAACATGATTCAAGACATCAGAAAAATAGTTGTACCGAACAACACCAACTATATAAATCAAGGATTGATTGTAAAGCACTGACGTGTGATGACTCCATTTCACAAATGCAACATCAACAGGACCCAAACGACAAAAGCTTCCCAGTACAAATAAATAAAAACCTGTTGTATAAGAAAAATATTTTTTATAATCAGTAGCATATTTTTTGAGGAAAAAAATGCTTCACTTGTACCGCAGTTTTCTCACTAATTTGTTCATAAATGAATAGAAGGACTTGTTTTAAACAAGATATCTCAATTCTAATGTAACTTTAAATCACAGCAAGACAAAAACATTGTAGTTAATTGGAAGATATGGATAATGAAGATAATGACACTTAAGCTCTTTCATCACCATTTGTAGGAAGGGCTGTTCTTTATCAGTTACCCTTTTAAACACCATAGCCTTCTTTTTTATATTGCTCATCAATAACACATAAATGGATAAGCCTTATCATATGTCATTTCCATCAGGACTTAGTATTTTCACTTTTTCCTTTAATTAATTTATTTTTTTCAGAAAAGGGTAAAGGATTTCAGCATAGCTAAGGATCATGGTATTTTTTTGTATAGATCAGTCATTTATAACACCAACTTAATAACACAGATAATAACAGTTAACACAGTCCCATAACCAAGGAAAAAAAGAAGAAGCAAGACAAGCAGAAAAATAGAATATTAGTATTAATTAATACCTAATGTGCCTTTGCCTGATAAGCACCCTGGCATGGTGAATTGACTTGGCCATACCGGACTTGAACACAAGTGTTTGAAGGCGGCGCTCAAGGAAGTTCTCCACAGTCAGGGCCAACACATAATCAAGCTTGTTCTGGCTCTCGTCCAAAAGACCGTACCTATTCATCCTCCTTAGAAGAGCTTCACCCTCAAAAATACGTCTTGGGTTTTTCTCATCAAGGGTGAGAAGCATTCTTGCTGCATTCCGAATTCGGCTCAATGCATATTGAACCCTCCAAAGCTCTCTCTTACAGCGGAGCCCATATTCTCCAACAAGCTTCAGCTCAGCATCCAAACGTTCCTTCTCATAGGGACGTCTTGGTTTCTTAAAGGTCTTCCCATCTAGTGAAAAACATAAACTTGTTAAAAATAATTGTCAAGCATTATAGGCAATGCTAAACCCTGTATTACAATTAGACTAATTATAGACACATACACAAAGTACAACAATTATATCACTATTACGGAGAAATCATTTTTTCATCTTTTTGTCCATATCCACACGCGCCTATAGGATTTTGAAAGAAATAAGCATACACAAATTTTCCAAATCTTTGCTTTGATTTATGAATATTTTCACAAATCCAATTCAAGTAACAATTGTTCTACAGAGTACAAGGCAAAAGAAAACCAGCCCCTTTTGTTGTTCAGCTGATTGTGAAGCGAACAACCAAGTGTTACAGTGAAAAGGTAATGATAGGGCAACTGTTTCTTATCTTTGCTATCAAGACAATTAATGTATTAGAAAAAGATTCCCCTGAATTTGCAGTGTGCTTAGGACAGACACAATAATAATAATTTTAGCAGCTTTCCTAATAAAAATTCATGGCAGATTAAAAAAAAAAACAGATCTGGGTAGTTTCTCAACAACGTATCCACCCTAAGCCAAGGTAAATTGAGACCAAACACATGAATATAAATTGGCAAGCAAATCATCACTAGCAGATCATTGTCCAACTTTCGTTTCATCAAAGAAAAGTTATCGGTTTTTTTCAACAATCACATAAAATGCAAACGAAACAAGCTTTGTTTTGGGGAAAAAAAGGATAGTAGAAGATGGTAGCGAAACTTACAGTTCCGGTAGAAAGAGACGTGCACCATGCTTGCTAGCTGCTGGTGCCTTCAGTGAAGAAACGAATGAGGGGCCTCTCACAGGTATAAATACGCGTTCAGCGTTTAAACCCTAATTCTAGTTTTTGGGCCTGTTAACCGGTTAGGCCCATAACCTATCAGCCCAGTCTAATGGGTTGCTTGCTTCAACTAGCCACATCTAAGTCTTCTTTATGAAGCCCCAAGAGAAATCATTTTCGTTACCTTTTTTACTCGCTGCGACTGCGAGCTTCAAATTCTTTTCCATTTCAGTTTCAATTCCGAGGAACCAGAGAGTATGAATTCTGTTCATCGCTTAGCTGTTTTTAGCATAAGAAAAGGAATTCCAATCACGAAAAGATGCTTGAATTCAACAACTATTTTCAATTCATTATCCACCAAATCTATTAAGAACGGCGACGATGAATGGAACGATGCCTGGGAAACCGCCTGGCTGCCGGAGGACCTCAAGGCTAAAGATCGAGCTTCCTGGGAAACAGATGTGAATTTTCCATCTTCAGATTCAACAGTGGTGCTTTCGCCGGAGGTGGATTCCGATACCAAGGCGTTTGTGGAGGAAATGAATGAGAACTGGAATGAGCGGCGGAAGACCACTAAGACTCATCAACAAGGTGAAGAAGAGAAGAAGGGAACTGAAAATGGGAGTTCGCTTTATAGTTTAGATAATATGAAGAAGGATTATAGGTTGAAGAAGCAGAGGATTCATGCTGGGTTGTGGATGAAGGAAATTGAGAAGCAACAAGAGGCTAAGTTGGGGGATTCAGCTGATGATATCGATAGATTGCTTGATAGTTGCTCTGAGTAAGTTCACTCATTTATATTCCATCTTTCGATTTCTATTTTTCTGTTTGTTTAATAGGATATTTAGTATTTTGGTCGTTGATACGGACTGCTAAGCACAGACTAGGGTTTAGTCCGTGCTGTAGGATGATTAGCATTAAGCTAGTTCTAAATTTGGTTAGCTTGTTTGAAATTCAAGTTTGGATTCTTCGCATTAACCAATACTCAGTGCAGCTTAATGTTCTAAGATAGCTACTGGATAGATTTAATTACTATATCTTATAACACCGCTGTTTAACAACATAAAATGGTGTCATGTTAGAGATCATGTTTTGAGCAGAGTATATTAGCTTTTCTTTTTTCTTTTTCCCCATAACCCCACATTTATTACAATTTTGAAAGACCATCGTTTTTAATTAAATTTACACCCTGCAAAACTCAAATATGTGCTCTTCATGTAGTAGCTAATTATCTGATCTTGGAACACTTGCTAGGAACTACAGAAGAATGTAATTTCAACTAATTCTCTTCTTTCAGTTTCTTTCTCTTAGCTGGAATGATGAAATAGATGGATTAATTGTTGAGAATTGCTTAAAATTGTTTTTGATTTTGGGTATGCTGAGGCTCACGGGTGTAGGCAAAACAAGAGGGAGATGATTTACTTCCTTGCTAAATTATATGTTAATTAGAATAATTGGGGAATCTAATGAAGAAGTAATAGCTAATTTGAAAGATCAATTGTCAGTTTGTGGGCACCGGATGATTATTTCTCCTTGGCATGTTCTTAGCTTAGAAGGAAATTAGGAAAATAATTTGATTTCTAATTAGTTTTATATGCAGACTAGGAGAACTAAGTGGTATTTCAAAGGGATAAATAAAATAAATTTTGTGAAGACCACTTGACGTGGTTTTGACTCTTTATTGGTTAAGAATGGACATTAAGCTGGGACTAGAAATCTGTCCAGGAAATTAGGACCTAAAATAGTTTAGTTATTTTAATTTGATTTTCATGCTAGTTTAGGATGAAAATAAATGGGAAAGGTGTATTAGTTATCATAGTATTGTTAGTATGCAAATATTATACATTTTGAAAGTGTAGGAGCAGCCCCTAAAGATAAAGTCAAAGGGAAAGAAACGGCATGAAAATGAAGTTGGTACATTTTGGAATTTAAAAGGTTTTTGTTTACTTGCTCTCCTATATTATGTTGTGCATGATGGCGGTAATGTGAATAATTGTGTCTGCATGGCTGAATTTGTGAAGAGAATTGCACAATGGTGATCTTGTGTTTGATTGGAAGAAGTATGTAAATTATATATATACTTATATTGGTTGCTCATTAAAAGAGCGAGACTAAGTTTTGTTTCTTTTGTCTTGTGGAGAGTGATGTGAGAGCTTATATTATATGGTTTGTAATATAGCCATGGTCAACTTGAAATAAGTATAGCTATTATCTAAAAAATATGATTGTGACAAGTGTAAACTTCAAAAATGAGAATTTGTTTATGGAATTATGGCCAAAATTGGTTTGTTCAAGAAAAGGGTTTTCTATAGTTTTGATAATTCAATTTGTAACTAACTTTATTGGAAATGTTTGCTAAAATGCTTAAAGTATATGTTATCTAATACACATACAAGTTTTGCATGATAACTTGTGATTTCTCAGTGAACTGAAATTGCTGGTGTACCAATAATAGAAATAATAAATATATGAATATAGTTACCGATTTATCAATGGCGTAATGCTCACTGTCTCAATGTGATACTGCTCATGAATTGCCATATTATGAAATGGTGCTATGACTCTTGATATGGAGAATTTGAAATGTGTGTAATTGTGTTGTCAAAGAGGCTTGTTCACAAATACAGTGTTTTAATTGTGATGTTGCCAAAGTATAAATGAGTATATAGGTTACTGTGTTTGTATAAAAGTTGTAAAATGAAATAAAAACTAATTGATGCCTGCAGTAGCTCGAACTCAGAACTAGGTTCAAGGATAGATTGGTATGCCAATAAGGGACGCCGCCTAGCAGTATTGCGCCGTAACTTGTGATTCTTAATGATAAGTACAGACCGGCATTTGAAATGTTGCACCCATTACCTGGCATGAGATGACTCTGAAAGATGGATACGCAACCCTTTATATATATATATATAATTGTTATTGGCATAAGACAACCCTGAAAATTGGATACACAGCCCATTCCTGATATCCTTTTCATATAGTTTGGGCATAGGCAATATTTGGGCAATAAATTTTTAAGAAAAATGAGTTGATTATTTTTCTGAATGTTCATCTAATGTGTAATCTATGAAACTAAGCGTAAAAAGTAAAATTGTTGGACTTTTAAATTAACTGGTGGAACAGAATCTCACTGTAGATTTACTAGTTGTGAATTTTTATGTTTATATACGTATATATATATTTCATGGTTGTTTTGTTCATGCACTTGTTTGTATTACAATCTTTAGTACACTCGCATAGATTATGAGCATATGATATTGAATATGTGTACATATATGCTTGTATGTCAATATGTCTAACTTTAATTAACATAGAAAGGAGATGAATTTTATAAATGCGATAGAAAGGGTAAATCTGATTCCGGAATCGAATGGGATATGTAGGAAGCTTGAAATGAGATATCTCAAATCCGAACCCATTAAAGATATCTATAATGGGTTAAATAAGAAAGGTTAATCATTTAGGACTTGTCAGGGGTACATATCTTTCAAGATCTTGAAATGACTCTAATTGTATATAATGGAGTGAATGTTCAACAGTAGAATTTACTTTAAAATATCTTTTAATGACATTAATAAACCTTATATGTTCAATTTATGACTTTATATAATGTCAGTGTATGGAAAGCATAGTTTTGAATTATAATTGAATTGATAATGTGCTATAAGTTAGAACTTTATGTAAGTATGCTATTATGAGTTATTGAAATAGATGATATGGTTGTCGGTATGCATTTAGTGTAAACTTATAAGTATGTATATTTGCGACTCGAGAGTAGAGACACAGGCTTCTGTAATAAGTAAAATATAAGTTCCACTAATGCCTTCTGAGTGTTCTTTTTTTTTTTTTTTTTTTGCCGCTTTTAGGTGGGGTTACAGATACAATGCTGTCAACTAGCAGATGTTGTTTCTCACATTGTAGGACTTCTAAATAGTGAACAAATATCAAGCAACAGCTGTTATATCTGAAATGCTTTTATGTCTTTTGTGGATGGCAAGTTTTGAAAATATGAATGTCAGCTTACAAGAAGCTGCTTCCTGAGTTCTCACCCAACCTGGTGCTATAAGTAGTTTTTAACTTGCAGGATTTTTGATACTGCCAACAATGACTTGAACAACTCAAAAGTCCCAAGCTCTTCTGAGTTTAAAAGAAAGCCTGATGGTTGGGAAACAACATCTAAGGAACAAGATGGGAATATATGGGAGATGTCACAAAGGGAAGAAGATATTCTCCTCCAAGAATTTGATCGTTGAATTGCATACAGCAAATTCCAGGTAGGCCAATATCATCAAACTACTGAACATTTTTGTTTTTATTTTCAAGCATAGTCATTACAATGAAATATATTCCATGTTATCATAGGCATTATCTGTTGAATATATGGGTAATCACCTACAACAGAGAGCTCTCTTCTTGCTGCTGGTGACCTTTTCTTCCTTTTCCCTTTTTTCTTTGCCTGCAGATCGCTAGTTTTATCAAGACTCACATATTTAGTCGTCGGAGACCTATTGATGGGTGGAAATACATGATAGAGGAGCTGGGGCCAAATGCGAAGAAAGTGAAGGGTAGTGTTTCCAGGATACCGAGCCTTACTGATCCAGTAACTCAACCATTCAAGGAGGAAAGAAGAGATTTCTTGCCCTCGAAGGGGAGATAGTTCGGTTCCTGACTTTGCTGGGATCTGTTACTCTGTAATTAGCAACTATCGCTGACAAAACATTTGTGGTTACTTGTTCTTCAATTTCATTCCTTGAGGTTTATTCGACCAAGGTCTGTATCTCTGTTTCGAAAAGTCTGTAACTCTATTTCTTTTCGAAACAAGGGGCACGGTACATATTAGGACATTTACGTCTCCAATGCGTCATTGTTAGAATTTTGAAATTTCTGAGTTTGAATTTGTAATTACATTGAATATAAACAAAATGTTTTCCAAGAGAAATACAGTGACGTGCTGCAGGCATAGTTGATGTTCGAAGGCCCAGTATGTATTGCATGAAATTATTATTGGGTTCTTTTCATTTTTACCTATCTTTCTATTTTTATTTTTAAATATACCACTTTTACTAAAGACAAAAGACTTTATTTATGGCTAACTTTCATTTTACTCCTTATTCTTTTATCTGTGTTGTCTTCTAAGATCATTTCTAATATTTATTAATGCAACTCTAATTCTTATAATTAATTTTTCTTTTCTATATATTTTTTGTAAATATGCTCGTCTAAAATTTTCTGGCATATTTTCCTGAAATTGATATTCATTCTCGTTGTTATATAAAGATTCAAGTTGTTCATTTAGTTCAGTTATTATTTCGTTAATATTTTCTTTCGAATTTAAATTTAATAGACTTAAATATTCGTCAAATCTTTCTATTACACTGACCATCTTATTTATAAAGTTTGTAATTTTTGTTTTGAAAATTTTAGATCATCTAATAATAATTTTGTTATGTTTGGATTTGCCTTTATTTTCTTTAAATAATTTATCCTTTTAATTAATTCTGTTATATATTGTTCTTGTTTTATATTATTATTTTCAATATTAATTTATATATCTTCTATATTTTGACTAGCTAAATTTAATTTATTTTTCATTTTTTCTATATCGATTTCTAATTCATTTTTTATTAAAATTAATTCATTTTTTATTTCTTGTAACCTAGGTAATCCATATTCTTCTTTTATGTCATATATGTTATTTATTTTCATGTATGTGCATTCATTTCTTGCTTTTCGAATTTTTTCTTTATAATATTTTATTTTTCCTGACATTTCATATAGTGTTTTTAATAATTTATCTATATTTTCTTTAATAACATAACTTACTATATATGACATTGTTTTTATTTATTTTTGTTTTAATCAATTTTTATTTTTATTTTTAACTAGTTTTTATTTTTAACCACGCTCTGATACCAATTATAGTCGGAATTTGTTAACGGATCACAAAAATAAAAACTGATTTCAAAATGTATATTTTTATTTATATTTTTCTTTGTATAAAGTACGTGGCAGAAGATCACGATAAATAAATTATCCTTTGGAAATCAGTAGCCCGCAGATCTATTTTGCAGCCGATATACCTTATAGAATTAATTTCTTCTTCTTCTGAAATTAGTACTATTTGTATTAATTATTTCTTGACAAGATTCTATTATTTCTGATATAATAGTATTTTTTACAAAATTATCTTTGAATAAATTATCAATAATTTGAGTTTTTAAACTATTTTCTAAATTTGTGGTTCCTATTATATCTAATTTGTTTTGAAAAGTAATATTTATATTAGTTTTTATCATATTCATATCATTAAGAACAATATTTATTTCTCTTTCTTCACTTAAATCTTTTGAGTTCAAATATTCTAAAATATTCATCCTAAAGGAATTCTATTTATTTTATTCTTTATTATTTGAATTCTTGATGCATTTAAGTTAAGTATATATTTTAAATTTTCTATTCTTTCTTCTATATTGTATGTAGGAATTAAATTCAAACTAATTATTAGTCTATATGAGTTTTCTTCTTGTTTTAATTGTTTTTTTATTAAACGATTATATATATATATATATATATATATATATATATATATATATATATATATATATATATATATATATATATATATATATCATTTATAGTTGTTTGATAATTTTTTATCTGTTGTTTCAATCTATTCATAATAGCTAAAAATTATAACCAAATTCATTTTTAAAAATATTCTTTCTTTTCACCATTTTCTTAGCATGCAATATCCGATTAAGAAATAGAGTTGAAAATTATAACCATAACTAACAGAGATCAGAGTTTCGTTATACCTTTAAATCTCCTTCAGTGGTCCACTATGCTTCCTTCAATGCTGCTATACTCCTGCTATCAACGATTTCTGATAACAGCTCACCCTTAGACGGTTGACATTCTGGGTTAAGTTGATCGTCTCCAATTTTACCCTTCTGCCCTTCTTTTCCTCAAATGGGCTTGGTAATATCAGGAGAGACTACTGAACAGTATTCAGCTAACAGCAAAGTTGTAGTCATGTGAATTTTCTGATGAGGATTTGTGGTATATGAGTAATCTGACTCTCTTAGTATATCGAAACTAATTTTCTATATTCCTTAATGGATTGCAAATTGCTAAGTACTATGGTTACTCAGAAAGAAAGATTTTTGAAATTAGAATTTGATTTTTGAATAAAAGGTTTACAAATGATAAGCAGGCTAAAAGCTTTTACAAAGAACTTAAGCTTAAAGTTTTCAGTCGTGCCTATAACTGCTAAATGAATGGGTTTTTATAGAGGTTGCAGCCGGCCTCTATTACATTATTGAACTACATTATTGCAAATCTATTATTGCTCTAATACGTAAGTGCTTACGATTACATTTTTGTCTTCTTTCTTCAATTATTTCTTGATTTTCTTCAGAGGGGTCCAGCTCCACTAGCCCTTGTCTCGAGCTTTTGCTTTTGGCTGGAGATTCCTTTTTTATCTGCTTTTTGAAAAGTTCTTTGGTCGTTTCTGCCATTGGTAGACTTCCTTCTATTATTGTGTCGAGATATCCTTCAAGAAGATATTTCTGATGTCATTCTGTGGCTGGATTGGTGATCAGAATATTATCTTGAAAAACAGTATAATATTTTTTATTATCTGATAAAATTTCTCTAAGTCCACGAACATTTGCTTCAATGGTCTTCATCCTCATTTTTGGAATATTTTTAAGGATTAATGGATGTAAATTGAAAGTTTTTTGTTCATCTGGAATAAGTTCTTGTTTAGTAGTACCCATTCTGATGAAGGTTTCTGTAGGAATTTCAACATTCTTAACATCATCCCATTCAGGAATAATGCTAAAAATACGAACATAAATTTTATTGAACTTTGTAATTCCATTAAATATCTCAATTTGAGATTGGACTGTTGCTGGGAGTTGCTGTACTTCTTCTAGGTTTTCTCCTGGATAGATGGTATGAACCAGTCCAAAACGATAAAGTTTTTGCACTGTTCTTGGATCTGCTCCTTTTCTGATGATAGCTTTGTTATATGTATTGTTGATCGGAATAGTACTTATTCCGACTGCATTAGTAATTTTGCTAAGTATTGCAGAGCTTTAAAAAAGTCTGCTTCCCATTGCTTCCGAATTTTTGTATTATTTAAATGAGATCTCTCATCATCATTCCATTTCTGAGATGATAATGAAATATCTCTAGGAGTTATCAATCGAGAATTAATATTCCCAATCGAAGATGCTCCCAAATTTCTCGAATTTACTTCAGGAGATGATTCAGAACTGTCCAAATATTGAACAGAACGTCTAATCATCATATTTCTAGAAATTTCTTGCTCTAGTTCTTTCTTAGCTGTAATGCCAAGAACAGTCATTTTTTGAGAACTAGTGCTTTCTTCCTTTGCTTCTTTTTGATGCAAAAGAGCCTGTGCATAATTCATTGAAATCTGGCTAATCTCATTATCTATTTCTAGAAGACGAGATATAGCTTTTTTTATAGATTCCATTACTTCCTTTTTCTCTGCAGTGAGTTTTACAACTCTTTCTGAATTTCTTTCCATTTTTCTTTATCCCTGCAAAGAAAGAGTTAATCTTTTTCTTTAAGTAATGGTCTGCTTAATAAATCTGTCAATACGTTGTCCTTTCCTGGAATATACTCAATATCAAAATTAAAGTTAGTAAAATATTCTTGCCATCCCATTTTCCTTCTTTGAGCTAATTTTTCATTATAATTTTTTGTAATAAAAGACTTTACTTGAGTATTATCTGTTTTAACTATAAATCTTTTTGATATTAAAACCAATTCAAATTTTTCTATAGCATATTTTACAGCTAACAATTCTTTTTCATTACTATGATAATTCTTTTCTGTACTTTTAAATGTTCCTGAAGCGTATCCATATATTCTTTTACCATCTTTACTTTTTAATATTGCTCCCCAATAATCATCTGAAGCGTCTGTTTTTAATAGTAATTCTTCATTTTCTTCTGGTAAGGGTAACTTTGGTAATTGTTTGCAATATTCCTTTATTTCTATTACTGCCTTTGCGTCTATGTCTGTCCAAATCCATGGTTTATCACCTTTTAATTTGTCTTGTAATACTTTTTTCTTTTTAGCTCATTCTTTAATAAAGTCACTAGCATATGTTACGTGTCCTAAAAATTGTTGAACCATTTTTCTACTTTCTAGTTGATCTGGAAATTTTATTAAAGCTTCTGCTATATGTGGTTGTAATTCAATTTCTCCTTTTGTTATAGAAAATCCTAAAAAATCTATTTTTTGTTTTGCTATATCTGATTTTTCTTTTGACAACATAAGTCCATGTTTAAAACATCTTAATAAAAATTGTTTTATATGTTTATAATGTTCTTCTAAACTTTTACTAAAAATGATTATGTCATCAATATATACTAGACAAAAATGTATTAAATCTTTAAACATATCATCCATTTTTCTTTGAAATATTTGAGGGGCATTACAGAGTCCAAATGGCATAACTAACCATTCGTAATGTCCTCTTGGTGTACTAAATGCTGTATATTTAATACTTTTTGGATGCATTTTTATTTGCCAAAATCCTGATTTACAATCAAATTTGGAATACCATGTTTTTCCTTTTATACTATTTATAAGAATTTCTTTATTAGGTATTAAATATCCATCAAATTCTGTTGCTTTGTTAAGTTTTTTGTAATTAATTACCATTCTTGGTTTATTTCTTTTTATTTCCGCATGATTTCTAACCATAAAGGCTGGACTACTATAAGGACTTTTACTTGGTCTATTAAGCTTTTTATCTAATAATTCTTTTATTTGTATATCAAATTCTTTTTCATCTTCTTTATTGTAAAACATTCTTTTGCTTCTTATTGGCATTTCATGTTTTAAATTTAGTAAAGCATAAATACCATTTTTCTCCCATTTTTCTATAGGATTTATTCCTATACATTTATCTAGTAGAAAGATTATTTCTTGTGGAGTTGAAAAGTTTTGAGTTTCTTCATTTTTTCTAATAGGTTCTTTTTCTATAGTCTCACCACGATTCGCTGTGCGAGGTAGTAAGGGTGAAGATTTCCATTTAAAGGCTTGCTGAAGTCGGGGGCAGATGATTTTGTGTTTGCAAGGAGTTGTTAGACGAATATATTGAGAACCAATACTTAAAGGATAATAATTTGTTAACCAATCATTTCCTAATAAAATATCACATCTATGATTTATGGATTGAAAGATTTTATTTATTTGAAGTATATTTGACTGAACTTGGATTAGTACCTTTTCTGTAACAAGATCATATTTAGTTGTGTTACCTGTAATATCAATTCCTAATTTATAATCTTTAGTTTTTTGCCATAAATTTTCTGGGAATATATAAGGCTGAGCTAAAGTTATTGCAGATCCTGTATCTATAAAGGCATGATATGAGACTGTATGATATTCTTTGTATATGATTTCTATATTAATATATATACTGTATGGACTAGTTTCTATTCCTTGAAACTTTGTATTTATTTCCATCATATCGGAACATAAGATAATCTTTTGTAAGGTTATATGGTGATATTTGCTCTAAAAAGTCTAATCCTAATAAAATTGGAATTTGCGTAGAAGAAATTGTATCCATGTGTATTTGTATTGGAATGATTACTATTTTCCCTTGAATATCTGTTATTGCCAAATTTATTTTGACATATTTATTAATAGTATGTTGCTGTCCTGAATAATCTAAAAATTCATAATTTTCTTCTAGATTATATTTTTGGAATGAAAAGACTAGGCTTTTATGAATATGACTTTTTACTGCTCCAGTATCGATTAATGTTTTTAAAGATTTCCATTCTCCTCCAATATCTAATTCTGTTTCTATATAATATTGTTCTGCTTTTACTGATGATCTTAAATCAATACTTCTTTTGGATTGATTATGTATTTTTCCTTGTTCATCTAATATTAATATATCAATTTTATTTGATAAATTTCCTTTTGAATTTTCTCCTGTGGATATTAACAGTTTTTCTCCTATATGTTGAATTCTTGGTATAATTCCTATGTTTTTATTTCTTTGTCTTAAATCCATTGTTAATTCATCTAAAATTGTCATACTAGATGGAGTTAATTGTCTTGGTGGTATATATTCTATTAAATCTGAAAATGTATTATCAATATCAACTTGTAATCGTATATTATTTTTTTGTAATTTTTTATGATGACTTGTAGTGAATGTGTATATTGTTCTGTAAGTTACAGAAAATACTTTTGATCCACTTGACATTTCTATCCGATGTAGTTTATGATATAAATTGAGTGCTTGATCTATATTTTTGTCTTGTAAGCTTACTGAAAAATCTGATATTATTGTGAATTTTAATTTTTTGTATACTAAATTTCCTGATACAGCTCCTAATAGAGCGTCTATTGGATCATTTAATATTCTATCATCCATGCAAAATAATTGAATAGGACTATCTATTCCTTGTCTAAAATGTGTTTTAATAATTATTTGTATTGCTCCTAAATAGAGATTTTTATATCTATTTTTATCTAGTAAATTGGCTAAAGCTTTATTTATTTCATCTTTATTTATTAATTGTATTACTGTATTTCCTTTAGCTTGGTATATATCTATTGCAGATTCATAATGTTTTGCAATATAAGTTGCTTTTACTATTCTATTAAACCATCTTCTTTTAAATATATCTTCTTCTTTAAGATTTAGTCTATGATTATTTAGTTGACCAAATTTTTCTTCATCAAATGTTTTATTATAACTAAAAATGTTGTTATTATCTATGATTTCGTGATCTTCAATATTTGACGTCATTTTCTTAGTATTATTTATTCTTCTTCAGACTCAATTTTAGAATTTGACTCTGTTTTATTATCATCAGAATAATTATCAGAATCTGAAATATTAAATTCTGAAATATTACTATTTGTATTATATTCTGAATTGATTTCATATACACTTTTATTTTCCGATATTTCACTATTTTCTATGGGATCATAATTTTGTTCTATCAAATCTTCATATATTCTATAAGCTTTATGATTTTCTTTATTTTTTCTTTTAGGGCATTCATTTGCATAATGTCATTTTTCTTTACATATCCAACATGTGCATGTTTTAGGATTTTTCTTACTATATCTGCGATTTTTTTCTAAAATATCTTCCTTTTTAAACTTTTCTTTTTTAAAAGGTTTAAATTTTCTTTTATAAAAACTTTTATATTTTGGCTTAAAATTTTTTCCTTTTTGATAAATTATATTTATTATATTTTTTGTATCTTTTTTGTTTTGTATAGCATCCCCAATGCGTAGGTTCAGCTAGAATTGGACAACATAATCCTCCATTAATTGCTTTTCTTAGTTTTTTATTCTCATATGCTTGATTACACATTTCATTTATTCTATTAAATATGTAATTTTGATAGGTTCCTAAAGTTCCTTCTAATATTTCATTCTTATTTTGTATTTTATTAAATAACTTAAATCCCCATGGTTTTGGTAATTTTGTTACATAAGATTGTTTTAATAACTTAATTTCTGCTCTTTGTAATATATCTGTTTTTGCAATATTATAATAATAGTTATTAAACTCACATGTATATTATTTTAAATAACACATATTACATATTGTTAAATTTTGTATTTTTCATAAATTCTCTTGTCCAAATTTATTTAATGATTCTGTAGGATCTAGCTAATGTGCTCCTAAAAATTCTCCTTTTATAGCTAATTCAAATCTTTGTAAAAGATCTTTTATTGTATCTGTTGATGTAAAATTTTCATTATTATATCCATATTTTATCATTTGTCTATCTTCTAGACATATAGCATTCCACCATTTTTCTACATTTCCAGTGAAAGTACTAATTAAGAAATTACTAGCTCTTTGTAAATCATATCCGTATAATAAGATTGCTAAATTATTCATTTTTATCCATTTTTCAATTTCTTTCTATATATCTTCTTTACAATCTATATCTAATAATACTCCATTTGGATAAATTGGTTCTGTTTCTGATGTTTTTACTGAAAATTTTGAACTATTATACATAGGTCTTTGTCTAGGATTTTTTCGTTTACTTTTTTCATATTCTCTAATATCCATATTATCTGTTATTATGTTTTCTTCATTTTCATTTAACGTTCCAGAATATTCTCCTGTTTCTATTTTTGTTTGAGTAGATGTTGGATTAGTATTCATTTTTAAATTTTTGAAATTATTAGTTAAATTTAATATTTCATCTTCAGAAATTTTATTTTCTTCATATAATTTTAATCCTTCCTCTAATGTTAATATATGTGTTTTTATTGTTATACCTCCTTGAGTATGTTCTTTTTCTTTTTCTTTTTCTATTTTTTCTATTTTTTCTATTTTTTCTACCCTATTTTTTAAATCTGTAACTTCTTCTTTTATTTCTGTTAACATATTAAATATCTTGTCCATTTTATCTTCAGTGCTTTCTTGTTTTGGTTTTTTAAATACAATTGATTGTAGAGTTAAACTTCCTTCTCCATATTTTTCATCTCCGTATAAGGTACTTGTAAAACTATATTGTTTATTACTCATTTTTCTTATGTTTTGATTTAATATTTTTAAATTATTATTTATTTGATATAATTGTTCATCATATGTATATCCATTTATATCTCTTATTTCTTCCATATAGTTTATTCATTATATCCTACCTTTTTGGCTATATATTTCAAATAATTTTCTATTTGACTCAATTTATCCAAAATTTGTTTTTCTATATTTAACTCACTTAATATTCTATATTTAATTAACTCTAGATCTTCTATACTTTCAATTTTATTTAGTAAATATTTTATTTTATCGGTTTTAGAACTTAAACCGACTCTTATATCTTGTATTAATTTTTTATTATGCATATTTATAGTATCTATTTTATTTAATTGTTGTATTAAATCAATATCTTCTTTATTTAATTCATGTGTTATAGATATATTCATAGTTTTAGGATTTTCATGTAATTAATCAGTTCTTTATGTATGATTATTGTTAGTTGCTAAGTTTGACTATTTGAATGGTGGTATTTTTGAAATTTAACTTTTAAAAGAGGTATTTGACATAATTATCTCATTATTATTTTGCTAAATGCGAGCCCACTCGCATTCGTTGTCAGTTCACATAGTTTGATATGCCTTTTACTAACTTATAAATGGCCCTCTACTCTCTAGCAAGTTGATATGCCTTTTCCTAACTTATAAATGGCCCCCTACTCTCTAGCAAGTTCTTTTTTTTTGCCTATTCCTTTTTGAAAGTACTGAACAAAAAGCTAAACAAGAAAAACAAACGATTTTTTCTGTACAAATCGTTCGAAAAAACTATCTCCTAGGCATAAACCGGAAAGCATCCTCCTTTTTAAAGGGGTAAACCATAGGGGTTTTTTTTATTATTTTTTAATAAAAATTTCTAAATGTGATTATGGGGAAAGATTTATTGTACTAATTGGCCCGTTTGTGCGAACCCGGAACCTGGAACCTTAAACCCTCCTCATTTACTTTCCCTCCTCTATATTTCGATTCCCTCTTTGTGTAAATTCAATTCCAAATCTTAACTTCTAATTCGTCGTTCTTAGCTTCCAAAATGGCCAGCAAGTTGATAAAGAATCTGTTTTGTCACATACAGAAACGTTTTCTGCAATCATCTGCATCGCTTTCTTCAAATTCTACATTATCCACCACTGGAACTTCCTCATCTTCATTTACAGTCGAATACCTGGTGAATTCATGTGGGCTTTCCATAGAATCTGCAATTTCGGTCTCCAAGAAGCTTCAGCTCGACGAAAAGAAGCCACAAAGGCCTCAATCTGTACTCGAACTCTTCAGATCTTATAATTTCAGCGATAATCAGATTGCCAAAGTGATCGCGGCGTACCCCAGAATTCTCTTTTCCAAGGTTGAAGCAAATCTCCAGCCCAAACTTGATTACCTTGTGGAAAATGGCTTTGTCGGTGAGCTTCTTCCTCAGCTTATTGTTTCAAATCCCAGAATTATAAGAGGTTCTTTAGATTCTCAAATCAAACCATCTTTTGAGTTGTTGAGGTCGGTTCTTGATAGCGACGACAAAGTTATAATGGCTATCAAGCGTGGTTCATGGTTATTGTCCTGTGACTTGAAGGTTGCATTGCAGCCAACGATTGATTTTTTGAAGGAAGAAGGAATGGCTGCTCATAATTTAGGAAAATTAATAACTAGGAATCCAAGAATTATATTGCAAAAGCATGAGAGGGTGGTTGATGCACTGATTGCTCTTAAGAATCTGGGCTTTGAACCAACTTCTCCTATGTTTGCACATGCTCTTAGAACGATGATACAATTGAGCGAGTCCACTTGGAAGAAGAAAATTGAGTTTATGAAGAGTTTCGGATGGGATGAAAAGGAGATTTTGTTGGGTTTTAAGCGACAGCCGCAAATTTTAGCTTATTCGGAGGAGAAAATCAATAAAGCAATGGATTTCTACATGAATA
Source organism: Excoecaria agallocha (assembly GCA_037975025.1). Taxonomy (NCBI): domain Eukaryota; kingdom Viridiplantae; phylum Streptophyta; class Magnoliopsida; order Malpighiales; family Euphorbiaceae; genus Excoecaria; species Excoecaria agallocha. Next base: position 73,354 of record JBBPFJ010000023.1, on the reverse strand, counting down.
CTATGAACTGGGATCCTCATTTTGTAATTTCAGTTCCCGACTTACTTATGTATTCAATTGAAAAAAGGATCATTCCTAGGTATAATATCTTGAAGGTTTTGGAGACTAAGAAGTTGATACCGAGTATCAACAAAAAGACAGTGTGGGCACTAAAGATGAACGAGGAGAAGTTCATGGAGAATTATGTTTTGAAGCACATGGTTGAAGTCCCAGGATTATTGGAAATGTACCCTGGTGCTGACAAATTCCTCAGTTAATTTATTGACAAGTTCAAAGTGATGTTTCAGCTGTACTAGAGATGTATCCTTGTTTGAAGAATTTCCTGAGCGAATAATTTGAGATATGAAAAATGGCTTCCCAGGTGTAAGAGAGATTTATATTTTGTAATTTCAAAACTCCCCAGTAACTTGTGTTTTCAGTTGAAAATGTATTATTCCCAGTTATAACATTTTGAAGGTTTTGGAGTCCAAGAAGCTTATGGAGTAACCTAAGAGACAAGTATACCATGGTTATATCCATAAATGAGAAGCATTTCCTGAGGAGATAGGTTGAGAAGTACATTATAGTGTTCCAGGTTCACTGGAGATTCACCTTACTGCCAAGAATGCTAAAAATAAATAAGTTATTTACTAAGTTTTGAATGCATTAGTTCATAGGTTTCTTCTAATTTGGTCAATCGTTTGTTTAGGACGAATTTTGTGTTAAACACCTTAACTTGTATGGAATTATATTACTAATTCAATCTTTGAATTTCTCCCTTCTTTGATAGTTGCTTAGTCACTTTGTTTCCTTACATTTGAGCTAATTCCATTGATATGCGAACATAGATCTCATCAGTTTTCAAAGTTTGCAACTCTTGAGTTTTGATATCAGAATACTTGTTTCTCTTCTCCTGATTCTTGTATTGTTCTGTTTTTTATAATAACTTGGAGCGAACTCCTTTCACTTTCATATTCTTGTTAGCTTAACAATGTACCTGGACTTCTAAATATAGTGGGAACCGTTATGCAAAGTGGATATTTGAGGGGCAGAATTCTTGATCCACGAAAACTATGACCCTAGTATTTTCATATCACTTGGAGTTTTATTCTAGGCTACAACCAGGTGATTATTGAAACTATGGAATCAATGCTCTTTTGGTCACAAATTTAACAAAATAGGGCAATTTTGCTTCTAAGATGTGGATCACAGGATATTCTCTGATTAGTTGAGGGCAAAAGAAGAGTGAAAACTTAACTGTAAAACTTGACCAAAAATATTTAGGAATATAATCTGTCCAGTTTAAGATCCTTAAGGGGCAAAAAAATGACTTCATCCTTGAAATTACAGCAAAAGCACCAGTGAGAAAGTTAAAGAGAAATACTGCGGAGCCTTCATAAACTCTTAAATATGCTACTAAGTATTTTGAAATAGCATAGCTGAAGTTGAACCCACAAGATACCGCTAAGTGACTTTTCTTATATTTTATACAAGATAATATGGTAAAATAGTTGTAAATTAAAACTCGCATGGTGATTGAGCTCAATAATTTATTTTGGGGCAAATTGCTTACGACAAAAAAGCCTGAGAGCTAAATTGCAGCTTTAACGGACATTAGATTTGCTTTCAGTGGAGGGTATTTGTTTGACCTTAAGGGTATTTATAGCTGATGTAATCTTTCGACACTCTGCTTTTTGAAAGGCAGCCCTGTAGTCCATTATGTATCCTTCTTTGTTCTTATTAAGATTCTTGATGGTTTTTCCTTTTGAATGGCAATGCATTCAGTGCAAGGACAAAGAGGCCAAGATTGTTTTGTTGAATTGTTTTGAAGTGCATCTTCTTTGTCCCAAAAAAGAAAAATCTGTTTAATTATTTTGTTTTGTTGTCCAAGGAAATTAGTCAAAATCATTAAGAACTATCAAAATATTTGGAAATTGAAAAAAAATACAATACAATTGCATACTCTGGTTCTTGAACTGCTCATATTTGTTTTTATGGAGTGCATATTTTTTTAAAATATCAATATATGTCATCACCTAGCTTCTACATCCATCTTTACGTTGAAATAGTGACTAGCAATACCAATGAGAGATCATGCAATCAGGAATAGTATCGATCTTCCTAACAGTAGTTGCAGGGCTCTCTTTGGATACATCCAACAGTAAAATTAGTTCCAATGTGGTGGGAGCTTTCAGGTTTGAATCTTCATTCTTCCATTTCCCCTATCAATGCAAGGTGACAGGAACATGAGAGGGATCGCATCTGCAGGTTAGATCAATATCTGGTATGCCCTCCTTAATTGGCGATCGAACATTGAACATGACTTACATAGAAGGTTTTGAAGTGGAGATGCTACAGCTAATGTTGCTCTCTCTCTTTCTTTTGGGTCATACATATGGGATTTTCTTGGCCCGCTTAGGTTGTTTGTACATGTATATCTTACACCTTGATGGCTGAACAAGAGAAATAGTTACCTATGATCTAAAAGATTTCTTGAAAATATGAATAAAAAAGGAAAACTCAAATGTTAACTTAGAAAACGCGTAGTAAGTCTATCGCCTAATGCATTTCATATTTTTTCAGCGGTAATAAGGGAACAGAAATAAAGCGTCAACTAAGCGAGTATGGGATGGGATGAGGAACAGAAATTGGTGGCTTTTAAGCGGGACCCATCCTTATTAGGTCGTTCATACAACAAAATCAACTGAATTCTACGCGAATACTATAAAGTTGGATCCTCACGTTGTGATTTCAGTTACTTATTCAATTGAAAAAAGGATTATTCGCAGTTATGATGTTTTGAAGGTTTTGGAGTCCAACAAGCTGATATAGAGTGTAGGGGTGAGCATTTGGTCGGTTCGGTTCGGTTTTGGACCGAACCGATTAAATCAAAAACTGAACTTCAGGAATTTTTGGAACCGAACCGAAACCGAAGTATATAGAACCGAAAACCGAATGGATCGAAATAATTTCGGTCGGTTCGGTTCGGTTCTAAGCCATATTTGGGCTTTTTTTAATTGGACTTTTAACCTATATGGGTCTATAAATTAAATTAATTTATATTCAACAAAATAAATTCATTTAAAATAACTAAAATTAAAATAATATACATAAATTTATTATATTATGTCTATAATAACCGAACCAAGTTTTTTAATATTTTTTTTAAAAATAATATTATTTATATAATTTTGTAAATATCACTATATAAAAATATAAAAATTCAATTACAAAAATCATTCATCAAAATCAAATATAAATTACAAATATCCCAATAATAAATTCCAAAATATCCTAAACATTTATCACATACAAATTTTAAACATTCAAATAAAAAATTGAAATATAGAATGCATTATTAATTATTGAAAATCGACAAACTCGGTAAATGTAAAATTAAAATTTTAATTTTCAAAGTGATGGTAATAAATAATTACCTTAAGCATGGATATAATAAAAATTTAATATATTAACTAACTTATTAAAATCATAAGTGGTTAAGTAGACTATAATTTGAAATTAACAAAATAAAATAAAATAAAATTGTGTCTATCAATTTGAAGCATAAAGGATATATAATAATAGAAAGTTGTAAAAATTTAATCTAGACAAAATACATTTTTAAGGTCCTCAACTTCCAAAATTTTTACTTTTAAACCTCCATACTTTTATTTGATAATCATGAACTCTCGAATTTTTATTTTTCATACGTTAAGCACTCAATGAACGGAAAATATAATATAAATTAAATTGCTCATTCCGTTTGACACACCTTTAGTATCTATATTCTCAATTAGTATCTGAATTTCAAATTGATTAGAGTTAATAACATCAAATTGATGTTGAAGTCCAAATATGAAAAGCATATGAAACAAGATATATTATTTAATTTCACAATTTTATGATAAATATATTTATAATTACTCATTAACTCATGGTAAATAAATATTCGAATATAATTAAACTGTAAATATATTTAAATATAATGAATATAATTTAAATTTACATGTATATCTTCGTGTTTTATATATATATATATATATATATATATATATATATATATATATAAACTTTTTATGAATCATAATTTAAATATCATTATGTTTGAATTTTGTTCTTCATTAAAACATGAATATTGTATTAATATAAATAACGATAATTATTAGTATGTAGATATTTTATTATAAAAATCATTGATTAATTGGATCAAAAACTGCCCAAAACTAGCATTCCAGCTGTTACCTTATTTTCCCGACCATCAATCACCATCAGTCCAAATCATGTCCTTTGAAATATAGATACTATAAAAATATATATGTATAAAACTTCGATCGGTTCGGTTCCTTCGGTTTTTTAATTTCAAGAACCGAACCGATAAAACCGATTTATTTTTTCAGTTCCAAATCGAATGAACCGAAAACCGAAAAAACCGAACCAAACAAACCAAAATCCATTCGGTTCGGTTCGGTTTTCGGTTCCGGTTCGGTTTTGCTCAGCCCTAATAGAGTGAAAGTATAGCATGGTTACTTTCCATAAATGAAACGAATTTCATGATGAGAACTACATGATTGCATTGGAGAGTTACCTTATTGCCAAGAATGCTTGCTTAATGTTAAATACATTAGTTAATGAGTTACTTCTAATTTGTTTAGGGAATTTTGGGTTAAAGTCTTTATTTTCTATGATGTTTTACCTCTAATTCTATATACGAATATCCCTTCTTTGTTTACTTGTACAATCTTAAGCTCTCTATTGATAAAAGAAAAATTGTAAGCAAGTGAAAACTTGCCGCGAATTAGCTCATGAAATTAGCCAATACCTCATGGTCAAAGTTAAAATTCGATATTTGGCAGAAGCATCATGATCTAACTCAAAATTACAAATTCTCACACTGGCAAACCCTCATGTCGTTGTTCAAATCCTGCAAACAAACCTCCTCTGAAATCTCTCAAATCCATGGCTATATGGTCAAAACAGGTATTAACCATGATTCTTTCGCAAAAAGCAAGCTTCTTGCATCTACAATACATTATGTTAAATATGCAGCTTCAATCTTCAATGATATTCGAAACCCAAATCTTTTCATGTGCAATACTATGCTCAGAGCCTACTCTCTTGGCGATGACCTAAAACAAGCTTTTGCTGTTTTCAATAACTTGAGAGCTCAAGAGGTCGCACTGGACCAGTTTTCTTTTGTTGCAATTCTTAAAGTTTGTGCTCGTGAATTGTCTGTGAAGGAGGGTCAAGGGATTCATGGGATTGTTGTTAAATCTGGGAATTTGTTGTTTGTCAATGTAAAGAATGCACTTTTGCATTTGTACGGTGTTTGTTGCAGAAGTGGGCATGCCCGTAAGTTATTTGATGAAATTCCTCAACAGTATGATTTGGTTTTCTGGAATTCTTTGATGGGTGCTTACCTACGAGCATCTCAACCTGAGGAAACTGCGGAATTCTTTAGGTAAATATTTAGGTGTGGCTTAAGAGTGAGTTCTGCAACATTATTGAGTGTTTTGTCTGCTTTTGCTGATTTGGGAGATTCATTTGGGGGAGAGTTAATTCACGGGCATCGCATCAAGTTTGGTTTTGTTCAAATATGAATGTAGTTACTGCTTTGATAGAAATGTATGCGAAAACGGGACATATCGATTCAGGCCGTAGAATTTTGATGGGTTTGTTGAAAAGGATGTTATTCTATGGAATTGTATGATAGACAAATATGCAAAGGTGGGGCTGCTAGAACAAGCTGTGGCTTTACTGCAGCTCATGAAACTCCCAAGGAGTGAAACCGAATTCTTCTACGCTAGCTGGCCTGGTGTCAGCTTGTGCTGCCTCGGGATCAATAAACCTAGGTTGGTGTCTAAGTGATTATGTAGAAAGTGAAGGAATAGAGTTGGATGTAATTCTTGGAACTGCTTTTGTGGACATGTTTGTTAAATGTGGATTTTTGTATAAGGCCATCCAAATTTTTTAGAGTATGGAGAACAAAGATGTAAAATCTTGGACAGCTATGATTTTAGGTTATGGAGTTCATGGGCAAGCCGGTGAAGCTGTTGACCTCTTCTACAGGATGGAGGAGGATTGATTCTCACCTAATGGAGTCACATTTTTGGGAGTTCTAAGTGCTTGCAGCCATGGTGGGTTGGTTATGGAAGCAATGGAATTTTTTGAGAAGATGGTTCAAGTATATGGCTTTTCACCAAAGATTGAGCACTATGGTTGCATGATTGACCTTTTAGGTCGTGCAGGCTTGCTGGGGGAAGCACATGACTTAATCAAAAGATTGCCCATCAATAGGGACGCAACTGCTTGGCGCTCATTGCTTGCAGCTTGCCGAGTCTATGGAAATGTTGAACTTGGGGAATGTGTGACGAAAATGTTGGTTGAAATAGATGATCAACACCCTAGCGATTCTATTCTTCTTTCCAACATATATGCCTCTGTTGGAAGGTTGCCGAATTGTAGCAGATGGTGGGAAAGTGAAGAAAAGAGAATCAGTGCAGATGCTGGAGGAATGGAGGAAAGGAAGAAAGGAAAGTGAAGGAAACTGGATGCAGCACAATTGAAATCGATAATTGTTCTGATGGAGCATGGCTGGAAGGAAAACGTACTCTGACCAGGGACTTGACTGCCAATGTTGGAATACACACTTTTGCTTCAACAATCCATGCCTTGATAGCTCAAGGATCCACAAAAATTTCTCGGCGGCCTGAAACTCACCTGAGATCGGGAAGTTGAAATTTTTTTGGCCAAGTAACAACTGTGCCAGATAAGTTCAGTTGCACTGGAAATGAGTGCTGGAATGTTATTGTACTTAGATGAGAATAACTTTATCAGAAAGTCGCCGATGAACCAAAATAGCTCATCGGTTTCAGTCCAACTATATTTTAGTCCAACACTCGGGCTCAAAGCCTTAAACACCCGCTTGAAATAAATCCAACAATTGGTATATTCCTGTGAGAGTTGCATATATCTTCTTTCTATTTGTCTTCCATCTCCGTAACCATGAAGAAGACAGAAAAAATTACTTAGTTTGTCCATGCTTTTCATTTCGAATGCCGACAACCAAATTATGTTCGATGTATACAGTAGTTCGTCATTGGCTACTATAACAGAAGAAAGTCTTCTTCGGACTCTCAGATCAACTCTTCAATTAGAGTATTATGTAGTTTACATTCCATTACCAACAAAAAGTTGAAAGAAATGAAAACAAAAGGATGCATGTTTTTTGGATTTCTTCAATCATCCCAGATGACCATTGTGCCCGTGGAACAATTCATTCCAGATAACGTCTTTTCTGTTTACATTATCATACGCTCAACTATCATCTTATAACTATTTGGAGGTCAACTATCAACCAAATGGAGGAGGAAAATAAAGAATTTAAAAAAAAAAAAACAAAGGAAAAAAGAAGAAGAAGAAGAAGACGAAAAAGAAAAGGCTGGTCTGCTAAAACTCAATAATGACTGCCACAGGGCTCAAAATGCTGTTGATTTTTCTTCTACTAGTTACCTACTTTCTTGCAGATCTCCAAGCCTACTATTCAAATGCTGACCCGTGACATCCTCAATAAAAACTCCACGGTATGATTTGGAGGAAAAAAGAAAAGGAATTTACAGTTTCCAGTGGAGAAGAGAAGGGCCATGGAAAAAAATAGTCTAGCCGATGAGAACAGATAAAAAGCAGCCTCTTTTTAATCTTGACTCTGTACGTTGTACCGCTCACACATCCTGGTCCCATTTTCTGCCCACCACTTCTCAGCTGCTTGTTCTGTGAAATGTTTCCGACTGCACAAGATAATTCAAATTTTAAGAAAACAAGCAAAATCAATAGTTAATACAGTGAAACATGCCACTAACTCATCATATATTTTAAACCAAATGTGTTTTGTAGTCAAGTTGAGCAAAGTGATTCTGATTATAGTAATTAGAAATTGCATGCATCTTGTAATCTTGGTACATGTAACAATTGTTGTAAAGGTCATAGAAATTGCATGCGTCCTTCAAACTTGCATAAAAGAAATAAAGAGAGAGAGAGAGAGAGGAAAATTAGAAATTGCATGCATCTTGTAATCTTGGTACATGTAACACTTGTTGTAAAGGTCATAGAAATTGCATGCATCCTTCAAACTTGCACAAAAGAAATAAAGAGAGAGAGAGAGAGGAAGAAGAAGAACGGTTTCCTATGCCTGTGCAGGATTTAAAAACCAGAAGTCAATTTTTTGAAACTGAATATAAATATCTGTCCCCTGTTTTACAAGGCAATCGAAGTAATTCATGCAATATTATCTCTATTTCATTCCATAAGATACTTCCTCTTCAAATTGGCAACCAAAAGCATTCCTTTCATGTTTTTATATTCATCTAAAGTAATTTTACCTCAAAGCTAAATATAGTAAACAAATTCCCAGGCAGTTCAATAATTTTCAAGTTCCTGCACATTGCACAATGTGGACTCCAAGCACAGAGCTTAATATTGAATAGAGCTTAATCCTGATTGCACCATTAGTGCATATATTCCTCAGTGTTATTCGCTAGAGCCAGTTATGTCAGATATATAGAAAGAGAACAAGAATAGTACAACTATATTACCAAGAAGTTCCACTGACAGTCTGTTAGCACTTCAGTCCAAAGCCAATGAAAAAATACATATGCAGGTCAATATAGAAGTCACGTCTTATGATTTAACAAAAGATACAACCTTAGATCTTAAGTTGGTTGTGAATTTTGCTGATTTCACTTATATAGTATTTGGCTATCAGTACCTGAAACGAATCCGCTTGAGTTCATTACCACCACCTGGCAAGGATGACAAAGTCATATACACACCCGGCTCGGCTTGTACCACCCATTGCGGCTTATCACTTTGAGTTTTGGCTCTGTATGACAACATATGATGATCCACACTGCCATTGGGCTCAATTTCAGGAGAGAGTTCACTTGAAGAATGACTCTCACTAGGAGATAGGTCTTGAGTGTTGGTGACAGGTTTGGTAATGGAACCTACAATAGGGCTGGGACTTCGTCGTTCTGGCAGTTTTTCAGCCATCTGCTTCAACTGCAAGACAATCACTCCTCAAAATGTTAAAGAACATAAAATTGTTACAGCTAGGGTGTTTACAAACATGAATGAACAGCCAACCAATAATGGATCCCAATTACAATCAACATCTGCCCACTCCAGCCTCTCTCTCTCAACCACACTTCCACACTTAAAAAAGGAGAGAATGTCAGTTGATAAGCTTTTAGAGAAGAATCGAAATGTTAACTTGCATTTGGAAATTTTATTCATTTGACTGATTTGGAATGTTTCCCTGTATGCAGCCACAAAAATGAGAAAGTAGGAAAATAAAAACAGAAAAAAGATTCCGTTCATGTGTGGCTTTTATGTTAGTGATTAGAGTGCATATTTTCATGTCTCATGATTGATAAATTAACTGTAATCGCCAGGCATACTGGTCAGATAACTTGAGCAAGACAAAAACAAATGGAAACAGTAAATACAAACATTGTACCTGATGAACGAATGTCAACAAAGCACATTGTTAACAATATTCCCTTAGTCCACATCTACTTCTCAAACAAATTAAATTCTCTATACCCATTGCATTATTTCTTCCTAGAAAATTCGACTTAGTTAGACTAACCAACATACAGCTGCATGCTAATGTAGGAAATACAGTGGAAACTTTCTCCTTGCTCAACTAATTATGTTTCCAGGTTATTCTCTCAGGTATCAAATCTTGGTTTGCTTCACCCAAATAACTCAAGTTGTCTAATTTTATAGAAAGCAATGGCAGTGTTGAGATTAATGATTTAACATATATTCTCAAGAAAGTTGTTGTGTGCTCCACATATTTGTTTGTTGTTGCTAGTTTGATACCCGAGTGTTATATAAAAATTCATAGAAGAAAATGCTTTATGAATTATGAAGATGAAACGTGCAAATATAGGATGCTGACCCTCGGTGATGGAAAGGGTACCCAAAGCCCACAATGCTGCACATCTTGCACATTAAGATTCAAGACTCCCTTTAACAATGTATACCTTACATTCAGTAGTGTATAGCATTTATTTATCAACGACAAGCCAACGTCCAGTGTTTCTTTTTCTTTCTTTCCCCCATATGTGTGTGTGTAGGTGATTGTGATTGGATCGGCATTGTAGCCCATTTTAAGGATGCAGCTATGGAGTTTTTTCAACATTGCATATTTCCTATGCAATGTTCCAGCAAAAAATATGTGCTTGATAGTGGTTCCCAACAGAACCATCAGCCTAAAAACTGCCTCTATGAGCCATCTTAGTATTTAAGATTCAGTGATCCTGAGTTGATTGTCTCAAAGGCCAAAACTTGAATTATAACATTTTTTACTTTATCACCCTGTTGACACTTTCTTCAAAGCCAATTTTTAATGTTATAAATTTAACTCCAAATAGCAACTGATTCAAATGTAAATACCAAAAGAAACTAAAATAAACAACTTTTTTTTACCCAACCTGAGCAGTAAGGGACTTTATAACTTCCTTTGCAGATTTGCGCTTCTCAGCTTCATCTGCTGCTATTGCAGCAACCTCCTTTAGTTGCCTTGATTTCCTTTCAAGTTCAGCTTCAAGGCGAAGGGTCTTGGCAGTAAGATCATCCACCTACATGGTACTTCCAATCAAATTTACTTAGCATATTCTCCTAGATTCAAAAATTTAAGTCATATCAAGGGAAACAATTAACAAGAACAACAAACGAAGGGAAAACATTAACAATAAGATTGAGAAAAAGAATCAGAAGTGATTTCAAATTAATCACATTAGTATGTACTCTCCATTATTATATTAATTAAATAATCGAACTAACACTGCTGACAATACAAGAACCAACATATGTTGTCCTCAATTGGTTCAGGTTGACAACACATATAATGAGTGAATAATATCAATGAGTATTAGCTGGTTACCTGTATAATCAACAGTTCTGCTCTATCATCATAAATGAAATATATTCAGGTCACATATCTCTTATTTTTATTGAATCAATGCCACTCCTTTTTACTTCTCTTTTCTTCTAGAAAAGTGACTGGGTGTGCATTATTAATTCCTCAAATTTATTATGGTGTTTGTGGTGTTTTTAGAAAAGCTATGCCCTTAAAAGCAGAACTTCACTCTTCAAGAGTTTAGTTCAATTAGTGAAAATTTCCTCAACACCAAACAGGGAAAAATTGTGCATTCCCTAGACAACCATGATAAAAAGAAAAAAGTAAGATCAACATACAAACAGTCAAAGCAGAATAACTGACCCATGAAAACTTGTTAACTGGCTCTTGAGTAATTCAACAGAACGACAAAAGAAAAGCAAAGAAAAGAAAAGAAAAGAAAAGAAAAGAAAAAAAAAAAGGATCCCTCATTCTTAATCAAGACCCATACAATAAAGTCACATATAGATTTGTTGAAAATTGAGGACTCCAACAAATGAATGCAGAATCTGGAACAAAATTTGACCAATGACCAGAGATCACATTTATTAGATTGAAAAAGTGAAAGGCTCATCCAAGTCGTATACGCTATAAACCTCCTAGGGATTATGTGATTAATCACTAAACTAAATTCCTAAAACAAATTCTCAAGCCTAGTAAATCCAACTATTAATGATCAAACTTTTGAATTTCTTTTTATCCTAACTGTAAAATACCTTTTTATCCTAACTGTTGAATTTGGCATTTCTCAACATTTTATGAGCTTGCATCATATATTGCTTTTTGTCCTAATACAAGGCACATATGAATGAAGAAAGTGAAACAATCAACCTATTGATATTGGAAGACCCAAAGGATTCTTCCAATGTATCATTTCTGGGTCCAATGGAATTCATAGGTATAGGAAGAAATCCTATCAAATAGAGATTTTTTTTTTCCAACTTCGACGGTTAATATGATATTATATACATGCTAGCATCGATCACATTTGGGGCCTTAGGCATAAAACTGAAAAATATATAGAAAAATAGAAAAAGAAAAATAGACAAGAAGCACCAATAAATGCAACAAAAACTATCTTCTTAATCTCTCTCTGAAATTGACCAGTAATTTATGTTCGTAGTTGCTCATTGAATGACTTCAAGATGGTAATGAAATTTCAATTTGTACAGCTAAACTCTTTGAACTTCAAGTTTGGATTTGGTTTGAGGGGCATTTCACCCCATTTAATAAGGTTACTGGTGATGTTTTAAGGCTGGTTTCACACAGGTCTCTGGCTTTATTAAAACAAGAAGTTTTTATCTTACTCCAGCTCAAAAATGATACTCATCTCAACAACTTTCCTATGTGTTTCAGGGATTCTGGTTTTATCAAATCAGCATTTATATATTTCCATTTTGTGACTGTAGCTTATTTTTCCTTTATAATTTGAATTACAACCTTTTAACACATGTTATGGATGAAAATTTTCTAATGTCAAATCAGAATTTATATGAATATCATAACTTATGCTAGATGAATAAAAAAAAACAAAAGAAATTATTTTTGGGGAAGAAAAATGAATTATTATAAGAAATAGAAACACAGGACACTGATTTAATACAAATTAAAAAATAAAAGATACAGAATACAGAATTGATATAAATCAGACCATAGTAATCGAAGAATCAGAAGCCTTATCCACAGGATTATTTTATTTATATATATAAAAGAAAGAAAGAAAATAGAAGCATCCATCCAACACTAATCTGCTTTGTTTCTCCCTACGGAAGCACTCATGTAATTTTTTGGCAAGTTGGCTATTCTGATTTCTCAAGGTTATTTGCTACAAGATAGTCCCTGTGACTTTTTTGAGGAAAAATTGAAGTTCTCTATATTTGTTTAACGTCGTAATAACACTAAAATTAGATAAAAGATGAGAAGCCGTCAATGAGATCTATTAGCTAAGAATATAATTTTACCCGTACATTATACATCAATGTGCAACTTATTAGATTTTTCATTTCTTTTTAGTAATCCGAGAACCATATTTTGTCTTAGCCATTATGAAGGAAATATGAATGAAAGAAGACCATAACCATTAAGGAAACAATTGACTGGATTACCTGTAATCTTAAACTTGTGATTTGGTCATTTAAACTACCAGTAATATGCGTTGAATCGTCGAAAGAAGATCGAGGTGGACTTAGCCTTCCTGGAACAGGCAGTGCTGCCTGTAGATTAATTCTTGTACCAGAAGGTGGAGTAGGAGAAAGTTTCTTTGTATTTCCACCTATAAAAGTAGATAGTTTAAATGAATTTAAACTCCCCAACTGCCAGTTTCCATTAAGAGCTGGGAAGATGCGGCTAGTATCTGATTCAGATCTTCTGTCACGTGCAGGATGATTACTCTCAGCATGACTGCTTGACTCCACAGATGAAAGTCTGCTGAGTTGTCCCTGTACTTTGGAACCCAGAATTGGGTCATTGTATTTTTGGTTGATGTTTCCAGGTCTGGCTTTAGGAACTCTTGCAACTGAACCAGGTTCTGCTGACTTCTTCAGCTTGTTGAAACAATCATCACAGACTCTATGTGGTTTGTTCATGTTTGGAGCCAAGGAAGCTTTCAGAGATTTTCTACTGCTGCATGCTTTGCAAAAGACTAGACCACAGTTGTAACAGTTGTGGCGCTTTCTTCTAAAACCAAATGGATTATGACAACCAGAGCATACTGAATGATCAGCACTTGAAACCCATCTATGAAGACATATAATTGCAGTAAAATTGGAACCACATGATACAGCCTTCACTTGCTTCTCTTTTAGAAAATCAACCTGGGTGGGTGTATTTCTGTCCTCATTATCACCATGGCCTAGTTGACCATTTTTGCCCTTTCCCCAGGTATAAACCTCTCCTTTAGATGTCAAAACTGCTACATGATGAGAGCCACAGGAGATCTCTTCAATAAAGCTGCCTGATATTTTACCTTCAACAATAGAAGGAACCTTCCCATCAGCTTTAGGAGATCCACGTTGACCATAAGAAGTGCTTCCCATTGTATACACCAGTCCTGTTGCTGTCAGGGCAACTGTGAGATTATGCCCACAAGCTACGTGGCAGATACTTTCATCAGCTAATGAAGCTACACACTCAGGAACAAGTCTAGGTTTTTCATCACTATGTCCAAGACGGCCATTATCTCCATCTCCCCAGGTGAAGAGTTTTCCTGATGGAGAGCTATCAGAAGCCTCTGGACTAGATGATTCAACTGCTACTTGAACAGCAGCAGCAGTGTGCCAAACACCACAGGCAACCCTTATAGTCCTTAGTCCTCTCAAGGCTTCTACTTCCCGTGGGATTCCAGTGCTGCTGTGATCTCCATGGCCAAGGGCACCAAAAGTTCCATCTCCAAAAGTAAATAGCTGACCAGAAGATGCCACAGCAGCAGTATGCCAGGGTCCACATGAGATATATGACACGTGTATACCCTCGATGTCACCGCCTACTTTTTTAGGTATCCAATGACTGGCTTCACTCCCATGCCCGAGAACACCACTATTGTAAACACCATCTCCCCATGAATAAAGATCCCCAGAAAGTGTAACGGCACAAGTATGGTGCTCTCCACATGCTACTAATTCGATGTTCATACCAGCTAGAATATCTATAAGTTTTGGGCTTGGGACATCAATCTCTGAGCCATGCCCAAGTCTGCCTCCTGACTCTTCCCCCCAGCTGAAGATCTCACCTTGCTTTGTGACCAGAACAGCATGCCTTCCACCACAAGCAATATTATGAACATCCAGAACAAGTTTGGACTCCAATGCCTTTGGCAGAACCGCATCAAGATTGGAACTAGATGACTCCCCAATTCTATGAACACCACCAACTAGTACTCCACCACCAATACCTTCTCCCCAGAAGAAGACATCACCTAGGGCATCAAAGTCTTCATGATAAGAGCCCTGGCTGGATGAGCTTACTGCACTGGATAAACTGACTCTAACTGTATTGTCAGCAGTAGAACTTCGACCATTTGCATTATCTGCACATGCTGCTGTTAATGAGCTAAAAGGACTGGTAAGCAGTTCTGCTTGACTTGGACTTTTGGCTTGAGCAGTATAAGATATTATGTCATAGAATGCCTTTCCCAGTCTATTTTGGGGCACGCCTTCAAGAGGAACCTGACTTCCTTGATCATCTCCTTGCCCTGGATCCTGATTTAATTTGAGAAAAGAAAAAAGTAAAACAAGAAAGGCAAACTAGTTGCAATTGATTCCGACAAAGTCAAATTTTTCATTAGAAAATTAATTACAGATGATGTTCAGTGAACCTGAAAGTCTTTATAAAATCAGAGATAAAGACTGCTTCTTACAAATGCTGAAATTGATTGGGTAGAATGTCTTCTTGTACGAATCTGTGGACTATCTGATGATGCAGTTTCACTTCTGGAATCAAGTCTCCACTTGCGCTGGTAGCTACCACGAGTAATTAGTGCCTTAAGCCCAACAAACCAAACTTCTGCTTCATCCTTGTCCTTACATATCTGTCCATAATGGTGTCAAACCAAAAGAAATTATGTGTTTGCAGAGATCCTAGTCTGGATTATTTTTATAGATATAAGAATGAATCTTGCAGGCAATTTTAACCTAAAGCAAAAAGACCATATAAAAGAAAAGGCAATTGCCATAAATAATTATAATTGATTAAGAACACATATATCAATATAAAAGAACTTACAACAGGGAAAACTCACCAAGTCAAGTGACCTATCATTGTATATAAGAGAAAATGATTGGTATTCTTTTTCTGGTCGGGGATAACGTTGAAATGTTGCCTGAAATATAGTAGGTGATGTTATATTTATTTAACATTTGTAGAAAGAATAAGGAAAGCGTACCAAAAATATCTACAAATCTAACAAAATGGAATATAAAATGCAAGTAATGGGAACAAAAAGAAAAATCAGCAAATGTCAGAAAAATTAAACTGTGACAAAACCTCCTTTGCAAAATTCATTATAAATAAGGCACAAGCACATCTTTAAATGAACATAAATGACTTTAACTTTGATTTAAGAGGCTGAGCCCTCCCTCAGAGTTTTCCAACAAAAACTTAAATTTTATGAACTTACAGTACGTTGTCCAGGAATAATCTTTGAAACTTGACTAAGTTTTAGCTGCTTCTCTTCTTTGCCAGAATACCAAATCAACATACTCTCATCCTGAGATACAACCCCATCACAAATAAATAGGACAGAGAAATATGATCATAGGATTCTCACAACTACTTTTTAAACTAATAGAATCATCTAATACATAAGTAATAAAGAAACTGTTTATCCGCAATCAATAGAACATGCGGCCTTAATAAGCTGAAACCAAACTTGAACGGGAAACTAATGATTCACCACAATCCAACATCAGATATGATAGATTAAGGGGAAAATACATAAAAACACTAATCAAAGTTTCTAGTTACACACTTTAACTTTACAAATGCCCTTTTATAAACCTAGAGTTGACCAAATTAACTTATTGTCCCTAAACTTGGCAATTGACACACATTACCCTCTAATTTTGACAAAAGCGTACCTATTAACCTCTGAGTTCTTTTTGTATATGTATTTTATTTTTTACATTTAGGAGACAATAGGTATACTTTTTTAAGATCGTGTGAATTTAACAAAAAAACAGACATACCAAAAATTCAAGGGGTAATAGATGCACTTTTATTAGCATTGGGTGGTAATCTGTGCATACTGCCAAGTTCAGATAGATAATAGATTATTTTGCTAATTTCAAGTGTGTAAAACATCACTCGTAAAATTGAGATATGTAACTAAAAATTTTTGCCAACTAAAAGTGTATTTTTATGTATTATCCCTATATTAATCCTTCAAACCATGAAAGTTTAACCATAACACACCCATAGAATACTAAAACCAGGTTGCTAGGCAACCTTAGAAATTTTTTTTCTTTGCTTTCTGCAACCATAAACCGTGGCCCGTCTTCTAGAAAAATTTGCCTACCAACTATTCCATCAAATCCAACACAATTTTTTATTCTATGCCGCTGCAAAAGCTACGGATGACAGTCTTAGTGATTCTTCTTGATCCTAGCATACCAAATAAATCATTAAATATAGGTTTATTCATCCTACAACAAATTGTTCAGGGTCACATTATTTGTATTGGTTGATTGCCATGATGCTTCGATGAATATAATTATTAATGGACGAAGCAAATCAAAATTGTGTTCTTGATACATGAACTAATGGATAGAACAGAAAGAGGATACAGCAATGGGGTGATTGAATGCTTATCAATCTTAGATGGAACCACTGGATAAACTAGGGACTCACATGTTAACACGCCCACTGAAGGTATCCTCTTCCCATGACATTTAAGAGGCTAGGAGGTAAGTTCTGAAAGAACTTATGCATCAAATGATACTTCATGCTGATAGCAAAGGGAACTTACACTTGATAGTTGAAATGGACAGAATTTTGGCTTTCCTCTGCGCCCATACTTGAGCAAATATGCCCCTTTCTTAAGTGATGTAATGGCCTAAAATGTATCCGAAGAAATAAATAAATCAGTTCATGTGCTACAAGGCAGTTATATGAAAGAACAACCACTGACTGAACCATAAATGGGCAGCTGATTGATATTTATTAGCACACTATACAGATGAAAAGCTGTTCCTCTGCTGCCGAGCTATCATGAAAATAAATTTCGAACTTATATGCCACTAAAGAAACTTTTTATCTCAAAAAGTTGATGTTATTAGAAAAAATTCAAAATAAAAAAGTAAGAATATTGGCTAATTGTTCAACGCAGAATGGTGTGACTAGTATCTTTTCCTCATAAAAACATCACGAAACTACTATAAACACATTTCGTGGATTTTCATAAGAACTGAACTCATCAGTCGCAAGAAAATTACCAATGCAACATACTAAGGGCAAAACTTTCGGGACAATGATATTACCATCAACTCAAGCAAAATTTATGGAAGCAAATTAAACCTGGTCGATATCCCTCTCGGCAGGACCAACCCTCTGAGAATCAGCCATTCAAATTGCTCCCCTGGCGTAGAACCAATTCCCATTTGAAAACCAGCACTTTACAAAAACATTTATCTGGCAAACAAGCGTCCAACTTTGCGCCATAAAATCACTTCAATCCCCTAATTCCATTTTCTACTCCATAATACTAAATTCACCTCCAAAAACCGAATTGCAGCTCTTATTTACTCGTAAAATATCCACAATGCAGACACACAAAACCACAAAATCTCGTCAAGATGCCTGAAATTGTATACTATTAGCTCTGAAACAGCTGAAATCAGTCCCTTACAAGAACCGGAAGCCCTAGCAATCAATGACCAGCTGTGAACAATAAACTCTTCAATTTCCGCAAGTATCAGCCAGAACGAAGCACCGAAATCAAATGCGTTGCAACTAGATGCAATGAGGATCGAATGAAGCAAACGATAAAATATATAAAGATGTGCTATAAAAGATTGGGGAAATTTCCAAATTTTAACGCAAATTTTGACGGAGAGTTGAGAGATTCGATCTTCCGAGAAACGCTTGAAACCGAAAATCCAAAAAAAAAAAAAGAAAAGAAAGAAAGAAAAGAAAAAGAAAGTAGAAATATTATCTGAAGAAAAAGGGGAAATGAAGGTTGAAGCTAACGCGCGCCTGAGCAATGAAGTTGAAAAATCTGTGTGATAATCTGATACATATCTGTATCTCGGAATCTCTGGGCAGAGGATGAGAGGGCCGTTTAACTGTTTCGTTTTTTTTTTTTTTCGTCTCTTCTCCTGAATTCAACAAAAGTTTTTAAAACGGACAAAACCAACAAACACAATGTCGTTTTCTTCATGGAATGCCACGTCAGCATTACCCGAATATCATTTTTGGATTAGGGACGTTTTTCGAGTTTTTTTCCGCTTCCGGGGGCAAATAAGACAAACATTCTGGGCCCTCGAGGCCCACTGCATAATTATTTTATACCCATCCCAAAAAGTTTTCGTCCTCTGATTCTAATTGCAATTTTTATAAGTTATTCATGCTACAATAATATCATAAATTTAATTTTATTATGATAAATTTTCACCAAATGTATAATTTAATTTCTGCACTTTATTTCATTATAATATTATTCTTTAATTTTAAAATTGAATCAATGTTACTCATGTATCATTATCTATTAAAATTAATCAATTTTTGATTTTAACAGACAGAAAATTTACTTTCGGTGTAATGTTATTTTATATATTAAAATTGGAGTAATATTACTTATTCGTCAAAATTTTGTTAAAATAAATTTATTTATATAACCTGACTTTAACACTTGACATTTGATTCATTATCTAAGTAAATATAAAATGTAACTTGATCAATTCAAATAAATTAAAATAAAAAAAATTAAAATTTTATTATCTGCTCTCCTTTAAGAATCCCAAATCCACAAATTTTATCTAATAGATAAAACATAAAATTAATTTTTTTATTAGAATTGAAATTGTTTCAATACTTTCACGCTATTAGATTTTTCTTTTTCTTTTTTTTTTTGGTTTTTGATTCTTGATTCTCGTACTCTAGTACAAAAGCCAAAAAATTTTGGCTGAAAAAAATTAATTTATTTTTTTTCTTCAAGATTATAATTAAATTGGGCAAAATTTAATTGAATAGATAATTTGTCATTTATTACTTTTATTTTCTACCATATGTTATACATATATAGGCCAATCATGTTTTATGTATTACTTATTAATGAATTAGATGCCATGTATTGAATTTAGAAGGCGAAAATTGATCCATCTTAACAGACTTTTAATGGAAAACAACATTACTCTAATTTTAAACATTTAAATACAATTTTGCACTAAAAATAAAGTATAAGCGTTACATTCTATATTATGTAAAAATGAGTGTTAAAGTCAATAAATAGAAATTTGTCAACTCCAATGGATCGTTAATAAATAGAGCTGAATAAATTGGGGACCGCTTTTGTTGTTAGGGATCACAGAGGTTCTTTTGTTGCAGCTGGTAGAAGAGTGTTCCATGGCACTCTTGATCCTGCTGTTGCTGAAGCTTTAGAAGCAAGAGAAGTGCTAAGTTGGCTGAAACAAAATTATCATCCTTTAAGAGATCAAAATTACTATGAATCTGATTTCGGAAGTATAGGTGGCAAATAAACGGGTTGGACAGATTTAGATTGAGTTATTAATCGATTCATGAATTTAATATAAATTATTATAACATTTTTTATTAATTCATTAATGGATTAAATAATAATAATATTCAATTGAAAATATAATATAAATAATAAGTTGATATATAAATAGATAAATGTCTAATAAAATCTCTTTGTATCATTTTATCAAACATTTAAACTGCGTTCTTATTTTTTTATTTTCATAAAATCCAATATTAAAACCAACCAAAAGACGAATGATTTTAGAGTTGAAAAACAAATTGCAGAAAAAAAAAAGTTCAAGCCAAAGATCAAAAGCCTAAATGAAATTAAACCAACAAATACATTCAAATGTATAAATAAATAGATAGTTACATGGACATACCTTATTTTTTCAATATGGTCTCCAAGCAGAACGTTGAAGATGAAAGCATATGCCAATTTTCTCGCTTTCGTGGATTAATATGATTTTAATGGATAATTGTGTCAAAATGAGCCATAATTTTATATCTAGTTAAGAGATGGTAGAATGATAATGACAAAAAAATATAATAGATTAAGATACTGAAATTTGAGTGTTTTTGCTTCGATATGGGTTAGATTTGTATGAAACAAATAGCATATGAAAGAGAATAGATTAAAATTCTTTCACCTTTCATAAGTTGGAGAAATGTCGACGATGAGGAGAACAAAGGCAAAGAAGAGGAAGAGAATTTGGGGAAGAGAAGAAAAGAAAGAAGAAAGAGGGATTTTGGAAAAAAGAACTCATTGGGTATAGACCCAATAGATTGAAAAATAAAATAAATTAATTTTTTTGTTGATCCAATGAGTATTGAATTGAGTTAAATTGAATAATAAAATGGGTCAATTTTAGATTAAACCAATAAATATTTGTTTTGGATTGGATCGAATTTGGATCTTTTTTTTAGCAGATTTGAGTTGAATTACGGGTTTGGATCAATTTTGTCAACTCTATTTTGAAGTATTATTTTAGTTTTTTTTCCTTTTGTTAAGATGTATGTGAATCAGAATAGTTCATAAACTTGTAAGAGTGTCCATTTTTATACCAGATCTCATAATTTGAGACATGAATTCCCTTTTTATATTTTTTTCAGCTCTTATCTTTTCCTTCAGTAGTGCTATTTGTTGAGTTACATTTAAAAAATAAATAAAAGTACAGGTAGCATTCAATTTTTTTTTTTTCCAAAAGTTATCATTCAAATTGACTTATTAAATTTTTTATGAATACATTTATCCTTGTGTTTTACAAGTAGTTTGTAATAAGTTAAATTAATATATTCGAGAAATAAACGAAAATGAATCCCATTCTACCAACAAAGATTAATTTGATTCAACTCCACATTAATAAAACATTTTAACTAGTGCCATAATTCGTCCAATCTATTGCATCCAAACCAAATCCATATAATTACAGTGCTATAATAACTCATTATTAGAGCTGTATAATATTGAAATGGGTTCGGATCATATCATAATCCAATATGCATATCCATTCTCTAGTAATAAATTATGCAGCTAATAAAATTAACTAGATATGGCAAATTTTAGTTTAATCCACCAATACGATCCAATTTGCTTAGAAACAAATATGATTTAAATTTGATTTGATTTATTAATAACTTATTTATAATCTAACCCGCTTGACCCGCAAAAGTAAAATTATTTAAATCAAACTATTATATGATCCGTACAATTCAATTCATTTCATTTTATGACATGTTTGTAACTGGTTTATAATACATTTCAATTATTTGTAATTTTACAACATTTAAATTAGTTATAATTTATTTATAATCATTTATGATACATTTAATAATGATTCATATGAATTATTACTCAATTTAATTTAATTCAATCCAATTATAATCTATAAATTTTCTATCCATTTATTAAGATTGGCCCACATATAATCCAAACAACGTGTAATGACCCAATTCAAACCCATTTTACTCAATTAATTTGCCACTGATATATATAACCAACAAATCCAATCCATTTTTCTCTCACTCTCTTATACAATCACTATATCTTTCTAACAAAATTTGTAATTTTACAAATTTAAAACTAATACTCTTTAATATCTTTGATTTAAGCTAAAGTGATTTTTTTTTCCAAAACACTCGTTGAGCTTTAAAATTGCCAAATCACCAAATTGATTATAAATTTATTCAATACAATTTTTTTACATATCAGAATATATGATAAAATTATTTTATAAGAACTCTTTTGGTAAAAAAAAAAGAAAGAAAAAAAATCAAGTTGAATATGATTTAGATTTTATTGGATTCATATTAAGTTTCAGAATTATATTACAACGTGTAATTTTTATTAAGTTTCAAATAGACTGCTTTTGGGTTAAATTGTATTTTAGTTATTTTTTTTATTAAATTTAGATAAATATTTTGTGTTGGGTCAAATTTGAAAAATCTATTTACAGGTACCAAATTTTACGGATAAATAGTTAATTATTGGTATTTGTGAGTCGGTTCATGCCCATTTTAATTTAACAGCTTAATACAAATTAATGAATTATAAAATCTAATTACAGACTTTAAATTTTTATATAGAAAACAAAAGGAAAAAGAAAAATCTAATTACATACTTTAATTTATTATATAGAAGATAAAAGGTCAAAAACCACATGTGCAAAAACAAAAGAAATGGAGATGCGGGGTATCGATCCCCGTACCTCTCGCATGCTAAGCGAGCGCTCTACCATCTGAGCTACATCCCCGTTGTTGTTGAGCGACGATAAAATTAGTAAATAATTTTTATGACTTCTACACCACAGGCTCCCACCCAATAGGCCGAGTATGAAGCGGTAAAAATTTGGCCTGTGTAAGTTGTTTTTAATGGTTAAAAATATTTTGAAAATGAAAAATACAATGTATATTAAAAAAATAATTTTTTTAATTAATTATAAAAATTGAATATATATTTAGGATTAAACTGCTAATTATTTAGATATTGATAAATAATTTTAATATTTATTTACTACAATATGTATTAAACTATTAATAATTTTTAAAACATCATATATTATAAATTATCAATTTAGTTAACTTAAAATAGATTTTGCTTCAGACTAATTTTCTTATTAACCAAAAATTTACTTTTATTTTTCTGATCCCTATCATCCACTTGGAATAACACATTTGTTTATTCAAAATTCATTTCATATTTTTAATTGTGCAAATCAACTTTAAATATGAGTAAAAAAGAAAAAGAAAAAGAAAAAAAGCCTTCAAAAAATGAGTAATATAAATGGTATATTTTTCCGGGGGAACTTGCACTGTGTGCATGAGTAGATTTAGTTGAAGACAGCTGCAATAGGAGGGGAAAACAACATGTATCTTTTATTATTAATTTATTATTTGTTATTGATAATTTCAAGCATAATTGTATAATAATAAAATTTAGTTTATTTTCATGATAAAATGAGGCTGTTTATAATACAAACCATAAAAGCTGCTATATTATAATTAGGTATGAAGAACAAATTTTAATAAGATCTAGCTACATTGCATATATACTAAATTAACATTAATTTTGGAAAACACCAAGCAGCTTAAAATATAGTTATTCAAAATAAAAAAAAAACATTAAAATCACTACTCATTTTGTCCATGAAATTATAGTCCAATTCATTCATAAACATTAAATACTCACACCACCAAAAACAAATTAATATAAATAAATACATATGCCATTGCAGGCTGCAAGCAAAACTGCCATCTAAACGCTAATTAATATTAAAACTCAATATATATAGTCATCATCAAAGATCATGTAATTTCCATTCCTCCTAGCTCTTTCCTCCCTATCAGCCTGCAGTAGAATTTGAAGTTAATCATGTATTAATCATGAATTAATTAAGTAAATGTTGTATAGATAAATAATTACCTTGTTCATAAGTCTCTCAAAAGCTTCAGTGCCATGCTCTTCCATATATTTCTCAGCAGCAGTCAAAATGTCATCTTGTTTTTTAAATGGATTTTTATTTCTGGGAACATACCAAACTTTCTGAGCACTGATCTGGGGATTCATGTAGAATGGTCTGATAAAGTGCTGATACACATAAGCTGCGCCATTAAAATGTGGCAAAACTAACCAACATGTCAGGATCAGCTTAGCTAAAGGCCAGATGGGTAAACTGCAAAATTCAAGTAATTTTAAGTATAGATAATCAAATCTTAAAATCTAAAGTTAAAAGCTTGACTAATTACCATTCAAGTAGTTTGGAAAACGTAAGCTCGAACAAAGTGAGCAAGGAATAAAGAACCCAATAGGTTAGCCATTGTTGATCATCTGACCGAGATTTAGTCTCTATTGCCTTAATTGAAGCATATCTGTGAAGCCCATTACGTAAGATTAATTTCTTGAAACAACATTAATACTTAAACAAAGTAGAGATGCACACTTACAGTGGGTAAACGAGAGTGACTAGTGGCCTGCAAAGCCAGACAACTAGTATCAGTCAGAAAATAAGCAAATAATTAACACCATGCTTGAAGAAGAAGAAGAAGAAGAAGAAGAAAAAGAAGTTACAGAGCAAGAACATCAAAATTGCTAGCCACAACTTGGAGAAAATTGTTGCTGGAGCCACCCATGTTTTTGTATTCTTGTTCTTGAGCAGAGCACTCAACTTTCTTTTGTGTTTGTTTGTTTATAAAATTAGAGAGAGAGTGAGTGGAAAGAAGGTGAAAAAGGTCAAAAAGTAGATAAGAAAAAGTGGGAAAAGGAGACTTTGGGAGCAGCTAGCTGGTTTTCTTCTTTAGAATCTTATTGTGCAGTGTGCGCAACAAAAGAGGCACCGATTTCTTTCAAAATCAACTGTAAAATATCAGTATATAATACAACGCTTGTGTGGACCCTATTTTTAATGGATCAATTTACTGATTAATCATCTTTGCATATTTTGTGTTCCTTTTCTATAGCATATATAAACATTTTAGGATTAACCTATGAAAAAATGTAAGATATTCATCTTGTGAATTTTACATTATAGTATATATACTCTTGGCCTATCTAGCTTTCGTTGCTTTACAATTTTACAGTTTGTTTCCATGATTAATGATGGCCTTTCTTTCTTGTTCACAATAATTTCAATAATGGCGTCACGGTGAAAATGGGCCACCCAACCTTTTTTTTTCTCTCCCCCCTGTCTATCAAGTGTGATTCCACAACATCAAATTAGAGTTCATTTTAATTTTTAGAATTACAAAATATTTCTAATTTATAAATAATAATGAAAATCCTATGCACCAATGCAGGCACCTCTAACCCAAATTAGAAATACTATTGACAGATTTAAATTACAGTTTTATGATAAATTGAATTAGATTTGCAGATTATGTGAAAATTTGCCACCTAAATGTATATGTAA
This sequence comes from Excoecaria agallocha, assembly GCA_037975025.1. Lineage (NCBI taxonomy): Eukaryota > Viridiplantae > Streptophyta > Magnoliopsida > Malpighiales > Euphorbiaceae > Excoecaria > Excoecaria agallocha. The sequence goes on along the minus strand of JBBPFJ010000023.1, from coordinate 47,821 downwards.
ATTTTAGAGAGAATTCAGCAATTTAAAGCATGACTACTCGTTACCAACGTTTGTTGGTCGGAATAGATGAGGGTTTCATTTTCGTTAAATATGTCTCGAGTTTGATTTACGAGTTTGGTATGTGTATAAAAATTAAAGTATTGAAAGGATCATTCACAGCAATAGGTCTCTGCAATGCTCGATTTAGATTAGACAGGTCAACTAGACTTGAATATTAAGCGGATGTAGCTAAAAAAACAAAAGGAAAAGAAAGTATGACTACTCGTTAGCTGTTACATGGAACTATGTAAGCCCAGAAAATATCAAGTGTAATTGGATATCTGGACCCTTTAGGCCCATTCTCACTTCTGCCTTCTCACTGGTTGGACTCAGACTAGGACATGTAGCCTGATAATATATGTACAAATGCCTGCTGTGCCATGCTGCAACTGTGCCACATATTATCTCATCTTAACATGTCAGCCAGCTAAATATACAAAATAAAGTAATGGCGAGGGCAGAGAAATTTTTAATCCTGTTCCCAAACCATGACCATGAAATTAGAGTTTATTAATTAGGGGATAAGCTTTTAATATTCTGACAAATGAGAACAAATTCCAACTAACAAACATTTAACCAACAAATTTTAATTTAAGGGTAACGTTATTCAACTTGAACTCTTTCAGGATCAATGTAATTAAAATATATATGAAAAAACTATGATAATAAATATACTGCAAATCAACATGACGAAATATAATATATAAGCGTAAATACAATTTCCTATTATAGAAAATGATTCCATCTGAGTACAGAATTGGCCTTTGTTTCTTATGCGCTACATAGCGAGGAAAGTTTATAAATATTTTTCACAGTGCGAGCAACAAAAACCACGTAAAGAGCACACAGTACAAGCATTAGCATTTATAGCTTTATGCATGTAAGAATGTACTCCCCTTGCCAAATATGAGCAGCATCAAATTGACAGAACGAAATTCTGTTTATCATCTCCATTTGGAAACCATAGGAATTAATATTCGGGCACATATACATTACGAAATTTGAATTAAACCCTAGCTAGCCCGAAATTTGAATTAAACCCTAGCTAGCCCCACTTTCTGCAATCATCAATATTGCAATACACGTACATATCTTTAAATTTTGGCTTTGTTAACAGATCAAATTAAAAAAAATAAATAAACTGAAATACTTTTAGGCATATGGGAATTTGTGCTGTGTGTATTAGTTATCATGAAATTGAATTGGAGCTGAATATAAATTTGATAGGAAATTCAGGAAGATAGATGATATAAATTTCTATTTAGAGAATATCGTTATAATATTTATTGGTACATTGTACTGGCACTTAGATAATTGTAGAAGGCAAATCTGCAAGATGATCAGCTGAGTGTGACCACCATTCAGTATATAAACACCATACATGGCAGTGTACCAAATTTTAACATTAATGCATGGATCACTGAGGATCCTGTTCATCTCCTATTCTTTTACTATTTGTTATAGTCCAATTTACCTATTCATGGTTAATAATATTTTAGGTATAACTGAACCTTTTCTGTCCTTGATGTAAGATATTTTTTATGCAGTAAAATATGAGGACGAAAATGAAAATAAACCTAACATGACAACATCCGCATTTCTCGCCTAGGGTTAGGAGTTGCGGAAACACTTGTCTATATCAAGTTCATGAATTTCATGAATCAAGGAAAGACAAAAATGATTAATTATAACATAAATTGGTTGAAAAGGCGATTAGCATGCATTCATGAAAAAGTTTATTGATCGGACTTAGACAAGAATTTTTCTCCTCCTTTGTCAGATCATCCTCCACTATGCATCACTAATATTATTATGTTACAAACTCTATTTTAGTTGGTTCAAAAATTATTCAAACTCACGAAATTATACAAGTTCGTCCGTTGGTTGAAAAACTTAAATACATTTTTTTTGGTTTTTGGCCAGGGTTTGATAAGATATATACTTTTTGATCAGCTTATACCTGGTTAACAAGTTAATACATTGAAAAATTACTTAAAATGGGAATTTCAAAATGATTGAACAAGTTAATATTTTAAAATAAAAAAACAAAACAATCCTTAAATGTATCGAAGCAGTTTGATATGATGTCGTATCTACTTATATGGGATTAATAACAATATATGTGATTTTCCCTTTTAAGTACCCGTAAGAGTGGAGTACGTTGATAAGCACTTGATTAAAAATAAGTAAACTCTCGAATTCGATTTCGATTTTTATACATGTAACTTGGTACTTCCCATCTGGTATTATATAAAAAAGAAAAAGAACACCAAAGAGTTAAAGATCATTGTATGTTGGTTTAGATATCCACACGCAAATAAATATGATTGAGCGACCACCACCCTCTGATAGTTTTACAAGACTGAACATATATATATATATATATATATATATATATATATATATATATATATATATATATATATATATATATATATATATAAGTGTGGGCATGAATTGTTAGCAAACAGCTTCCTAAGAAAAAGATGATCTTGTTACTCAAAGTTTATATATTTTAGTTTCTGACAAATATTGGGGCCTTTTATTACTCCTTCCTCACACAGACCCACCATTATAATATATACATACATACACACGCACACGCACTTGCACTGCATCCTAATTGGTGAAGATAAAATCAGAATGCAGTCCAATCAGGACACTCAATGCACACATATATGCACACAGAAAAAAATAAATATATTATTATGATGAGTTTCTTCAAACCTAATTACCTCAAGTTTAAGTTATATTAACACAGCTTCAAATTTACAATATTGCATGCATAATAATAATGATAATAATAATCTCATGCCTTGAACCAAAAGACATGTAGATCTTTATCCTTTTAGGTAGTGAAAGTTGCTAAGAGATCAACACATGATATAATAATGCATTTTAAAAAGGAAAGAAATGTTAAGTGACACACAAAATCTGGAGCTTTTCTTTTTTTTTTAATACTGATATATGATTGTTAATTAATTTCCATATCAAACCCTAAAGTTTCATCAGACTAAAAACACCAAAATCGAATACAGTAAACTTCATCTTCAAATCAATCAAACCTGAACCTATTTTCCAGAATTCACATATAACATATTATTATATTATATATACTAAGCAATTATATTAAGTAAAAGCAAAGCATGGATTGATCAAACCATAATTAAACTGCCAAACTTCTTATTTTGAGAGTGGCCACTAGCTGGTATTATCACGCCCATCATCTCCTCCATGGTGTGGATTGGACCCACTCGCCGGAGACTCTGATGCTCCGCCACCGCCCATGACGGGTCTGTAAGCATTAAGCGCCGCCAGCACACCTAAGTGACTATCAGTAATGGTGGCGCTACCACCACCACCACTAATTGAAGAACCCAGCTGTTGGCCAGGCAAGAGAGCCATTGGTGTTGGAAAATTCATAAAATGCAATCCACTAGACATGGAACCCCTATACATATTACTTGTTCCACTAAAAGATGGAAATGCCACCGTTGGATCGCCACTGAAAGCTTGATTATTATTGTGATTACTCAGCATCCAAAATGTCCCCGGAATTGGACTATGAGTCGCCGGAATTGTGCCTGTACTACTTGATTGCAACAAATAGTTCCCCATATTATGACTCTGTGAGGATAACAATTCATGCTCCGACCTCCGTTTTCTCCCTACACTGGTTTCTCCCTCCGTGACATCTAAGAAATTCTCGCCGCCGCGTACTGCAGTGCTCAAATTGGCACCTACATTACTTGAACTAATCGAAGTAAAGCTTAACGAATCCTCTGTCGCCGGAAAGATAAAACTCCGCTGCGGCTGAGATGCTTCATCGAGGATGACACTTCTATTCCTCAATTGTTGGTGAAAATTGGGGTTGAAATAAGTGTTTCTCAAGTGATGAGAGGCGGAGATGGAGGATCCGGAGCTACGAAGAGAGATGTTAAGAGAAGTGAAGTTGGCAGGGATGGTACCGGTGCCGGTGGCGGCGATGACGGCGGGTTCAGCTTGTTGTAACAACCATTCGATTGTTTCGCCGTCGGATTTGTGGCCGAGTTCACGAGTGAGCTGAAAGACCCTAGCAGCACAGGTGGCCGGCATGCGGATCCGGCGGCCACGGCCTTCGACTTTGGTGTGGCGGTCCTTGGTGGAGGCGCGCTTGGGAGGCGGCTTTTTAGGAGGATTAGAAGAGGAGGAGGTGGTGGCGGAAACATGATGATGGTGATCGGAGGGCTGCGGCGGCGGTGTGGTTAAAGATTGGAGTTCAGTATCATGGTCTTGCTTTGCTTCTAGTAATTGAAGAGGGAAATTTGGCCTGCTGCGGATCCCATTTTCAGGTTCCATGATCATGTGGGGGTATGGATATCAAAAGAATTATAATTTTTTTTAAATAAAAATTAATTTAATTTTTTTAAATTTAAGAGAGGGTGTGAGAAAGAGAGAGAATGTGTGTGCATATGTGTAGGTGAGCCCTTAATTTCACTGACTTTGGTGGGCAAGTGGGTCTTTTTTATTTTCTTTTTATTTATTTATTTATGGTAATAGGGTAGAGCTTGAAATTTCCTTTGAGATGGGAGAAGTTAAAAGAGAAGGAAAGAGGCCAAGCTTTAAGCAACAAATACAATGAGTGAGAATTATGGAGGTGGTGGGCTATGAAACTTTACGAACAAAATAATTGATTTTTTACCCAAATTAATTGGGATTATTAACTGCTCTTCCATTTTTTTATTTGTCAGTTTTATTGTTTTTATAAGAATAAAAAATATTAATTAAATCTAAATTTAGTATTATATTATATAATTTTGATTAAATTATCAAATTTAATTAATTTTAAATAAATTAATTTTTATTGAAAAAAATAAAATTATATCGAAAATTTAAAAAATAATAAATAAATAGAATTTAAATTTTAATTGTGAATGTATTACTATTGTTATTGTTTGTAGTTTAGTGTAATAGCGAATTGAAAGAGACGAAAGAAATCAGTTAGATTAGATATTGTTGATTTTGAGAATGGCATTGTTGTGGTTGGACAGTGGCTTGCTTCAGACTCCACGTGCGGTGCTCTTTATCATTCAATCCGTAAACACAGCCACAGCAGTGCCTTTAAAGAAGGACCCAATAAAATAACTGATGTGTTTTCTATTATTAATTGGTCCATTTTATTTTATTTTTTACATAAATTAAAAAAATTACTATGTTTATTTTTTTAATATTCCATCAATTAACGTGTAATTATTCATTAATGTATGTTATGGAAATCCAAATAATGGTTGAAAAAAATAAATAGAATTTTTTTATTTTAAAAATTGTGTAAAAATAAAATCATTATAATTTACATAAAATTTAAATATTTCAATAAATAAAAAAATACAAAATAATTAAATTAGGATATATTAAACAATTTATATGTAAATTATAATTTAAAAAATAAAAAAAACTGTAGTTTGGTATTGTAAAAAAATTGGTGAACTTAATTTAGCAAATATCTAAAAAATATAATATATGTTCAAAGAAAACATACATTACAATACATAGATACAGTCATGACTTCCCTACTAATCTCCCATAATTATTGCCCTCCCCCTTTCCTTTCTCTTTTTTGTATTACTGGTTATCATAAAGCTTTCAATCACTAAAATTTCATTCAACATTATCTTTCAACTCTCAAAATCTCATCATTTTATACTTTATAGTTAAAACTGACATAAAATACTTTATTATTTTTGAGCCTTTACATTAAAATTTGCTCTCCATGTTTGATAAAGAGACAACTTTATCTCTAATATTTAATTGGTACAGTATTACTTTTTATATTTTAATCATGTATCTGTTTACTCGAGTATCACATGTCAAGAGTCAATTAAAAAATCTCTAAATTTTAAAATATGAAAAGTAATATTGTATTAATTAAAATATTATAGGTAAAATTGTACTTTTTATCAAATATTAAGATAAATTGCATTTTTAGCCTATTTTTAATATTTGTAAATAAGCTATATGTTCTCTTTCATCATATAAAAAATCATCTGTCTCCTGTTTATCGTAATTTAAATATATTTATATTTCTAATATTTCGTGACAATATTTTTATTTTTATTTTATAAAAAAATAGCTAAACAAACTTATCATAGTGATTAAATGATTGGCTAGTTCGATAATTACAACGTCTGATACAGTCCATTAATTAATTTCGGAGTGTGATGCTTATATTAATTAATTTTTACGGGTAGAATTGGATATGTGTTGATAATAATCTAAAACATACATCGCCTTCAAAATTCCATCGTTTTTCATGTCAACCTTCAATTTCTCTCCCTTCTATTATTCAATAAGAATTTATATAATACAAATGTGAGGACAAATAGCAAAACAGATTTTCTATATAACAAATATCATCTCTGTTCGATGCCATCATATTTATACTATATAATATAATATGGAATAAATAAAATAATTAACTTGAAGGCAATATTTTTAGCAGATGTCTAAGGTAATTAATAAAGCCGATTTTTCACGTCTCAATCATACGACTAGTGAGCCACTTTGCAAAAGGTATATATGTGGTGCTGAAAAAAGAAATTGAATTGGATTTTTATTTTTATTTATTTGGAAGTTTAAATAAATTTCAAAATTTTTCTTTTTCTACGGTCAGAACAAAAGTAAGAAATCATCAATTAAAATTAATTTGTTAATGGATAATTAGTTATTGCTAGAAATTTGGTCAGACAGCCTCTTGATACAGCATGTGCCCCAAAAGTATATTTAACTACCAGAGGCTAAGATGACATTATTGTTTTTTTTTCGTATAAAGACATTATTGTTATCATTTTTTCTGAAAATAAATTAATAAAAACAGACCATTAACCTAGCTCCAAGTCATCAGTCTTCTTCCCTACTAACTCTATAATATCAAAGCAAATCACTTAAAAATTACATTTTAACTATATATTTGATGATATAATTAAAAATTTATTGCAATCTGTTATTAAAAAAAATAAAATTATTATTTTTTTTACTAGTATTAAAGAAATTTCACAGAGAATCTGACAGCGGTAAAAGGAGCTTTAGAAAAAGATTCATTATTGAGCAGCAAATAATTGGCCTCTCCATTGATGTTTTCAATTCCTATATTCTCTCCTCTGATATAGAAAAGAAAACCGAATCTAAGTACGTATTTGTCATGGCTATCGTAAAATCTAACAACAGTAAAAATAATAATAATATATACAATGTAATAGTCAAATTACACGTCTTATTCACTCATCACAGATTAAAAAAATAATAATAATAACAATAATAATAATAATAATAATCATATCTGAGAAAACATGCCATGTTTAGGCCACGTACCTGACAATCTTAAAATGTAACTTGTAAGGGAACAAAAAAAAAAGGCATGGATATAGCTAGCTGTGTTAAAAAAATAATAATATATATATATATATATATATATATATATATATTTCAACAACCAACATACCTAACCAATGATGGACGGACCCGTTTCAATTAATTTTAGCAATAATTTTCTTGTGAACTTAATTAATAACGAATGATAATAAAAATTAATATTCCGTAGAAAGAGATTTGATTAGGTAATTAGTTTGATAGTATTTTATTTATGTACTAAACTTGATTTAGATAAGACTTAGTCATGTCATTCGCCAACATATTAGCATTGCATGTGCACTTTTCACCCTTTCATTTGTCTCACTTGGCTAAGCATTTTTATTTATAATGAAAGGGTAAATTTTCTTCTGCTGTCAAATAATTTTAATGAATAATATTGAGGTTGTGTCTCACAAAACCGTCATAAAATCCAACGACATGATCACATTGTGGTCTAATCCAGAAAATTATTTGGGGTAGCGAAACCTGTAGCCTTTTGATGATTAAAACGGTACAATTGGCATAGAAATAATTAACTTGAATCAACACCAATAATCATTGAGCTCTGACACTTACCATGTTATAAATAAATAAATAAATAAATTTCTTGATATTAAGGGTAAGCCATGAATATATGATATGGCTATGCAGATAGTCAATCAGACTCATCAAGTTTATAGGGACCACCTGTATTAATTCTTTCGTGTTAGTTGGTTGAAATTTTCATTGACAAGGAAATGTATTTACAGAGACCTTTCTTTGATATACAGACACAAATTTATATACTAGCAGCCACTAATCCTGATTTTTGCCATATTAATCTCTTAATTAATGGACTCCTATTATTGTTTGATTATCTTTATGATTAATTAAATTCAAAATTAATGATTAAAAATGAGCAATCTGAAAATATTGCTCTGTATGTATGTATATACGGTCCCAGAGCAACAGCTATGTACATAATGTACTACATATCTAACATCACAGAAAGAAACCTACTTTAATAGCCCCAAATGGATGGATCAAATTTTATTTTGATTCATTATTATTTTTATTTTTTTGGCTATGGTTGCTGAGAAATCACGTGCTTTGTCACTCATGCCGGTGATGCAGATGGCTCACCATCCAATTTGCCAATCATGCAAACAAATTTGTCGGAATGTTGGCCTTTGGTACGTTAAAATCAAGTCATTTTCTCCTCTATTTTTGGTCAAGCTGGTTTCATTACTTCAATATTACAAACTCACTAATCATGCATATCCTTTTTCTAATACATTTCAAACTACACACATACATACTTACTTTTATATATAGCTATGTAATGTCAATACATGTGCATGTGTAATTTCTCGTATTTGTTCGATTTTTATTTTATACATGTGGCAGTTAAATGCTGATATGAAACCGGCAAAATATTGGTTTAAGTGGAATGAAATTGTTTTTACATACATAGATCATTTAATTAAGTTGAAGAAGATGGTTATAGAAAGGCTAAATATCTAAAATACCCCTAAATTAGTATTTATTTCCATAATTTATATTTAAACTTTTATCGTATTTGCATTGCCAACTTAATTTCAAATATTATCATAGATTATGATCACATGAAACTTCAAATAACAGTGATATGCTAAACAATGTTTATTATTATATGTTAATATTAGTTGAAGTTGATGATCAACAATGTTTATTATTGATGACAAGCCGAACCTTCTATAGTACACTGAACACCTGTAAAAGGTTGGAAAGAGACCGGTGAGGATGTTTCGACAAGGAATGTTTCGACGATCAAGTCAATATTCAAGTCCTTAAATAGGGTAATGAGGAAAAGTTTTAGTTTTCATACCTGAGCCGAGCTCCATATGTAAGCTCGGAATCTCACTTTGATTAGGAAGCTACCAAGGAAATTTCAGTCCTAGAAGAACTCTGACTCTTATCGAATGGGACAACCCTTCTATCTCATAGTTTCGTGAAGCAAGCTCGGGACCAGACTAGTGGATCAGATCCATAAACTTCAATGAACCGGATTGCTGCTAAGCCCTGTTATCAATTATTATATGTTAATATAAGCTGAAGTTGATGATGTAAATTATTATTGTTATTTGAAGTTGATGATCAACAATGTTTATTATTATATGTTAATATAAGCTGAAGTTGATGTTGTAAATTATTATCGTTATTTGAAATTTCAGATGGTGATATATGATGATATTTAAAATTCAAGTAATAATTCAAATACGATAAAAATTCAGATATAAATTAAGAAAATAAATATAAATTTAGAAAATATTTTAGATATTAAACCTCATAGAAATAATTAGAACATTATATTGTTTGATAAAATAAAAACTTATGTTCTTAAAAAAAAGTCAAATTTTCACCACAGATTTAAATACAGTGCACATCAAGAACGCCTACTGACATAAAGCATATTCATTAACGAATAAGAAGTTAAAGCATAAAATTAGATAAGAATTTAAAAAAAAAATTTCTATTTCGTAATGCTTAGTGGGGTCATGATAAAATGAGGAATGACAGGTTGGCATGCACAACCGATGCCAAATATGAAAGAGTGACAGCTTTTACATATGCATGTATAATTCAATTGTATAACTAGGTCAAAGTTTCAAAATAGAGGGGGGAATATTAATATATGTGGCAATTTTTAATCACTAGAGATCATTTAGAATGTGTCATAATCAAAGCGAAGTCAATTTTTTACACTACCATAGATATTTGGCCACTCGTACCGTGAACCCAATACAAAATCTGCCAAGATTGGTAGAATTTTCAGAAACAATGCTAAATCACTTTCATTTCCCAATCAGCCGCCATTCACTCCACTGCAAATTCATAACAATCAATTAGTTTTTCACACTTCACCTGCAATGAAAATGAATTTCTTTGCTACTAATAAGAGACTTGGAGTCCATATCTTCCATATAAATTATTGTTAAATATTTGAAATTGATACTCAAGCTCTATACCTGGACTCTTTCGAGTAGTCCGCTCACTTAGTTATTTGGTTAGCACACCATACCTGAACTCATATTTTGGTACAGTTGCTAGTCATTTTTGAAATTGACATTAAGATATGATCATTCAGTTACCTAAACAGGATAGAGTTCTATTTGGAAATCAAGCACAATATCCAGTTAAGGAGAAAGTTTTCCTAAATAGGATTCCTATTACGATAGGGATCTGCTCGAACAAGAAGACCGAATCCTATTCAAGATAGGAATCATATCTCTATAATAGGCCCTCTATTATAGGTATCTCCCTCTTATTATTTTTTTTCTTAACTATTCATTTGAAAAACGTCATTCTAATTTGACCGTCGGAGTTTTCACTCTTTGAAAATTTCATTGGATTTTCTTTACTTTCAGGTACTAAATTGCTCTGAAAGAAGTTCTATTAAAGTTAAATGCCGAAAACAATCCGAAATCTAAATTGTTATCAGAAATAATTATTTTCTTCTATGAAACTAATTACTGTAGTAATTTCGGATAATTTTGACCTGTCAACCTTAAATTTTACGAGAAAATTTTTGGGAGTGCACCAATTAAAATCATAGGCGATAAAGTTGATTCCCAAAGAAAATAACTCAAACGAAAAAGTCGGTCCCGTAGAAAATTAGCATATGGCCAAATCAAGAATGAAATTGGACATTTCAAAAAAAAAAAAAAAGTAATTGGACACATAGTAATAAATTGTCTTGCTTAAATTGGGTGTATCAATGTATTTATAGACTAAATTAATCACTAAAAAAAAATACTACAGTTTAATGAAAAGTTTAGTTACGGGTTCTGGAATCCGCTGCTATTTAGTTATGCATTTCTTTCCATAGATAAATCGGTCGCTAATTGTTTTCAGTGAATAAATCAGTATTTATGAAAACTATTAGGGTTAATTATCAAAATGACTTTTATCTCTCACTTAATTAGAACCCTGACCTGAGAATTAAGATAAATCGAATTCCTAAATTATCAATTAGATACCTACGTACGTCGATGACATCAAAAACTACCGAAAAGATATTGCGGCAAAACGTGAATCATTGATATGGACCAATTGATGAACTCTAATTTATCATTTAACGTTTCTTTTTGGAAATATATATATATATATATATTTCAATTGCAACCTTAATAATAATATGTTATTAATGTTTGAATAAAACTCACAACTTTATTTGCTATGTCATTCCACCAGTTGTCTGAAATGCAGAAATCGTAAGTGGGGTATTATTAAAATGGTAATAATAGATCATAGTTGGATTTGCTCTAATTTTTAGTTACAACCTAACTAAAACCTCAGTAAAAGGTAGGAGGAATCTCACTATATCAGTATCAACTCATAAAAACTAATCATCACGCGCTTTATGCTCTAATCTCTAATTAATTTTTAGTTCTACGTTATCCGTTTTTTTATCAGTAATTTTTGTTATTTTCATTAAAATTAAAAAATAATAAATAAATTTAAATTTAATATTAAATTACGTAATTAAAATTAAATTATTAAATTTAATTGATTTTAATTTTATTAAAAAAGAAAAATAAATTAAAAAAATAAATTAAATTACATTAAAAATTTAAATATAATAAATAAATAAAATTTAAATTTTATTAAAAAATAATAAATAAAAAAATGAAGAAAATAATACTCTAATCTCTACATAGCGTGAGTTTCACTCTAATAAATACTAGCACCCTATTACGGCAATTTTCGATATCTCAAAATTTTAATTATTTTAATTATAATACGAAATTTAAAAATATTTTTAAAAACTACACCACTTTCAAAACAAATCCCAAATAAATTCAAGAACCTAGGCTACTGCTAATCGTAGTTGAGATTTTTAATATTATTTCTTTTGTATATTCTGTGCTCTCCACCATGACATGAAAAGATAGAATTCCGACAGAATTTTAATGGAAATTTGAACGACAAAATTAGGTATAGTGAGAGAAAAAAAGTGATTTAGAGAGACGTAAATTTAGAGTTCACTCTTAAATGAGTTGAACGTTTTATATAATTTGTCTTGACTATTATTATCGTGATAGTAAAATCCAAATTCTATCACGATAATAACTCATAATAAATACATGTCTCGTAAAGTAATTTTACTCCAACGAAATTTAACATTATACTTGAAAAAAATAATTCAAATTGTGTAATTTATTTACAAATAAATTTTATATAAAATTAATTTATAAATAAATTTCAATACTTGAAATAAAATAATTAAAATATAAAATTCAAAATCAATTTCTTATTTTTGTATTTGGGATAAATAAATAAATAATTTTATTTTTATTTTATTTACTAAAATATATTCGATGTCAATTCAACACGAACAACAAATATAATATTATGTCTACAAAAATTTTATCAAATAAAACACTAATTAAGTATTCTAATTTATAATTCCATCTTTTTTCACTGTATCAATACAAATTTGATGATTTAGCAAAAATTTAACGGATATATAATTAATCAAATAATAATTTAATTAATATAAATCAATTCATTAAACTAAAATTTTTTAATATTACACAAAAAAAAATAATTTACAAAATATAAAAGAAAAAGCAAATACTAATCCGGTTGAAAAATTAAGAACTAAGGGAGAAAGAAAACATTAAAAACACATAATTTATATATAATATAATAAGGATATCATAATTTTTAAAATTTGACTCCTTAAAAATATAAAAGTCATTTGTAAATTTCACCTAATTTGGTGAAATTTGGTGAAAATATAATAAAATATATACAATTTAATTTATGAAATTTAATTTTTATTTTTTTTTTCATTTCAAATATAAAAAAAATATATATATAAGAATTATAAATTAATTGTATAAAATTTTATGAAATTAATTTATTTCAAATATACTCTTAAGAAAAGACGGTGATAACAATTTCGATCATCAATATAGATTTGTAGGTTAGAAAAAAAGAAATATGAATTATGTATCAATCGGATCTTGTCAGAAGCATTTGACCTGCGTAATCTGGCAATGGGCTGTTTTTGTTTTTGCATGAACTACCCAATTGACTATATTACACATTCCCATATCATGTATTGTCGGCAGAATTTCTCGTTCAAAATAACATATATATACCCTAAAATTCTATACTTCGACTTTAGATTGAAAGAGGACGACTTTTAAATCTTTTAACGAATTAAATTCATATTGATGTGTATGTGGATCTGTCAAATACCATTAACTTATTACTGAATGGTCCAAATTCTGTTATTATGCAAATATAAAAAAGTTTAATAAGGAGAAGTGATAAAACATAAATTATCTTTATCTGTAAGAAGGAGAATTGACAGTTGAACGGATCCGGTCGGATGAATGAACATGCAAGGAACATCCGGTCGTACCCGGACATTAGCATTTTGAAGTTTAAGTTAGTAGCTTTTAGAGAAAAAGTGCTTAGAGAGAGACAAAATCTCGAATATTCAATATCTGAAGCCATCATATTTTAAACTATTTATACGAGTTTTTTGGAGGGGTACTTGAGTACTTTGGGACGTGATAGCTGGTAATTAGGACAAATAAAGGAATAAGCGTTTACTTGTATCAGTGAACTTACCAGAACAGCACGTCCTATTAGTCCGATCGGATATCATGTTTTTTTATCTTGTCTTCCAACTCACACTCTGCCTTTTAGTTGATGGGCTTTGAACCGTGCAAAACGTTATTGAGCCGACTTGATTGGGCCTTTAGAGATATTTTTTCTATAGTTATCATTTGTCACTCATCCAAAGGGTCCGACCGGACGATTTAAGTTTTTTGGCGGGATTTTCAAATTTTTGAAGGTGCAAACTGATGAGTCACGTCCGTTCATTTCAGACGGCCGTTATGCATTTAATACCCACACGCGTGTCGAGGGCGACGCTTCGCTCTTCGTCCATAATATCTAATCGGATTGATGGGACGTGCTGTCCTAGTAAGTCCATCGATACAAGTAAACACCCATGCCTTCACTTGCTCTCAATCACATCGCTGCTCACCTACCCCAATTGCCAGTTATCACGTCCCAAAGTACTCAAGTACCCCTCCAAAAAACTTTTATAAATAGCTTAAAACACGATGGTTTCAGGTATTGAATATCTGAAACTCTTTCTTTTAAAATACTTTTTCTCTAAAAGCTACTAACTTAAGTTTCGAAATGTTAATATCTGGATCCGACCGGACACTTCTTCTTGCAGGTTCATTCATCCGACTGGATCCGCTCAACTGTCAACTCTTCTTCTTATACATTATTTTTTAGAGTTACATTAATTGCAATTACAAGTAATTTTTATTTCTCTTGACTCTTGATCTATGATGTTATCTAATAAATATCGTTAAGTTATATTAGTGCTGTATTTAATTGAACCTTTATATTCATAATTTTTTTATTTGGTTAAAATTTTTCAGTAAAATAGATAATAAATTAAATAAATTTTTTATGTCAAAGTTTAAAGATTTATAAATTCTTTTTTTTTTCTCTAACAAAAATTTGTTAATTCATGCATATTGTACGGTGATAATAGTCATTAATGAAAAAAAATTACAGTTAAAGGAATAAATTAAATTAATCGGATCAATTCGAAATTTGATATATGCATTTTTAATTTTATAAAAATGAAATTTAATAAAATAATTAAAAGTTCAATCGAATAAAATAAGATATATCCACTACATTATTCGAAGGAGAAAATCTTTTGTCCTAAATTAACAAAAAAAAAAAATCCAACAAAAAGAAGAATTAAAATTACAAAAGAATTGACAAAAATATGTGCAAGACCGAAAAATAAGTTTATTTTATTCCAAAGTTGGGTCACATCATGCATGACTTTTCGCCGGCTGCTTGCTTTTTGGGAATCAAAGATTGTATGTGATGTGTCCCTCCATTATTGGCCTGGGCTACGAGGCCCACATTCACCCACTCGTATTTTGGGAAATACTTTATATCTTATCCATTAATTTTCTTTAGGAAAAGAAAAAATTAACAAAAATTAATTTTCCATTGGTGTGTGATTCTTATTTATCGAAAATTATAAAATCATCAATCAATCGTTCAATGTGACACGTAATTGTGAAAATGATTGTAATCTCTTTGAAATTTGTATATAAAACAGATTGGAAAAGAATATAACTTTAGATATGTTTAAGAGAATTAATAAAATTTTGCAGTTATGGTAGTATTAAATTTATGCATAGTCATTATCTCCTTATTATATAATATTGAGGTTTAGAAATCCAGAGATTAATGAATACATAGTCGTAATCTCCTTATATAATAATAATAATAATAATAATAATAATAATAAATCCAGCATGATTTGATGTGAATTGGCCACCAGCAATTTCAAACAGTAATAATCGCAAATGTGAAAACATTTTTGTGTCTGTAATACACGATGGGGCCCACTAAACGCTTCATTTCAAAGTAGCTGCTTGCCACGTGATTGACCATCATCTCCCTTCAATTCATATATATATATTGAGCTGAAATTGTAAGGATTTTTATTAATTTAATCAGTTGTCCAGTTCGAATCATAAGAAAATAGGTATGTTAAATACTTTATCGTAGAAAAAAAAAATTTATAATCCTTTTTCGATTTGAGTGTTAATTAATTTGAGTGTAATATGATTTAAAAGTGTTTTTTATATATACAGATTCATTTAAGACATCTCATGATCTAATTCAATATATATATATATATAATAACAGTCTGACCCATAGCTTGCCCCAACTTGCAAATGAGCCCAGGAGCTAGGCATGAACTATCTCCATATCGCTGAGCTGAGAGTTTGGAAATACATCCGGTAGAGCCGACCAATCGGGCGCCCTTAAGAGCCAGGTCACGTCAGGCGCTCGAAAAGATCCCAAAATACCGAACTATCAGCGAATTCCACCATTTCTGATATTAACTTCCCCATCTCCCCACGTTTCCTCAGGAATAGGAGAAGTGGGGAAGATAACCGAAAGAAGTGGGAATTCACCCACTTTTCACGAAGGTAACCTAGGAGTATATAAAGAAAAAATCAGGTACGGTTCAAATTCATCTTGAACTCTAGTCGAAACAGTTCTTTTTAACACCAGAATACTCTTCGACTTAACCATCGGAGATTCCCTTGTCGAAAATCTCTTTGGTCCTTTCAGTTGTTTTGCAGGTCATCCTGACTGGCAAAATTCTACCTATCACCATTTGGTGCAGTAAGCGTGGAACATGAACCTCTTTTCAGACCTCAACTTAAATCCTGTGTTGTTAGAAACCCAGGCAAACTTCACCACTCACCCTGAAACACAACTCATCCCCCTCAACAATGTCGTAACCTCGGCATCCCCCGTCGTAGCCATTCCCAATGCATTAAGTCTCACCTCATAGGCAGCACAGGACCTGCTAGCCCAAATTTCAGCCATAGTTGCCCAAGCCAACCCTTCCTCCCAATCAGCTCAGCCTATCCCACCTGCTCGGCCCTCCCAACCATTGAATAGAGATCCTTTCTCACCAGTGATCCCATCAGCTCCAGGATCTACAATTACCCTAACAACTTAGCAGTTCGAGAGGCTCCTTGAAGATCGAATGATCAGATACCATAATCGAAACACCTTACAATACCACAACAGCTTTTGCTCCCCACTTTCTCGAGAAATCCTAACCGCTTTCTTCCCCCAAAATTTGCTTTCCAAATTTGCCGAGGTACAATGGCAATGCCTACTTTCGAGCACATATCGACCAATTCAACACACCATGCTGGTCCTGATTGCAGAGGATACCGCATTGTGTAAGATCTTCCCACAAACTCTAATTAATTCGGCTCAGATCTGATTTCGTAACCTTTTCGAGCACTCCATTAAAAGCTTTGAACAGTTCAGCGATATGTTCATCGTGAAGTTTGTGACAGCAATCAGACCAAACAAGGTATCCGTCGATCTGAATTGAGTAATACAAAAGAAGGGAGAATCCCTACGAGCCTATGTGGAGAGATTCAATGTGGAGGTAATGGACATATAGAACCTCAACTTGAAGGTGGCCATCACGACACTCATCCGAAATACGAGGTGTCAGGACTTCAGCGACTCCCTGAGCAAGAAGCCTCCAAATGACTTCACCGAGCTTATGTCCCAGGCTCACAAATACATCCGGATGGATGAAGCTTGACACATGTACCTCAGTTCATATGGTAGCTCGGGTATGGGGAGAGAAGGAGAGGAGTTCAAAAGGTTAGCTCGGGATCAGGGGAGGAATAGTCGACACAAATCCAGGGCGTACAAAGGAGGTAGTTCGTCTAATCGCACTTACATAGTTTCCCAGCATCAAGCTGGTGATCAGAAGGAAGAGAGTTTCACACCCCTCAATGTGAGTAGGAAAGATATTTTGGCTTGGATGCAACATAATGGACAAGTTACGTGGCCCAGATCAATGAGAAAAGATCACAACAGAGATCAGAACCTTTACTGCACCTTTCACAGGATTAGGGGGCACATGACCAATGAATGCAGACAGCTGAAATGAGAGATAGAGCACTTGGTGAGGAGAGGGACCCTAGCACAGTTTGTAAAACAAGGTGATAGAGCTAAGAGGCACAGATCCCAGACACCCCCATCCAACAGAAATCGAGCTCGTCTGGGCAAAAAGGCGCCAGCCGGGGTAATCCATGTAATAGCAGGGGGAGGACAGTACGATGAATCCAGAAAAAGAAAGGCCAATGAAGTGTTGGTCGTAAAAAGAAGTATTCACACCCCGATTCAGGTAGTTCAGTTCACGACAACTGATGGGTCCCATGTTAAGCATCCGCACAGTGATGCACTGGTAGTAGAAGCAATCATCCAAGATTTTCTGGTCCAGAGAATACTGATCGATACAGAAAGTACGATCAACTTGATCAGCCTATGAGCATACAAGGTCCTAGGAATGTCGGAGAATGACCTCAAGGAGGTCAGCACCCCCCTCATTAGCCTTTTTGGACAACCTGTCAAGGTGGAAGGACTAGCAAATTTATCGGTCCAGCTAGGAGATGATGCAAATAGTTCAGACATACAGTGCAAATTTTATGGTAGTTAACATTCCTTTGTCATACAATGTAATCTTCAACCGACCTCTGTTGGCCGCAGTCGATGCTTATGTGTCCAGACAGAGTTTGGTGCTCAAGATTCCAACGAAAAAGGGGGTAGCAATACTAAGAGGAAACCAAAAAGTAGCTCGAAAGACATACATGACCATGCTGAAGGAGGCTAACCAGGCTCTCCCCCTCGACACAATGGACACACCGGACACGGGATCAGAAGGCCAAACCAAGGGAAGTGTTACAAGTAGTCAAGCTGGCTTCTGGAAAAAGTGTTCAAATATCAGCCAACAAGGAGGGTTCGGACAGAGAGGCACTCCTTTCCATGCTCAGGGAATCCCTAGACGTATTTTCTTGACAGCCCTCTGACATTAAAAGCGTATCAAAAGATTTGATAACTCACTCCCTGAACACTTGGCCAGAATGCAAACCAGTCAAGCAGAAAAATAGAAACCACACCTCGAAAAGATAGTTGATCGTGGAGCGGGAGATGAAAACCTTACTGGGGAACGAATTCATCAGAGAGATCCTCTATTCGGACTGGCTAGCCAATATAGTGCTGGTCAAGAAAGCTATTGGAAAGTGGTGTATGTGTGTGCATTTTACCAACCTTAATAAAGCATGTCCAAAAGACAGCTATCCCCTGCCAAACATAAATCTCCTGGTGGACTCCATAGCTGGGTTTGAGGAGTACGTCTTCCTTGGTGCATTGGCAGGCTACCATCAAATTCTAATGAATCCAGCAGATGAGGAAAAACGACTTTCATCACCCACCGAGATACTTATTGTTAACGAATTATGCCTATTGGACTCGAAAATGTAGGTGCTACATATCAGAGATTGATGAACCAGCTCTTCACCAACCAGCTAGGAAGAAACATAAAAATATACATGGACAACATGATCGTCAATAGTAAGACCTCTGCGGATCTGCCATCCGAACTAAGAGAGACTTTTCTCACTCTAAGGAGAGTGAGCCTCAAGCTAAACCTAGAAAAATGTGCCTTTGGTGTATATTCCAAAAAAATCCTTGGTTTCATGATATCGAAACGGGGAATAGAAGCCAATCCTGAGAAGATCAGAGCAATTATGGATATGAAATCTCCAAAAATAATTCGGGATGTACAAAAGCTCAATGGAAGAATCACAGTCCTGGGAAGGTTCATATCCTGCTCGGCCAAACGGTGTTTGCCATTTTACCAGATGATAAAAAATCTGAAGAGTTTCAGATGGACGAAAGAATACCAACGAGCCTTTGAGTCTTTGAAGCAATTCCTCTCAACACCACCCCTGCTCAGCAGACCAGAGGTCGGCAAAACCCTGTACATTTACCTGGCAATCTCTAAAGGCCCAGTCTACTACACCAGCAAAGACTTGCGAGCCGCCGAACTAAGGTACCCCATTTTGGAGCAGCTACCCTTCGCCTTAATCACCTCAACGACGAAGTTACGTCCGTACTTCCAAGCCTACATCATCATAATATGCACCAATTCCAACCTAAAAAAGGTGCTACAAAGACCAGAGGCCTCGACAAGGTTAACTAAGTGAGCAACCCACCTCGGGGAGTTTAATGTCAGATATGAGCCACACCCAGCAATGAAGGCACAAATCCTGGTAGATTTTATGGCAGAATTACACGTGCCACTTCCCGAAAAAGTAAAGGAGGCATGGAGGTTGCATGTGGACGAGGCTGGACGTTCAAGAGAAGCTGGAGCTGAGGTCCTATTGATGAGTCCAGATATAATCTGTATCAAGGCAATGGCACATCTAGCCTTTCTAGCTATCAACAATATGGCAGAGTATGAAACCCTATGCGTTGGACTACAATTGGCAATAGAGGTAAAGCCTGACATACTAGAAATTTCTCTGACTCACAGCTAGTTATCAGCCAGCTAAAAGGAATGTTCAAAGCTAAGGAGAGTTATATCGTTCGGTATAAGGAATTGACGACTGCCCTCCTAGCCAAACTTAAAGCCACAAAAAGTACTTGATCAATCACGCAGATACTCTGGGCAGAGAACCAGGAGGCAGATAATCTAGCAAAATGAGCTTCCCTCAATAGGTCGATACAGAACACTGACACTATTTATTTGACAGCGTAGCAGCTAGCTTATGAAACCTACCAAGTTCGAGTACAAGAGCCAATGAAAGGGTGACGCCTCCCCATTTATCAGTATCTAACAGCAAAGACTCTATCGACAGACCATACACATGTCTGAAAGATAGTGCGAAAGGTGAGCTTATATGCCATGCTCAACGAAAAGCTATACAGGCAATCTTTCTCAAGTTCTTGGACCCTGTGTGTAAGTGCGAAAGAAGGAGAATACATCCTAAAAGAAATCCACGTAGAAATTTGCGGAGCTCATGAAAGAGCACAAGCTATAGCTCGAAAAAACACTCCTACAAGGATATTACTGGCGCACGATGGAGGCTGATGCCAAGGAGCTAGTCTAAAAATACGACAAATGCCAAAGATTTACCAAAGTCACACATAGCAGTTCGGCGATGTAGACACCGATCCATAGCTCATGGCCCCTCGTCCAATGGGGAATCGACATACTGGGACCCTTTCCTCCAGCAATCGAATAAAGAAAATTCCTTGTTGTAGCCATTGACCATTTTACCAAATGGGTAAAGGTCGAACCTCTCACCACAATCACCCCCACCAACATTATAAAGTTCGTACAGAAGAATGTGATCACAAGGTTTGGGATACCGCACTCCATCATCTCAGACAATGGTAAGCAGTTTGATTGTCATGCTTTTAGGACCTTCTGCTCGGAGTTGAACATCCAGTTGTGCTTTACATCGGTTTACCATCCTCAATCCAATGGGATGACCGAGGTCATCAACAGAACCATCCTATCTAGGCTAAAGAAGCATTTGGAAGAAGCCAAAGGACTTTGGGCAGATGAGTAGGGGTGAGCATTTGGTCGGTTCGATTCGATTTTGGACCGAATAAATTGAACCAAAAATCGAACTTCAGGAACTATGGGAACCAAAACCAAACTATGTAGAACCGAGAATCGAATGGACCGAAATAATTTCGATCGGTTCGATTCTATCGGTTTTGGGTCATATTTGGGCTTTTTTAATTGGACTTTTAACCTAAATAGGTCCATATATCCAACAAAATAAAATCAATTAAAAATACATACAACATAACTTAAAAATTACACTAAAAAATAAAAATTAAAAAATTTTACAACACATAATTAAAAAGGCATTAAATAACCTCTAATTAAAAAAAAGCATTCCAACAAATTAATATAACAAGTCAATAGCATAACTGTCGATAGATTTTTCTCGCGAATTCAACTTTTTAGACCTGCATTCATATAAACGAACAATAATTAAATAAATTCAATTAAGTTGAAGAAAAATAATACAAAATAATTAAAGTATAGAAATATTTTACTGTATCAATATTAGCCTCCAAATGCATTTTTTGAAAATCTGCAAATAAAATGTAAACATTAATTTTTTATAAGAATTAAGTTAAATAAATAAAACGAAGAATATATATATATATACACACACACACACATACCTCTCTCCATTTGAATCACATCATTTTCTCCCATTGCTATTTCAAGTTCTTCTGAGTCCGTAAGCCAATCTTGAGTACAAATAAGGGCTTGCACAATTTTAGGAGTCAATAAACTCCTAAATACATCAAGTAATCTTTCGCTCGAGCAAAATGTAGCCTCTGAAGACACAGTAGAGATGGGAAAAACCAACACATCACGAGCTATCATGCCGAGAACAGAAAATCTAGGACTGTTTACTTTCCACCATTCTAAAATATCAAACTTTTCCTTGTCAGCATACTCAATTTGCTCACTCAAATACTTCTCAATATCAGTCCTCTTACTTGAATTCCCACCTAGAATTTCACTCTTGTATTCCAATTCAACAATTCTTTTTAACTTTTTCGTTTCATCCAATTGTATCAGACTGATAGGATCATCTTGTTCCATATGCTCTATTTGACTTGAACTTGAAATTGAATTTTCATCTTTATCTTCTTCATACAATCTATCCAACAAATCTTTAATTCTAACTACCATCACCTCACCATCTTTCATTCCAAACATCCTATTGAAAGCAAAATTAAGCCATTAAAGCTTATACCGAGGATCCAAAATAACACCAAGATAAATAACATGGTTAACTTTCTTTGGATCTCCCCAATACTTATCATATTTCACTTTCATTTTTGTTGCCATCAATGACAACTGAAATTCTGCGCTTTTCTTCCACTCTTCCAACAAACGATACATCATATAAATCTCATAAAAAATAGCACTACATGTCACATAATTAGAACCAGAGACTTTTAAAGTAAGCTCATAAAAATGGTTCAAAAAGGGAAGCATTCTTCTCACATTATCTCAATTAGTTTTTCAGGCACACCCGACCACCCTTCAGTTCCATCCAAATCAATTCTAAAGTATGGGTCAACATCACAAAAATGCTTGAAAGCCTTTTCAAATTTTTGGGCTGTGTCTAGCATGAGGTAAGTAGAGTTTCACCTAGTTGGGACATCAAGAAACAATAACTGCTTACATTAAACTTTTTCATACTCGCAAATTTCTTTGAACTGATTAATTCTTTTACAAGATGACCTCACATAACGCAAAGCCGCCTTAACCCTTTTAACTGAATCTGCTATTTCTTTTAATTCGTCTTGCACAATCAAATTAAGTATATGAGCAACACATCTCATATGCAAACACATTCCTTCCAAAATACTATGACCCCAATCATTAAATTTCTCCCATAAATAATTTATGGCTTGTTTGTTTGAGACATAATTATCCATAGTAATAGTGAAAACACGCTCAATTCCCTAATCATTCAAATATTTTTCAATTTCAATGCCTAAATCTCTGCCTTTATGACTAGCGATAGGACAAAAGTTCAAAATTCTTTTATGTAATTTTCAGTTATCGCTAATCTAGTGACATGTTAGACACATATAGTTAATTTATTGAATCGATGTCTAAGTGTCTGTAGTATGGCAAAGTCTTTGTTTTCTAGTTTCAATGTATTGCTTAAGTTTAGTTTTCTCATCAACATAAAATTGAAAACAGTCTTTAGACATTGTGAATCTAGATGGTATTCTAAATTTGGGTTGCATAAGAGCCATAAATTTTCTAAATTTTCTATTGTCAACATAGCTTAAGGGTAATTCGATTGTAATTATTAATTCAACTAAACCCTTTCTTACAGCTTCTTGATCAAATTTCCAAGTACCAATATCCCCAACTTCATTATCAACCTTAAAACTCAATTGCGATTGTATTTCTTGAGTTTCAGGACGTTTCTTACAAACACTAATGTGCTTTTTAAGTGCTATTGTACCATTTTCTAAGGATCACAAAAAAATTCTTTAAAGCAATAATTGCACTTGCCTTTTATCTCGCCTTCTGCACTTGTAAACTTCACAAAGTGATCCCATACCTCCGATCTTGGCCTTATAGCTTTCCTCTTCAAATTTTTTGATGTTACCTCTGCACTTCTAGGTTGATTGGTATCGGACTAGGTTTGAAAAGGATCTTCATCTTGAGTAGTGGGAGTTTGAGTCTCATCTTGAACAAAGGCCTAAAGAAAAAAATAAAATAGATTATAGATATAGATACTTATTCATCAAACAGATAAAAATAACTATATATATAAAACAAGAATTATGCCACTTGGTTTAAATTGGAAGTAATTCAAAAATTCCAGGAGCAAAAGCAGTGAGCAAATGAGCCTTTAGAAGTTGACTACACTTGTCTAAAGATATTTAGCTTATTGCTTTTCTATAACCATAAGTTTTGATTACATGTACATCATAAATAATATATTAGTGAGACAATTTCAAGAACAGGTGGAGGACCAGACACCAACAATTAAAAAATACACCAGCATGTATTGTTTTCTTCCAATTTTTATCAAAAAAATTTGATGGATGGGCAAAATAACATTTGGTTTTTAAATCCTTAAAGTGAAGACATGGCAATAAAGATGATCAATTGTGAAAACAACATTAAAGGTGTAGAGAGGTAGTGCACGAAGAGGAAGAACATACATAATTTTCTAGATATTCATCCTATGTCATATACATAGAAGTTTCTAATATAGGAAGATAACTAAAATAAATAATAGAAGCTATAACGTAGGATGTAAACAGAACTAATAATACAAGACAAATGACATAATATACAACTAAAAAATTACTAAAATCATCCTGCATAAATCCCTAAAATCATGCAACCAATACAGCTGCCAACACTCAACCTCACGGTGGTGCCCAGATACTTTGCATGCCAAAAAAGTAATTCAAAAGATCATTTATAGTTGTGGGAACATGGCATCTGATTAATGGTTGAGTGTTAGACATATATAGGTGGCTTAATATATATAGGACACCAGTAGAGGTAGTAAAACCAAAAAAGAATGGCTTCTACACCTATGATTCTCATATACTGGCCACTGAAGCCCCTTGAAAGTTTGAAGGTGTAGTAATCTTCTTAATTACTTGTTAATTTCAGTGATTAAATTAAGTTGCATGGATGTATATATACATACATGTTTATAATTAATTAAGGTTGTCAAATATATATATATATATATATATATATATATATATATATATATATATATATATATATATATATATATATATATATAGTGGCTCATTGGGTGATTCACCAGTCATACTCCTACTTTGTCAAAGGAGATGACTTGTCAAGTTTTGTGATATTCCCTTTCATGTTGTGGAGAATGGTTCACAATCAGTTATGGTTTAGCTATTATATGAGAAAACATATGTGTACACATAAACAGCAAAGCACAAGATCAAAATCTCATATTTAAGCAAAAGTTGATTGGTAACTATTATACCAAAGCTAGTATCCATATAATTTTTAAGAGTTTACCATATACTGATGATTGGTAACTCTTGAACCAAAGCTATCTTTATTGATAAATACACTCGATAACATTTTTTTTCTCATTTACTCTACAAGCAAATGAATACAATACCAGGAATAGATAATGAGAAAAAGGAAATGGTTAATTGACAATCCAACCATAAGAAAAAGGATTATCAGTATTTGCAAAGAAAATACAAGATTCAAAGTAAAAGTTCAAGCAAGCAACATTTGCTATAATATATAACTAAAATAAAATATCAAAAATTTCAAGGATGAAAGCATTTTTGACAAATGTTGGCAAAGTGCATTTTTTTATAAGCTAAAGATTTTATTGATAACAACTGAGTACAAATAGAGAAGAGAAACACATAGGCTCCTAAATTACTGCTGCCCCTGATATCAACAACTAACCCTGGCAAAAAACAAAAATAGAGATTCAACCCAAGCCAAACTCCAGACAAAAAAAATCAACAGACAAAAAAAAAGACATAGTTGTAATCAAAACACTAGGAAACCCAGCATCAGATTCACAAAATAATCCAGCACGCCACCAAGAGAATCTAGTTCACATCAAGAAAACAATGGCGTCCATCTGTCATTTGTCAACTAAACTCCACCACCAATAAAAATGAACACGCCAAAATCTGGGAAGACTCAAGGGAACATAGCAACCAGTAAAATAATGAAATTTAGAGGAAGTTTGCAACATTTAAAATTATATGTATGAGCAGCTTTAAGCTACTTGCTGCTTTTATAAGCATGAAAATTATAAAGGCTAGACGTTGTTTTTTCCTAGCTGGTGACAAAGCTAAGCCAATAATAAATCAGCAGCAATCAATAAATACAGATAGCAGTGTAGCTAGATGAAGAATCCATAAATCAAATATTCCCATTTAACAAAAACCCAGAAACAAAATACAGAAACAGGAACAGAGAGATGAAATCGTGGTTGTCGTCTATGAGAAATTGAAAGAATAAAAAATAAAGAATAAAAACAAAGAGATGAAAATAAAGATTAAACAACAGAGAGATGGAGGAAACACTAACCATTTTTCAGCAAACTGTAGGAAGAATCGAAGGATAGGAAATCGCAACACGAAAGATCGATGAAGATGAGGCGGCTGAGTTAGGGATATCTCTGTACGGAAGATCGATGGAGTTAGGGATTTACAAACTAAGTGTGTATATATATACTAAGGCAAAACGGTGAGTTTTGCAAACTTTGGTCTGTTCGGTTCCTTCGATTTTTCAATTTTAAAAACTGAACCGATAAAACTTATTTATTTTTTTGGTTTTGAACCGAAAACCAAAAAAACCAAACCAAACAGACCAAAATCCATTTGATTTGATTCGGTTTTCAATTTCGGTTCGGTTCTGCTCACCCCTACAGACGAGCTTAACAGAGTGCTTTGGGCGTACCGGATATCACCTCGGACAGCAACTGGAGCAATGCCCTTCTCTTTGACCTATGGAATAGAAGCAGTCATTCCATGTGAAATAGGCATTCCGAGCCCACGAACCTCTCATCATGATGATACAAATGAAGCCAATTTGCGTTACCAGTTGAATCGGCTAGAAGAACAGAGGGAGCTCGCCCAAATACAGTCCGTCGCCTATAAACAGCGTATGGCATCATTTCATGATAGGAGGGAAAAATCAAAGTCATTCCACGTGGGACAAGCGGTCATGAAGAAAGCGATATATGCTTAGAGAGCAGCAGGGGTTGGCAAGCTCAATCCGAACTGGGAAGGGCCATACAACATCAACGAAATCACAAAAGCTGGCGCATACAGACTAGAAGACTCTACCGGTAAACTCCTACCATACTCATGGAATGTGTCAAGCCTCAAGCTCTATTATCAATAGCCCAAAAGTGCCACCTGGTTTTGTTTTTCACATTAGTTTGGCTTTATCACCATTTCAGTTTTATCAGTTGTACTTTTTTGATCTCATCGACGAAAACCGCCATCCGAGCACATTTAATCAAAATCGTTTAAATCGTCAAACAAACGATACTCTGACTTTCAGTCTTTATGCTTCAATACAGTTTGGTAGAATCATTATTCTAAGCCGAATCACCCGTCAAACTATTTATCGAGCCGAGCTCAGCGTTGTCGCCCTTTCCATTTTAATCCTAGTAGTTGTGCTTTTGTATGGGCTCATCGGCGAACACCGTCATTCGAGCACATTCAATGAAATTTATCCGGATCACTAAGCCAATGATATTTTACTTTCAAGCTCTGCGCTTAAACTTTAATATAGTTCAAAAAAATTGCTATTCATTTTTTTATTTTAGGCAAGAATCAACCAAGTTATTCATCAAACCTATTGCTCGACGCTGATCGAGCAAATTTTTCTATCTTCAAGGGACATTGGTCCCAGCATTCAAAAAGGAAAGAAGAAGGAGAAAAGTAGCAAAAAGAAACAAGTTTTCATTAAAATTTATAAAGTACAAAAACGAGTTATTCCTCGTCTGGATACACTTCATCCATCCAGGACGAGTCTAGCTCAGGATACTTTTTCTTTATAGCCTTTGAAAGTTTATTATCGTAGGCCAAACACTTCTCGGCCACTTGCTCCACTTTTTTTTCCTCCTGGGTTGACAGCTGACCCTCAAGCTTCGAACACTTCTTCTCCAACTCTGCCTTCTCTTTCTTCATCTTTTCAAGTTTGACAGCAAGAGCTCGAGCATTCTCTTTCTCTTGGGAAGCAGTTGCCTCCAGCTTGGTAGACCTCTTTACAGCCTCATCGACCTTTTTCTCAGCCATCAAAGTCTTGAGGAGAGACTCGTTCATTTCAAACCGAAGATCGGTAGAGGTCGGCTCAGCTTGCCTCCACTTACCAATGAAAGTATTCAGCTTAGTGATGACCGCACCCACAATCATCGATCCCTGTAAAGTATGTCAAAAGAATGAGAGAATGCAGACAGTCATAAGACAAATAAACAGGCTAAAAAGGTGCTACAACTCACCTCTACTGGATGTATCTTCATCACGACGGATAGCTGCTTGAAGTTCAAACCGTAAAGAGGGGTCACTTCTTTTGGCACACAAGACACCATGTGTACAAAAGTATTAAAGTCATTGCTCTTCGAAGAATAAGCACTCCCCTGCTTCTCCCATAACTCTATAATATCGGACATCAACATCCAGACATCCTTCTCAAAGGACTCTTTGTCACCGGACCCCCTACCACTAGAGCCGCCCATCTCGAAAACCATAACATGCTCCCCGGAGGGCGAAGCGCTCTCACTGAGCTCCCTAGGCTGAACTCCTCCTGATGGTTGCTCGTCGATAATCTAAACGACAGCTCGATCAAGAGCAACTTTCACCATCGGGTCGGAGACAAGCTCGGGCACAGTAGGGGAAGAGCAACGGTCGCTTGATGGACGAATAGCCAATCCATCCCAAGAATCAAATCAAACTCGTGGAATGGCAACTCAATGAGATTTGCCAGGAATACATGCCCCTGGACACCTATAGGACACTGTCTATAAATCTTATTCACTACCACACTATGCTCCAGATGATTACTCATTAAGATGTCCGGATCCAAGTAGGCCTCTTTCATCCCTTTACCCCGTGCGAGTTTTGTGTTAATGTAAGAGTGTGTGAAGCCAGGATCAATCAAATCATATATTGAATCAGATAACAGAATAAACTTACCCACAATCACATCAGGAGTATCCTCCTCTTCTCAGGCTCTGACAATGTAGGTCTGTCCCCCTGATCGCCTTTGCCCCAGCAAATACTGGCCAACTGGTCTAGAAGCTGAAGTATTAGGGGATGCTCCCCTACCACATCCTCGTGGAACTGATGATCCTGTACCAGATACTGGTGAGGCAGCTAAAGTAGTCTGCTGCAAAGGACAATCTTTAATACGATGATCTCGGGACCCACATCTAAAACAAGTCCCAGTCAGCAATCTACACTCCCTAGAATGAGTCTTCCCACAATGATCACACAAAACTGGTGTCCCTCTATCACTGCCTCTGGGTGCACTAAAAGTTGTAGTGGCTGTAGATTTACCACAGGAAGTACTACCCTGACCCCTGCCTGCTGGTGGGTGACCCTGAGGTGCCTACTGACCCTTCTGCTTTTTACTCTGTCCAGGCTTGCCACTGCTTTGTCCCTGCTTCCTCTTCTGCTGAAATCAGGACTGCCAGCTTGCTCAGCTTGAGTAGCTTCTAATTTAAGAGCTGCATCAATCATGGATCGCAGATTAGGGTAATGCTGGGCCCCGATAATCTGCCTTAGCTCAGTATGCAGTCCTCTCTCAAAATGCTGACATAACTTCTCTTCTATAGCCAAGCCCTCATCCAAACAAGCGCTCAAGCGCTCAAACTCTCTGTCATACTCAGCCACTGTACGAGTTCCCTGTCTCAACCTCCAAAAGGCATCCTGCATAGAAATCTTGTACTCAGTCCCAATGTATTTTTTCTCGAATTGGTCAATAAAGAACTCCCAGTTCAGACGATCTGTAGGTGTATGCCTCTTGATAAAATCCCACCAGATGAACGTTGGTCCCTGCAGTAAAGCTATTATACCTTCGAACTTCTCCTCTAAGGGACTGTGGGTGATTTCAAATAACCTCTTTATTTTGAACAACCATGCCTCTGCAGCTGCTGGCGTCAAGAGGTCCCGACCTGAAAAATTCTCAACTCCTAATCTTTTCAACTGCTTCAATATAGGCTTCCTTCTGGATGGAGCAGGCAGCTGAACCTGTATCACTGGCGGTGGTGCCTGAGCCTGTGCAGCCTGGAGGCGTTGCTGGATATAATCTGACATCAAATTAAGAAAATCCAGCTGAGGAGGAGGAGGTGAAGGAGGAGCTACTGGTGGAGGTGCCTGCTGCTGTGGGACCTCCTGCTGCCCCATATTACAAGAAGCCTCACTTCTATCATCTCCAGGCTCGCGACTCGGCTCTCCATACATCTTTTCTCTATAAAACAGAAGGGAGCAAGAATACATTAATTCCAAAATAATTTCTCAAAATAATAATTGGCATGTATATAATCAATTTAAATCAAACATTAGCCCACTCCGATCTTAGAATAGTCTAAACCTCTGCTCTGATACCACAAAATGTAACACCCTTATAACACCTAACACTGTTTCGGTATACCGCAGACCGAAAATTTTTTTTTCCTCAACTTATTCTTTCAAAAATATAATCTTATACTTAGCTATAAAAATAATAATTCGCTGATGATCTATAACTGTCCAATTTACTATGCACTTAATAAAATTTTGGCAATATAACGGCTATATATTTTCCTAACCCCCTGAAAAGCAAACAATATTCGCAGCCTCTCAGAGGTACAACAGTCATATAATATCATAACAAGCATCTTAATTTCTTAACCATTCATCTAAAAATTTCACATACATTCCCTTACACCAAATCGGTCTCACTTTACATCATAAGGAATGACATATTACAGTCCAAAATAACAACTCCAATGAGTTTATTTACAACATGCAAAACCATAAGTATTATGCTTATATATATATATATGCCACAAAATTTTAAAACTCCACTTTAATCAAAAGAAATCCTTCAAAAAATATTCTTGCTCTTGCTCCTGCAAACCTGCACGCAGTCACAACTACGCACTGGCCAGTGGTGACTGATAATCTAAATATTTCCTAAATCCCATTTCAAAAGTCTCATTATGCAAAAATTCTCCATTTTAATTTTTCAAGCAAACTCAAATAACACTTTTCTTTTCAATTAACATTTTAAATTTCTAATAAACTTTTATTCATCAAATACTCATTATTATCAAATTATACATTTAATTCAAACTTTTATCAATTTAATCCATTTTTCTCGTTAAATTACGAATTTAGCCTTTTTATGCTTCTTTTTAACATTTAAGCTATTAATTAAGGTACTTAACCTTAATTTTACACTGAGTTAAACATTTTTAAGCAAAATTATATTTTAGTCCTTATTGACTATAAAACTTTCTTTTAACATATTTTAACCATTAATTGATTGTTTTATCCTTAATTAAGCAATTCTTAATTAATTTGCTTAATTTCTACTCTTTTAAAAAATTACGATTTTGCCCCTAAACTTTCTTTTTCTTTCAAATTAGTCCTTTTTCACTTTTAACTAATATTTTTTATTCTCTTTCATATTTTTTCATATCATTTTCATTATACCCCTAGTTCTGACCCAGCAGAAAATTTCAAATCGGATACACGGGACGTGGACCCCACAGGACCACAACAGAGATAGAGAAATGACCCCCCAGAGGGCCAATTTTTCCAGAGCAAAGAACAGAAACAGAGTAGCCATAGTGATCAAAGATTCAATCCATAACATAGCAAGTCGTCATGACTTGCACAGCGATACAGAGATATCCCTATGGCCAGCTAATTATATCCTGAATTAGTTTTTACTGCCTGATTATTTCTAAGAGTATTACTGTATATACTTTTACTTATATATATTACATAATTTATTTCAAAAATACTTTAATATTGCATATACATTTCTTAAAAAAAATTTATATGCACACTTTTCACATTTCTTATCACTTTTCCTTCATTTTATTGAATTATTTTTCAATAATTCAATATTTTTCTTTGTACATAATTAACATTTTATTTCTCATTTATTCATATAACATGGATAAATTCTCTAACAATTTATATACACATTATTTCACATCTATTATCCATATAAACTTAATTTATGCATTATTTCCTTATAATTTCTTATTTTCCTTACTTCCATAACTCATTATTAAGCTTTAAAAATTTCTATTAAATTCCATAAATCATATAAAAATTCATGAAAGCTAAATATGACATTTATAATTAATTTAAGCTATAAATTACCATTTTCATGTAAAAATCACAATTTCTTCCTTAGAGAGAATTTCGGCCATAGTACTAACATCACCTTAAAAATTATTTTTCTTCATTCTAATTATACACATATCATCAATTATGTCCTAATTTCATTTACCCTATCTCAATTTCATTAATTAAATAATTTGGCAATTTTTTCCCAATTACATAAAAGAAATTAATTCAAATAAATAGAAAATACTTAGATTTATTAGTCACATACCAAATTATCTTGTTCAAGAGTGCCTAGCCTTATTTCTCTTTGCCCTCCTTGAAAATTCTTCCTTCACCTTCCACACCTAAATAACCAGCCCATTAAACCTTAGTTTTCTTATTTTATTGATCTCAAATGCAAAATCCAAGTTCAAAATCATAAACTACACCTCAAAATCCATGAAAAAATACTAAAGAATTAGTTTAAACCCACAAATTTCTCAAGTTTCAACTTACCCTATTTTCTTTATCCACTTGATTTCTAGCCTTCCTTTACTCAACCCACTTGATTGAGGCTACTAGGGTGATCTAGAGAGATGAAACTTTAGTTGTTATGTTGGAAGTTATGAGAGATTTGAAGTGAAAGAAGAAGAAATCAAAGAGAGAAGGTAGAGAGCATGGTTCGGCCAACATAAGGAGAGGGAGAAGAAGTAAGAAAAATCTGTAAAATTCTTCAGATTTTCTCCCTATAAATATCTCTCATTTGGGCCTAAATGTGGGCTTTATCAATGGACTTAGCCCAATCACAAATTAAAGCTCATTTTAGGCTATTTAAGGCTCAAACCAATTTCTCTATCTTTCTAACTTCAATTCACTTCAAAAATAATTTCATAAATTTTATCACATAAAAAATAGCTAGCACGCAAATTTTTGGCTCAATTAAAGTTCGTTATCGGTCCGATTCGACAACTGCCGGTGTCACCGAAAAATTTTATTTTCAACACTAAAATATTCTACACATAAATTCATGTAGGCATGCAAAATCTAGCAATTTTCGGAATTCGTTTATTATTTTTAATTATTTACGCAAAATCAAGTCACATTTCCTACCAGAAAAATTGACTCGCTACCTTTTTCGTATTTTTGACATTTGAAGGCTCAATTGACCTCAATTTCACTTCAAATTCCAATCCTGAACTCCCCATGACCAATAATTTTTTATGGTCCAATAAAATATTTTTGACTTTCGGACCCGAAAAGTACTATTCACCATCGGAAAGTACTGTTCACGGCTGAAACGGTATTGAGGCCATTATACACCCACTACCCACGAAGGTAATCTAGGAGTATATAAAAGAAAAACCAAATACGGTTCAAATTCATCTTGAACTCTAATCGAAACAGTTCTCTTTAACACCAGAATACTCTCTAACTTAATCATCGAATATTCCTTCGTCGAAAATCCTTTTGGTCCTTTTAGTTGTTTTGTAGGTCATCATGACTGGCAGAATTCTACCTGTCACCAATATATATATATATATATATATATATATATATATATATATTATTTCAGCATATACTATACAAGGATCATAAGGTATATTAATTAAATCATGATAAAACATTTATATTAAGGTCTTAAATGTAAATAAAAGTCTTGATTTTGAAAATTATAAGCTAATCATCCAATTAAGGGGTTAAAGTGGAGTCAAGTTTAAGTCAATTCTTTAAACATGGCTTCGAAGTCCTACTCTCGTTATATTGAATTATTTGCAAATGTAAATTTTACATTTTAAATTTTTGCATTTATTTAATATCGAATATAACAATTCTGTCCCTAACTTATGCCATTAAAATAGAGCAAATTATATTTTCTCGATAAATTATATTCGAAATCCTAGAAAAAGAATATTACTTTTTTTTCTTTTAACAAAATAATTTTAAATCACTTTTTTTTTATGCGAGTGATAGGAAAAAGTAGGAATTGTTTTAGGAGGGAATTGAAATTATGGAATTTTAGATGGGTTGTAAGATGATAAAATTTCAATATTACCTCCATGATTGAAGCAGCCTCATCCAAAAGGAACACTTGCCAATTGAGATTAGAGACAGGAAAAAGAAAGTTTGACGCAATAATAAGACTATTCATAATGTTTTTTTTTTAATCATTTGAATTTAGAACGAGTTAGTCAAATCCGCTGCGCCGACATATATTACTAAATATTTCACAAATGAAATTCGAAAAAGCATTATTAAAAGGATAAGGTTTATAATTCATTGAACTATTATTATTATTTTTTTCCCAAAAACCAGAGGACTAAGTCTTGACAATAAACATCCTATTGACAAAATATAATTTTCTATAAAAATATGTGGATCTCCACCAATCAGATGTTCAATTTTATGCAATTTGCGCATATTATTGAATTAAAAAATAATAATTTTTAATTTAATGGTTTATACATGCTGCAGATGGTATATGCAACGTTCTTTTTTACTTAATTTTGACCGTTCATTTAATTGATCTCGAAATAATATTTTTCAGCAAATAAATTGTACTTGAAAAATATTTACCTCAATTTTTTTAATTAACCGCAGCTCAATCCTTAAATCATCATGATAATCGGATTTGGCCTAGATCCGAATCCAAGGTTTGGGTCTTTAGATATTCGGACCACTCAGGATCCATTTGGAGCCTATGCGGCGCCATTCCAAACTACATCCTAGTTAAGATATAAATCCTAACTATATTCCCTATTTTGGGCGTATGCGACTCCTTTCTCAAACAGGACTCCTATGGCAACCAGGTTTCAGAAAAGAGTAGGATTCTTTATTCTATAAATATTCAAGATCCTCAGGTATGAAACTCTTTTAATCAATTTTTACCAAGATCATTATTTTTTATTCTTACTGACTTGATCATTGGAGAGTTCATTTGCCAGACCAACCATCGAAGATTCATTGTTTCAAGAACCCTTGGAGCGGGAGTCGGGCAAAGTCACCCAATAGCAGCCCGATATTTTCCGAACCGTTATCACATCATATCTTAAACCAAATAAGAATCGCATATTTGTCACCCATAGCAGACATGGACTAACCTAATAATTTTGACATAGTTCAAATTCAAAAAATAATGTTGTTGAATAAATTTCAGAAGATATTGAAAGGAGTAGAATTAAAGGTAATTTGTATGTTGGTCAAAGCGACAAATTTCCACGATAAAAGATACATGGGAACCTCTTTAATAAAAGCGAAGTATCATATCACTTTCTTGCTTTGCATGCAAAAGGTTAAATTCAAACTCTACACTCTACACTCTCTTGCGCAAATACTTTATAAATGGTCCAAAATTTTCTTTGGATTCGAAAATGACATCAACTTTTCCCAATATTCATACACTGCGTTCTCAGTCATTGCTTTTCCATAAAGTCGTATTATTGAAATGATTGTGTATATAAATAAAATCTCTTTTGTTATCCGTTTGTGAAGTCATATCTATGTTGAATCAACTGAGCATGGTTCGGTTCGGCTCGGTTAGTTGGTTATAAGTTGGAACGAAACCATGCTCACACTGTTTGCTCACACCAACAGTGTTGATTTCTTGTTTTAACTCAGGAAAACATTGGAACTCAGCTCGGTTTTACACGTCAGAGATTCGGAGATCACTCATTGCTCAGTTATATAATCCAATATACGCCCCATTCCAATTCTTTTGAGTAAAGAAAATGATTTATTCAATTTGCGATTCAACTAAACAAGATACAACGCGCAATGGGATTTTTTAACATGATCTCGAAGTGAAAAAATAAAAAGGACTAATAAGAACTATACAAAGCTCTTACCCGTATTGATATGTTGGGATCTCTGCAGCCAGACACACTTTGTAATATATATCTCAGGCTGCAGAACTGCCAAAAACATTCCAGTCAGAGACTTTGAAGGTAGATACAGCAAGTTTAAAGACCTCAGCCATTGGCAGGAAGCCAGATTGTGTAGCAGGAACCGCTAAACCAGCACCAACTGTGTTAGCACTTTCACTCAGAGGACTGCATCCATACAATAAACATGCCAAATGTAAGAAAAACAGGCATGCCACATTTAATTGCTTCTTTTGGGTGCTCAAGCAAAAGAAGTAAGCCTGTTATGGTTGAAGTTTCATCCATTGCATCAACTGAAGTTCGATACTAAAAGAGAAAGTTCTAGACCTTGGCTTAAGTGGTAAAAAGGGTTTTAGGCTGCAGTATCCAAGTTTAAAGTCCGAATCAAGTCCAAACTAGGTGAAAGCACTTATGCTCATCTTGTTTTTTTTCTTTTAATTCAGATCAATCCTGGCCATTGGATTCAGCATGCACCATACAAGCTGTGACAATGCTGGCCTAACCCCATAAAAACAAGTAACTAATTTCACTCAGACGGTGAAACTACAACAACCTTCTACTTTTTTCCAGTGCTTGCAACTATTGATGATGAATTCAACCAAGGTCAACACCTGACACATATACAGCTATCTACTTCCTATAGTGCAGTACATATCATAGACGCTATAAAGTTCATATAAGAATGGAATTCCGATAGTATACCTGAACAAAATATAGAAAGAATATACTTCTTTTAAAATGTTAATTAACACTTACTTTATTACCACTGGTTCATATCCAGTTATAAGCACATCTGTGCTAACTCCTTTAAGACGTAAGTTAGCTAAATAAACCTGTAGATATAAATTAATGATTTGTAAGCATTTCAAAAGATGTCTCAAGAACGAAGAAATAACACATTAAGACTTACCCTCACAATATTTTGTGCTTCCCTTCCTTGTCGTCCTTTAGAAATTGCCTGCATACAAATCATAACGTGGATGTTAGCATCAACAGAAAGATTGCAATGCATATGGTCAGAAAGACAAGTAGAACATGCTTCTTACAATTCTGCTACATAGAGAAGGAAGAAAAAGCAACCTTATATCTATCACAAAGCTATTACTTCTTTTCGATAAAATCTACTTGCTAAACATGCACAACATGAGCGCCTGAAAAGTTTAAACAAGTAAACCAATCATGGACAGATACATATCATTAAACAATAAACAGTTCAAATGATCTCCTGCACACTCTTTTACGCTAGCCAATTTCCACTATAGGAAGATAAAAATAATGCTCCCTTCTCATGAACAACAGTGAAAAGCAAAATACTCAACATTAACTAAAAACTTAAGATGCTAAATCCTAATCCAAAGCAGCATGAAGTTTAAACCAGAAGACTAGACACAGTTCCTAAAAGCCAAGTTACATCATTGCATTATCGAGAGTTCTCTTGGCAGGAAAGGAATTTGAACACTATTTAAGATGAATAATCCCTTGTTTAAAGGATTCATACACCTCCAAACACGGACATTTACTTTCAACTCTACAAATACTATAGCAGCACCTCTAATAAAACTAAATCAACTCATGATATAAGCTCATATATAAACAAACAGCACATCTGAAAGACTGCAATTCAATTTAATTTAATATCAAAAAAAATCTCCAGAAGGTTAGGCTTACAGTACCTAGCAACTGCATATGATAGCAAGCTTTTAAGGCGCAAATAACCATAAACAATTGCAAGAACAAATGTGTAGCTACTATAAAACATCATAGCATTGAGGTCACCCAGGCAAATTGTAGCACAATTAATGGGAAATGCAGGGCAGCAAAATCTAAAATAAGTAAGCAATAAAATATTTTTGCTACATGCAGATGAGACGGTATACCATTTGGCCAACAGCAGTGGTAACGACTGCCGGGATGTTCCGGTAAGTCAAACCAGGGGCCTCCACTACTCCTGATTGCTCAATCAGCTGAATGCAGTAACAGGAAACACAAAATAAGTAAGGTAAAATTAAGAAATCAGTGTCCCTATTACAGGACTGCTAGGCATACATATTTATGTATCAAAAAGTATAGATTATTGGATTTGGTACAGATAAGAGTCGTAGCTCTGTCCACATATTTGCACGATAGAGGAACATAATTTTAGGCACGCCATTAATTCAATTAGTTCAAATGTATTACTGAAGATCCGAATATCAATCTACCACATGACTATGTAGAACCTGAAATAACAAGAAGGCAAAAGATATACCGTGTATCCTTCCGCATCTTGTTCGCTAGCAAGATCTTGAAGAAACCAGGTGGCACTTGCATCATCTCCAACATCATTCTTAAAATCTAAAAGCTCAAAGATCAAGCTTTCATCACGTGAAGGATCTGCAAAAACCTCCTTCACAAGCATAGGTAGGCAAATATAATAAGCATTAGTTTTCACCGGGAACATTAAATCTTCAGGAAACAATCGAGTATAACCCTACCTGATGATCAGGAACTTGGCGGACATTGCTCACATCCTACAAAAATTGGGTACTGTTTAATCAAATATGAGCCTCTGATGATAAAATAGTAATTAATAAATAAATAAATGAACTAAAGAAACAAAAAATACAGAACCAAAATAAACTAACCTGAAATCTGACGGGAAAAGTGCTAACAATTGCACCGCCAAACAAAGGGCGCTCCGCGTAGAGATCCTCCGGCATTTCCAGCAGACAAAATAAGAAACAAATTCCTGATATACCTAGCTGCTAAAGAAAATCATCAAATCAACAACAATCACTGATATGCGCAAGAAAAATACACATATTCAAGTACAAACACGCACAAAAAAGGGGAAACGAAAGAAATGAACACAAAAAAGAAAAAAATAAATAAAAATAAAACATGAGACCTATTACAACAACAAAAAATAGCCGATCAATTATCCAAAGCCAAGAAAAAATTACCACAGAAACAAAGATATAGGTGAAAGAAAAGGACTGAAATATAACTGTAGAGGAATCTGTAAGCAAGAAAATTGTACCTGAACTCCGGCACAGAGAAGTAGCAATTGTGCAGCGTTGGGTTTCGAAACTTCGCGGTCTTTGGTGGGTTTATGTATGTGTTGCTGAATGCGTATATACGACGCCACGTCTGCTTTAAAATAAAGCCAATGGCTAAGGCCAGGACGGGAAAAGTACATTCTTGATGGGCCGTGGGAATAAATTACCAATCATATTTTCCTTGTTACTTAAACATCTGATTTAAGGTGTGCAATAGGTGGGTTCGGGTCAAACGACTCGAAATATTAGAAAATCTCTAAATCCATCCAACCTTAACCAATCAAGGAGCCCGACCCGATCAACCCTGAAGAGTTCCTAAAGACCTCTGAATTCAGCCAGTTCAATAATTAATCAAAGCCACCATAGTTTAGGTTCTTAGGTACCCATCCAGGTTTTCCATTCAAGCATTTCGTCGAATAGTTGGACAACACTACTAAACTACAACACTTCTGTAACAGCCCAATAGCAGTTAAGAAATTAAACTCAATTTGATAACAAAACACATATTTGTCACTGGAGGCTGGAGCTTTTTGCACTAACAATGATATAGAAAAAAAGATAGGAATTTACGCCGGGTAGTAGAGAGTTTGGGCTGATCGGCCTAAGGGGTACGGGCCACTTTGCCTTCCATACTATGGACCAATTGTATGAATTCCGAAGGAATTAGGGCAGGCTAACGTGAGATAAAAAAAATATATTTTTTAAGATATTCGATTCAAAATTATTATATATTCAAAATTCAATATTAAAATAATTTTAAAATTTTTCTTGACTTTTTCCATGTCAATAAGCGATTCAAAATGCTTCGACTTTTTTTTAAAACAGATTCGAATCAAATCAAATAGTAATTATTCGAATAACTTATTTTTACATTATTTCAAAAATTCCAGGGCTCAATAGTATGAGGCCCATTGGGCTTGGTTCATCTTTTTTATGGTTTTTTTAGTGCCGATTGTAAGGGAAAATAATTGAATTGTACTTATCATTTTGACGGTGGAAACTTGTTATATGCTCTTGCTCAAAAACGTAGGCCTAATAAATAAAATTTCTTTATTTTTTGTGTTTTTTTTCCTCCACATTATTTGTGCTTGACTGTAGAAATTGTAATTTTCAGAATAATTTGCATAAATTATTTTAATATTTTCTTCAACTTTTTATGTTTAAAGGTATCTAATTTAACTGTATACATTTATGGATTGTCTTATCAGAAAATAATAATTTTTATTTTTAATTGGACGGTAGGTAGGATTAATATCAATCCATCTAATTATTATTCCTTTAAATCTTGAAATGATAAATACTTGTTAAAATATTTTATTGTTGAACTACTATACGTAAAAAAAATTAGTGGTTAACCAATTAAAAATTAGTAATTAACTATTATTTCCGTTCTTTTTTATGTATTATTTTTAAATAAAATATAAATTTTATTTATCTGTTATTTTTAAACTTTTAATATAATTTAATTTATTT
Organism: Excoecaria agallocha; assembly: GCA_037975025.1. Classification (NCBI taxonomy): domain Eukaryota; kingdom Viridiplantae; phylum Streptophyta; class Magnoliopsida; order Malpighiales; family Euphorbiaceae; genus Excoecaria; species Excoecaria agallocha. Next base: position 7,212 of record JBBPFJ010000023.1, on the reverse strand, counting down.
TTCTTTTTTAATAAAGTTATAATCAATTAGATTTGATAGTTTAGTTTTAATCACATAATTTAATAATAAATTTAAGTCAATTTATTATTTATTTAATTATGATGAAAATAATAAAAGTGACAAGTAATTAATAGTTAATTAAATATTAATAAACTCAGATTTTTATATTTAGAAAATAAAAAATATGATCTAGTCTATCATTTCATATACCCCCCGCAAAAAAAAGGTAAGAAATTAGAGCACATCGCTTCCTCGAAAATTGCATAATTTGGACTAGAAATTAAAATATAATTTAATTTTATAATTATTAAATTTTAAATTATACTTAATTTTAAATTATTATTGATTTTAAATTTTTTATTTATTAAATATTATATTTTAATTTTAATTATTTATAAAATAATTTAATTTTATAATTATTAAATTTTAAATTATACTTAATTTTAAATTATTATTAATTTTAAATTTTTTATTTGTTAAATATTATATTTTAATTTTAATTATTTATAAAATATTATATTTTAAAATTAAAAAAAAAATGGGGGATGGGGATCCCCGCGGGGAACGGGGATCCCCGTGGGGCGGGGACGGGGGAAATTCCCCCTCGAGATTGGTGGCGGGGGCGGGGCGGGGAATCCCCGCCACTGGCGGGGGAGGGAGTGGGGGAGAATTCTCTGGCCCCGCCCCGCCCCGTGATCATCCCTATTTGATCCGGGGCCATTCCCACACCCAAAAACACGTGAAACTTGTAAAATACAATATAATTTCTATGTTATTTTGTTATATATATATATATATATATATATATATATATATATATATATATATATATATATATATATATATATATATATATATATATAGCTCAAAAGGATCATGAAATCAATCAAATAATATGAATAGATTATTATCGGTCAGACCAATTTGGATTCAATTATGACTAAAAAAATGTTAAATAACTCTATTTTTTATTAAAAATAAAAAATGGACATATATTGTATAAAAGTTTTTCCAAATAATTATATTTTTATAGTGGAAAAATCAAATTTTGACTCTTTTCAAATATCAAGTATCATATATAAAAACTATAAATTACAAATAACATAAATAAATGAAATTAAATTATATGTTATAAAGCATGTTTGAATCGGGTCATTTTATGTGCATAGTTGGGATCGGAACACTTAAATTAAATAAATAACTACAAAAAAGATGGAAAATTATATAGATTAATTATGGAAAATTGTTGTAATTTGCTCTTAATATTTTATTTGAACAGGACGTTTATTGTGGAGCTGATTTATCCTTGATATTGGACTCTATAATGCCCCATGTTCTTTTAATTTTTTAATTTTATGTCCTTACCCCGATCAATTTTTTTTTTGCCAAAAATTATTTTCCTTTCTAAATTATGTTCAAAATCTATAAAATTACTCAAAAATACTTATATCACACATTTGATATCAATCAAACCCAACATAAATATTTAGAGATCTTAAATTGTTTTTGTAACTATTTTTAATAACTCTATAATTTCACTTAAGATAAATAAAAACTTCTTAATATAGTGCAGATTTATTTTAATTGATATTAGAGTCTTGATATAAATATTTTAAAATAAATTGATAAGTTTTGGACGTACTTTAGTATAAAAAAATATTATGAAAAAAAGAAATTAAATTTAGATAAAAACATAAAATTGAAAAATAAAAGAAATATACAGTCATTTTAATACCTAATATCAAAACGTTAGGAACAAATTCGTTTCAAACTAAACGTTAAGGGCAGATTAATTTTGTTAACAAAATGCTAAAAGCAAATTGGAACCTTATTCCATTAGTTACTGTATTTGACAATAAAAGTTAGGATAATACATGAATTTTTTTCTAAACTATTATTATTTATTAATTTTTTTTGAACTAATTATATATTAAATTATCTTCTAAATTTATTAAAAATATCAAATTAATCGTTCAAAATTTTTTGAAATGTAAAAAATACACCTTATACTATTAAAATGTTAAATTACCTCCATAAAATTTATTAAAAATGTCAAATTATCTTCATTATTATTGTTTGGCGTATATTTTTTACGCGCTTTTTATGAACTGACACGTGTCCTACAGAGGGGTAATTTGATATTTTTAATAAGTTTATGGGGGTAATCTGACATATAATTAGTTAAGAAAAATAATCTGATAAATGGTGGGAAATTTATATATTAACCCTAAAAGTTATTATTATTATTATTATTATTATTATTATTTTGAATGGGAGGTATTTTTGTATGAAATATGGGTCAATATTTTTTCTATAACTAACATATGGAATACATTTTTTATTAAAAGTCAAATTGCCAGATTTTTTTAATAATTTTAATTAATTTTATATGTTTTGTATATTTTAAAATGTTAAAATTTTATTGTAAGAAATATATATTTTATATTATTAGTTATTAATAAAAACTATAAAAAATATATTAATAAAGATAGTTTTTTTTTAAATATATATTAATATATTAATAAAAGAGAGGTTTTTTTTTAAAAAAAAAAAGAAAAAGAAAAAGAGCAGAAAAAGAAGCCAAAACAAATTCTTAACTTCATCTTCTACCAAACGGTATCCAAATCCCAACGAGAAAGGCCAAATCTCTCATTGCCTCATTTCCACAACTCTTCAGTTATCTATTCTCCACCTACGAACATTTCTTTTATTAATTTTTTATTTTTCCCTGTAATATTATTATCATTTTAGGCCCCCTAAATTTCACTCTACCTGATTTGTTATTTTCTGTTTCCTCCCTTTATACTATCCCTCTTCTGTTTTCAAACCCTAATTTCCCGTCCGTACGCCAACCTACCGGTTAATCTACCGGTCTCCGGTTTCCAACTCAGTTTCTTATAACGTCTTCTGCTTATCGTTTCACCTTTTCCGGCTTCATACATACCTTGATTGCTTTCTCTCTTTCTTTCTTTCTTTCTTTTTTTGTTGCTTACCTTGGGGATTTGGACTGCGAGATCGGGGATTCAGGTCTCGGATTCGGATCGGCCGAAATATGAGTAATCAGAAGAGAAGAAACTTCCAGATAGAGGCGTTTAAACACCGAGTTGTTGTGGATCCGAAATACGCCGATAAGACATGGAAGATTTTGGAGCATGCGATTCACGAGATTTATAATCATAACGCTAGTGGCCTCAGTTTTGAAGAGCTTTATAGGTTCGCATCTTTTTATCTGTTGGATATTTCCATGTTAATTTTTTGTTTTTTAATTATGGCTTTAGCGCATGTGATTCTTCAGATTTTGCTTGTCTAGTTAGGTTTTCTGAAATATAAGATAATTTGAAGTTTTATGTATGTTGAAGAAGAGTTTACGATTGATTAGATTACTTTTTAAGCAGCTCTGGTAATATTTTTTCGTGATTTTGAGTGTTGTCGTAATCGTGTTCGGTTTCCTGTTTCAATTTCTGTTATTTTTTCTTTTTAAGATTTCACCACCACTAGATGTAGCTTAAGTCCGGCTATTTGATTGTTGAAATAATATTTGAAGCACTTGGTGTAAATATTTTTTTCCCGAGTGTGCTTGTCCTGAAGTTCATTAGTTGTCAACATAATTCTCTAGGATGTAGTTATTTGCATATGGTTGAGAAGAACAAGGAATTTCCTTTAGTATTGGTCCAAATTCATTTTATCAACGTTCAAATGTTTACTACTACGGTACTATAACCTTAGGGGTCCATCTTTAAACTATTTCCATTTATTTTTTTTTTTGTAATTAAGTGGTTGATTTGTGTAAGGATCGGATAATGTGATCACGCATGAGTTCTAACATGGCTTGCGAATGAAATCTTATTTACTGCTGTAGCATGGTATGATTATTTTCTAGAGAAAGGATTTCATCACCCAGATTACTTGATAAAGTAATTGTGAAAAGTCTGGAAGAAAGAGGCTGAGTTACTTCTTTGCTTGCATCATTTAATAATATTCTATTTTTTAAGGGTAACTGTTTTTTTAGTGGAAAATAGAGAGCTAAGGATGTTTAGGTGAGAGTGATTTGTTCAGATTACAATGTACAGCATTTGTTTCATTGTCCCCATTCTTGCTCAAGATAAAAAAAAAAAAAGATGTACATGAAATGGAATTAAACTCTTAAGAAAACCCTGCTTAAACAGTGTAGGAGTTTCTCATGAAAGCTCAATGTATATGGATTGAGGGAACAGATTAACTGTTGAGATTTATCTTGCTGACAAATGCATTTTTCCTTCTCTTCCTCCTTGTTATCGCCATGTCATTTTCTCCTTCTTCTTCTCCTTCTCCTTCTTCTTCTTCTTCCTCTTCCTCTTCTTCCTCTTCCTCTTCTTCTTCTTCTTCTTCTTCTCCTCTGAAGTCATTTTCACTAGTACAAGAAGTCAATTTCCCTGGCCACCTTAGTTTTTATTGCAGATATAATGTGATTCTATTTTATGTGAATTTTTTTATTTATATTGAATAGTAACATGCATAAAATAAGTTTGAAAGAAGATGCATTTGCTGGTGTATTTTTTTTTCTCCTGCTTTAATGTGACGGAAGGGAGCGGAGTGCAGTCTGTCTGGTGCTCTGGCTTGCTTCTCTTGAATATATGAGGGGTTGTGTGTAGTATGAAAGTGCTTCTTTACTTTCTTATGTAAATCTGTTCATTACTCTATTTTGCATTAGAGCCAGGGGTTATTTTGACAGTGTTGAGAATTGATCCAGGTTCTCATGCTTTCATGTTATCCTCTCTTCTAGCTTTAAGCCTGTAATTATTTAGGTGATTCTTCTGTATGATGCATTCTGAGTGTGTGTGTGTGTGAAGCAAGTTTGGTGTGCTTTGCTTTGTAAACATGATTAATTTTAGCAATTACATCTTGTTATCTTTTTAATGCTTTTTTAATCCTCATCGAAATCTTTCTTTTTCTCTATTCGGAAGCAATAGAAAAAAGTTTCGGTGTAAAAGTGCAGAGATTTGAGGCAGTTGTGTTTCTGATGTTACAGTATGGTCTTTGTTTCAGGAATGCCTATAACATGGTGCTGCATAAATTTGGCGAGAAGTTATATTCTGGTCTGGTTGCAACTATGACTTCACATCTTAAAGAAATATCAAAGTCTATTGAGGCAGCTCAGGGGGATTCATTTTTGGAGGAGCTGAACAGGAAATGGAATGACCATAACAAAGCATTGCAAATGATTAGGGATATATTGATGTACATGGATAGGACATATATTCCGAGCACTCATAAAACCCCTGTTCATGAACTTGGACTGAACTTGTGGAGAGATAATATCATACATTCCTGCAAAATTCAGACAAGGCTCTTAAATACGCTTCTCGAACTTGTTCATAGAGAACGAACTGGTGTAGTTATAGAGCGAGGATTGATGAGGAACATAATTAAAATGCTCATGGATTTAGGCTCTGCAGTTTACCAAGAGGACTTTGAGAAGCCATTTCTTGATGTTTCGGCTGAGTTTTACAAGGTTGAATCTCAGAAGTTCATTGAATGCTGTGATTGTGGGGAGTATTTGAAGAAAGCAGAGAAGCGCTTGACTGAGGAGATAGAGAGAGTGACCCACTACTTAGATGCTAAGAGTGAAGTTAAGATAACTAATGTTGTGGAGAAGGAAATGATTGCTAACCACATGTTGAGACTAGTACATATGGAGAATTCAGGCCTGGTAAATATGCTTCTTGATGATAAATACGAAGACTTGGGGAGAATGTACAACTTGTTCCGGCGGGTTCCAAATGGTCTTTTGACAATACGAGAAGTGATGACTTCTCACCTCAGGGAGACAGGTAAGCAACTAGTTACTGATCCAGAAAGGTTGAAGGACCCAGTGGAATTTGTTCAGCGTTTGTTGGATGAAAGAGACAAGTATGATAGCATCATAAGCATGGCATTCAACAATGACAAAACATTCCAGAATGCTTTGAACTCCTCTTTTGAATATTTCATTAATTTGAATGCTCGCTCTCCTGAATTCATTTCGTTGTTTGTTGATGACAAACTTAGAAGAGGCCTAAAGGGAGTTAGTGAAGAGGATGTGGATATTATTCTTGACAAGGTGATGATGCTGTTCCGTTACTTGCAGGAGAAGGATGTGTTTGAAAAGTATTATAAACAGCATTTGGCTAAACGGTTGTTATCAGGAAAAACTGTATCTGATGATGCAGAGAGAAGTTTGATAGTCAAACTTAAAACAGAATGTGGATATCAATTCACTTCAAAATTAGAAGGCATGTTTACTGATATGAAGACCTCTCAGGATACAATTCATGGGTTTTATACGAGTTACCCTGAGCTAGCCGAGGGACCTACATTGGTTGTCCAGGTTTTGACAACAGGATCTTGGCCGACGCAGCCTAGTGTTACTTGCAATTTACCTGCCGAAATGTCTGCATTATGTGAAAAGTTCAGATCATATTACCTCGGGACACACACTGGTAGGAGACTGTCTTGGCAAACTAACATGGGCTCAGCAGACATAAAAGCAACATTTGGAAAGGGTCAGAAACATGAGTTGAATGTATCCACTTACCAGATGTGTGTCCTTATGCTGTTTAACAATGCTGATCAGCTTAGCTATAAGGAAATTGAGCAGGCTACAGAGATTCCTGCGTCAGACTTGAGAAGGTGTTTGCAGTCCATGGCTTGTGTGAAGGGAAAGAATGTGCTTCGGAAAGAGCCCATGAGTAAAGACATTGGTGAGGAAGATGCTTTTTTTGTAAATGACAAGTTCACAAGCAAATTCTACAAGGTGAAGATTGGAACAGTTGTTGCACAGAAGGAAACAGAGCCTGAAAAGCAGGAAACTCGGCAAAGAGTGGAGGAAGACAGGAAGCCTCAGATTGAAGCAGCAATAGTTAGAATCATGAAATCGAGGAGAGTTCTAGATCATAACAATATAATCGCTGAGGTGACAAAGCAGTTGCAGTCCCGATTTTTGGCCAACCCTACAGAGATTAAGAAACGTATCGAGTCTCTTATTGAAAGAGATTTCTTGGAGAGGGATAGTAATGACAGAAAATTGTATCGGTATCTTGCTTAAAGGATGGCTTGAGCAGGTTACTCTTTTTTTCTTCTTTGTGCGATGGTTTAAGCATTACCAATGGGCTCTGTGCCGTGGCAAGTGGAAATTTGTTCTAGTTCTGCAAGTTTATTGGATTTTAATGAAATATCATTTCTTTCCGCTTTCAT